>OX422217.1:515354306-516005556 GCA_949130495.1 Sambucus nigra | reverse complement strand
CCTTTTATGGGGAAGAATACATAGGTAGCCTTTGCTCTGTTCTTTTAATTTTTGTAGATTTGTGATCTTTCTGATTTTTCTCTATTTTTTCTTCAGCGAAGTCGAAGAACTTGGAACTTTCTCTTAGCGAGGTTCGCCTCTCTGAATTGGTCAAGGCTTGGAATATCAGGGAGCCCTTAGCTGACGACGAGCATCCCCGGTTCGCTGCTTTCTTGCTTGAATATAAGAACGTTGGTTCTAGTTTTATAGCGAGGCCGGTGGACAGTATCCCTGAGTTTGATACTTCTGAAGACACAGCTGCGGATCCTATTCAGTTGGACGAGGAGGAGAGCAGCTCTGAAAGCGATATCTCAAGTGGTGATGGAGGCAATTTGGGTGAAGGGAGCTCCAGTAGTAGTAGCTCCTCTGATTTGGGGAAAGTTTCTGAAGTTCGAGAATCGTCGAGCACATCCAGCAGTTCAGACGAGGAGATGGTTCCTCCAAGGAAAAACCTGATTTGGGATGATGATGATGATGATCACGTGCTCCTCGCTCAGAGGTCAAAAAAGTAGAAGTCCAATACTGGGGCTGTAGCTACTGGCTCTCAGTCTTCTACTCAGGAGCAAGAGAGGAAGAGGAGAGAAGAAGAGCAGGTGAGAGAAAGGGAGAGAAAAAATGAGGAGGAAATAAAGAAGGTGGAGGAGAAGAAGAGGATGGAGGAGAGGAAGAGAATGGAGAAGGAGAAAGAGGAAGAGAGGAAAAGATGGAGTCAAGGACGAAGGCTGGGCAAGCCTTGGTCCCGGTGTTTGCTTTGCCCGAGGGGGCCTCAGTTGCCATTTCTCCTCAGCTGGCTCCTGCGCTGCTCAAGAGGGCAGTTCTCCCTGCAGATCACCAGAGGGCGCTGGGGTCTGATCAATTGGCCCTATAAGCTAGCCAGAGGCTAGCCTTGGTAAGATCCTTTCCATTTTTCAATTCTTTAACTAGTTTTAGATGTTTCTCCTTCTTGATCTCTTTTTTATTTCTGGCAGCTTGTGACTGACTTCGTCATGCTCTATCGCTCTCGCGACGAGCTGGTGAGAAGGAATGGCAAGTTAGAGCAGTAGAAGTCCACTCTGAAAGTCAAGGGTTCTCAATTGGAGGCTGATTTAAAGACTGCTGACGCCGCCTGAGCTTCCTCTAATCTGGCCCTCGTTAATTCTAATCGAGAGAGGGAGGCGATGGTTAAGGAGCTGAACGAGCTGAGGCAGGCCTATGACCTGGTCTGCTCGAGCAAGCTGGCTATCGTGGAGGAGAACAAGGTTTTAACCGAGAAGTTAAAGGAGAAAGAGTCCTAGGTATCCACCATCAAGCAGGATTCATACAACTCCGGGTGGAATGCTGCTTACAAAGACGCCGAGGTTCAGATAGGCTACATCAGCCGTCTAAACTTAAAGGAGGGCTGGAACAAGGCCCTCTTAGCTACTAGTGTTGATGCTGAATCTCCTCTGTTCGACGAGCATGACCCGAGTCCGAAGCCAACTGTGGACGAAGAAGCCCCTGCCCCAGCCATTGAGGGTGTTGATCTTGCCTCTCAGACAATTCCTGCTGGTGCTTATCCTGCCCAGGCAATTGAGGGCATCCCTGCAGAGGGGGATGCCTCTACTGCTGCTGACAAGGGGAAGCAGCCAACCACCTCTGGGCAGCCTGAGGTTGCTAGTTAATCTACTTTTAGGACTATTTTTGTACTTATGCTTGTAATTTTCCCAATTTCTGCTCGATGTACTTTGACTTTTATTAATAAAATGAAAAGGCCTCTTTCTCCAGTGCATTGATTGATTTTTCTTTCCATTGCCCTTTTATGTCTTGTAGTTGACTGATATAGAAGAGTATATTCCTGCCACATCTCATTTGGGCAGGACACTTGGTCCCAATGCCAGTCCTCAGGTTCGCCAGGCCTTTGTTAGGCTTTGCAAATCTCTTAGGTCAAGGAATTAAAAGTATAAGGATCAGTCTGAGCTTGTGGCCAAGTTGAAGGACAGGCTCTAGGAGATGGAAGAGGTTGGTGCTTCAGTGCAAGAAGATGCGTTGAGAATAAAGCTTCTCGATGCTTCTGAGATAAACTAGGTTGGTGAGATGCTTCAACAAGAAAATAAAGCTTTAAGGAAAGAGGTCTCGCATATTAGGGAGCACGCGCCGAGCACCGCTCTTGCAGTGTTGCGAGGCTCTTCATCGCCTCGAGCTAGGGTTGGCTCGAGCGACGTCCCCCCTGTGCTGCGAGGTTCCACTGGTCCATTCGTTCCGCGAGCAGGCAGGAGCACCAGGCGTTCAGATAGTGAAATGGAAGAGCTCCGCGGTGATGTCCAGCGAGCATATGTGATTGCTGCTGGGCTTCAAAGGGACGTTACTCGGCTGCGGCATCTGTTTAAAAAAGGACCTCGGCGATTATGGGCCGATGGTTATGACCAGGGTTGGCTGGATGCCCCGACGAGGCTGATAAAATTTGCGTAGCTTGCCTTCATCAGGGGGTGGTTGAGTTCTTTGAAGGAGATGCAGGTTCCAAGGAACTCTATGCTCTGGTATCTCCACGAAATATCTCCTTCCACTCGGATGCCCATTCCCTACCGGAGAGATGATCAGTGGATACCCATCGAGGCTATCCCTCGGCAGCTATTGGAGTCAGATGCTAACGAAGCCGAGGAAGAGTTGGTTCCTACTCCTGATGATGGTCGAAGGGCTCAAGTGGCTGATTATCTCATTCAGAGGCCTCATCCCCACTGAGATTTTGCCAGTAGCTACTCTATGTATTTTGTGTTGTAGTGATGTTATGTAAATGTTTTGGGCGAGCTCGCCGACTAAACATGTATTGTACTTGTTATAAATATGGTGGATTAATATAAAATTTATGTTTTGGGCTATTTTAGCCGACTAAACAAGTGTATTATATTCTCCATATTCTCGCTCCTTTATGATCTCTAAAGTTGTATTATTATGCTAGTGTCCTTCCAGTCCAATACACTATCGAGTTACCATTGCGCACCACTTTACCTTTTAGGTCGTGTCGTCACACTACCTTAGGCCTAAGTGTGGCAATTGGTGAGGACACACCTAGTGTTGGATGCTCTATCCGATCAGGATTTTATTCAACCAAAGATGGTTTGGCGACCAGCTTTAATTTGTCCATATTGCCTAAGGATCTCCTGTAGGACTTCATATATTGCCAGGGGCAATGCTAAGAGGTCTTTCGTGTTTCATAACGAAAGCCTGAGGAGGGTGATTTCCCTGCTATGGTGTAATGACCAATGTGCCTGTCATTTGGAAAAGATGCGTGATAAATCTTATATAACTATTACTCATTAGAACGCAGCCGTTAAACAACTTTCATTTATGAAAAGGAAAATAAACTAATAGCTCCACAACAAAAGCATAAAGGAAGAATCTAAAAATATAATTTCTTGAGATTGGCTGCGTTCCATGCTCGGGGGAGTTCTCTGCCTTCTATTGTTTCTAAGTGATAGGCGCCTTGCAGATTATCTCTTGTTATCTTGAATGGTCCTTCCCAGTTTGGCCCTAGCTTGCCGTCTGATGGTTTCACTGCACTGTCCAGGACTTTTCTTAGGATATAGTCCCCAACTCGGAATGTCCTTGGGCTAACCCTCTTGTTATAGTGCCTCGCGAGCTATTGCTGATAGCTCGCTAGTTTTACCGGTGCTAGCTCTCGGTGCTCGTCGGCTAGGTCTAGCCCAGCGAGCAATGCTGCATCATTATGGCCTTGGTAAACAAGGTTGGACCTCATTGTTGGCAAGTCGGCTTCTAGTTGGATAACTGCTTCCATCCCATATGTCAGCGAAAATGGAGTTTCTCCCGTTACTCGTCGTGGAGTGGTTCTATAGGCCCATAGAATGTGTGGTAATTCATTTACCCATGCGCCTTTGGCTTTCTCCAATTGCTTCCTTAATCCTTCGATCACTGTCTTGTTGGAAGCCTCGGCTTGGCCATTGCTTTGAGGATAGGCCACTGAGCTAAAATGGTGTCTGATTCCATGTTCGTTACAGAAACTCTGAAAAGAGCCACTTTCGAACTGCGTTCCATTGTCGGTGATGATGGTTCTAGGGATGCCAAAATGGGTGATTATATTTCGCCATATGAACCTTATCATATCTGCATCTCGGATGTTCGCTAGGGGTTCTGCCTCGATCCATTTGGTGAAGTAGTCAGTCGCGACCAACAGATATTTACGACTGCGGGTGGCAGTAGGAAGTGGTCCTACGATGTCCATCCCCCATTGGGCGAACGGCTATGGGCTGGACAATGATTTTAGGTCGCTGGCAGGTTAATGGGTCATAGGAGCATGAAACTGGCACTTCAGGCACTTGCGGACATACGTCGCAGAGTCCATTTGCATATATGGCCACCAATAACCCTCCTTCATTACTCAAAAATTCAGGGATCTTCCTCTAATATGGCTTCCAAATATTCCTTCATGAAGCTCATGTAGAACTTGCTCGACATCCTTTGGGTGAACACATTGAAGGTAGGGACCGGAAAACGATCTCTTGTATAGCTTGCCCTCAGGAGATAAGTGAAAGCGAGAAACTTTGACTCTTATCTGGTGAGCAGTCTTCTTATCATCTGTAAGCATGCCATCCTTCAAATAATCCCTTAGTGGGTCCATCCAGCTGGGTGCTGCCTCAATATGGAGCACCTGCTCCACGCTTGGTAACCCGCCGTCACGGTTAATGCTCGGATGAGCGAGGAAATCGATGGGGATTGTTCTTTTTAAGTCAGAATCGATTGCTGAGCTTAGGGATGCTAGGGCATCAGCATGGATGTTCTGTCCCCTGGGTAACTGCTGGACATTGACTTCCTCAAAGTCAACCAATAGCCTTTTTACCAAGGCGAGGTAGGCTGCCATCCTTTCATCTTTTGCATTATAGTCCCTGCTGATCTGATTGGAGACTAACTGTGAGTCGCCAAACACCTGTAATTGCTTTGCTCCCAAAGCATGTGCTTTCTGGAGGCCGGCTATTAGGGCCTCGTATTCTGCTTCATTATTGGAGGCTTTAAATCCAAGCCTAATTCCCTGCTCGAAGATCGTATTTTTTGGAGTGATAAGAATGATGCCTACGCCTGCCCCCTTTGAATTGGAGGCTCCATCAACAAATAATTTCCAGATTCCCTCCGTCGGGTGGCTCCTTTTTTATTTGGCTGGCTGTGGTTAGTTACAAGGCTGCTCGCCTGTGAATTTGGCTATGAAATCAGCAAGGACCCGCCCCTTGATTGCGTTCCTTGGTTGAAATTGGATATCAAATCGTCCGAGCTCGACTGACCATTTAGACAGTCTGCCCGATAAATCTGCCTTCCTCAGGATTGCTTTAAGGGGGTGCGATGTAAGGACGATTATAGTGTGGGCTTCGAAATAGTGCTTCAGCTTCCTCGAAGCCACTACTAGTGCAAAGGCGAGCTTCTCTAGAGGTAGGTACCTCTGCTCGGCTTTAAGCAGTGTTTTGCTCGCGTAGTAAACGGGGTGCTGGATTCCTGCAACTTCGCATATTAATGCAGAACTGACAGTGTGGTTGGAAACGGAGAGGTACAGGTACAATGAATCTGTTTGCTGTGGTATGACGAGCAGTGGTGGAGAGCTTAGGTAAGCTTTGAGCTCAACCAATGCCTGCGAGCAATCTGGGTTCCACTCTACCATTTTGTTCCCCTTTAGAAGCTGGAAAAAAGGCTTGCATTTCTCGGAGGATTTAGAGATAAAGCGATTTAAGGCAGCGAGCATACCAGTGAGCTTCTGTACGTCCCAAATCGTTCGAGGAGGTTGTACCCTGTTAATTGCATCAATCTGGTCTGGGTTAGCCTCTATGCCTCTCATACTAACCAAGTACCCAAGAAATTTTCCTTACTGGACATCGAAAGAACACTTGCTCGCGTTAAGTTTCATTCGGTATTTCTTGAGGATTTTGAAGGTTTTTGACAGGTATGAGAGGTGTTCTTCTTTCTTCTTACTTTTAACGAGCATGTCATCGATGTAGACCTCCATGGTGTCTCCCATCTAGTCTTTGAACATCTTGGTGACCAGCCGCTGGTAGGTTGTCCCTGCGTTTTTGAGCCCAAAGGGCATGACCTTGTAGCAGTATAACCCAACTGTGGTGATGAATGTTATTTTGTCTTGGTCTGGGGCAAATAAAGGGATCTGATGATACCCTGAGTATGCATCCAAAAAACTCATTCGCTCGTGAGCTGCAGTGGCGTCTACCAGTGGTCAATTTTTGGGAGGGGAAACTGTCTTTAGGGCACGCTCTGTTGAGGTCAGTGAAGTCGATGCAAACTCTCCACTTCCCGTTGCTTTTTGGAACTACTACTGGTTTGGATAACCGCTCGGGGAATTGTACTTCCTGTATGGATCCTGCATCCAGCAGTTTTTCTACTTCTTTTTCTACGTCTTTTACCTTCTCGGGTGCAGTTCGTCGTGCCTTCTGCGTGATTATTTTGAAGGTGGGATTGACGTGCAACTGATGACAAACCATACTAGGATCAATTCCAGGCAGCTCGTATGATTCCCACGCAAAAACATCTACGTTGCATCTCAGTAGAGTTGTCAATTCCTTTTGTTCCTGGTCAGTGAGAGAAGCTCCAATCAAGAAAACTTTGTTACTATCGCTATCATCAGCTGTAACCTCTACCAGGTCTTCGACGACCCTTTCAGAGGGGAGGATCCTGGTCTCCTCTACTCCAGGTCTTTCGTACTTTAATTACTATTTAGAAGGTGTCAGACCTTCTTGTTCTTCAACTTTCTCGCTGGGATGATCGGCCTTCTTCTCTGGCCTCGGTCGGATGGCTGCTATAAAGCACCTTCTTGCCATCTCTTGATCACCGTGGATCTCTATTACCCCTCGCTCGGTTACATACTTGAGTTTTTTATGGTAGGTCGAGGAGACTGCTTTCATCGCATGGAGACATCCTCTGCCGAGGATGGCTTGGTATGGCGAGTAGATGTCAACCACCAAAAACTCAATCATCTTGGAGACGTTTCCCACGCATACTGGTAGTATAATTTTTCCCAGGGGCATAGTTATTTTTCCAGCGAAGCCAACTAAAGGGATAGTATCTTCCTTTAGGTCGGCGACGCTTAATTTCAATTTTCTGAATAAGTCGAGATACATTACCTCGGATGAGCTTCCTTGGTCGACGAGCAACTTATCGACGTCAAAGTTAGCTATCCTGAGGGTAATGATCAAAGCATCGTGATGTGGGGTTCTCACTCCCACCAGATCTTCATCTGTGAAAACAATATGCTTATTATAGTTGACGTCCTCTACTCGTCGACGCTTTCCTGACTGTGACTTTGCTGGATTGATCTGAAAAGCTTGCATCACTGCTGTAAGTTTCTTCATCTCCATTCGAGCTGAATTTCCCTGGATCTGTCTGCCATCAAAGGCCCCATGAATTATCGCGAACTCATGTCCAACATTATCGTCGAGCACGTTGTTGGGTCTCGCCTCTCTATTGGCAGTCGCTTTCTCTGCTTTCTTCTCCACGAATTCGTTCAAATGCCCGGATTGGGCTAGCTCTTCGAAGTGGGACTTAAGAGCTTTGCAATGCTCAGTCTTATGTCCTCCCTCTTTGTGAAAGGCGCATCTCAGCGCATTGTTCCTCTTCGTGGGATCTCCTCCCATCTTTCTGGGCCACTTGATGAATGACTCGTCTTTGATTTTTGCGAGAATTTTATAAATTGGTTCTTTGAAGACGGTGTTGACCGCCTAAAATGCTTTTGACGCGTCATTGTTGCCTCCATTTTTGGAGCCATTTTTGCCCCCATTCTTTCCTCTTTTCTTTTGGTTCTCAGTTTTGTCACTGCCCTTGGTAGTGAGTTTAGCTCGACCATTTTCCCCTGTACTGAGGCGGGTGACATCCTCCACCTTAGCGTACTTCTCGATGAGAGCCATTAGGTCGTCAATAGTCATAGCCTCTTTCTTTGTTAGGGAATGGTATATAAGGGAGGAGCTGGGTAGCCCAATTTTGAAAGAGGCCACTGCCACTTGCTCCGAACAATCCTCGACCTCGTTGAATAACTCCCAGTACCTCTTCGTGTAGTCTCGGAGGGTCTCTTGAGGCATTTTCTTCATTGTCAGCAAAGCATCCATCCTTTTGGGATGTGAGCTACTAGTAATGAATCCGGTCGTAAAGAGCTCGGCCAGGGATTTGAAACTCCTGATGGACCGGTGGGGGAGCCTTTTAAACCTTTTATGCGCCACGTCATGCAGGCTCGAGGGGAAAATTTGGCACATTAGTGCGTCCCGGTGGTTCCAGAGGGTCATGGCCTGTTGGTACTGCCTGATGTGATCAATGGGATCAGTCTTACCGTCGTAAATTTTAAACCTTGGAATGAAAAACTTCTTGGGGGCTTTTTTGTCTTCAATTTCCCTCGATAAAGGTGACTTCATTTGGGTTTTAAGATCCCACCTAGCGAGTTCTTGGGTCGATCTGGTACCGTGATGGGCAGGATGCTGGTCCATCTCCCTTCGGACCAGACTTCGTATGTTCTCGTTGCTGCGAGTAGGGCTCTGGTAACGGCGAGCTTTTCGCAGCTGCTCGCGTAAGTCGTCCTCTGAATCGTCTCCCTCAATCTTTTGGGATCCTCGCCTGGGGCTCCTTCCTCGGCTGCGAGACTTGCTCACCTGAGGGTTAGGAGTGCGGTACGGATGTCTCCTGGTATCATGATGGAGCTCTTTCTCTAGTCTCTCTAATCTTCTTTTCAGGCGAGCATTCTCAGCCTCGTGTCTGCGAGAAGACTCCCTCTGCTCGTGGAGTCTTGCCTCATACGCATCAATCAGTCTGGATATCTGCGTGGACTTTGCTGGTCCTTGGCTTTCTTCTGAGGCTGGCCTTTCTAAGCGACCCTCTGATCTGAACGTTGAATTTCAGATCTAATCCTGCGAGGAACAGGTGGTTCTTGAATATCCCCTGCCTGGGGAGCATTGCTACTGTGACCGGACATTTTAAACTCCTTTTTTGATGTGGGCTTTCTCAGGGAAGATAAACGTTCCCACAGATGGCGCCAATTGTGGTGACAATTATTATGCAACACAAATAGATAAGAGAAGCGCAATCACCAAGTAAAAATAAGGAATGCAAAGTGACAATCACATAACAAAGGATGTACGTGGTTCAGCAAAGATGCCTACGTCCATGGTGGTGCAGTTAGTATTATTTATGTGTTCTCCGAAGAGTGATTACAGAGAATACAATGTGTCCTTTGCCCCGGACCTAGGGTTTGTTATATACATGTTCGTTCTACTGAGTGGGGGTGTGGGACTCCTCCATGTTTCCCATCTCCTCTTAGAGTGCCCCTTAATGGGAACGTGGGAAGATACTAAATCATAATCGGTTTAAGGTATAAGAGGCCTGGACTTTGGGCCGCTGCAATTGGGCTACTCGTCCAGGCCCATCATTATAATTTCGAGTACCCACAATACCTATGATGACTCTAGCTTAATGTTTAGTTTCGTAGGAGGTATCGATCGAATGGACCATTGGGATTAAATGGCTGTCTCAAAATCATTGGTTTGAATAGTTATTAACGTTAAGGATATATCTTCCTAGGCTAGGCAAGATCTGAATTGTTTGACGACACATAGGCTTGTAAATCCCGAAGTTCGGAGTAATTTATGTTAATGAGTTCTTTGGGTGTTAGCATGATATTTGGTGATTATCAATTA
Organism: Sambucus nigra; assembly: GCA_949130495.1. NCBI lineage: Eukaryota > Viridiplantae > Streptophyta > Magnoliopsida > Dipsacales > Adoxaceae > Sambucus > Sambucus nigra. The sequence continues at coordinate 515,995,879 of OX422217.1, read as the reverse complement.
TTTTGAGGTATTGTTTAGATGGACATGATAGGTATGCTTGGAAGTTAGAAATAAGACCTTAGGTTCCACCATGGTGGTATCAAATTAATGGTATGAAATCTTTGGGTTTGACTATAGTGTTAAAGACATCTAGGATTATAATTAAATTGTTGGATGAATGATTTGTGAGCTTGATGATCATAAATTTTGACGATGATATTTTCTAAGGAGAGAATAATGTAATGTCCCGCCCTAGAAATTAGGAAGTGTAACACGTAAAGTAATACGTAAGGTGACGTATTACGTAAATGGTTTAAACTTAAAAAATCCCACGATGCATGTGTCACATGAATGAGTATTTAATCTTTAATAGTATTAGCTAGGATGTCCATTAAGTTTGAGGAAAAAATGTCAAGGAACGGATGAGACACAGACAAGGTTAATACAACGTGACATTTAAATGGTATGAAAAAAAAAGTATCGCAATATGGATTAAACGAGAAAGTTTTAAGTTGCATGGTTCACATGAGTTTTATTTTGAGTTTATATAATTACTTTAATTACTTCGGTTAAGTTTCACACGATTCGGATAAGCAACTAATGCTACGCGAGCTTGGGTACAAGTTGTCTGATGGTGTGCGACACTATGAAAGTCCAGTTTTGCGCGATTTGCTTAGGACAATTGGTAAGTAAAAAAATATTTTGAGCATATATTTAGATTCATAAAAGATTAGTAATATAACCATGCGAAGAAAAATAATATATATATAAGACCCATAAGAATCGGGACCTCCGCGTAAAATATATGTATATATAAAAGTCGTTTGGCCTCCCGGATTGCCCTATACAAGACGTGCAAGAATCGGAACCTATGCCCAAAAACACACACACACACACACACACACACACACACATATGTGTGTGTGTGTGTTTGCGCCGAGGTCTCGATTCTTGCGCATCTTGTATAGGACAATCCGGGAGGCCAAACGACTATTGTAAATATGGTTTTTTAGCCAAAAAAATGCAGGGTATATGAATCTTAAGTTAAAAGTTTTAAAAAAATATGGCAAGAGAGAGAAAGTGACGCAAATGACAATTCTTCCAAGCCCAAATTTTGTTTTTTGGCTTTTGTATTTAAACTCTTGTGTGGAATCTCATCTTTATTAAGATGTTACATCTTGATAAGGGCCATTTCACTTATATGGAAAGGTTAGGGTGTTGTCCTTAAGGTCTTAGAGTGTTAGGTTTCCTCATTTGTTCTTTAAGAGAGAGAAGATGAAGAGAACTTTGGAGCAAAAAAAAAGGGGTGCATCTTCTCCATTAGATTTCCCTTCCTTTTCCATTGCCAAAAGCTTACTAGACTTCTCCAAATTTTTAGATCTTCTACCCCACTACCTTTACACCATGAAAGCACCATCGTTGAGGTCACAAACACCATTAAAACACCTTGGAGTTTTAGGACAACTTGTAGGGAGATTTTTGGAGAAGTTTTTACTGAGGTTTGGGAGTTCGAGAAGGGGGTTTTGAGCTTGGAGAAAGAACAACCTTGGAGCTTAAATAAAGGAATCTTAGAGCTTTCTTGGGTAGATTTTCTTGTAACTCCTTGAGTCCACCTTTGGAGGTGGGGTTTATTCCATTTTCACCACCATTTTCACCACATTTTGAGGTGGGAAATACTTATCTCTTACTAAGTTAAATTGATGATGATATTAGTATGAGTACTTTGCATCTTGCTGATATTGTGTAGAAATATCTATCCATGATTAAAGATGGAATAATAAATGATTTCAAGATATAATTTAGAAGAAAATGGGATTTTCTATCGTTGAAATGAGTCTTGTAGTAAACCTATGTTTAACTTGATTTTTCTACATATTTAGAGCTTAAAATATGTTGATTAAGGTTTTAATTGTACTAATAGAATTTTTAGTATCATTCTTACTATTTTCTATGAAATTGGGTACTTAAATGAAGGATTGAATGGGTTTTAAAAATGGATAATTTTCAGCCCACTATTCGCAAACATTTTATAAAACAAAATATTTTAAACTCATATTTTAAGGTGAATAAACGATTTCTTTGATGTGAAGAATGTTTGGTATGTTTGTGCCCTTTTTCTAAGATCACTATAGTGATTTTAATGTTGATGAATCATTATGAAATGAGCAAATCGATTTTCATTTACAAAGTGTACAATTTAGTTTGTTAAACTAAGTTTTGGGATTAAAATCGTAAATATGTGGAAGTGTAGTCTTCTTGCAAACTTTGGATGGAAATCTAAATAATAAAAGTGTAGAAGACTAAGTGTGAATAAAATGACTACGTATGGGTCTTTATGCAAAAAGTTATAATTAAAGTGTCTAACACTAAGTTTGAAATGCAAAGTGTCAAATGTGTAAATGTTGACTAAAATGGGTTTTTAGTGTTAAAAGCCATAAATAAAGTGTGTAGACTTTAATATGTGAAAAGTATGATTTTATATACGGAATAATATGCAAAAATGTGATTTTCAACAAAGTGAGAAGTTGAAAAAGTGTCATAGTAACTGAAATGCCTACGTGTTAAGTTTAAAGCTTAAAAAGTTTTTTTTTTTGTAAATAACACTTGAATAAGGAGTGAAGCTATGTATTCTCATGTAAATTGGGTAAATTGACAATTTACTTAAAATGTAACATTTTCATGAAACAAAAAACATTAAAAAGATTGTTTTGACACGTATGTAGAAAGAATGAAATAAGTTCTTAAATGGAAATAATTTTTGGTGTAAAGTCAACATGTGTGAAAAAAAGGACGTTAATGGAATATAGCGATTTTTCCAAAATGAATAATGAAAAAATGGACAGTTAAGTCTAAGGTTTTGGCTTCGGGCCGAACAAGGCAAATTAATGTGGACTATATGAAAAATATAGAACACATTGGCAAGATAATGATATTGGATGATGTTGGGTTAAATAATTAAGCAGGGTTATACTGTCCTAGGGTGAAAAATTCAAGAGAAACTACAGTTTCTTTGGCGCTCGGGTCTGGGCACTGAAATTTTGTGAAACAGTGGATGTGTGTGTGTTTTGAAAGGTGTGTATGTCAGCGGAATCCATAAAGAAAATGATAAGTGGTGAATTGAATATTTATGAAAGACAGATAAATAATTGTTATTGATTCATTGATTTATTAATGCAAGAATAACGCATTAAATGTTTAATATTCATGTGGTAACATGGGATGATTAAATAAGATGACTTAATAATGTTTAAGATACCTAATGAGGTTTGAATCATAATAAACACAAGTGTGTGTTATATGAGGCTTTCCCAGAAAAATCAATATTTTTCTAAACACGGTGTGTGCGTACGTTGAATGGAAGTCCTATAATATGGTTAAGTAATTATGGAGTGAGCTAATAAATGTTGAGTTAATTAACGTTTGAAAGTAAATATATGTGTTTTTTCCCTATAAAATGTAATTTGTTTCACGGTGTGAGTTAATGGGAAGGAATATTCTCGTTTTATGCATAATTATACAAAGTGACTACTTTGTAAAAATAAGGAAGCATATTGGAGTAAATAACGTCTTTGAATAAAATGGTTTAATACATTGATATATGTATTTTCAAAGGTATATATGTAAATACATGCGTACTTTCACATGCATGTAGTGTAGCGTGTGAGTATTCTTTCTGTTGTTCGTTTATATACTGCATTATATAGTTCTCACAGAGCATTCAGCTCACTCTCTCATTTTGTTACGGCAAGTTGCATGTAGTTTCGTATTTTGAGCGCCTTATACCATTATACAAGTAAGTACTTACTTGCATTTACGTTAGTAGCTCTGTTTACTTGGCCTTGGGGAACTTACCTTGGGTCATATCACATAGTGCTTGTAAATTAGACTCGCATGCTAATAAGTGTTACGTTAAATAATAATAAAACTGGACTAGGAACATTATTTGGGATGTTTTATTTCACTTCACAATTAACGCGTGAACCGAATCGGGTTAGTCCTTTAATAACCTTTAAACTTGGTTCAGGGCATTGCAGATTCCCGTTACGTTCTGTATTGCGTTATTGTGACAACCCGCCTAATTAAATACCGGGTGATCAGTCCTTTATTAAATTAAATCAATGTGTTCGGTTGGTTCATTATTAGCATCCCTGCCGAAAAATAATTTTTCTTTATTAATTACCTAATAAATAATTAAGCTAAGTGTCAAAACATTTAATTTTATTGATTAAGTCCTATCGTTATGATATAATATACAAAACCATTTTGATGAACGCCGATAATAATATTAAATACCATACCATCCAACTAGAATAAACATACTATATTAATCCATCCAAATAAAATATCCCAAATCGAAGGACAATGAATTAATTAAAACAATCCCAACTAAAACTGAATATTGAAATAAATAAGAGTACAAGTCTCTCTGAACTAAATAAAAACCGAAAATGGGCGACACATTCCCCATCTAAAATGACTAAGTGAAGAGCTGAGATGACAAGGATGAAGTTGTCTAAATGCAAGACCTGTAACCCCCACACTAGCTGCAGCACGTCAACAGTCCAAAGATCTAAATTTGATGCCCCTGTGCCTGGGCACCTGTAGTACATATATATATATACAAGAGAAAGAAGAGATTACATGAAACGGGTCAGAGTCTGAGTGTAAAATAACTTTGAAATAGTTTAGCAAGTATTTAAAATGCTTACCAGTTGATAAAATATACATGTTAGTGCCTCGACACTCATTTGGGAATTATCCCCTCTCAACTAGTGTGCATGCCTAATGTACTACCGAACTATCCTAGATAAAGCTAACCCAGATAACTAGTCTAACCCAATTTCTCCTCACCAACCCTCATTCAAGTGATCGCATGACTATAGTTTATATCTGATAACCTTTTCTTATGAATTTATCAATCTAGCTATGTTAATCTCAATACAGTCTTAAGTTCTCAATCACTTAATAAATTTAATATTAATTATTCAATTTTATCTACTTACAAGCATAGTAGATTAATCACAGGTACATATATTTTTCACTCATAATATATATACTAATAGGGCACCCCACATATATCTATGGTGCTGGCATACTCTGCTATCAAGTGCCTGTATTTCTCATAAAAAAGGGAAATACTAGTTCGGAATCAATCTCGAACAGTATTAACACAAAACACACATATTGGAGGCGAAGCATAGTTCCAAGTCACTAAGAGGTCAGCACATACCCTCACTTCTCTTAAGACCGCCTGACTATCATTCTCAAATAGCTTGTACCAAGGATCCTATGTTCTAGGGTACAAGTCAATATCCCCCTTAAAGATCATATTTAGATAAGACTGTCCCGGCGCGGAAACCTATGTGATAGCAAGTAGCGCGGGTATGATTAAAGACATATACACTCATATATATTTACATTATTCAGATAGGCACACCAGACCCATAACATATTCCAACCATACGTGGCGCGTAGCGCCTGAATTCTACGTAATTGATTCATTATTTTATTTTCTCAATTACCTCAAGTTCTTAGGTACTTCTCAATCCTCGAAGTGTATAATTTTAATAAATATTAAATTAGTAGGAGTAACCTCTCTACCCTACTGGTTTAAGTCGTCATCAAACTCGCACAATCCTCAATTTTTCTCACACGCAATCATAACCCATTTTATACCCTCGTAACCCCCAAGATTTAGTTCCATATGAAATCGTACTACCCGGACCTTGTCCTCAACACTACTGGTTCCTCTCAAGTCCCATTATGATATTTAAATTATGTATAAGGGTACTTATACATTTAGGTTGGATTAACATTTAAAAAGGAAACAAGAGTCAAATTATAGGAGGAGTCGATCGATCGACATTCAAGGTCGATCGATCGATCGATCAGTTATTGGGTAAAAAATTCTGCAATTAATGCCTACGGATTTCTTCCATTTTAATCATAAAAACCTCCATTAAAAAGTCCCAAACTCCCAACCAAACATCACAAATAGTATATAAACAGGTGTGGATGATTTTCGACGTAAAACATTCATTAATTCTCCAAGAATCATCATCAAATGGGTATAATTCATGATTTGGTCTCTAACCCTAATTTACTATATTAATTCAAGAATCCACATGATATTTCTAGATTTCATTCTCTAATCATCATACAAAATTCATGATAATTACTCTACATATGATAAAAACATCAACCTAACATGATTTTCATTCAAACCTATGAATTCTAGTCTTCCAATTACATTAATCTCCATAAAAACTTATTATTATCATTCCTACTCTAACATGGATGAAATATCAACTCAAGAACAACAAGATAGATACTTGACTGGAAATCAAAGGTCTGATCCAACGAATTTGAGTAGTATAGGAACGATCCACTTCTTTCGACCTACGTGTTAGTGGTGGGATTGGTAGGAATGGTGTAAGATTGATGGTTCTCCCCCTTGGAAACCTTATCTCTTCTCCCTTTCTTAAACTCTCTACAACTCAAATGTCTTTAACCCTCGAGGAATCTAACTTCCATCAAATATACCCCTTCAATTTTCGTCATTAATTAAGGCCTAAAATTAAAAATTAGCAAAATGCCCTCCCGAGTTGCCAGTTAGGCCTAAAAACGTTTCAAGACCCAAACAAAACCTCCGGGTATACTTTTTTGACTATCTCGACCATTCCGAACACATTGGTGCACTCAAAATGACTATACAGGCTACTTAAAATTAATTTACTTTTTATCCCATTAATTTAGTCCCGACGCGACTGACACACGCGTCCCGACTTAATTTCTATAAGTGTCGTATTATTCACTCGCGAAAATTTTGATAAATTCAATCTCATATATTAGTTTACTCATTAAGTAATATTCAACATAATTCTTACCAATAATTACTAACTCTCTTCACGCTAGTAAATAGACAATTTAAAAATTCAGATTAATATTAAATTAATTTATCCTAATTAAATTTAATTAATTCCATGATTAAAGGCCATAAAAATACGGGGTGTTACATACTTCCCCCCTAATAACTTAATTTCGTCTCGAAATTCGAAAATAAGGCATACCTAGTAGAAATAATTTCGGATACTTTTCGCGCATATCTGCCTCGTTCTCCCAAGTGGACTATGATAGCGCGTGAGAGGTGTGCGGGTGTAAAGTGCATAGTCGTTGTTTTCTGTCTCGCCGCGACTATACAAACAAACCTAAATTACTACTACACTTGTGGGGCAAGCACAGCGGTAAGTCGGGTATCGAAAATCCACAGGGACGAGTTGATAGAATTTATATGATTTAATATTCCGAAATAAAAGTGTAAAAAGGGATTACAAACTAAAAAGGAAAAGATGCATAAAGGGAAATGTTTAACTAGGCGAGGGTATTGAAACTAGATTATGAAAGCGAGTAAAACTATAGGTTGCGTCGAATATCTCTCACCCGGGTTAATTTGTATAAAATGGTCACATGGGTCGACGAGTTATTACCAATGCGTCTCGTTTCGACAGTTAATTAAATCAAGGGTTGTCACGCCCCTAAATTCTCATAAAAGTCTAATAAGATTTTAGCGTCAACAAATATCCCGAAAATTACGGGCGAAAGGTCGTAAGCACGGGACATACATGATATAACCTGTCAAATCTCCTAGGTGTAATAACTAGGACAATGCACCCAAAATAAACCCGTAAACACCATCACCAAGCAAAGCAACGCGTTAACCCGAGTGAGTTCCATTCAAAAACAACTTAATTTAAATTACCTAGAAAGCATCGTAAAAACGCGGTAAATAAACGCAATAAAGAAATGCGGTAACTCTATACTAGAAAGCGAGTAAATAAAGCATGTAAACCTAAATTAGAAAGCTTGTAAATTAACTAGAAAGTAAGAAATGAAGAAATACAAACTATATTAAGGAAGATGATGATGAATAGTGCAACATTCAACCCAAATGAGGTGTCAAACCAAGAACAATTGAAGAAGAACTCTTCAAAACCCTCAAACCCTAAGCTAAACTAACCTAAAATCGTGTATATCTGTTTATTACATAAAAAATGCTTTATATAGTAAGTTGTAATTACATTAGAAAAGAAAAGTGAAAAGAAAAGAAATGCCAAAATATCTGCAGAAAATAGGAGATCGATCGATCGACCCCTTTGGTCGATCAATCGATCAAAGGAAAAATATCAACTGTCGATGAGGATTGATCGATCGACCAAAGGGGTCGATCGATCGATCAAGCAGGGCAGAACCAAGGAAGCTACTGCATTGTTTTTTTCTCCCTTTTCTCCTCCTCTTTTGATTTCATTATTTTTTCTTCCGCTGAAATCGTCGTAACTTCATCATACGAACTCGGAATCGCGCACCGTTCATGGCCACGCGAAGCTAGAGAGGAGGGATACAACTTCTGTGAAATATCGGGCCAGGTAACCAAGCTGTGAAAAGATTAAAATACCCTTGAACATTCGATTGCGTATGAAACTTCACCGGAATGCGTCCGAACTTCATACTTAGCATCCAATTACCTATAAAAGCTCAATTAACCCCTGCAAAACATGTTAACGTAGAAATCCGAGGTTATCTGGTTAGTGACCATAAATATAAGGAATAAGATACCCTAGGGGGCTAAAAAGAGTCCGTTTGGAGGATGAAATATGTAATATTTGTGTATCATCACACCCCTTAACTTACACATTGCTAGTCCCTAGTAATGAAGTAGGATGCAACAAGAACTACAAGCAAACCAAAAGCAGGAGATAGTAAAAAAGTATGTTATAAAAGAAAAAGGCCACTTTCGCGGGCGATTTGATTGCATTTAGCGTATGCAATAAGCCGTTAAACCCCTAGGTCACCATAGTGGACGAGTGTCATCTCGTGAGGGTTTTCAGAGATGGTACCCACAAACATAACACGGTTTCCTCAAAATATGCCTAACCCAACATGCCACAAGCCCAACAATGGCGAAAAGTATTTCATACGCATTATTAGAAAAGTGAATGAATTCAAACAAAAGTCCAAATCATTAACATTATAGAATGCACCTCATAGAATTGAAACCTTAAAATGTGGGAGGGGAGAGAGCACATGCAAAGTGTGATTTGACAAAAACTTAAATAAATCGGATACTAAATATCAAAGCATGCATAAATTCAATCCTCACGGTCATTACACTCATCATGTGAACTCACTCAAAACAGGGAGGTAACACACGGAACATGCGGTCATATAGAGTAAATGTAAATGGAAACTAGGCCGCACACATGTCACAAATGAAGAACGCTATATATAAAATGAAAAAATGTAATCTCAATGAAAGATACTGCACATTAAAAGAGGCAAAATGTATTTTCACAGATTATCAAAACTATTATGACTTTTAAATTACATCAACCTAAGATCACAGAGGACTTTACTAGGGTTATGATGAAGGCTAGGCTAGAGTACGGAATGAAGGATATGTATGTACGGATTCAAAGTGTTTGGAAATGAAAACTCGGAATAATGGGAAGATGCGGGCAATAATAAAATTGGAAAACAAGTTCCCAAACGACATTAGATATATCATCGGGGAGAGTAATCAAAGCTTATTGAACACTATACACAACATTTACAACTTTCTCTTTTCTTCTTTTTCTCATGTTTTCTTTTGTTTTCTTTTGCTTTTTGCTTTCTCTTTTTCTCTCTTTTTTCACATCTTTCTTCTCTTTACTTATCAAACTCTCATATGCCTAAATTGCAACCGACATCACAATAACAACATTCAATCCCAAGCAACATTCCAAACAAAGGTAAGTAAAGTGTATGTATGGGCTAAAACTCCAATGTAGAGTTGGTTATGGGAATGGGGTTATGAAACTAAAGGCTATATTTAGGCTCAAAGGGGTTAACGAGGGTAAACATATAAGGGTGAGGTCAAGGCTAATATGGGTTCTATCACAAAGATGGCCTATGATAATTTCACAAAGTTTACGCAATTCTCGAATAAAAAAATATATATGAAAATCATGCTCAAGTAACACATTTCAAGTTTGAACTCAATTAATGAACGATCAATGAAAGAATAGTGAGATTACCAACGAATTCAAAGTTTTCAATGAGAAAAGAATAGTGTATACACTCACAAATGACGAAAGGTACAAAGCTTACTCGGTGTAAGTATATACAATGCAACAAAAGATTACCGAGTTATAAAAATCTTAAACCAAATCAATAAAACAATAAAAGTGCATGTGCTCATGGGATTAAAGTTTAATTCATGAAGTTATTCATAATATCAATAATGGAGACTAAAGTCTAATAACTTCTAAAATCGAGAACATGCATCATTGGGTTGTCTATTGGATCGGGCAATTATTGAAATTTATCATCGGAAACAAAGGCAAAATGCCCAAAAAAGGAGAAAAAAGAAGGAAAATATTTTTGAAAATTTTGAATTTTTCTAAGAAAAGCATACTAAGTAACTAACATGTGAGCAAAAACATGAACTAAATAAAGAAATGGATAGAATATCCCACACCCCCTAACTTAAAACTTGACATTGTCCTCAATCTTAATTAAGAACCAAGTTAAAGAGAGAAAAATAGCGATATTACCCCAAATTGGAGCGATCCCCATAAGAACAAGTCCAAAAAATCTATAAAACAAGTTAGTACTGAGCATAGAAAAAATAAGTAACAAAAAGTTAACTAATTACACTAAACTAAATTCAAAAGGAAAGAAAAAAATATAAAGAAAGAAAGCTAACTATATACAACCTACACTTTAGGCCTCACACTAACTATACACTAGAAGTCTAAATAGCTGAGGGTCCACCATGAGAACGATTTGACTTTGGAAGATAACCAGTGTACCCTCACATACAAGCATGCCCTTCGAAAAATATGAATTCCATTTTAACAACGAAAGGAATGTGTAAGGCGTAAGAAAGGAACCATCGCCAATTAAAATTTTTGAAGGGACGATGGGGGGTTTGGATTGAACGGGTGACAAAAACATGTGGGGATTGAGAAAATCCGAATATCCTCCCAATGATTTTGAAATTGGAATGGGAGGCGGCACACACGAAGGCAAAGATGCGATCGTGAAAGGCGACTCGAGCAAGTACTCCTCATCGGCGAAAAGGTTTAAAACATTAAAGTTTGAAACCGAATCATCGGGTACTTATGATGGTGTGATAATATAGAATGAAAATGGGGATGAAAGAAATTCAAACTCATGAGATGAATCATCATCGCATGAAGTTTGAGTTTCGAAGGAAATAATATCATTTTCAATGAAATGTTCTTCTTTGGGGGCCAAATAAGAAATCATTTCATTGCAAATAGATATTATGTCATTTTCATCCTCACTTTCAATATCTATTACGCAATGGGCAAAGTCTAGAATGGTTTGTTCCAAAGTAGGTAAAAGTACCTCATTTGGTTCAAAACATTCTTCGACTTCAAAAGTCTCAGAAGCAAAATCGTCGTCGAACTCAAATAATAAATCCAAGTCATGTTCCCACGAACGGTTTTCAACCCGATAACGATTTTTAATTTTCTCATTTTCATACATACGCAAACCCTCATCGAATGTCATAGGTCAAGGTGCAGATGCATGAAAATGGGAACTTTAAAAATTACCATCGGACTTAAACGAAAACTCATTATTATAGGAATTTTGAAAACTATTCAAATTCGTTTCAAAATTCCTATTATAAGGAGGTAAAGGCCCAAAATCATTATCATCATCATCAAAATTCCAATAACCTAAATTTTGACTTTTGTTATACTCGTCCAAAGTCATATTTGAATCTGTTATACTTTGGGATTCTAAGTATTCACCGAAAGTCATAGGTTTGCAAGAATTTTGAGAATTATAACAAGGATTACCGAAAGAATTGGAATAAGACATGATTACCCCAAAAGTGGCTCGAAGTGGCGGATTCCACAAAGTAAGCGCGCGCAGGAAAAATTCGAGCGTTTCTAAGTGCTCAAATGTGGAAGTCCTGCAAAAAGGTTAGAAAATAATACAAATAGAAAGAAAATACTATGAAATACTAAATCAAATAAAGTCTAAAACAAACTCATCCCCGACAACGACGCCATTTTGATAGCGCGAGAGGTGTGCGGGTGTAAAGTGCACAGTCGTTGTTTTCTGTCGCGCCACAACTATACAAACAAACCTAAATTACTACTATACTTGCGGGGCAAGCACATCGGTAAGTCGGGTATCAAAAATCCACAGGGACGAGTTGTTAGAATTTATATGATTTAATATTTCAAAATAAAAGTGTAAAAAGGGATTATAAACTAAAAAGGAAAAGATGCATAAAGGGAAATGGTTAACTAGGCGAGCGTATTGAAACTAGATTATGAAAGCGAGTAAAACTATAAGTTGCGTCGAATATCCCTCACCCGGGTTAATTTGTATAAAATGGTTACAAGGGTCGATGAGTTATTACAAATGCGTCTCGTTTCGACAGTTAATTAAATCAAAGGTTGTCACGCCCCTAAATCCTCATAAAAGATTAATAAGATTTTGGCGTCAACAAATATCCCAAAAATTATGGGCGAAAGGTCGTAAGCACGGGACATACATGATATGCCCCGTCAAATCTCCTAGGCGTAATAACTAGGACAATGCACCAGAAATAAACCCGTAAACACCATCACCAAGCAAAGCAATGCGTTAACCCGAGTGAGTTCCATTAAAACACAACCTAATTTAAATTACCTAGAAAGCATCGTAAAAATGCGATAAATAAACGCAATAAAGAAACGCGGTAAATCTATACTCGAAAGCGAGTAAAGAAAGCATGTAAATAAATTATGTAAACCTAAATTAGAAAGCTTGTAAATTAACTAGAAAGAAAGAAATGAAGAAATACAAACTATATTAAGGAAGATGATGATGAATAGTGCAACATTCAACCCAAATGAGGTGTCAAACCAAGAACAATTAAAGAAGAACTCTTCAAAACCTTCAAACCCTAAGCTAAACTAACCTAAAATCGTGTATATCTGTTTATTACATAAAAAATGCTTTATAGAGTAAGTTGGAGTTAAATTAGAAAAGAAAAGAGAAAATAAAAGAAATGCCAAAATATCTACAGAAAATAGGGGATCGATCGATCAATCCCTTTGGTTGATCGATCGATCAAAGGAAAAATATCAACTGTCGATGAGGATCGATCGATTGACCAAAGGGGTCGATCGATCGATCAAGCAGCGCAGAACCAAGGCAGCTACTGCATTCTTCTTTTCTCCCTTTTCTCCTCCTTTTTTGATATCATTATCTTTCCTTTCGCTGAAATCTCCGTAACTTCTTCATACGGACTCGAAATCGTGCACCATTTGTGGCCACACGAAGCTAGCGAGGAGGGCTAAAACTTTTGTGAAATGTTGAGCTAGATACCCAAGCTGTGAAAAGACTAAAATTCCCTTGAACGTGCGATTGAGTACGAAACTTCACCGGAATGCGTTCGAACTTCATACCTAGCATCCAATTACCTATAAATGCTCAATTAACCCCTGCAAAACATGTTAACATAGAAATCCGAGGTTGTCTGGTTAATGATCATAAATATAGGGAATAAGATACCCGAGGGGTCTAAAATGCGTCCGTTTAGAGGATGAAATACGTAATATTTGCGTATCATGAGACTACGCTACATTATGATGTTCCCATTGTACACGCACAAGTGGGACTACATTCGACCTCAATCTCATCTCACTATGGTCTAGGATAGCCACTGGTCCCTCATCGTAAGAACTGTCGAGCCACAAGTCAATCTCCTCTATCGCAATGTGAATGTGGACCAAATCATCCCGAAGATACCGCCTCAACGACTAAATGTGGAACACATCATGAATACAGTGTAAGTGCTCCGACAATCCAGGTTTGTATGCCATAGGTCCTATCCTCTCGATAATAGGGAATGGTCCTACGTACCTCGGAGATAATTTTCCTTTCTTCCTAAACCTCATCACTCCTTTCATAAGAGACACTCGTAAATAGTACTTGGTCCTCCACACTAAACTCCCTAAAGAACCGCTTTGCATCAGCATAGCTTTTCCACCTATCCTGAGCTACACGAATACGACTCCTAATTAACTCAATCCTAGATGACATCTCCAAAATCACCTCTTGGCCAATTAACTTGTTGTCCCCCACCTCTGGCTAACAAGTGGGAGAACGACAAGGTCTGCCGTACAACACCTCAAATGGGGCTATGTCAATCATAAACTGGTAAGAGTTATTATAGGCTAACTCCACCAGTAGAAGTTACTGCTCCTAACCCCCTCCAAAATCAAGGACACACATGCGTAGCATATCCTACAGCATCTGATTAGTACGCTCAGTCTGCCCATCTGTCTGCGGGTGATACGCTATACTCAACCACAGCTCGGTACCCATAGCCTCCTGAAAGCTCTCCTAGAAGCGTGACACAAAAATCTTATCTCTGTCGGACCCAATATCCAGAGGCTCCCCATGCAAACTCACTATCTCAACAATAAATAACCGGGCATACTATCTCGTAGTGTAGTCTGTTCGCACCAATAAAAAATGAGCTGCCTTTGTCAACCGATCCACTACTACCCATATAGAATCGTGATCCTGCTGCGATGTAGGCAACCCAGTTATAAAATCTATGGAAATGCTCTCCTATTTCCACATAGGTATTTCTAGTGGCTGAAGTAACCCCGGCGATCTTTGATGGTCCACCATTACCATCTGATAGGTGGCACATTTGGACATGAACTCCGCAATGTCCTTCTTTATCCCACTCCACTAATATTGTCACCTCATATCCTGGTACATCTTATCCCCTCCGGGATGTACCGAAAATTATGATCCATGCGACTTTGTCATCACTGCATGATGTAAGTTTTCCCCCTCCGGGACCACTAATCTCCTATTAAATTGCAAACCCCCATCTGAACTCACTGCGTAGGACTTTGCGACCTTATCTAGAAGCCATACAATCTGGCCCCGATAGAACAAATTAGCATCTTGGGCTAAGATCACCCTCGTAACAATCTTTGGTGTGATTATCATGACGGACATAAAGGATCGGGCCACTGCATCCTAATATCCCAACTCTTTCCATTTTGCCTTCCACATTTCGACCACCTCACCTACTGGCCTACAGCTTAATGCATCAGCAACTACGTTAGCCTTCCCCAAGTGGCACTATATCTCGAACTGATACTCTTTCACAAATTCCTGCCACCTGCGCTGACGCATATTCAACTCCCGCTGAGTGAAAAATTATTGCAGTAACTTGTGGTCTGTGAATAGGTGAAACTTCTCCCCCAACAAGTAGTGTCTCCAAATCCGCAAGGCAAACAAGACCACTGCTAGGTCCAAGTCGTGGGTGGGGTAATTCTTCTCGTGAGGCTTGAACATACGAGAAGCATAAGCTATAGCCTGCTCCTCCTACTGAAGTACTCCACGAAGTCCCTGTAAAGAAGCGTTAGTATACATCAGGTACTCTACTCTTGGTCTGGGTAAAGCAAGAACTGGCACCGAAGTCAACTTATCGTTTAGCTGATTAAAAGCCAACTGACAAGCATCATCCCCTATGTATGGTACCCCCTTATGACTCAGATTAGTCAATGGACTCGCTATTTTTGAGAATCCTCGAATAAACCGCATGTAGTACCCTGCTAATCCCAAGAAACTACGGATCTATGACGGTGTCGTGGGCTGCCCCCACTCCCTCACCACGAATATCTTCCCCGATCTACGAATATCCCCCGACAGAGACAATGTGCCCCAAGAACTGGACCTCTAGTAGACAAAACCCACACTTCTCATACTTAGCATATAGTTGATGCTCTCATAGAGTCTAAAGAACTCGTCTCAAATGCTCGGCATGCTCCTCCTCAGTCTGGGAATAAATCAGAATGTCATCTGTGAAGACAATGACAAAAAGATCCATGAAATCTTTGAACACCTTGTTCATTAAGTCCATGAACACGGTTGGAGCATTGGTTAGCCCAAGCGACATAACACGGAACTCGTAGGATCCATATCGTATCAAAAAAGCAGTCTTCGACACATCTTGCTCCCTAATTCATAATTGATGATATCCCGATCTCAAGTCTATCTTTGAGAAAAAGGACGCTCCTCTCAACTGATCGAATAAGTCATTGATTTGGGGAAACATATACTTATTCTATATCGTGACTTTGTTCAACTCTAGGTAGTCTACACATAATCTCAATGACCCATCTCTTTTATTCACAAACAACACGGGAGAACCCCAAGGCGAGGTACTCCTACGGATGAAGCCCTGTCCTAATAGTGGCTCAATCTGATCCCACAAATCTCTCATCTCAGCTACAGCCATACGGTATGGTGCACGGGATATCGGTCTTGTGCCCGACATTAAATCTATAACAAAGTCTATCTCTCAGCTAGGAGATAGTTCGGGTATATCCTAGAACATGTCCAAAAAATCACAAACTACATGAATCGAATCAATGGGAATCACTATCTCCTTAGAGGTCTCCTTCTCTATATAATATAAATGGGTGGACGATCCTCCCTCAGGATGAGGCGTCACCACCAGAAACATCTCCTGACCCAGAATAACAAAAATAATACTCCTACTGAAATAGTCTATCATGGCTCTATAAGCAGTAAGCCAATCCATGCCAATAATGGCATCATGCTCGTGCATATCTAAGATTAGCATATCTGCAGGCAAAATCCCAATCTCTATACCTACTCCCAGGCATATAAAGAAAATCAACGACCCATTACCCAACGGTGAGTCTACATATCTCATCGTACTCTCTGTCGTGTCTAATAACCCCATGGTCCATGAAAAACTAGTGGTTATGAAGAAATGTTATGCCCTAGTGTCAAATAAAATGCGCCCTATAGTACCATGGATAGAAAACTTACCCTCAATTGCGGGTGGCGCCTGCGGTGCTGCTGCCTGGTGGACGTTGTAAACACGTCCATACTGCAATTGCCCCTGCTGAATTAGAACTACTGGGATGGATGGTAACGCTAATATCTGAGGTGGTACTCGGTGGGCGACTTGAAAGATCGATCTTTGTGGCTCCTGAAGGCACCCTGCTACTGCGGGGGCCCCTCCCCCTTAGGGAAATCCTGACATCTATGGCCATTCTTACCACAACCAAAGCATCTGCCCCTAAACTTTCCTCCCCTCTGTCCTTGTTGTCCATGAACCTAATGGACGTTACCACCTCTCCACTGGCCCTGTCTATAGCCCCCATGTCCCTGCCTAGAGTCACTAGATCAGAATCGCTTAGCAGGGTCCCCCTGATGGGAACTCTGCTCACCCCGACGGACCTATCCCTAAGATGTTGGTGCCCCACTGGCACTACTACCTCCTGTCCGTCCATGTTGGCTGGACTCCCCATCTCATTTTCTCCCCTGTTGATGAAAGCGGTGGTCTTGGCAATGCAATAGGGTCGCATTGAGTACATCAGTATGAGTACCCAACGATAGATTACCCAAGAGGTGCTGGCGAATCCTCCAGGTCAAGCCATCCATGAACATCCGAATTTTCTTCTCTTCGGTAGGTACCTCATCTGGCACTATAGTAATCAATATCATGAAATCCTCTTCATACTCCGTAACAGTCATACTTTCTTTCTTGAGATTTAACCATCTCAACCTCATCTCAGTCTGCACAGCGGAAGGAAAGTATTTGCGATCAACCCGCACCCAAAAACTTTGAATTGTCATAATGTCCCTCTCTTCCAAAGTGGAAGTGGACTCCCACCACTGTAAGGTGGCCCCTACTTGCTTGTAGGAATACAGTAACTGTCTCTGAATGTCCATGCACTCGTACATGTGAAGATGCCTCTGGATGTCTTTTTTTTATTGGCTCGTGATGATAATATCAGAACATCCCAAGAATTCTGGGGGATGCGCCCTCTGAAAGGTATACTTAACTCTCTCCCATGCAGTGGGAAACTGATCTCGACCTGGCACTACAGCCTGAACCTGGGGTGGGGCCTACTGTACCACAACTAAAGCTACATTCACTGTCTGAGCAACTATGGCGGTAACCTCAGTTGCGTTCATTATTCCCTGAGCCTGAGCTGCTGGCTGCTCTGGTTGGGCATTTCTGTCCCTCGGGGCTCGTCTCGGAAGCTTCTGAAACGAGAAGGAATTCATCAGTCCATAATTATTATTAAATCTCAAATAGCTGAAGACGTAATGGAATAAATAAGAATACAACAGTCCTAAAAGTAGGGCTTTATATCAAAGACGATAAGCTGGAAGCATAATAGTCGTACAGATCCTAAGGACACTAGAACCTGATGCCCTGATATCACCTGTGACACCCCGCCCAATTAAACACCAGGTGATAAGTCATTTATTAAATTAAATCAAAGTGTCCAGTTGGTTCAATCTTAGCATCACTGCCGAAAAACAAATTTTTTTCATTAATCACCTAATAAATAATTAAGCTAAGTGTGAAAACATTTAATTTTATTGATTAAGTCCTATCGTTATGATTTAATATACGAAACCATTTTCATGAACACCAATAATAATATTAAATAACAAACCATCCAAGTGGAATAAACATACTAGATTAATCCATCTAAATAAAATATCCCAAATCGAAGGATAATGAATTAATTAAAACAATCCCAACTAAAACTGAATACTGAAATAAATAAGAGTACAAGTCTCTTTGAACTAAATAAAAACTGAAAATGGGGGACACATGCCCCATCTAAAATGACTAAGTGAAGAGCTGAGATGACAAGGATGAAGTTGTCTAAATGCAAGACCTGGAACTCCCACACTAGCTGCAGCACGTCAACAGTCCAAAGATCTATATTTGACGCCCCTGTGGTTGGGTACCTATAGTATATATATATATATATATATATATATATATATATACAAGAGAAAGAAGAGATGACAGTAAACGGGTCAGAGCCCGAGTGTAAAATATCTTTAAAATAGTTTAGCAAGTATTTAAAATGCTTACCAGTTGATATAACATACATGTTAGTACCTCGACACTCACACGGTAATTCTCACCTCTCAATTAGTGTGCACGTCTAACGTACTACCGAACTAGCCTAGATAAAGTTAACCCAGATAACTAGTCTAACCCAATTTCCCCTCACCAACTCTGGTTCAAGTGATCACATGACTATAGTTTATATTTGATAACCTTTTCCTATGAATTTATCAAGCCGACTATGTTAATCTCAATACAGTCTTAAGTTCTCAACCACTTAATTCATTTAATATTAATTATTCAATTTTATCTACTTACAAGCAAAGTAGATTAATCACATGTACATACATATATCACTCATAATATATATACTAATAGGTCACCCCACATAAATCTTTAGTGATGGCCTACTCTGCTATCAAGTCCCCGTATTTCTATTAAAAAAGGGAAATATTATTTCGGAATCACTCTCGAACTGTATTCACGCAAAACACACATATTGGAGGCGAAGAATAGTTCCAAGTTAGTAAGAGGTCAGCACATACCCTTGCGTCTCTGAGGACCGTCTGGCTATCATTCTCAAATAGCCTATACCAAGGATCCTATATTCTAGGGTACAAGTCAATATCCCCCATAAAGGTCATATTGAGATAAGAGTGTCCCGATGCGGAAACCTCCATGATAGCAAGTAGCGCGGGTGTGATTAAACACAGATGTCACATAATATATATATTCATACACTCATATATATTTACATTGTTCCGATAGGCACACCCACGGCCCATAACATATTCTAACCATACGTGGCCCGTAGCGCCTTAATTCTACGTAATTGATTCATTATTTTATTTTCTCAATTACCACAAGTTCTTAGGTACTTCTCGATCCTCAAAGTGTATCATTTTAATAAATATTAAATCAGTATGAGTACCCTCTCTACCCTACTGGTCTAAGTCATCATCAAACTCTCACAATCCTCAATTTATCTCACACGCAATCATAACCCATTTTATACCCTCATAATCCCCACGATTCAATTCCATATGAAATCGTACTACTCGGACCTTGTCCTCAACCCTACCGGTCCCTCTCAAGTCCCATTATGATATTTAAATTATGTCTAACGGTCCTTATACATTTGGGTTGGATTAACATTTAAGAAGGAAACATGAGTCAAATTCCAGGAGGATTCGATCGATCGAAGGAAAGGGTCGATCGATCGACATTCAAGGTTGATCGATCAGTGATTCGCCCAAAAATTTTGCAATTAATGCCTATGGGTTTCTTCCATTTTAATCATCAAAACCTCCATTATAAAGTCCAAAACTCCCAACCAAACATCACAAACATTATATAAATAGGCGTGGATGATTTCTAACGTAAAACATTCATTAATTCTCCAAGAATCATCATCAAATGGGTATTGTTGATACAAAAATTAGTCAGCTAACGTGGACCAATTATACGAAGACACGCGTAATCCAACATAGCACGAATTCAAAATGCTAAGCTACTCAGCGTATTGAGAAACTTAAGAGGAATGCCAAATGACCAGACAGATTCAATGCATGCTTATTGTATTGTTACCATGTACAAATGTAAATGCCTATTCGATAAAGTCACACGATCTATTCACATTGATATCCCAAAGGTTATAAATACATTGTAATGCCCTTTGGGCAGAAGGAGGGAGAATAATCGAAATCAATGCAAGACACCCATTAATACAAATCAGTGGGCGTAGGCCATTTCTTTAAGGCTGAACAACTTTAAAAATCTCTTGCCTTATTTCTTTACTGATTTTTATGATTAATTAATTAGATCAAATATAGTTTTTTGCATCAACAGATTGGCGCCATCTGTGGAAATGACTATAATAACATTTTCACCAAAAACTCATCACCAGTGGTTGACATCCCAGAATCCAGTAATAGGAATAATGAAGGGAATCCTCCCAATCCTTTTTCCCCACCAAATGCGAATGATTTGACATGAATCTTAATTAGTCTAGCCAAGGGGCAAAAAGCTATACAAGAAACTATGTGACAGTTAGCTCAGACTTTTCAAAACGGAGTATTTGCTCAGACAGGCCAAAGAAGCATCCAGAGAAGCATGCACCCGCCACCTTCTCGACACACTGAGCCATAATCTGTATCACGATCCAGGCATACTAATTTAAATTATTTTAGGAATTCAGGAGATCCATCCTATTGCACCGGTGCAACTTCCCCTATAAGAATTTTGGACTATCAGGAAGACATCACTCTAACGCCAGAGAGACTAAGTGCTCTAGAAAGGTTGAGTAGAGACTCTCCCTTCGACCGTTTGGGTCCCAGGGGGAATAAAAATCCTCATCGATTTGTGTCGAGAAATTCTCAATGACCAGATGATTTATGGGAAGGCTTAGCCCAATCACATCCAAACCCGAGACCTGCAGATCCCAAGAGAAAAATTCTGTGCGATCTATTGCTCGGGCAAATACTAATGAGTCAGGGGATGGAAATGATGCATGGAAAGGATCTATTAAGAGGTTTGAAGATAGGTTAGGAGAGATGGCCGAGGCCAAGAATCCTCTTCAAAGAACCTTTATTAAAGGATCTCCATTTGTACAGGCGATTGTGGATTTTCCCACACCAGTAAAGTTTAAGGCTCCTGTGGTCACACCGAAGTACGATGGAAAAATAGATCATGTCCTTCACATAGAGCTGTACCAGGCTGCAACATATATTTATGCGGTCCTAGATGAAATGAGGTGCAAGGCATTTTCAGGGACCATTACTAAATCTGCTCAGATATGGTACAACAGCCTTCTTCGGGGGAAAATTACAACATTCCACCAACTGGAAGAGCTCTTTATAGGTAGTTTCTATTTTGGTGTAAAGCTAATTAAAAGGGTAGCTCATATGTTAAGCGTTAGGAAAAAAGGTGGTGAAATTACTACAGACTACATCACTCGTTTCAACAATGAGAAATTGGAGGTCATAGGCTATGTGGAGAAGACATCCATCACAACTTTCATGAGTGGTCTTTTTCTAGATAAATTGTATTATACCTTGGCTAAGGATACCCCCAAATCCATGGCAGAATTAATGTCCAAAGCAGCGAAAATCATGAATGCCAAGGAGGCTATAATTGCGAAGAAAAATGCTGAGGTGAAAGTGCAGAATAAATATGAAGGTATATCAGAGAAGAAAGATAATAAGAATAATGGTGGAAGCAAGTAGTCAAAAGGCAAGGAAATATTAGATCATTTGAGTAAGTATAATAACTATACTCCCTTAAAAGTGTACATAAATAATTTTCTGGAGTAAATCAAGAACAGGGAAGAATTTAATTGGCCAGGAAAGCTAAAGACAACCCCTGAGAGGATAGATAAATCCAAATATTACGAGTTCAACAAAGATCATGGAAACACAACCAAGAAGTGCATAGCTCTCCAAAATAAGATAGAGGCACACATTAGACGAGGAAAGATGAATAAGTTTGCTAATCATCAGAACGATGAAAAGACCAACAACAGAGGTCGACAGAGATCCAAATCTCATTGCCGACCAAGAGAATATAAGAAAAGGGACCATGAAAATGACCCTGAAGATGATGCTGATCTCCCAAAAAAGCCAAGACAACCCGAGCGTGAGGTATTTTCGATTCGATTCATTTCGATTCACTTGATTGTAACATGATTACAGGTGGAGATGCAGGAGGAGGTGATCATACTACTGGAAAAAAAACTTACCTTATTGAGGCTCAAGCTTGTTCCTATATACATCGAATCAATCTGGCTGAAGAAGATCGTCCAAGGAAAGTTAACAAAGATAAGCTAGTCATTGGCTTTTCTAAAAATAATTTGGAAGGAGTCCTATATCCTCATGATGATCCTCTAGTGTTCAAATGAGAATGAAGGACATAATCATTTCAAGAGTGCTGGTGGATAATGGTAGCTTGGCGGATATCATGTTTTACTCTTGTTTCGATCGTTTGAACTTGAAACTTAGTCAGTTGGAGCCGTATCACAGGCCCCTTATTTGGTTTTCTGGAGAAAAAGTTTTTCCACTTAGAACGATCAAGATAGACATGTTGATTGGTACCTAGCCAGTTAGCAGAACAGAGAAGGTCCGTTTCTTTATGATGGACAAGAATTTCCAGTTAGCCTATAATATAATCATGGGAAGAGTAGGCCTAAAATTTTTTAAAGCAGTTCCATCCATAGTACATCAGTGTTTGAAGTTCCCGACCAACTTTGGGGTTGGAGTTGTAAAGGGGGATAAAAAAGTAGCTCGGGAATGCTACTACTCTTTCATCGAGAAAGAGGAATTGGAGGATGCTAGGAAGAAGACAACCACTTATCAAGTGGATGAATCTGATGAGTCTGAGATTGAAAACTTAGACCCAAGATATGAAATGGATATCGTTAAAGGCCAAGTCACGGAGGCAACATAAAGTATTATTCTAGATGACGAGAAACCAGAAAGAACAACTCAGATCAATATTTCACTCAATCCAGAATTGAAGCAGGAGCTTATAGCATTTTTTAAGCAAAGAAAATAAGTATTTGCGCGGAGTCACGAGGATACGTCGGGGATAGTACCAACTTTCTTATGCCACGAGATCAATGTCAACAAAGAGGTCAGATCAGTGAAGCAAAGGAGAAGAGTTTTTAGTCCTGAGAAAAACTAGGCTATCCAAGAAGAGGTGGAAAAGCTACAGAAAGATTCATTTTATTGAGGATGTAAAGTATCCTGATTGGTTGGCTATTTTGTGATGGTTAAGAAGAAGAACAATAAGTGGAGAATGTGTGTGGACTTCACAGATCTGAATAAAGCTCGTTCGAAAGATCATTTTCCTCTGGCCAGAATAGATCAGCTAGTGGATGCAACTTCAGGACATGAGCTGCTAAGCTTCATGGATGATTATTCTGGGTACACCAAGATTAAAATGAAGCCCAAAGACAAGGAAAATACGTCTTTCATTACCCCCGAGGAACATATTGTTATAACATTATGCCTTTTGCTCTAAAAAATGCAAGTGCTACTTATCAGCGGTTGGTAAACAAGATTTTTGAAGAACAGATCGGTAAAAAGATGGAAGTATATGTCGACGACATATTGAATAAAAGTAAGAAAGTGATCGACCATATAACTAATTTGAGCCAAACATTTGATTAGCTATAGAGGTCCCAAATGAAGTTAAACCCGACTAAGTGCATTTTTAGTGTACAGGAAAGCATATTCCTCGGATATATCGTGAATCAAAGAGGTATTGAAATAAACCCCGACTAGATAAAAGCTTTGCTGGAGTTATAATCTTTAACCACCAAGAAGGAAGTGCAGAGCCTCACGGGGCGTGTTGCAGCTCTCAATAGATTTGTTTCTCAAGCAACTGATAGATGTCTTCCATTCTTTAAGGTGCTTAGGAAGACCTTTGAGTGGAATGAGGAATGCGAGAAGGCATTTTTAAAATTGAATAAATACTTATGGACACCTCCTTTATTATTCAGACCAGTGATCGGAGAAAAATTATATTTGTACCTGACTGTTTCAGAAAGCGCACTCAGTTCTGCCTTGATCAGAGTCGAGAATGGAGTACAGAAGCCGGTCTATTATACTAGCAAAGAATTTCGAGGAGCAAAAATTAGATACCCTAAATTGGAAAAGCTAACATTGGTGTTAATTGAGGTGAGAAGGAGAATGGAACCTTATTTTCAAGCTCATACTATATTGATGTATACTGATATGCCACTTAGACAAGCTTTACATAAGCCAAAAAAATCTGAAAGATTAATTTACTGGGCAGTGGAATTAGGGGAGTATGACATTGTTTATGAGCCAACATCTTCTTTTAAAGGCCAGGTGGTGGAAGAGTTCATTACTGAATTTACTTACCCGGATGTCCCTGATCAATAAGGGGCTAAGGCCGAGAAACTCAAGGAGGCCAGTAAGTCTATTAAAAATACCCCCGATCAACTCCCAGCAGCAGAATTGTCAGAAGGGATGGCAACTGATCAACCAGAATCCTCTGGTAAAGTACAAGAGTTGAAAAAGAAGTATGAAGAGATGAGGAATACGATATTTCATCAAGGTATTCTGTTAGACCAAGGATTTGATGATAATATACCTATATGGAATTTTTATGTCGATGGTTCTTCATGTGTAATAGGCTACGGAGCTGGAATTATTCTCAATAGTCCAAATGGGATAGACATTGAATACACTCTATGTTTCTAATTCCAAGATTCCAATAATGAAGCTGAGTATGAAGTCGTGATTGCGGGCCTCAACTTAGTTAAATCAATGAATGCAGATCAAGTTATGATATTCAGTGATTCATAATTAGTTGTGAATCAGATGCAAAGTCTTTATGCAGCAAAAGGGGAGTTCATGTCAAGATACTTAGCCAAGGATTTAGAGATTGTAGCTAATTTTCCAGCTGTTCAGGTGTTTAGAATCCCTAAATTGGAGAATGTAAGAGCAGATGCACTTTCTTGGTTAGCTTCAGCTACTCGCATTGATGAGTGCATTATTTTGTATATTTTACACCCAAATTTATACTTGGTTAGTCCCATTTTAGTGTATTTAATAAGTTCTTAGGACTATTTTATTAAAAAGAGAAAAAAATGCGAGGATGATTGAATTCATATTGAAAATGATAATTTTAAGTCAAAAATGGGCACTTCGATAATTTTATAATATTCTTGTGCTAATTTGTGAAAAAAGTTGCCTAGTGAAATTTTTGCAGATAATGATGGAATTTGGTGCAAATTGAGGATAAATTCAAAAAAGACGCGAAAAAATTAATTTTTACGGTCGTTCGAAAAAAAGTTGTTTTTATACACGTGGAATCGTAAAAAAATTAGAAATTTTTATTCTTTAATTTGGACGAAACTCGACATGCGTGTTCAACAAGAAAAGATAAGAGTTTTCGAGTGGGGGGAAATTCCATCCCTTATCACGATCCAAAGATTAAAGAGGTGGAGATATAGCTACCAACACCATTAGGCCAATCAAAAAGAGTCCCACCACAACTCAAATACCTCACCACTTGTCCTATAAAAAAGACCCTTGGGCTCATAATTTC
The DNA here is from genome assembly GCA_949130495.1 of Sambucus nigra. Classification (NCBI taxonomy): domain Eukaryota; kingdom Viridiplantae; phylum Streptophyta; class Magnoliopsida; order Dipsacales; family Adoxaceae; genus Sambucus; species Sambucus nigra. The sequence continues at coordinate 515,969,880 of OX422217.1, read as the reverse complement.
GGAGACAATTAGAGAGGAATTTAGTGGAGGATTTCGTGGAGCAACTTTGAGTGATTGTAATCAATTTGAGGGCCAAATTTTATCATTTTTTAGAGGTTTGAAGATTGTTGTGAGAGAACTATTTGTAACTTTGGTTTATTAATGAAGATCTCTACTCATTCTTGCAATTTCTCTTTCATTATGGTAGCTTGATTCTTATATTAGGAGTAGGGTGAAGTTTATCATAGTTAGCTAATATTGTCACGTTAATTTTATCGTTGTTTATTCCCTACTTGTTTTAATTGTTATTAAAGATTCGGTATTCATTTTAAAGCGACACGAGAGTGTGTTTTAAAACCTTCAGAATTATTTTGTTAATCAAGTTTTAAAATTTAAAGATAGTAATTTTTGATTGATTATGCTTGCACTTTGATTGTTTTGATAGTCCATGCTTAAATATATTTGCGAATTTTAAAACTTGGATTTTCTAAGGGAATAGGGATTTTAGCTGTCTATTAGAGACGTTAAACATATTTCAGAAATAACTGTCATATTTTTCGAATTAAACGCGACGAGAGTCGATTTAATTTGAGTTATAAGAAGGGAATGACAATATTAAATTAGTGTGCAATATTAGTTACGTGAGAAATGGACCTCGAATCCTAATTATTTCCTAATTGTTTACAAATATATTGTGTTACCCTCATTTATCGTAGTTGCTTTTATTTAGTGTAGTTCATAATCATTATCTATCCCATTTTGTCTAGTTGGACAGTCACAATTAATTTGAATGAAAAATTGACAAATCTCCGTGGGTTCGACCGGTACTTACACTCGCTATTTTATAATAACCCGTGCACTTGCGGTATTTTATAAAATTGACAACACGTTTTTGGCGCCGTTGCCGAGGATTTGACAATTTTTTTTAAAAGAAGTTGTGACTTTCAGACTAGTTTGTTTTAATTTTTGCATTTTTTTAGTAAAAATTTCATAAAAAAAAAATAAAATAATAGAAAAAATAAAAAAACTCTTAACGAGGCAAGAATTAAAAGCTACTCCAACGCGAACTTGTCAAATCGATTTCGTTTCACCTTGTCTAGGATTAGTGATTTTTAATGAGTCTTCGTACCGACCACTTACTTGGAGGTGAAATCGGAATTTGAGGAGACAACCGTAGTTGGTCCTCTTTTAAATTCTCCCTTGTCAAAGGGTAGAAGCTATCCAAAATAAATAAATATATTCATGTGTTGTAAATTGCAATGGGTGATCCTCATATTGTTATCCCGTCATCTTTCTCATATTCCTTAATGGATCTTGTGGACGTGTTTTTATAAAATACTGAAAATCTAGATGACTACGTATTTTAATTTAATTCAGATGGGTCAGTAGTCATTTTAAAAAATTAAAGAAGGTATGGATGAGACTCCAACCTCGGTAATTACTATCGGTCCATCAAAGTGTATCAATTGGAGAGAGGTGAACAAACGGTATAATGATGCTATTTCTAAAAATAATCATGAATTAATTGGGGATAATCAATTTTGTGAGGAGAAAAAAATTGACAATATTGACACGTGTAATACTTGTGATGATTTGGATGCTTGTCAAGATTTTTCTCCTAATTTAATTGAGCAAAATGTTGCTTATTTTTATATGTGGGAAAATTTATTTGAGGATTCGTCGTCCGATTTTAGTGATACTTCAAGTATTTATGATGGTCCTCCTGTTTTTGATGAAGAAAGTGTATCACCTAGTGATACATCTTCTTCCCATGATTTTCATAAAATCTCATATTTGGGAGTGGAGTATGCATCTCCAATTTTACGTGACTATTTTTATAAAAGAGATAATAAATATTTGGATCCTTATTGCAATTTATTACCTGCATGTGATGCATCGGCATATGATTCATGCGATTCAAATTTATTTATTTTTGATGATGTCGGTGCTCACCATTATGACCATGAATTTAAGATTGAAATTTGTGTTGTGCGATCATGCTCTCAAATTTATGATATTTTGGCACTTAGTGCTATAAAGTTTATTAATTGGAATGACCCACAACTATTTAGATTATTAATTTATGGTGATGATGGTAATTGTCATGTGTTTGTATATTATTTGTGTATTTTTTTTCTTTTTGTTATTTTTTAGTTAACATGTATTATCATTTTACTTCTTTACTTTATTTTCTTTGTCCATATTTTCATTTAAGCATACATTGAGGACAATGTAAAATTTAGGTTTGGGGGTAAGGATGATATTTTTGAAAAAAAAATTAGAAAAAATTCAAAAAGATTTTCAATATAATTGAGTTTTGAAATGATTTCTTAATATAGAATTGATTCATGGATCTCTCAACTTATAAACTTTTTACACATTAGCCGAATAATATGATCGAAAATGGATATTGAGGCGAAATTTAATATGCTTCACGAATAAATGTGGAGACTTTAGCTCAGTGAGATATTGTGCCATTCATCGTTTTAGAGAGATTTAAATCAATCTGAGTTAAACAACTCAAACTTTCCTTCAGTGATAAATTCGTTGATGATCTCAAATTCTTTGTTTTGTTTGATTACTGAAAACAAAAAGTCAAAATGTGAATCTTAAGCACTATAAGTCGTAGTAAGTCGTCTTGAGAAACAAATCAACTGAACGAAACTTGAGAAATGAGATTAGGCCATCGTTTGAAAGCCCAAAATTAAGCCTAAAATCCAACCTTTTTGTATTATTGCATTGCAAGACCATTTGAGCCAAAAAGAAAATATTTCTTTTATTGAAAACCCATTGTCCTACCTAACTCCAACTGAGACTTTGAAGCCCATAAAAAGAAGTCATACTCATTTTCGGAGAATACTGGGGTAAAATTACGGTTGAAAAAAAAGGCAAAAAAAAAATCGCATAAGAATGATGTGTCGAAAAAAAGGGGAAGAAAGAAAGAAAGAAAAAAAGATGATGAAAAATGTGAGTTGAAAAGAAAGAGAAAATAGAAAAGAAAAATGGAGGTAAGAAAAACTGCCTGAAAGTCAAAATACCGAAAAACCTCTATATTCTCAGAAATTTGAACTCCAAAAAAAATTCTTTCTAGCGAAACCCGAGCCTACAATACAACCAAAGAAAGTCCTAATCGATCTGAAGGGAAGTTAGTTATAGTGTGGATAGAAGATGAATAGGATCTATGGTGTGATTCAATATTTTCAAAAAGTAATCGATTTTCGATTAATGAGATCATACTCATCCATTAAAAAAATCCGTTTTTGACCATGTATATTTGAAATTTGTTCATATAAATTTACTCCTTTATTCACATATACCGAGAGAAAATAACCCATTTCCGAGTGTTCGATTGTGAATGCATTCTGTGAGATTTTGAAATCAAAACGAACTTTCAGATAAGAAATGTAACGATCAAATCTTTTGAAATGGACGGTTATATTGGCTATGCACACACACAATAAGTTGAGATTGAAAAATGAAGTTATACTATATTTATGAAGTTTGCATTCAAACTTGGTTATATTACTTTTGTGTCTTTTGTATTGAGTCACGATTTTGAATTTTGTGGGTATATTCACTGCAAACCCTCACGAGTCAAAACTCGTCCACTAGGGTAACTTAGGGGTTGAACGGCTTGTTGCACATGCTAAGTGCAATCATGATTCCTATGAAAGTGAGTTAAATTTTAATTTTTAGTTTTTCTCGAGGACTAGCAAAGTTTAGGTTTGGGGGTATTTGATGAGTGCATTATTTTGTATATTTTATACCCAAATTTATACTTTGTTAGTCCCATTTTAGTGTATTTAATAAGTTCTTAGGACTATTTTATTAAAAAGAGAAAAAAATACGAGGATGATTGAATTCATAATGAAAATGACAATTTTAAGTCAAAAATGGGCACTTCGATAATTTTATAATATTCTTGTGCTAACTTGTGAAAAAAGTTGCCTAGTGAAATTTTTACAGATAATGATGGAATTTGGTGCAAATTGATGATCAATTCAAAAAAGACGTGAAAAAGTAGATTTTTACGGTCGTTAAAAAAAAGTTGTTTTTATACACGTGGAATCGTAAAAAAGTCAGAAATTTTTATTCTCCGATTTAGACGAAACTCGGCATGCGTGTTCAATAAGAAAAGATAAGAGTTTTCGAGTGGGGGGAAATTCCATCCCTTATCACGATCCAAAGATTAAAGGGGTGGAGATATAGCTACCAACACCATTCGGCCAGTCAAAAAGAGTCCCACCATAACTCAAATACCTCACCACTTGTCCTATAAAAAGGACCCTTGGGCTCATAATTTCGGAGACAATTAGAGAGGAATTTCGTGGAGGATTTCGTGGAGCAACTTCGAGTGACTGTAATCAATTTGAGGGCCAAGTTTTTATCATTTTTTTAGAGGATTCAAGATTGTTGTGAGAGAACTATTTGTAAGTTTGGTTTATTAATGAAGATCTCTACTCATTCTTGCAATTTCTCTTTCATTATGGTAGCTTGATTCTTATATTAGGAGTAGGGTGAAGTTTATCATAGTTAGCTAATATTGTCACGTTAATTTTATCGTTGTTTATTCCCTACTTGTTTTAATTGTTATTAAAGATTCGGTATTCATTTTAAAGCGACACGAGAGTGTGTTTTAAAACCTTCAGAATTATTTTGTTAATCAAGTTTTAAAATTCAAAGATAGTAATTTTTGATTGATTATGCTTGCACTTTGATTGTTTTGATAGTCCATGCTTAAATATATTTGCGAATTTTAAAACTTGTATTTTCTAAGGGAATAGGGATTTTAGCTGTCTATTAGAGACGTTAAACATATTTCAGAAATAACTGTCATATTTTTCGAATTAAACGCGACGAGAGTCGATTTAATTTGAGTTATAAGAAGGGAATGACAATATTAAATTAGTGTGCAATATTAGTTACGTGAGAAATGGACCTCGAATCCTAATTATTTCCTAATTGTTTACAAATATATTGTGTTACCCTCATTTATCGTAGTTGCTTTTATTTAGTGTAGTTCATAATAATTATCTATCCCATTTTTTCTAGTTGGACAGTCACAATTAATTTGAATAAAAAATTAACAAATCTCTGTGGGTTCGACCCGTACTTACACTCGCTATTCTATAATAGCCCGTGCACTTACGGTATTTTATAAAATTGACAAATCGAGCGACGAAGAACAATCCCTATTGAAATACTTGCTAACAGAAGTATTGATGAAGGTCTAATGGTGAATGTTATAGCATTGGAGATGGGACCATCATGGATGGATCCCATTAGAGCTTATATTGAAGAAGGTATTTTACCGACCGACCCACTTGCAGCCAAAAGGTTGAAGTACAAGGCTGCTAGATATGTTTTGAAATGATGGAGTTCTACACCGGAGATGTTTGATAGCTGATCTATAAAGGTTTGTTCATCCATCAGAAGTTAAAGAATTGATAGAGGAAATTCATGAAGGGTCTTGTGGAGCTCACGTAGCAGGAAGAACTTTACTACAAAGAATGAGTACACAAGGGTACTACTAGCTAATAATGCACACTGAATGTATGGCTTATGCTAAAAAAATGTGACAAGTGTCGGCAATTTTCTACTATATGAAAAACCCCTCAAACGCCTATAACACCAATTACTTCACCTTGGCCGTTTTCCATGTAGGGTATAGACTTAGTCAGGCCTCTACCAAGTACACGAGGCAGATTCAAATATCTGATTATAGTTGTTGATTACTTCACAAAGTGGGTGGAAGCCGAACCTATCATCGATATGGCCTACGAAAAGGTTTATTAATTCATTAGAAGAATATCATTTGTAGATATGGTCTGCCCCATGCCTTTATCACAGATCATGGTACCCAGTTCGACAATGATGAGTTTGCAGCGTACTGTTTTCAGTCCAACATTCAAAAACTCCATTCGGCTCCAGGTCATCCCCAAAGTAATGGGTAAACAGAAGTGACGAACATAACTCTATTGAATGGATTGAAGAAGAGATTAGATGATGTAAAGGGGAATTGGATTAACGAGTTATAATCAGTATTGTGGGCTTACCGAATAGCTCCTCGAACAGTAACTGGAGAGGCATCATAAATGCTAGCTTTTGGAAGTGAAGTAGTGATACCTGTTGAATTAAGATTATCGACTCATAGGGTGCTCAACTTTAACTCGCCAGTAAGTGATTTGATGAGAAGGTTGGATTTGGACATGCTGGAGGAAGTCAGGGAAGGTGCAGAATTCAGAAATGCAGCCTACCAGCAAAGGACTGCCATGTTCTATAACAAGAGGGTAAAAAAATATGATATAAAAGAGGGTGATTATGTGCTCAAGAGGGTAATTCAAAATCACAATAAGTTGGAGGCCAATTGGCATGGACCATATCGCATCACATCAGTTATCTGTCCTGTCACTTACATGATAGAGACTCTAGAAGGGGAAGAGTTAAAAAATGCATGGAATGCAGAGCACCTGCGAAAGTACTACCAGTATTGTAACAGTCAATGTACCTAATTATTTCAATATAAATAAAAAAAGATGATTTCCTCATTTGTTTGTTTTATTTTATTTTTTTCGGAGTACTAGTGGTACACACTACATTTAACAACAACATTTGAAAATCAAAATAAACTAAATGTTGGTCGGCATCACCAACTAAAGGTTGGTCGGCATCAGCAATCACCAACTAAATGGTGGTCGACATCAGCAACCACCAACTATATGTTGGTCGGTATCAACAACCACCAACTAAATGTTGGTCGGCAACAGCAATCACTAACTAAATGTTGTTTGGCATCAGCAACCACCAACTATACGTTGGTCGGTATCAGTAACCATCAACTAAAAGTTGGTGGACATCAGCAACTTCCATCTACAATGGTGGTCACCATCAATAAAGACACCAATAATGTTGGTCATCGCATAATCGAGCAAGGCAAAGTCCTTAACGTTTGGTTAAAACATGGGTGACGAAAGGGGCACCTAAACTGGGCAAGAAGTTGGATAAACGTCCACTTCTTGGGAACCAAGGTAACTAATTGTCTAAATATCTAGACATATTAGTAAGAGCTATGGTAACAATTGGGTGATCAAAAAGATCATTATAACTAGACAAGAACATGGGATAAATATTCCATTGCCCAAGCATTTATAGGTGATGAAACATCACTACAACTAGACAGGAACATGGGATATATATTCCATTGTCTAGGACTTTCATATTCATCTATATCTTAAAACTGATCAGATAAGAGATCCATCATTCTTATTAGTAATTTACTAATATAAATATTATATTGTTTATCTACTGTTAAAATTCTAAAAGAACTCCATGTTCACAATCAATAATACAAAAGATGATTTTTCTTCATTTACAACAACAATTATTAACAAAATACAAATAGCCTATTCTATTGGTTTTTTTCCTTCAGATTTTGATATAGGGTCCATTCCAGCTAGAGGGTCATTTAAAGTATAAGAACAATTGATAAAATTCAAGTCCTGAAGCATTTTGGTGTTACTTGAACTTGGTCGGTCTAGCAAATGAGGAGGTCGTGATATCTCAAATTCTTCATGAAGGCTCTAATCACCCAGGTACCTGGAAATCAAATAATGAGGAATGGATCGAAGTGGAATCCAATTAACATCTAGATGGAAATGAGGTTTTGGCAGATCAAGTAGCCCAAGGTCATACCAATCCCACAGTTTAGTTTCTTGCTAATTTTTTTTATAGTTTAAGCGTTCAACCATCCCTGTTTGTACCCTTTATTCTTTGATTGCTTTAATCTAGCATCGAGATGATATAAATCCTCATTATATCCCTCCACCCCGAACTCTCTGGGCTATTTTTGAAACTGATAAGTTAGACGTTTAACATGTTAGTGTAGTCTTGTTAGCATACTGTCTTTATTCTGTAACGAAGAACTCTGAGTGGATAGTTGTTTTGTAAGAGTTTGAATCTTCTGGGACATCTCTTCCAGAGCTTGATTTTTCTCCTTTGATTGGACAGCTTAATTTTCTAATACTTGCTGAGTTCTAGTCTCTTCAATGTTACTTCGACCAATTCTTGTTCTACTCGATAAATGGATGCAGGTCTAGTTCTTTTCAAAGCTTCCAATTCTTCTCTTAAGGAATCATTTTCAGTCTCCAAAAAGGAAATGCCTTCATCATTAATCGGGACTTTAGCTCTAGAGGAAGAAATAGATTTTAATTATCTCAATTCTTCTCTCAAAGCGTGATTTTCCTCTTCCTGTAGTTTAGCAATGTTTCTATTCTCCTCAATTTTAAATTTCAGCACACTCTCTCTTTTATTATGGGCATAAATGAATGTATTATAGTCCCGAGCAATGATCAACTGTTGGTATTTTTTTCTCATATCCTTTATGAAGAAGAGCAATGGATTCATTATGTTGAAGTTGAAGTTCTTCAATCATCACTTGAAGATCTTCAATCATATCATAGTAAACTATGTTATTCGCTACTACGCGATCAAGTAAGAATTTCAAGTACTGACAAGCCTCATTGCTCATTCAGAAGCATCGGGATCAAGGATGTCAATTATTTATGCTTTGGTAAAATCTGCACGACCAGCTTTGAAGTAGTCTGTACATTTCTTCATCAACTCTGTATCATGAGCTGACGATAGTTCCATCGTGGCAATAAACTAGCAAGGAAAAGTAAAAATAGATCAACATAAGATATATTGAACAATAGTAGAGAAATTCAAATAATTAACAAGTCAATTTTATTGATCATAGCAAATGGGAGTACAACCAGAGGTAAAAAATAAAGGAAAACTAGAGGAAAGCAAAGAAAAACTGTCGAACAACTCTATACCTTCTCCTTATCACCCACCACCTTCTCAGTTGATTACGAAGTGGGAATTGGGGGTTGGGGTTGTCTCTAAGAAGGAGTCGGTTGCTGAAGTTGTTCAGAGGGCAACTCATGTTGTTCGAAGAAAAGCATTATTTACTGGGCTAACTCGAAAGACCGAGAAATAATAACAGTAGGTGTTTGCTCCATTACCATCACAGAGGATTCATTAGACCCAGTTGTATCTTCATCTTCTTCTCCAAATCCAGGAGGAGGACCATGGACATATTTCTGAAATAATTCAGAGTCTTCAGTAGTGTTCAACTCTTTTAGAGCTACCACCCATCCATCTCTAAAGAATTTTAAACTTGCATAATCAATTTGAGCAGAGGTAACAGCTAAAGCCTTGTTCCAGCTAGAGCTAAACGAACTCTTCATAGCAGATTTTCTCATTTCCCTCTCTGAGGAACGCTTCTCATTAAGGTGGAAAGAAAGACTTTCAGCAGATTATATTCTCTGCTCAAGATATTTCTTATGCTGTTCAGCCTCTTCAAGCTTGCTTTCAGTCTCCTCCTTCCTAGAAATGGCAGCCTTCAACTTCTCCTCTAACTCCCTTACAACATCAGTAGCTGCTTTCTTAGCCTTTTCAGCATCCTTCATTTTATTTTCCCATGAGGTCTTATTAACCTCATACTATCGCTGGGAGTCTTTCAAAGATTTTAACAACCCAATAAGGGTCTTTTCTACTTCATTGGAAGAGGAAGAAACTTTAATAGCTTCATCCTTTTCCAAGATATTATTGAAATACACCAAAAACTGCAAGACAAAGAGAAATTCAAGTTAGTATATGAAAATTGTAAGTAGAATTGAAATGTCAAGGTAAAATAACACTTACTGATGCGAGGTGTTGGGCAGCCAAATCAGAGACTTTTCGTCGAGGAGTAGAGGTCTCAGCAGCTCTGTGATCTGGGAGAGTTCCAGACCAGATCAATTTCCTGGCCAATCCAAGAGTAATGAAAGCTGGAGGACCAACAAGCAAGGAAGGTAATTCAACCACAGTAGGATGAGTAGCTGTATCAATGGCCTTTTCAGCAAGACCTCTTCTTAGTCTTCTCAAATGTGCCGCCTCTTTAATCAAAGGTGTTGCCTCTTTTTGAACAACAGGGGGCTTCTTAGTAACCTCCTCAATAGATGTAGTCCCCCCCCCCCCCAAATGGAGCAACATCTTTTTTCTTAATCCCTTCAGCTGGGACATCTTATTTGTTCTTCTTTACCCCTTCAGCACCAAGGACAATCTTAGCAAAGAGATCAGGAACTTTTCTCTTTTTCGTCACGAGATCAGTGATGTTAGTATTCAAATCAGAGGAAGATTCTTCAGTAACTGAAGCATATGTTGGATCTTGATCAAGATCAATCACCAAAGAAGGAGGAGCAATAGGACGAGCAATAAAGGAAGAAGTGGTGATCTTGTATTTCAACAAATATGAAGCAGATCTCACGTGCTCCTCAACAATTGATTGATGAATACCCAAGATAAACTTCAACTCTTTTATATTAATATCACGCTCTTTTGGGGATTTTCTTTTACTGTCAATTGTAAATCAAAATTGTAAAAAGCAAAAGTTAGTGAAAAATTTTATCAAACAAAAACAGAGCTAGTTTAAAAATAAAGAACAACCTATCCCATTTCCATAAGGCGGACATCTGGGAACTTGGTACACATTATCACCATTTAATGGAGGGTGTTGTTAATTTTTCATCACAACACCATGATAAAAATAATCCCTATTAGAATCAGGCAGATTGATCACAAAGTCTCTATTAACATATCTAGTTTTTAAATAAAAAGTAGTGTCGTTGGTGACCTATTTATAAAAAACATAATTTCAGGAATCCCTAGGTGGGTTCCATGTATTTGATTTAGCCTATATACGCCATTAACTAACCTCTATGTATTTGGAACTACTCTTGCAGGTACAATATCAAAGTATTGGCAAAATTCCAAACACAGGGGATTAGGCGGGAAAGAAAAACCACATTCAGCCACAAAAATGGAGGGAAACCCGTGTCCCTCCGCTAAAGAAAAGAAATTACAAGGATAAACATGTTCTTCCAAATCAACCCAGGAAGGAATTGCAAAATCAGTTATAAGCTTATCCAATGACTCAATAGAGTAAACCACGATGACTAAAGCAAAGAAAGAAGAAGGAAGGAAGAAATTCTTACAGAAAATTAAGGAATCAGCTAAGACAGATGACAGAAAGAATGTTCGTGATTTTACCGTCGTTATATATGCCGCCTCGAAAAATGAGAAAAGTAATGATAAAAAAATGACGGCGGTTGCTTTCTCGATGGCTAATCAGAGGAAAAAGACGCAAAAACCCAAGCGTTCTCCAAAACTCAAAATATTTACGAATTTACCATTTCGCGCTCAAAACTGTTACGAAAAGTGTAAAAATTCTACAAGTGTTGAAGGTCTGTAATCAATCAAGACATGGGAAATGTGCCCGAATAACTTTTTGGGAAAAATATTCCACATTCTCGCATGCAACTTCAACTGTGAAACATTGGGGGCTTCTGTTGATACAAATATTAGTCAGTTGATGTGGACCAATTATGCAAAGACACACGTCATCCAACATAGCACGAATTCAAAATGTCGAACTACTCAGTGTACCGACCAACTTATGAGGAATGCCAAATGACCAGACAGATTCAATGCATTCTTATTGTATTATTACCATGAACAGATGTAAACTCTTATCCGATAAAGGCACACGATCTATTCACATTGATAGCCCAAAGGCTATAAATAGATTGTAATGCCCTCTGGGTAGAAGGAGGGAGGATAATCGAAATCAAGGCAAGACACCCAATAATACAAATCAGTGGATGTAGGCCATTTCTTTAAGGCTGAACCACTTTAAAAATCTCTTGTCTTATTTCTTTACTCATTTTTATCCGTGATTAATTAATTAGATCAAATCTAGTTTTTTACATCAAGTATAATTCATGATTTGGTCTTTAATCCTAATTTACTATATTAATTCAAGAATCCACATGATATTTCTAGATTTCATTCTCTAATCATCATACAAAATTCATGATAATTACTCTACATATGATAAGAACATCAACCTAACATGATTTTCATTCAAACATAAGAATTATAGTCTTCCAATTACATTAATCTCCATAAAAACTTATAATTATCATTCGAACTCTAACATGGATGAAATATCAACTTAAGAAAAACAAGATAGATACTTGCCTTGAAATAAAAGGTCTAATCCGACGAATTTGAGTAGTATAGGAACGATCCTCTTCTTCCGATTTACGCGTTGGTGGTGGGATTGATGGGAATGGTGTAGGATTGATGGTTCTTACCTTTGGAAACCTTCTCTCTTCTCCCTTCCTTAACCTTTCTGCAACTCAAATGTTTTTAACCCTTGAGGACGCTAACTTCCATCAGATATAACCCTTCAATTTTCGTCATTAATTAAGGCCTCAAATTGGAAATTACCAAAATGCCCTCCCAGGTTGCCGATTAGGCCTAAAAATGTCCCGAGACCCAAACTAAACCCCCGGGTATACTTTTTTGTCTAACTCGACCCTTCCGGGCACATTGGTGCACTCGAAATGACCATATGAGTGACTTAAAATTAATTTACTTTTTATCCCATTAATTTAGTTCCGACGCGACTAACAGGCGTGTCCCGACTTAATTTCTATAACTATCATATTATTCACTCGCGACAGTTTTGATAAATTCAATCTCATATATTAATTTACTCATTAAGTAATATTAAACATGATTCTTACCAATAATTACTAACTCTTGTCACGCTAGTAAATATATAATTTAAAAATCTAGATTAATATTTAATTAATTTATCCCAATTAAATTTAATTAATCCCATAATTAAAGGCCATAAAAATATGGGGTATTACAGTTATTTGATATGTTAGAGCTGTATGAGTTGGATTAATTGTACTCTTATGTGAATCACTTACTGATACAACCTTATTTTCTTTTAGATGGTAAATACCTGATGTAGTAGAGTAAGAAAATATGCAGAGAGAGATACGCGGCACGAGCATCATCCACAGTTGTTACAAGAACCACTAGTAGCATCAGTAACATACCTAGATACTATTGTTATTTAGGCAGTCACCACGGTGATGGTTTCAATGTTACATCACTTTCAGCTGCCACTAAAGTTGCAACCACAATAGCATGTGGTGGTACTAGTTCAGCCATAGACATTTCTATAAGAGAGAACGTGTGAGGCCTTAGTTAAAAGTAACCCACCCGAGTTTTCTAGTAGTACGGATATTCTTATGGCGTATCAGTTGAGGAGGATATCTATAGGCGCTTATTGATGGTGGAGTGCTCGAATTTCCAAAAACAGATTTTGGCGAGCTTCAGTCTAGTAGGAGAGGCCTTGCAGAGGTGGAAGTCGATCACCATAATTGAGGAGAGGGAAATGATTATTATCATGGAGTTCTTGATTATGTTTGATGATAAGTACTTCCCACCAGCCATTATGGGTGAGAAGAAGCAGTTTCTGAGCCTCAAGCAGGAGAACCACACTATGGCAAAATATGAGCAGGAGTTCATTACATTATCGATGTTTTCCCAGGAGGAGGTAAACATAAAGGATAAGATGATGGATAATTTCATCTTTGGGTTTATGTGGTGCATCAGGCATGCAATTTTGGGAAACCTGACTTTTACTACTTATACACAAGTGGTGAATGTCGCCATACTTCCCTGCCAAGCTCATAGGGAGTTCAATAGGGAAAGGGTGAGAAAAGGCCCAATACAGATTTGTATAGATAATAGGGCAACACAAACTGGATTGGAAATCTAGGGGGACTCAGTTAGGAGAGCATCACCATAAAAAACATAAGGTGTTTGATGACCATAAGGGCCACCAGGGCTAAGGTTAGAAATCTCAGCAGGGCCAGGGACTGTGGGCTAAAGGCCATCAAGGACAACATAGTCATGGCTAGCAGGGCTAATAGGGACAACATCAGGGTAAACTCTAGTTCCACGACTGTTGTTTCACTTTCGGTGAGGCAGGATATGTATCTAAGAGGTGCCCTCAAGGAAATCCCGGTGCACAAGAGCAGGGAGCTCAGTGGGGGTATCAGGCACCATAGGGGTAGCGTTAGCAGTCATCAGTTATTGTAGTGCCCTCATTTCCAGTAGCACCAACCCAACCTCAAGGAAGCAACCATTGTAGTATGGGCATGTGTATCACGTCGCATTTAGGGAGGCACTGGCAACGTCTCAGGAAATTGAGGGTACATTTCCTACATATGGCATATATGACACATTTTCTTTAATATTGGTGCATCTCATTCATTCATTCATTAATAGTACATTTTCTTGATATTTGGGGATGGTACATTTAACATCAGATATTTTATTACATGTTGATTTATCCATAGGTAGAGGGGCACATATTCGTATTGTGTGTAAATTGATAGGGGTGGACATTGGTAAACTTTACTTTATAGCCGACCTTTTGATTATAGATATGTCTGATTATAACGTCATCCTTAGGATGGGTTGGTTATCTACGTATTATGCTTGTATTGATTATTTTAAGATCTCCATCGTCTTTGCCATTCTAGTGCAGGAGATATACTTGGTTGCGATGTCGAGCACGCATGTGTATTACATTTAGTAAGACACTTTTAAGGGAGCGACATTGTTTTTGGACTCTATTTCGATTGTGAGCGAGTTTTAGATATGTTCCAAGAGATTTTGGGGTCACCACCGAGTAAAAAGATTGAGTTCGTGATTAACTTAGCTTGGGGCATGAGATCGATAAACCGAGCTGATATGGATCCTTTGGAGATGAGAGAGCTTAGAGACCAGATTCAGCAGAAGTGTGAATTATGTCTTAATGAGATTGCCTTCCTATGATATATTATAAATAAATATGCATTGGTGGTGGACCCAAGAAAGGCCGCGACCATTATTGATTAGGAAATACTAACCACTATGACCGAGGTTAGAAATTTCCTCGACCTAAAAGGTTATTATAAAAGATTTGTGGAGGGGTTTTCTAAAATTTCCATGACCTTTACCCAGTTAACACACAAGGATAAAAAGTTCATTTGGTCCATAGAGTGTAAAGATACTTTTTAGAAATTAAAGGAAAGTTAGTGTCTACGCCCATTTTAGCCTTACCCAATGAAGGGGGAGATTATGTGATCTGCAGTGATGCTTTACGCTGTGGCCTAGGGTTCAGAATGGAAAAGTTATTGCTATTGCCTCTAGATAACTAAGGCTACATAAGAAGAATTATCCCACCCATGATTTAGAGTTAGCGACTGTGGTCTTTGATTTGAAATTTTGGAGACACTATTTATATGGGGAGACTTATGAAATCTTCACAGCTTATAAGAGGTTAACTTATATTTTCACCCAATGAGATTTGAATATAAGGCAACGAAGATGGCTAGAGTTGATCAAGGATTATAATTGTTCGATTAAGTACCACCTCGAGAAGGTTCTTGTAGTGGATGATATCCTAAGTAGAAAGGGTTCCCTTATTTCTTTGAGTATCACTAGTCAAGAGCACATCCTAAGATATTTAGAGACTATGAGGATCGAGATCATAAGCCACAGAGGCATGGATATTTAAGCACCCTTACAGTAGAGACTAGTTTGATCAAGAGAATAAAGGTCGTGCAGGTCACTCAACCTGATCTCTAGAAGATCCGCTTATAGGTAGACAGAGGAGAAAGCTCCTCCTTTAGAGTAGATAGTTGTGGAGCCCTATGCTTTGGGATAAGAATTATGTGTTGTGGAATGATGAGATCAAGGTCGAGGTATTAGAATTTAGTCATTACTCATCTTTTACAATTCACCCTGGAAGAACCAAAATGTACCAAGACTTGAAAGAAAACGTTTTGTGTCCTAACATTAAGAGAGAGGTCACTGAGTTTTTTACTAAATATTGGGTATGCCAACAAATTAAGGCCGAGCACCAATGACCATCTAAGATGTTACAACCCGCGCCTATTCCAAAATGGAAGTAGAAAAATATTTATCCATTGTAGGATTACCGCATACATAGACGAGGATGGATTCCGTTTGGGTTGTTTTGGATAGATTACGCAAGACCATGCACTTTTTGGGTATCAAGACGACGATCAATTTTGATTAGTTCAACAAGCTCTTTATCAAGGAGATTATAAGACTCCACGGAGTCCCTATTATTATAGTGTTTGACCGCAACCCGAGATTCACCTCAGGATTTTGAAAAAGTTTCCAAAGTGCGACGGGGTCGCGGCTAGACTTTAACATAGCCTGTTATCTGCAAATAAATGGGAAAATAAAGAGGACTAACTAGAACTTAGAAGATATGCTGAGGGCTAGTGTTTTGGAGTTTCGTAGAAGTTGGGAAAACCACTTTAAATACAATGGATATTGTATATAATAATAACTATCAGGAAATTATTAAGATGGACCCTTACACTATCTTATATGGGAGAAGATATCATAGCCATTTATGTTGGGATGCGGTGGGAGAAAGATAATTGTTGGGGACTGAGTTGGTAGATCAGTCCACAGTTAAAGTGAGTCTTATTCAAGAAAGGTTGCGGAGTGATCAAAATAGATAAAAGATTCGGGCATATATCAAAAGAAGAGATGTGTACTTAGAGGCGGGGGACCATGCATTTCTTAAAGCTTCCCCTTGAAAGGGTTATGAGATTTGGAAAGAAGTAAAAATGAGAGTGCCCAACGAATCTTAATGGAATGATTTATATAATTAAATGCGTCAAATCATAAATCCAAATATTAACTTATTATCATAAGACATGCATCTAGGTGATAAAAAGATAAACAAAATATTCAAACACCCGACAATTGAGGAAAAATCCATTTGCAGGAAATAACCTTTTATAATCAGCACTTTAAAGATTTTATAAGACAGTCGACTTACAAACTACTTGATACCCACTACAAGTATTATGCACAGTCTTCGTAAATTCTCTAACGAATATCACTCAATTCTGAGCAGTCCACAAACGATAATTCACTCTCGATATCCACCGATTAGCCTTCAGTCTTCAGCCGTGATCCCCTCCTAGGTTCACAAGTTCATCTGTAGAGATGATCTCTCCATAAAGTAGTGTATGCAAGATACAAACTATTTAGGATTCAAAAGGATTCACAAAAATCTATTATGGGAATGTAGAGCGTGAATAAAAAGTGTTTTTCTAACCATAAAGGTGGAAAACTTTTGTAACGAGTATGCAAAAATTGTTTTGGTAAAAGTCTTCAAAAACTTGAACAAGTAAGAGGTATTTATAAGTCGAACATAAATTTTGAGGTAGCATTTCGTTCGAACTAAAATGAGGCACATTCAAATGAGAATAGCAGCTCTTTAGAGCGAAAACCAAGTTCGTTCGAACAAATCAACTATCTCATTAGAACAAGCTTCTAACAAGCTTGAAACGAATTAAAAAAGTATGACCTCATTATATGCATGTTAGATTTAGATATAAAATGATGCTTCAAGCGAAAGTGACATGTCGTTCTTATGAGAATCCCTTCTTGTTTAAACGAGGTCAGCGAATTTTAAAATAAAAAATTGCCTCGATTTATAAAGGAAAAAAATCATGTTTCAATTTAAATAAAACATCCCAAAATAAATTTAATGAATAAATTTAAACACTTGATAGCTTTATGCCTTTGTGGGATGTAAAGAAGTCTTGATCTTATAATTAGTTTGTCGTGCCGGTTTATAACGGGATATGCCAGCCTAATATAAAACAAGGCCTAAGCTATGACCAATATCAGAAAATTTGCTCTTACAAATCCCCCTCTTTGAATTTTTTTTTTGCAAAACTATACAAACCTAACCGAAATCCAAATTACATAAAATAATCCTTTATGACAAAACATCCTAATACCCTTTCCCAAACTTTAGAAATTGAATGGCATAGAGAAACTTCGTATTTCAATCTCATTTTGAACTTTCCTTGTGCAACTTTGTTTTCATGCGGTGTAAATTATTCTTCCTTAAGTACGTACACACATAAAGGAAATAAAATGGCCCGTGATGCATCGAGTTTGAAATGGAAAATAAAACTCATAAGGCAATAAAGCAAACTCCCCCATAAATGAAACTCGTCATCAAATCTAATTTTCCCCTTAATTTGTTCTCCCTTTTTTTTTATCCGAAATAGACAAAGGAGTAGAATGCAATCATGAAGTAGAGAGAATCACATATAAGAAGTAAGATATCATCACATAAATATATAAACAATGCACGTATAATGATAATCTCAAAGGCATAATCCACCAACTATTTTTAAAAAATTTCAAAAACTTTCTCAAGTGAAAAATTTAACAAATACAACACACACCATGAATTAACATAAAAATACCCGAATCATGGAAGCGAAATGTAGGGGTGTAAACATATTCCATAAGTTAATCAACGTAGACAAACATAACACATGTGCAAGATGGATTGAGATGCCAATGGTAGATAAACATAACACCAGTGTTCGGTTCGTCTTGATGGTGCATGACGATTTGTAACGAGATACGCCAAACTAGCCTAAAGCTATGCTATAAACAATCCTAGAAAAATTGTTTTTACGACCAATAGAAAAGTAAATAATCTCCTCTCTAATTCCACTCACTTAGATGTTCTACAATTTATTTCTAAATAGTC
The DNA here is from genome assembly GCA_949130495.1 of Sambucus nigra. Classification (NCBI taxonomy): domain Eukaryota; kingdom Viridiplantae; phylum Streptophyta; class Magnoliopsida; order Dipsacales; family Adoxaceae; genus Sambucus; species Sambucus nigra. Next base: position 515,951,381 of record OX422217.1, on the reverse strand, counting down.
TACACCTCATATTCCCTGATTATTAAGTGACCCTATTTTTAGGTCCAAATACTCTCGCATTGTCATCATCCTAATCACAAATATAAATGAACCTTGCTTAAATCTAATCGTAACACCAACTCCATCATCTAAGTCGAAATTTCCATCACTATCCCAATTACCATAAACATAAACCAAAACCCAAATAAGTTCCTCAACAACTCAATGTCCTTAGTGTCTCCAAAAATGAACTTGACATGAAACATATTCACTAATATTATGTCTACAGAAGTCTCTAGGTTGCAGACTTTACTCCCAAACACTATAATTTCCCATAATCATCCTCGTAGCGGTGGTGAGCCCCTCTATTAAACCACTCATTCCACGCTTGATCACTAACTCGCAACGGTCCTCATTGTTATTCTTTTCTATTCTCCAATACTCCTTAAGTTATTCCAATGATCAAATGACAAAAAACGATGTCGACACACACATCCTCGCGACACCAGAGTACAACATCCTACAACAGGCTCTAGACACATCAAAGAACGCTTAGCAAAAAAATGAAACGAATACAATACAGATCGTAAGGATACTAGAGACTGGATGCTATGATAACAACTGTGACATCCTGTTAAATTTAATAATAGATTGATCAGGTCTAATACAAAAAATCATAAGAATAAAAAAATAATTGGTAATATTCTCAGCATAACGAAATAAATAAAATTGAAGAAGTACAATAAATAGATAATGAACTATTAAGTGGAATAACATGAATTCTGATACCATATAACTAATGATACAAAAATGATACCAATTGTATCTCTTATATAAATTCACCTTTGAATACAAGTACCACATGTACACAAGCCGACCAAATAAATAAATAAAAATAAGAGAGTGAGCACATAGGCTCAACGCTTACACCCTATAGTGTCATCAATGGAGAATAGCCCAAAATTGGTTTAAGAATGAGGTTGCACTGATGGCCTATAACTGAAAAATATTAAGGGGAGACGTTAACAACAAGTTGAAGTAGTATAACTATACAATTGACTTTATACCACAATATGACTGTGCATCTTCATCCAGTCTTTTAGTTGTTTTTAAGTTAACCCAACCAAAATAACCCTACATATCATAAGCGTTTACTCCTGAGCCCAATGGGTTTCCCCATGATTAAGTCTTTTACATCATTATCAAATTTAAAGTACAATGTCACATTTATTCTTATGAGCTTTGTTGCCTAGAAAAACACCCAAGAGGGGGTGAATTGGGATTTTGCAAACCTTTTGTACTAAATTAATATTAAAAAAATATTAAATTTTAATGAAACTTAATCAGATTTTAGATAACCAAATCTTGACAAAAAATAATCAGAAAGTAACAAATAAAAGAAGTGTCAAAGATTAATTAGGTTTAATTTCATGTTATATTTTCCAAAAAATAAATAAACAAAATTTTGAAACTAATATTTATTTATTATTCTAAAATTAACTAATCACTTTAAAATTATATTTTTCCTTTTAAAATAATTTTTAAAATTTAATAATTAATTAATTATCTTAGAGGGTAAATGAGAAAGAGGTATCCCTAAGTTATCATGGGAGAGACCTTAAGGAATTAAACTTGAATAATATTGCACATAATAGATTAGAATGGAAAAGGAGAATCCATGTGGCAGACCCCATATGATGGGATTAAGGCAAGGATGAGAATGATGATAATGATGATGAAGTGCTTTTAAAATGAATTTAAACAATCACTAATAAATAAGCAAATAAAAGGCCAAAAATAAAACACACGAATTTTAATGTGGTTCGGCCAAAAACACGATGTACGTCCACACGCCCAGAGATTTCATCTCTTGCGATTCACTATCTGTGATCCACTTGATGGGTAGGATCAAACCACTACGTACACTTAAGTAGCCGAACCGAGCTACTTTGCCCAACTTTTGAAGCTGAAAAACGATCTTTAAAATTTACAACAGATGGAGTAGGATTTTTTGAATTTTTTACACTCTTGAGATAATACAAGTTTGGAGCTCGAGTTTTCTTCTTGTAACATTAAAAATATTCAGAAGATGTCATGCACTTATGTTCTTGATATTACTAATTTTTGTATGTATTTTGCACTTGTTCTGCTTGCTGTTTCTTCTCCTTATTTTGAACACTTGAAGAATATTCACTTGAATATCGTTTGCTTATGAAATAGAAAAATATAAATTTATTTGCTTTTTTTCTTCAAATGACTTGAATAGTAGCAGAGTAATAATTTCAAATAATCTTCATTAATTTTCTTTATCTCTTGATCTTCAATGCAACACTTGAATGCTTAAATAGGTTTTAATGGAGACTAAAAAAGATATTTGTTAGTCACAACACTTGAGGGACTTAAATGCTCTTGATTTTTGTTAGGAGGAAGATAACTAAAAAATCCTCTTGAAAATCCCATTTGTCTTCTCAAGATAAAAATATAGCTATTGAGATATGAAGATGACATCCTAAAAAATAAATGTCTAAAAGTAGCTCTTAAATGTCTCAAAATGGATCCTGTAAAATATGTTAGTACAAGAGAGAGAGAGCGCACAAAGAAAAACCTGATGCACAAGATGTAGAATCTCCCTAAAAATTTATCAACTGCTCAAAGCAGTAGCTAAAGGACATGAAAAAAATTCTGAAAGATTTTTAATTAATGTTAGCATGGATAAAAGAATACAAAAAGAAATATATGGTTTATTTGACACTATTTTTGCATGGGGCCCTAGAGATTTACGGACAAAAACTTACTAATTGTTCTCATATGCAAGATTAACGATGTACAAGGTGGGATTAGGAGTCCCAAATAAATCTAGTATATATGGAAATATATATAAAAACTTAACTGCCCAAAGTACATAGTATATATATAGGTAGTCAGTTATATATGTAAATAATGTAATGGTATGTAGCTATGTAGTTATTTGCGTATAAGACTAAGTACATATACTATAAAATACATATATAATAAATCTACTAGTATATAACTAAAACTGTAGACCAAAGTGTTATGAGATTGACACGTGTCATATGCATTAAATAATCCTCTCACTTCTCACGTTTTCTCTCACGTTTTCTTCTCTTCCCATTCTTCTCTTGATATTGACACGTGTAAATTGGCTCCTACTTTTTTCAGAAACCAAACGATGCTTAGGTTTTCTCAATTTTATCTCTTCTATGAACTTGCGATTCATCGGATCCCAAAAAAAATCCGTCCGCTTCATTTTTCGGTTTCATTGAAAGAGACATTCCGTTGTCCGTTTACGTTTTTCGGTTTCATTGAAATCAAAAGTGCGTTCCCTTTGTGATGAATCAAAAAAATAGTTCAGATTCATGGTTCGATCATGTTCAAAGAACATGGGTTTTCCCATCCTCAAACTTCCCCCTTCTTGACTATATAAATATAGATGAGGCAGAGTTCCAAAATCACAATATCACATCAGCCGTTTGTAAGGTATTATGTAACCTATATCATTTTCTTAATAATCTTTGTAGATGTAGCTTTTTTATTTATCTTTATATTTACTTAAAATTATATTTTTTGCATCCAGTTATATTGCAGTTGTTGGATCAGTAAACTATCTCAGCATTCCATTTACTCATAACAGAGAAGGTTAGTTCCGTGTGTATTTCGTAAATCCGACATGTATTTTTTTTTACTGTCAACATTGATATGTTATTTTGACCCAATGAACCTCCAAATGGATGATGTATATATTTTTTTTAATCTATTGAATTTCCAAATGCTGCTTACAAGTTCTTTGGACAATTTTTTTTTTACCGTCAACATTCATATGTTATTTTGACCCAATGAACCTCCAAATGGATGATTTATATATTTTGTTTTAATCAATTGACTTTCCAAATGCTGTCAACAAATTATTTTGTTTTAATAGTTCAGATTCATTTATATTGTACTGTTTTATGTTACTGTAATTTTAAATTGAGAAGAGTTTAACTGAAATAACAGTTTTACTTTTGTTTTGAATTGAGGATGCTCAATATGTGGGAACATTATTTTTCCTCCAAATTAAGAAGTTACTTTAACTAAACACAGGTTTTTTTGATAAATTTTGTCTTATAGATTATTTTTGTCAATTGTTTTATGTTAGTGTAACTATTAAATAATTGAGCATCCACATTGGTTGAGCTAAGCAGGTTTTGAATTGAGTATGCTCAATGATTTAATAGTTCCACTAACAACGTATGTCTTTTTGTATTTGATTTATGTTCTCATTGTATTGGCATAATAATTTGTTGAATTTTTATCTTCGAAATATGTTTTATCTTTTTAATAATTTCTTGCGAAAAAAATATGTTAATCGTTATTTGCCGTAATGTGAATGCTAAGAATACATCCAATTTACTCTTAAGAATAAACCTTTTTGACTAACTTATTTTTTAATTTTAAGAAATAATTTAGGATAATTATGGTTCGTACTAAGCGTGAAATTCTTCTCAAATCTGACTTGATGTTCTCGCGAAGAGAAATTACTGACGTGGACAATCCCACTCCTCGAGAACAAAGATGTATCTCACGTCGTCGAACACCTGCGCTTCAGTCATCTATGTCTCAATCCCAAAAGAATCCTAAAAATCCCCTGCAGAGAAAATATATTATGTTCTGAAGGCCTTAGAGAGTAATTGCGTCATGCAGATATACAACAACGAAGGACATATCATTAACTGTCCACATATTGAGAAATCGAAAGCGACTATACGCTCTTCATTAATCAAGAAACTGCCTACCTCAACCAATGGATCTACTGAAGAACAACATGATTCTCCCATCACTTTCATCGATTTAGATCCAAACTCAGAGAAAGAATCCAATGGGGTGCCCATTTTTGTTTTCGATGATGAAGAACCGTTGATGCATCCATCAAACTCTTTTACTTCCTTAGATCATCTTGAAAATTCAAACTACTACTATGACCAACCATTCGCAATTCATCACGGCACCACTTCATTCGAAGATGATCCCTCTGAGAATTCAAGCTATTACTCAATCTATTGATACAACTCAATATATCATCCATCGCTTAGTCTTTATGATGATTTTGTTTTTTCTGTTATTTAAATACAATTTTTATTTTATTACATACAGTTATTTAATGAAAAGCGCTGGTTTTATATTTTATTGTTGTAATATGTTTATGTTTGTATTACATACAGTTATTTAATGAAAAGTAATGGTTTTATACTTTATTGTTATACTATGCTTTCATTTGATGAAGTTGAACATGTATAATTTTTTTTAGTTATTTCATTTATTTTTTTATGTTGCATATATACAGGCTTATGCAATGGCAATAATGTCTAAGCCTTGACACTGTTTAGCATTAGTACTAAAATAATATACATCTAATTGTCAGATGGATTATAGAGAACGACGTAGACAAGCTAGGATGCATAGGAGGCTTATACGGTCTTCCACACTTTCTCGACCATTAAACCCCCAAATTAATCCTTCAGTATCAACTTCTACCCATTTGTCTCCCAATACACCTTCAACATACTCATGTACTTCAAGTAATGTTAACCCACCAATATTGAGGAGGCCACATGTAAATTCATTTTCTTCGAGATCTCGTACAAATGCCGATGGATCCATTCCCACAAATACTTCAACACCAATTATTAAACCTAACGCAAGCATTGGTGTATACTGTGGTTACACGTTACAATGGGCAAGATCTGCGCTATTCTACTCAAATTCATCAAATCCCACCCCCAACATAACAGTCAATAATCCCCAAATCCGTATATCGGGTATGAATTAAAATTGATAAAAATTGCATTTAATACCAAATGAGTCATGTAAATTTGTAACCAAATTTATATATTTTTTGTTTTACAATAGGTAAACGAAAACGTGATCCAACTACCTCATATCGTAAGACTAGAGCATCAACCGCATGCATCAATAGTAAGACACTATAAAATACATATTTATTAGTTAAATGTGCAGCTAATCTTTATAGATAGAAATTTATTTTTCCAATATATTTTAGGTAACAAGTATGGCCTTTGGACGTTTGGCCCTCCTTCAAAGCAATGTAGTTATTGCAGTGCTATTATGTGGTATGAGGAACGCACGGATAAACACAAAAATACATCATCTCCTAAGTTCTCCCTATGCTGTCAAGAAGGGAAAATAAGACTACCATTGAACAATTACCCCCCCCCCCCCCCCATCGTTTCTTATAGATTTACTATCTTACAACGGAGGTGTGCGGTCATCAAAATTTCGAACCAATATCCGTGCATACAACTCAATGTTTGCTTTCACCTCAATAGGAGGAAAAATTGATAATAGATACAATAACTTTCGTCGCCCATACGTATATTGAATAAGCGGATAGAATCATCATAAAATTGGTTCGTTACTACCAACTGAAGGTCAACGACCCAAATTTGCGCAATTGTACATCTACGATACTGAAGATGAATTATCAAATAGTATATCAGCTGTAAGATCATCAAGAAATGATAATAACATTGAACCTTTAATTGTGCAAGGACTAATCCAAATGTTTAATGAAAACAACGAAATAGCAAAGGTATTTAGAATGGCGGGTAATCGTTTCAAAGAATCTGATTTCGCAGACATTCGACTAAGGTTAATCGCTACAAGGCGTGGTGACCCACCCATTTATAATTTGCCTCAAGCCTCTGAGGTTGCTGGTTTGATAGTTGGTGACCTTTCTGATACTGATTATAGACGTGACATTATCATTGATCATAAGTCTACCGGATTGCAGCGTATAAGAGAACTACATCCATCATTTATGGCAATGCAATATCTAATCATTTTTCCGTATGGTGAAGATGGATATCATATACACATTCGCTACGCAAATAATTCCGGTCATCGTCAAACAAAGAGAGAATGCGTAACCATGCGGGAGTTCTACTCCTATAAATTACAACAAAGATCGAATGAATTAAATTTATTACATCTTTCAGGTCGTTTATTTCAACAATACATTGTTGATGCATACACATGTATAGTGGAAGAGAGGCTACGTTGGATAAGACTAAATCAAACTAAGTTGCGCTCTAAGCTTTACAAAGGACTTAAGGATGTAGTCTTAAGAGGAAATACCACACCTGCATCTGTTGGTAAACGCATTGTTCTTCCCTCCAATTTCACCGGTGGACCAAGGTACATGGCTCAAAGCTTCCAGGATGCTATGGCAATTTGTAGATGGTTTGGCAACCCAGATCTATTCATCACTTTCACATCGAACCCTAAGTGGTCTGAAATAACTGATTTTCTATCCTTAAATCCTGGGCAACAACCTGATGAACGTCCGGACATTATTACAAGATGCTTTAAAATAAAGCTTGATCATTTAATGAAAGATTTGAAAGATAATAACCTATTTGGTCGAATCTAAGCCTGTAAGTAACTTCTATTTAATATTTTTCTGTTCAATAATTTTATGTTAATCTAATTTATCATTTCTTTTAGCTATTTACATGATTGGGTTCCAAAAGAGAGGATTGCCACATGCTCATATCATATTATTCCTGCATCCTGAAGATAAACCTCAAACATCGGCCCAAATTGATTCAATTATATCAGCTGAAATACCAAATGAGGAAAAAGATCCCGTTTGTTTTAAAGTTGTTTCCCAATTTATGATGCACGACCCTTGCGGTGAAGCAAATCGTAACTCTCCATGTATGTCCAAAGGAATTTGCTCAAAAAAATTCCATAAGGCCTATGCATCAGAAACCTCTTTAGATGAAACTGGATTTCCTATTTACAAAAGGAGAGATAATGGAGTTATTGTTGACAAAAATGAAATTAAACTTGATAATAGATTTGTTGTACCTCATAACAAAGGCTTGATCGTTACGTACGACGCACACATCAACATAGAGTTGTGTACCAAGTCTGGAGCTATTAAGTATCTATTTAAGTATGTGAACAAGGGTGCCGAAAAAGCAAGGGCTGTATTACAAGAAAATGTTATAAGAAATGAAACGACAGGCAAGGATGATGTTAGACATATTGATGAGATTATATCATATCTTGATTGTAGATACGTATCTGCCTGTGAGTCTTCATGGAGGATCTTTAATTTCAATATTCAACATCGAAGCATTGCTGTAGAGAGATTAACGTTCCACTTACCAGATCAACAAAATATAACATCTAAGGACTCTGAAAGGTTAAACAATGCCGCCAAACGAATAGATGTTGAGAAAACAATGTTCACAGAATGGATGAGGATGAATTCTGAACATCCAGATGCACGTGAATTAATATATGTTGAATTTCCTACAAAATGGGTATGGCAATCCAAGTTCAAACTGTGGAAAAGAAGAGAAAGACAAGATTGCATTGGTCGTATTGTTTACGCACATCCAGCATCAGGCGAGAGATTTTACTTACGGATGTTACTTAATATTGTAAGAGGGCCCCGCAATTATGAGGAAATTAGAACAGTAAATGGTTTAACTTATCCGACCTTCGAATCAGCATGTTATGCACTGGGCCTACTAGATGGAGACAAAGAATGGCACGATGCACTTTCCCATGCTTCTATCTGGTCATCCGATAATTAAATACCTGAATTATTTGTTACGATACTCCTTTTTTGTGAGGTTTCTGACCCCTTAGCTCTTTGGGAACAAAATTGGCATACTCTTTCTGAAGATATTTTGCACATGCATAGGAAAAAACTTCAATTTCCTGACTTGCTCTTAACTGATTATCAACTTCAAACTTATGCAATTTACGAAATCGAATAAATTATGCGTTGTAACAACAGAAGTCTAAGAGATTTCCCACCGCTACCACTTTCTGATGAATCTTTAATAAGGGATATGGGAAACCGATTGATTCGTGAAGAGACATTATACGATATGGCTGAAATGACTTCGGAGCACCAAAGACTACATGTTGGATTAAACAAAGATCAATTGTTGGTTTATAATAATGTGATCAAATCAGTTAATTAACAGAAGGGAGGATTATATTTCGTTTACGGTGCAGGAGGAACCGATAAAATGTATTTATATAAGACTATCATTGCACGATTAAGATCCGAAGGTAAGATTGTTTTGGCACTAGCATCCTCTAGAATCGCATCATTATTGCTACCAGGTGGAAGAACAGCCCATTCACGTTTTGTAATTCCGATTGACAAATGTGATTCATCCACATGTGACATACGACAAGGCAGTAACCTTTCTGAATTAATTCAAAAGTGCTCATCAATTATTTGGGATGAAACTCCTATGGATCATCGTCATACATTTGAAGCAGTTGATAGATCATTACGAGATATCTTTTGTTTCAACGACCCAACATCGACCGATAAACTTTTTGGAGGAAAAACAGTTCTTCTAGGGGGAGACTTCAGACAAACATTACCAGTTATCCCAAGAGGTACAAGGCACGATATTATTCGATCTTCAATAAACATATCGCCAATTTAGAAGGAATGTAAAGTTTTCATACTAAAGAAAAATATGCGAATAGAGGACACAACCGAATTTTCAAATTGGGTGCTTGGGATTGGAGACGGAACGATAACGACATCTTCTTTCAACAAAGAATTGGATAAGACATGGATTGAAATTCCAAATGATCTTTTAATTGAACATACCGACAATCCAATCGCAACAATCGTCGACAGCACATACCCGGATTTAGTTCAAAACATTAAGAGTGAAGAGTACTTAAGATCGTCCGCAATTCTAACACCAACTAACGATGTGGTTGATGATATAAATCATTTTGTTCTTAATAAAATTCATGAAGAAGAACGTATTTATCTAAGTTCTGACTCCATTTGTAAAGCATCAGCAAGAGCAATGGATGAAGAGATGCAATTACCTTTGGAATTTCTAAATAGCTTGAATTTTAATGGCTTGCCTAGCCATAAACTTCATCTAAAAGTTGGGGTCCCTGTGATCTTACTGCGTAACATTAATCAGAGTGCCGGACTATGTAATGGAACGCGTTTAATCATTACTCAACTTACTGATTGGATCATTGAAGCTAGAGTTATTACTGGATCACATATTGGCACAAAAGTATTCATTCCAAGAATTGTGATGACCTCAACAGATAAGAAATGGTCGTTCATACTAAAACGAAGACAATTTCCATTGCGCTTATGTTTTGCTATGACTATAAACAAGAGCCAAGGACAAACTTTGTCTAACGTTGGAATTTACTTGCCCAGTCCTATTTTTTGTCATGGACAACTCTATGTAGCTGTGTCAAGAGTGAAATCAAGATCGGGTTTGAAATTTCTAATAAGAAATGATGATGCAATACCTCAAAAATACACGAAGAATATAGTATTCAACGAAATTTTCCAGGATTTAGAATCTGGTAAATAAATTACTATTTTTACAGTCATTATTTTTTAAATAACGTTGTCCAAACATTATTCAGAACTTGAATTATAAAACATTGTTTATACATTTGACATATTTTTTCATCTTTATGTAGATCCAATATGAATTACTCTCATACTTTAGTGTTCGAGCTAACTGTCGAATCAACAAATTGTGCAATAGTTGTTCGAGTAACCAGAAGATGGAAGGTATTCAATTTTAAGAAGAACAATGATCTGATGTCTGTTGACTGTGTCATGCTTGATGAAAAGGTATGTATTTATACTTGAACAATGTAGTTATATAGACATTTAATAATATGCATTCTACTTGAACTGTGTAGTTATACTTTGTAGTTATATAGACATTTAATAATATGCATACTACTTAAACTGTGTAGTTATATGTTATTGAATATTATAATTTTCAGTTAAAAAGGCATATTATCTGCTGAAATTCTGCGACTGAAAATATTCAAAGCAAAGAACTATTTATGTCTTTTTTGGTATGCTGTTATCTACAGTTGTTTGGTTTGTCATTGATGAGATAAGTAGATGAGATAAGTGGTGTATTATCTCCATTTGTTTGGTTTAAGTCATAGTGAATTTAGATTCATCTGTAAAATTATATGAAAGAACATAATAATGACGCAAATTTTTTGAAAAGGAATTCTTTATATTTGATTTAAACGTAATAATCCAATATTATTTAACCTATGCATTCTTTTTGAACGTGACTGGCTATCATGCGCCCAAACTGCAACTGGGAATAGAACTTAGACTGCCACTCGCTGCAAAAACTGCATTGCGAAATGATTCAGTTTAACTTTCATCTATACCTGATTGTACAGAGCGTACAACTCCCAATAGAAGTTTGATGTGAGTAGTCTCTGAACTCTATTAGCCTGTTTAGAAACCCAAACACACAGTAGCAGTTCACAGCTCAACCAGTGCTAGCCAATATTCATTAAGTTGTATACAAATGAATTAAGAGTTTTACGATTCTATGACTGATCGATTGGAGGAATTGATGGAGTCATATGCGAGTTCATATTGTAAATATAGATACTATGCCAAAAAATTGACATCATAGACACAAAATATTAAAGATTTTTAATGCAAAAATTTCTATTATGTATGGACTGCAAGAAATTGAAAATGGATACTAAATACAACAGTTCAAGTGTTGTTGTGAAGATTACACCACATCAACAGATTAATAAACGATCCGTATTATGAGAAATGTTTTATTATTGATAATACCTAATACGTATTTGCTATAAAATTGTTATTCCGATGGTAAAGGATGTATGTTATAACGACCGTATCTTTAGCGAGCATCATGATTATCTTTATTTGGAAATATCCCTCTTTAGGCTCTGTTATATCATATAAACACAGTTATTATGCAATAAACATTTGTGAACATGTGTTCAATGCACGTAATGAACTATGGTACCTTTTCTGATCCTTAAAATATTTAAAAACCTTTAAAGATAAAAATTGTACGACCGTACTTCTAACTTTTGTACACACGGAGAAATTTTCCATTTCGTACTATCGTCAATTATGGTTTGAAATTTGTCACTCTCCTTTTACTTATATTAATGTATTTTAAAAGTTATTGTTCTCGATCAATTTGAAATCACTAGATTTCCCAACAACAAATTCACCCAGTCCCCATTCAAACATACATGAATAACGAAATTACAATATTATCTTAACAATAAATACCACGAAGTGATGGTACGTTGTTTTCAGTATTTTCATATAACAACAAATCTTTATATTATATGATATTTTTGGTCTAATATGATCATATCATATCTCTATCAAGATAATCATATTCACGACATTATTTGGAAAGCAAAAGTTGAGGAATTTGAATCCTTAATCGAAGAAGAGAAAATTTACAAAATCGGAAACTTCAAGGTTGTTGAAAACAACAGAGGATACAAATGTGTTACACATTCATGTGTAATACATTTCAAAACTGTCACTACTGTAGAAGAACTGACAAACAACATCCCAGATATTTCTTTACATAAATTTGAAATTGCTGACTACAGTACACTCAAAAACAGAATTGCGAACAAGGAAAACCTCACAGGTAATAAGTAAAACAATATGTTATCTTTAATAAACTTATTCATCATTTACATACCATAAATTATAAACAATATATATAATTTCTTAATCAGATGTATGTGGTATCCTTATCGGATGAAGCGAAATCGAACTCTTGAATCTTAGGGGAAACAATGTCGAGAAATTAGACATCCAAATATCTGATGCCAGGTATGAAACCATAGACTTTATTTATCAATTACTTTTTATTTCATATACTTATTAATATTAAACATAACTTCTTTCTTAGAAATATACACAATACAACAACAACAATTTGAGAATCACATTGTGGGGAAACTCAGCAATTACTCTGAACGAGGTATTGCAAGATGTAACAGAAATGCCAATTACAATTGTAATTACATCACTCAATGTCAAAGAATTTAGAGGTACATATATAGTATTAATCAAATATCGGTAATTATGAACAATTTAATTGATTCGTTCTTACGTAACAGGTATATATCTGTCATCCACAAATGCAACTAAGACATATATTAACATCAAAATTCAAGAGATTCAACAATTGATTGATAGGTAATTGCTTAAATTAATAAATAATAAAAAAAGAATATAATTATAAATCAAGTACTCATATTTTCTAATCAACAGCTCAACTAATACACAATTCAAAGCAATGGAGTATATACCTTCAACACAAAAGTTGGAAACACAAAGTGACACCAAAAATGTCCAAAGCATTTTAGACTTAAAAAATATGAGACCGACTTCAGAAGATGAGGTAACGTATATTCTATTTATAAATTTAAAATAGTGATTTCGTTTAAATTTGAAATACTTATTTAGTTCAAAAAATAATTAACAATATCATACAGGTAAAGATTGTTTCAATTCAAGCATCGATTGCTGGAATAAACGATAAGTTTGGCTGGTCTTATGTGGCATGCAAACTGTGTAACAAAATGTTGACAAAGCTTGCAGAATCATACAACTGTAAATTTTGCAACAACAACAATGCCTTTCCCGTACCTAAGTAAGTATAAGTAAATTAATTTAATTATATCAGATGTATTATGATGAATGAAATTAACTATTAGTTAATTTTTCAAAATTTGTAGATATAAACTACAAATTGAAGTGCAAGACTATACTGAAAATACAACATTGGTGCTTTTGACAAGGTCGCAGAGAAATTGGTTGTCTTCACATTTGACCAAATTGAAACAAAACAGAATCAGGTACGTACACAATTTCCTTTAATGTTTAATTTTTAAAATTAACTAATTATAAAACATGTAACAATTTACAATTTATACAGGACAATACAACAGACGCAAATCTTCTTTTCAAGAATATTGTTGGAAAAAAATACAAATTCATTCTGAAGCTCAATAAATTTAATTTGATTATGCGGAAGGAGTACTATACAGTTACAAAATTTGAAGAAACTGAAAAGGAAATTTCAGAACAAGAAGATTGCGAAAGCTCATCAAAGGTAAAATATTATATACATAGATATGTTATAATGACATAACATTTGTAACTAATGAGAAAAAACTTCATTATAACAGATAGAAAAAAAGAGAAAGTACATTCAGATTGTTGAAGAGGATGAATGAAACAGGTAAATTTTCATAAACACAAATATCTATTCATAAAAATTATATACATTAATCTTTCAAATTTTGTAACATAGTAATTCAAAATTTGCAGGTCATAATCTAGCGTTGCTGCTTTACAACGTCTGTAACTACATTTTGCATTGAAGATAAAAGAAGAGCGCTTTTTTTTAATGAAAATTTATATAATACATTGAACATCATTTAATACAATATTGGAGATAATCATTTCATATATTTTATTTAATATATTAATTACTTGCACAGTTATTAAACAACAGTGCTATTGAATGACTTCATTAATAACATGCTTTACATTTGAATGTGTTGTTTGTTATCCGACATTGACTTATTCTTTTACACTTTCAACACATTAGGATTACGAGTGAAACATATGTTATTGCAACTGCAACACCATATTTACCTTTTTCATTTTAAATTAGTGGAGCGTATAAAAAAAATCCTATAGAAAAAATAATTTCGTTTACATAAATGCCGCACATTAACAGTAAAGATAAAACATTGATTATCTTATAACTTATTCATCCATTCTCAAATCAAGATTAACAATATTCTAGATCCATTCAAAAATCAAAATCAACAATATTATTTTTCATTAATCTATAATTAATAATAATTATACGTTTTTACACATAATCAAACAACAAAATAAATAATCTTAATTTGGGATGGAAAACCTTTTTTAACTCCGCTAATACAAAATTAATTTTTGTACTGCCGGTTACAAGCTCGGATAAAGGAGGAGCGGATTTGGCTTTTGAGAAATAATGAAAAATACCTGTCAATATAATAATACAATCTCAAATAAATAAATGAATACAATATAATCTTTAAAAAATATATATTTTCGATTATCGAATAATGACGCCATCCGCCTACAAGGATGTCGACCTCAGGTAATCTCTCTCTCTCTTACTCTCTTGCATACGCACGAACTCACACGTGCACAAAACACATATCTGCTAAACAAAACCAAGTTGATGCAATATACATTCAATCAATTTGGTTTACTTCTAGACTTGGTGTTTAAATTTGTATCTTGCGATTGTGATACCTGTTAATATTTATTTCAATTTTTATATTCAGAAGACACCATATATCTCGGATAATACTGAAATGTGAGGATACCAATGAATTTGATCCACATCCAAATCCAGAATATCCTCACATGATTTACTTGAATCGTCCTTTTACGGAGTGGAGTTTCGTAAAGGGAAAACACGAAGTTCAAAATGAGGAATTAAATATTGGTCATGACTAATGCATAGTTCAAACGCTTTGTAGACATACTCTGCCATTAATTTTTTATAATTAATGAATTAGTTCATTATTACTGAATGTGTAACTTTCTACTGTGAATACTTCGCGAGCACAAAGTTGAGCTCTATTGTCAAAATATATAGATACGTTTAGGCCTTATGTGTTCTTTTATACCAACAATAAGTGCTACAATTGTTAGCAGCGTAATACTAAAATGCATGAATTTACATGGGATCACTGCTTCAGTTACCTTTCATGTTTGAATTTTACATAATCATTCCATGCCCACAGTATGGTATGTGTTTTAGTTAAACATATATGCGAATTATATATCCAAAGTGTTAATATTTTAAGTGCTTGGTTTATTATTGAAATTCATTTATAGTAAAGACAATATTTGGAATCATAAGCCATCACGTCTCCAGCGTTTGTTTGCTTCATCTTATGAGATCGGACCATAAGAAAAGAAATCCCGTGGAATGGTTTAACTCAATTGAAGAACATTGAGTTGGTCGAATAGTAAATTCTAAATAGAAATCCACTAAATGTAGGATTTACTTCAGACAGGGCATAAAATACAATTGATGTACGAAGGTTTACAACAAAAACAATTCTTCATCATGTAAGCTTTATTGAACTATGTATCTTTCTTTATCAATGCCGTTTTCACTCATATTTTTTTAATCATTTAATTGCATACAGGTAGGAGATGAATGCAAAATAAAGACAGCGAAAAAAACGTTCGATGGATCGGATAATGATCCTCTCATAGACGCAATACATAACAACATTATGGTATATTTCTTGCCGAATTTCACCGAACTAATCTAAATTTCTAACTCTTCAAGATATTGGTTTTTTCAAATATAAGTTTTCAAAATCTCAATTTTTATTTCACACATATATAATGACCAGCTCAAGTTCGGAAATTTGAAAACTTCATACACAATGAGTAATATGAATCAAATCACTTCGCTGACTGTCAGATGGGGTTTCCTTCATGCTCAAGCAGAGATCTCCTTTAACAACCTATAATGAGGGATCGCGTTCAAGTATTGAGATCAAGTATGGGTTGGGGCGCTCGTATGTTGTCTCGACCCTAGCATAGGATGGATTATTCAAACGTTGAAGCCCAATTCAATTTTTGGTGTTCAATCCATTTGAACCAAGTGTAAGTTGCCTAATATTTTTTTTACTGTGTTGAATTTCTTTAGCTTAATCTCAATCGGATATTGTTGAATCTAACAAATTTCTTTGTGGTTGTTTTAGAGTTCAGGCGTAGACATTTTAGTCGAGCCTCAAGTTCGTGTCCCCCATGGTTATATATATGAAAAGGCTGAGGTATTTCAATATGGATTGTCCATATCTATTCGTTATGTTGGTATTCAGGTTGTCTTCTTAACAGTTAATATTGCACTTTAATATTTCCAAATTAATAGGTGATTGTATGTGAAATTAATGAATTTTTATTAATCCCACAGATACATATTGTGTAGTTTTGCTTAGTTCAATTTTCTATATCTCAAATTCAAGGTAACGTATTAGAATTTAGTATTGTTAATTTTGCACACTGTGACACCATTGAAGCAAAATGGAATCTACAAATCCATCCGAGGGTCATCTTATGCCATTTGATTTTGTTGTTGTTGGGTTAATAAGGTTGATCTGAAAAAAAAGTGTCTATTATGAGGTTGAGGAGGACAAAGAGAATAGTGGGATACCTCAAGCAGTCTTGTGCAGGGTTCTTCACAGTGATGACATCTGAGAGGTTAAAAATTGGGGTTGTTTTATGATGATGTATGGGAGATGTTAAATTTTTTATTACTCATTGGTTGTATGATGATACACATTTTATCTCTCTGGTTTTGATTGCCATATTCTCTATCTCTGGTTGTGTGACTATCATATATTATCCTCGATTACTATGTAATTGTGGATCGATGTTTGCATCTATTTAACGACATTCTGTGTCAATTTCGATAAAAAAAAGGGAAGATATTTTCATTGATTTTATTATATTTCTTCTCAATGAGTTCATGTGTTTGCTATAATCTGCAGGTGATAGATTGGTTATAATTGATTTCTATTCCCCTGGTTGTGTAGGTAGTAAAGCTTTGCATCGCAAAGGTATCTTTTACCTTCATAATAGACCATTTTCTTTGAAAATGGAACATTTTTTTAAAAATTTGTTTAATAAATCCCTCTCATTTCAATCTGTTTTCAGATCTGTCAGCTGGCTGAGTCAAACACAAATGCGATTTTCCTCAAAGTTAATTATGAAGAGCTCAAACCTATGTGATATGGTCTCAACAAATATGTTCTACCATTTTTTAGATTCTATTGAGGCGCAGAGAGAAAGTTGTGTAGCTTCAGCTGTACCAATGCAACCATAAGAATTTATATTATTGAAATTTAAATAACAAAGCATTAATATGTTTTGTTTATTTATTTATTTTGTTTTTCAGCTTCTGTCTCAATTTTTGAGTTGCAGGTACAAAATTCAAATATGCATTGGCAAAGTATGGAACATATCGATGCAGTCTTGGGGCTGCAAAAGGTCTAAGGGAATCTGAGCTGTTGAAATTAGCCTCAATTGGGGAAATATCTATTAATTTGCCATCTTCATCCACAATGGAAATTTTTGTTCTGGGCATACCAGAAACTTTGGACAAAGCAAGCAATAAGACGAGACTAAAAGAAGAGAGTGCAATACTGGTAGCATAATTAATGAATTTAGAAATATTGTTATTGGAGATCAAGTATTATTCTGTTGATTGGATCTTAAAATTTGAATCTAATCAAATTAACAATCTTTATTGAGGCAAAAAATAAAGTCGATCGTGATTAACAATCGACTTTATCCCCCAACCGACTCTCTCTATCCCTTAGTCCCTCCATCTATATACCAAAATATTTATCTCCTTTCATTCGATATTGACAATTTTGACAGTAATCATTCACGCTTCCATCCATGCTGCCGTTGCCATCAAATCCCCTTCTGCCCCCCGCCCCTGCATCCGCGACAGCCTCAAGAAATAAATAAATAAATACACATGCTTTTCAGCCTCAAGAATAAAGGTATGTCACTCTTAATTATGGAATCCATGTCCATGTCCATGAGTGTTACGTAATATGCCTATGCCTCCACTTATGTATCATATCCATGTATATGGTTATGGGTGTAGTACGCTACGTTGCTTCTTTCTCATGGAATTGTGTCAACCCGCTAGAAATAATAACGGGTGGCCAGCCCTATACTATAATAAATCAGGTATCTCAGATGGAACAGTCTCAACATCAACTACTAAGCACTATAATATAAGGCTAACTACGCGAAATCATTAAGTGCGAATTGTCAAAAATTTAAAACTTTTATAATAATAACAACAACAAAACCAATAGTGCACATAACCAACAATATACATCTAACTATGATGAGTGAAATGTGCATGCTCCAATAATATGAAAGAGTAGAATACATTGTACAACAAAAATCTCAACAATGAAATACCCGAATATGCTGTCGGGTAACAGACAATACAACAATCTGATAAATGAAATAAGAAAGTGTTAATCTACAACACTTGAATACTAACTCAATATACAAACTGAATCCTAGTATAGATATACAAATATAGGAATCGACTAAATCAAAATGCCGCGACAGTCCGCAATTGCCACAGCTCCACGAATCCTGAATGGATGAACATCAAAGGCATCCTTGCGGAGGAACACCTGCAGTAATGCAATATATACATGGAGGAGAAAATATAAACGGGTCAAAGCCCGAGTTTGAAAAACATTTTATAGCAAGTGTATTAAAATTCATAATAATTATAAATGCATTATTACATGATTTAGTTGGAATCGAACTCTCCATAAAAATTCAACTCACTTCTCAACTAAAGCGCACACTAAACGTATGCACGTGATCTCCAAATGGATGCTCGATTCTACTTAGATAAGAGGATTCTAACTTAAACCCAAATAAAGTATTTAAGTGAGACCATCTAACCTATCGCCCAATCTACATTTGTTTTCATAATTTATAAGTTATATACATTAACTTTAACGTAATCGTTATAGTTATCTTTATAATGTTCATTTGTTGAACATATAAAGTTACATGATCCAATCGTGTCCACATCATCACAATACATCAACCATCTCATTTACTAGAATTTTGTATTCTAGTGATGCCCTTTATAAGGCATGAAACCATATATATAATTATATATGAGTTATTAGCATCATGAATTAAGGACTAAACTCCTCCCGATTCTCAACACGGCACTGCGTTTCGTGCGTGGAACGTCTCGCCGAGGCGAAATCCAAACAAGGAACCCCCCCATTACACTACTCCTGACCGTATTAATCCGCGAGGTTCATTATGCCCTCAATGCAAGATGCATGTAACTCAATTTATTATCCAAATTTTAATTAATTTATATTCCCAATTCTCAACAGTACACGACGTTTCATGCGTGGGACGTCTCGCCGAGGCAAAATCCAAACAAGGAACCCCCCCGTTACACTACTCCTGGCACTGTCGATTGTCGGGATAGGTGATATATATATATATATATATATATATAAGTATGAGCATTAAGGACTAAACTTATCCCCAAGTTCCAACATTACACTGCGGTTCGTGCGTGGGACGTCTCGCCGAAGCGAAATCCAAACAAGGAACCCCCCCGATACAATAATCCTGGCAATGTAGGTCGGTGAGGTCCATTATGACCTTGATACCTAAATACAAGTACAAGCAATAATAACCATCCAATCGAGCTATAGCTCGAAGGACGCAGGCTCACATGCTATCATATTCCAGCAACCCATATACGTAGCAAACTGGGGTCACCTGGTGTGGTTCCACGACACCCACCTCGTGATTTACTCACGCACACAACGTCCGGGAAGCGGTCATAGTTCCTAACCGGCAAGTGAGAGCGACACATAACCATGACCTCTCACCCCCAAAATAAATAAATGTATATAAATATGTCATTTGCTGACCACAAAAGACGACTATGACCTGGGGAATATCCACACCCTGCTTTATTTGCCAGGATGCTCAACCTCTACGCACGAAACTTCCCAATGATAGCAAGGAGGGGGTATGCTTAACATGTATATAAACCATCATATAAGGTATACATACATCCCACATAGTAAAGATATACCATTTTATAAGGTATACCTGCAACATCAATTTCATATTCATTATACGCCTATTGGCGCTTATTGATTAACATCATTGTTTAGTACATTTCTCTCAAGATGTACTAGTCGTCAATTCTCACACATAATCCCACATTGTATACTTGCTACTATCTCTCACTTGAAGCTCACATGTCGCTTCTATTAGCATTTCTCATCGTGTGAGATATCTCCCAAATCAAACATCAATAAGGATATTTCTATATCCATATGCGCAACATTTTGCATTTATAATACTCCATCCATAATAGGGTTCAATTCATTTAATGAACCATTAAAGTGATCCCGTTTGGGATTGGATCCTAAGATCCATTGTCTCTAAATTATTCTCATTATTTCATATGAATATGATTTTCTCTAAAATGGACTCTCCGACAAAAGTGGGCTTCCCCACTTAGAAAAATACCAAAATCTCAAATCGATATTCCTCAAATTTAGTCAATATGACTCCAATAATTTCTTATAAGGGAAACTCTCTAAAAGTCTCCAAATACTACTCCAAATATCTCCTATAGAGATCCCCAATCAATATCCTCAAACAAAACGGGATGAAATACTTTTTAGAAAAACAATCCCTCAAAAGCCTTGTTTCCGAATCGATTCGGGCCAATTCCGAATCGATTCGGCCCAGCGAATCGATTCGGACAGGAAGGCGAATCGATTCGGGTCATCAGACCTGGGATTCTGTCTCAGGCTGAATCGATTCGGCTTGAGTCCGAATCGATTCGGTCACTCAGACCTAGGCACCTGCATATTTCCGAATCAATTCGGCTAGGGGGCCGAATCGATTCGGCCCTTTAGAACCTCGAAAATGGCTACTTTTTAAGTAAGCCAAAATACCCAAAATTCATTTTAATGGTTTTCTCTCCATTTCTCTTCAACCCAATCACATATATAACCTTAATATTCATCCTAGAACACATTTAAACTAATTTCTATCATCAAATCTAAGATCTATATATCAAATCTAAGATTATACCCAAAAGTTAGGTTTTGTAAAACTAAACCTAAAACCCAAAATATCAATCCACAAATCATGCAATAAATGTACACAACAATTATTTAGCAAGTTTAATCACTTGCCTCGGGTTCGTAGGGTCTGAATCCGCCTTGAGATCGTGTATTTGGCCGAAAATCTCCACTTTCTCTCTCTTTTCTCCTTCCTTTTCTTCTTCTCTCTTCTTCTCTCTTTTCTTCTTTCTATTTCTCTTTCTCTCTTTTGGAGAAATATCTCCCGTAGGCTTAATAAACCTAATCTCCCAAGGTACACATCTTTAAATGATAATACACACTTTAAATGACCCGGTAACTTTAATTCAAGTCAAACAGTCCTAAATTATTTCGGAACCTAAATAGACCCCAAGTACAGTCATTTAGACTTTCTCGACCCTTCCAGAAACGATGGTACCCTCAGAATTTCCATTCGAGACACTTTCTAATGACTCTAAATTTTAACCTCAATTGCCAATTTACTTATTCTCCAATAAAATATTATTTATTTCTCCCAAAATAAATAAATTACCGTCTCCAAGGTCTCGGGTTGTTACAGGAATATCACTTATTACCTCTCTTTCGCCAAAAAAACAAAAATAATATTTATTTATTCTCCCACACATTGTTGTCTTCATGGTTTTCTCATATTTTCATTTACTTTATGCTTAGTTGTGTAATATTTTTTCTTAAGTATTTGTGAAAATGTTTGAATTCATCTATTGAACATTCTTATATGTTTTAAGGATGGGATGAGTTGGTTAAATCTTGAATAACTTGAAAAGTGATCCACTATAGCCTTTTTTTTGTAATTACCATTTTCAAAACTTTTTCAACATCGATCGGATACTCGATATTCATATGTATCGTAACTTTCAAAACTGTATCAGTCATTCCAATCATTGATCTTGAAGCAGATAGGAAGGCGGCAGTGACTTTCAAAGTTTGAGGATGGATGTTTAGATTGACCATTTCAAGTGAAGACTTGGGCTACTGTTACTTTGGAGGTGAAGATACGGGAAAGAAACTATAGCTTCTGCTCAGAAGTGCTGTTGTCCCAGCTTGCAAGGATACCATGGGCCATTTGATTCAGAAGGAGGCCGGTGCAAGCTCTTTCAAACATACTGGGATCGGTAAGCAGCCTATGGTTGTCCGACAGTGTTGGTACTTCTACGTCCATTCCCAGCGATGGTACGGAAACATAAAACTTAGTGACTTTACCATCGATTATCATATGACAGTTGGAAAAGGTACTTTTTAAACTATTTGGAACAACCACATTTTATGATAAGGCATACAATATAGAGCTGTCAAGTTATGTATAAAATTACATGTGATGAATAGTTTTATTTCAAATGACGATTCTGAATTTGTTTCTCATAGTTATATATATATATATATATATATATATATATATATATATATATATATATTTGGCCACGCATCGTGTGACCTTCATGCTAGTATAATTATCTAACATATGCATAAGTCATGCATGGCCAGCGATTTGGCCTAGCAATATACACCGCCCAAGGTATTAGAAAGTTAACAAGTATTGCGTGTCCATGTAAAATAGTAGGATGTATAGTCCTTATCATTCATCATAGCAGATTATCTAAGAAAAAAATAGAGAGAGAAACAATAATCTGAAATACATTGGAAGAGTATTATAAATCATAATTGTCCAAGACAGTTGATTTGGACAACAAAGATAACTCTAACTGTACAAAATGAGGTAGTCTGCCTTAAGAAAAAATGTTCTTCTCAAAGCAGACAGATATAAATTTCCAAGGTGTGGGGCCCAAAATAAGATATGATTTCCCAGAAGTCACTGCTTTGTGAAAAAGAAATATCGTCACATGTAATCAGATTATATATGTAAACGCTTTAAAAAAAACATATAAAACTGGCCAAGGGAGAGCAGATGGGACAAAACAAGATAAAAAAAGGAACAAACTTGAAAAGGAAATCAATTTTTTCCGAGGTACTGATTATAAAATACAAAAGTTTGCTTCAAAAGTTAACAGACATAGGGAATATCAAAAAGATAAGGTACGCTCATGGCTAAGGTATGTTCAAAAGCTTGGGTGAATATGTTTGGGTTTAGAAAAGTGGGAAATGATGAGTAACTCAATAAATGAATAATGTGAAAGAATTCATAAATATTTAAATCTGGGTCGATTGGGTGAGTCCGGGTATCTTAGTAGGGTTATGCTACATTAATTATTTAATTGAGGTGAATATTAAATAAATCAAGAGTCGGGGGATAGACTCAGGGATTTTAGGCTAGTGCTACAGGTTCATCCAGATTATATATATATATATATATATTACTATACCAAAATTGAATAATTGTCACTCTAATACCGGCCAAGGTTGTCATGGTAAAAAATCGTGACAACAAAACATGCGTTTGTTATCAAGGTCATTGACCGTGACACCACCGTAACAAAAGCTTGTCATGGTCGTGTCGCGGTCAATGATCGTGACAATAAACTTGCCACGATCCTGTCACGGACTTTGACCGTGATAAATTATTTCGTTGTCATGGTCAAAGTCTATCACAAGATTGTGATAAGTTTTTTAATTACAACAGATCGATAACCCTCATTTCTTTTACCCTAGCACAACTCTTTTTCTCTCTCTAATTGCAGCAGTGACACACACACCACACACTGTGACAACCCGCATTCCGAAATAAGCGGTGGCCAGCCCGATTACCTCGACGTAACAAAATCATGGATGGATATCATCCTCAGCATCATAACAATAAAATAGGTATACGGGAAAAACCACTCAATAAATCAGAAAGCAGGTTGTCAAAAATTTTGGTTTAATAACGAGTTAAGAAATAAATTAAACAACCCAAATCTGATGAAAGTGGAATTTCAAAGGAATATATAGATAAATACCAAAACAACATACAATAAAAGGACCGAATAATCTGTCGGTCCACAGTTACATTCAAAGTGTTTCAACAATTCAATTATTTTACATACTAAATTCATTAACAAGTACAAAAGATGGGCCACTAGCCCGAAAGAAAGACTCGATCATATCTAGAGTCCAAAAATGAAGGCGTCTAACAAACATCCTGTAATAATCCGCAAGATCATACAACTCGTCAAAAGCATAGGAGTAAGAAAATCATAACGGGCTCCCTTGCGGAGGAGCACCTGAGCGGATACAATAACATGCACAACATGGAAAATGAACGGGTCAGGGTCCGATTTATATATGATTCCCAGAAGAGTAAGAAGCATGATAGATATGGACAATAAATCATGATTAATGTGAATGAGAATCTAACAACCTAATCATCAAATGTGATAATGCATTTATATAGGTTTATAACAGTTATTAAATTAAGCAAGAGAAATAAAATTAAATCTCATTTCTTCTCGTATCTTATCATTTTCCATTCCTTAGTAGGAATATAATTTCCATCATATCTTTTCCGTTTTCCATTCCTTAGTAGGAATATAATTACCATCTCATTTCTTATGGCAACTCGCATATCTCAAGTCCCACTTGAGTTAGAAAGGTTATATTCTTATACATATAACGTTTTTCAGACCGTCCCTCCGAGTTTCACCACTGGGTGCACCCCTAAATGACTATCATATTCCAGGGCCTATCTATACAAGACAACCTGGGCACCTAACGCACGTCGGGAAGTGGCCATATGCCTGCGAGTGAGTCATAACCACATCCAGAATTACCTTACTAGTGCAGAAAAACATATACAAACCCCGCATATGGCCGAGGACTATAGTCAGCCTGCATTCAATAGTCAGGGGACATCACCTCATGCATGAGCTTACCTTATGATAGCATTTAGAGAGGTGTGTTTAAGTAACTTAACAATTACCAATTTAAATCTCATTTTCATTACCATTAATCACATCTGTTTCATTTTACTTGAAACCATTATCTTTGAATCTTTTTCTAATTCAATTTCATCATATGTTTAGGTCCCGAAGTATTCTCTAAACAATTTCCCAAAATCTTATAGGTCCCAAGGTTTTATATACCTCAAAAAGGCCTCTAAAATCTCCACGTATGGGCTTAGAATTCTATTTTCCAATTTATTTACCAAATGAGAAGTGATGCCTAAACATCACTGTAAGTACACCTGAATGAACCCCAAGTGATCCCATTCAACTATAGGGTAACGTCCAAACTCGAATAAAACTCTAGGATCCTATGTTTACTTCATTCAAGAAGGTTCCTAGGTTCTAATTCTAAGGGAAATGGTCAAAATTTGAAAAGAAAAACAAAAGTAAAAATGCAGGATTTCCGAATCGATTCGGCCTAAAAAAATCGATTCGGTCAGGAAAACCAACATTCTGCATAACATCCGAATCGATTCGGGGATAACCGAATCGATTCGGTTCACCCAGACCTGGACACTGCCTCTATGCGAATCGATTCGGACTAGCCGAATCGATTCGCTCCTGCGAATTTTGCTAATTTTGGCTATGGAGTCTTGGACTCCTAATTTCTTCCAAACTCAACCAACCCAAAACCTTATCATTTATTGCTACTAATTGAGTATAAATGTATCCAACAACCAAAATTTCATCATCAATAACCATTCAAATCAATCTCCAAACATTCCAAGCTCATAAATTAATTAAAATCCCTAAGTTTCTTAAGCCATACATAACCACAACTATCAATGATAATTACTATACTTAAATCATAAAATAGCAAGTAGATAACTTGCCTCAAGTTTGCAAGTTCAAATTTTGATGAAGTTTGTATGCAAGAACAATCACCAAAGCTTCAATCTCTCACTTTCTCCACAAGTTCTCTTCCTATCTTTCTTTCTCTAGGTTTACCAATTCAATTAGGGGAATAGTAACTTAAACAAGACATAAATCGTGGTTTAGGTCCAAATTCCAGCTTTAAGTGATTAATACGCGATAAAATAATACGCAACTACTCATATAAGCTACAACTAGTCAAAAGTGCCCGGAACCTCGAAATACAATATGGCACATAATTTGACTATCTCGAACCTCCCGGAACTATCTGCACCCTCCAAATTATCATTTGGAAATTTTATAATTCATTTTAGGTTCCGGTTTCATTTTAAGCCAAATGTCATTTTAAATCATATGACATTACAAAACATAACATAGCAAAATTCACCTATGCTTACGGTAAATATGCAACATCAGAGTAGATATTAACTTTTCTTTCTTAAATTAATACCTACTCCATATACCAACATCTTTATATCTAATCACTATATCTAGAAAATTAAATATAAACTAGGACCTCAAAAGCGAGGGTTGTTACATATTCCCCCCTTATGAGGGAATTTTGTCCCCAAAATTCAGGCGCACCTTGTATAAAGAGATGCGGATACTTTTCCCGCATGTCATCCTCGCATTCCCATGTCTATTCCTTGGCGTTATGGTGACTCCATTGGGGAAACACATGAGACCTTAATCTACGTTCCCTATGCTCTAAAATAGCAACCGGTTGTTCTTCATATGAAACATCGGGTTGCAAATTAATATCCTCGAAAGGGATGTGCCAAAGCGCACCTTCGCACCTCCTATACTTCTTTAGGGAGGAAACATGGAATACATCATGAATTTGTTGCAATGGTTCCGGTAAAGCAAGTTGGTATGCCACTGGACCCACCTTCGTAATAACTGGAAAAGGTCCAACAAAGCATGGCGCAAGCTTCCCCTTCTTATCGAAACTCTTTATGCCTTTCATGGGCGACACTTGAACCAAGACTTGGTCCCCAATCTCCAATTACATGTGTCGTCGACACGCAACAACATAGCTCTTTTGACGGTCTTGGGCTATCCGAATGCGATCCCGAATCAATTCAATTTTTGAGGAAGTATCTTGGATCATTTCAGGTCCAAGAAATTTATTATCACTCCCTTCCAACCAACAAGCGGGTGATCTACACGGTCTTCCATACAAAGCTTCATAAAGTGCCTTTCCAATTGTGAATTGGTAAGAGTTGTTATAAGAAAACTCAACCAATGGGAGATATTGTTCCCAACCACCTTTGAAGTCAAGCATACATATGCGAAGCATATCCTCTAACATTTGGTTTACCCTTTCAGTTTGGCCATCTGTTTGAGGATGATACGAAGTGCTTAACCTCAATTCGGTCCCCATCGCTTCTTGGAAACTCCTCCAAAAGTGGGAAACGAAAATTTTGTCTCGGTCGGAAACTATATTCAAAGGCACCCCATGGAGTCTCACCACCTCCTCGATGAATAAGCAGGCATACCGAGCAGTGTCATAATCTGTCCTTACGGGTAGGAAGTGTGCTGACTTTGTCAAGCGGTCGACAATCACCCAAATAGAATCACATCCACTTTGTGATCTTGGCAAGCCCATGATAAAATCCATCGATATGCTTTCCCATTTCCACACCGGGATCTCTAACGGTTGCAACAAACCTGTCGATCTCTGATGATCGATCTTGACCAGTTGACAAGTAGTGCATTGGGACACAAATTCCGAAATATCCCTCTTCATACCTGGCCACCAATACTGACGGTGCATGTCCTGATACATTTTGTCCCCACCAGGATGTACCGTGAACCTAGACCCGTGAGATTCGGCCATCACTGCCCGTCTCAAATCTCCTTCCTCCGGAACAATGAGTCTTCCATGGAAGCGCAATTCACCCTCAGAACTAATTGAGTTGGACTCCGCTCCCTCGGACAGCAATCGACGAATATGGTCTTGACACCCCTTATCCCTTCCTTGGGCTTCTACCACCCTTGCCACAATGGTAGGAGTAACGGTCATCACCGACATGAATGCTCTCATCACCGCATCCTCCTGATTGAGTTCCTTCCATTTAGCTTTCCAAACCTCAGCTAATTCTCCATCGGTTTTCCTACTCAAGGCATCTGCTACAACGTTCGCCTTACCCGGATGATAACGAATATCAAATTGATAATCTTTCACGAACTCTAACCATCGGCGCTGTCGCATATTCAAGTCCTTCTGTGAAAATAAATATTGCAGCGATTTGTGGTCCGTGAAGAGACTAAACTTCTCTCCCAAGAGATAATGCCTCCATATATTCAAGGCAAAGACAACTGCGGCTAGTTCTAAGTCATGCACCGGATAGTTTCTTTCATGGGGCTTCAACTTGTGGGAAGCATAAGTGATAGCCCGTCTCTCTTGCTGAAGTACACCTCCTAATCCTTGAAGAGATGCATCGGTGAAGACTAAATATTCAAATCCCGGTTTTGGCAAAGCAAGTACCGGAGCCGAAGTCAATCTTTCTTTAAGCACATCAAATGCATCTTGGCAAGAATTATCCCAAATAAATCTCACCCTTTTCCGGGTCAAATTTGTCAAAGGGCTAGCGATTTTAGAGAAACCCTTGATGAACCGACGGTAATAACCAGCCAAACCCAGAAAACTGCGAACCTCGGTAGGTGTCGTGGGCTGACCCCACTCCCTCACCGCAACCACCTTGCTCGGATCCACCGATACACCCTGGGACGTCACCACATTACCAAAAAACTGTACCTCTTGTGACCAAAAGCCACACTTCTCGAACTTGGCATACAATTGATTGTCCCGTAATCTCTTTAGAACCAACCTTAAATGCATAGCATGATCAGATTTCGTTCGAGAATAGACTAAATGTCATCGATGATCACAATAACAAATTGGTCCAGGAAATCCCGAAACACCCTATTCATGAGATCCATAAATACAGCGGGGCATTGGTTAGTCCAAAGGGCATAACCGAAAATTCATAGGACCCTTACCTTATTAGAAAATCAGTCTTGGATAAATCCTCCTCCCGTATCCTCAATTGGTGATACCCCATCCTCAAATCGATTTTGGAGAAGTACAACGCTCCTCGAAGTTGATCAAATAAGTCATCGATACGAGGTAAAGGGTATTTATTTCGGATGCTGACCTTATTCAATTCTCTAAAGTCCACACATAACCGGAGAGAGCCATCTCTTTTCTTAACAAACAAAACTGGAGCACCCCACGGCGATGTGCTACGCCGAATAAATCCCTGCTCCAACAACTTTTGAATTTGATCTCTTAGCTCCCTCATTTCAATGGGAGCCATTCGATATGGAGCCCTCGCAATAGACCTCGTTCCCGGCGCTAAATCAATCACAAACTCAATCTCACGGCTAGGAGGCAAACCCGGTATTTCCCGGAAAACATCCTCAAAGTCTTTCACAATCGGAATAGAATCCAAGGGAACAACTACACCCCTAGGAGTCTCCTCGGTAATGCAATACAAATAAGTAGTAGTACTCCCCTCTAAACGAGGTAAAACTACCAGGAACATTTCTTGTTCCGGAAAGGCGAAGACTATACTCTTCTCGTAGCAATTTACTATAGCATGATACTTTATAAGCCAATCCATGCCCAAAATCACGTCATACCCGACCATGTCCAGGACGAGTAAATCGGCCTCAAAGCATAAATTACCGAGAGATATTTCTATATTTTTACAAACAAAGAAGATGAGTGAACCATCACCCATAGAGGACTCCACACTAGTAAAAGTTCTTTCAGCAGATTTAATCAACTCGGTGGTCTGAGGAAAGCTCCTAAAAATGAATGAATGCATTGCACCAGTATCAAATAAAACACGACCCATATGTCTCTGAATAAGGAACTTACCCTCAATGGCTGGCGGTGCCGGCGGAGCCGGTGGAAGCATAGCATCCTGAATATGATAGACCCTACCATACTGTAACTGACCCTGTTGTGGAGGAGCAACTGGGTTAGGCACCTATGGAGGGAACTGAACATACGGCTGCTGTGGAGCTCGAGGAAACTGTCCCCTAATCAACTGAGGACATTCCTTCTTATAGTGGCCCGCTTCCCCGCATTGGAAACACCAACCTATCATATTTTTGGCATTTCGACCACGATTATTTCTAAACTGATTCACACCTTGGCCCTGCTGGCCTCTACCTCCCTGAACACCACGGTCTTCTTGTTGTTGTGGGGCTCCCTGGTCGTGCCTATTGTTATGGTTCCCCAAATTAAACCCACCAGAATGCTGCCTCTTCGATAAGTCCCCTTGTTGGGGATCCCTTTCTTTCTGTTTACTGCCCCAAGGTTGGGATGAGGGAAAGACTCCTCCTCCAATCCCACTACCTCCCGGCCTTCCCGCTTGCACCACTACGGAGGCCTTCTTGCCACTTTGCAAAAATAGTCTATGCTCTTGGCAATGTAGTAGAGCTGCATTCACCACTTCCCTAAAAGTCTGTAAAGCCGGATTACCGAGTAAGTGTTGTCGGATTCTCCAGTTCAACCCTCTCATAAACTTCAAAACTTTCTTTTCTTCGGGAGTCACTTCATCTGGTACAAAACTTGACAACCGGGTGAATTCCTCCTCATATTCCGCTACTGACCTCTCCCCTTGCACAAGGTCCTGCAACCTCCTTATCATCTCCCCTTGAATTACGGGAGGAAAATACTTATAATCGAACAAAACCCAGAATTCAGAGATCGACATTGTATCCCTCTGTTCAGGCGTAGTCACGGACTCCCACCAGTGTAATACGGCCCCAAACAGTTTAAAAGTAGCAAGGACTTGCTTCCTGTCCTCACCACACTCCACCATACGTAGATGGCGTTGTATATCTTTCTTCCATTGATTCGCCTTTATAACATCCGAGCTCCCATCAAATTCCGGGGGCTGACCCTTTAGAAAAGATTCCCTAGCTCTCTCCCACGGAGAAGGTCCGGTAGGAACTTGGGCATCTGGCGCGCTTTGTTGAGCCTGTGGCGCTTGTTGGGCCACTGCTGTCATGGCCGCATTAATGCCTTGAGCCACTATATTCGCCACATCCGCAGCATTGAATGTTCCTTGTGGCGGTGGGGGAGTACCAACATCCTCATCTAAGACCCTATTGCGTCTTAACAGGCGACATCTTTTATGCGGCATCTGAGATGGAGAAACAATAGAGTTATAATTCTACTTAAAATAATCTATTTTGCAGAAAATCGTAAACATAAGCAACAACGCAGTCCTAACATTAGGCTCTATATCAAAGAACGCTATGGTAGAACATGACAAGTCCACAAAGATCCAAAAGACTCTAGAACCTGAAGCTCTGATACCATCTGTGACAACCCGCATTCTGAAATAAGCGGTGGCCAGCCCGATTACCTCGACGTAACAAAATCATGGATGGATATCATCCTCAGCATCACAACAATAAAATAGGTATACGGGAAAAACCACTCAATAAATCAGAAAGAAGGTTGTCAAAAATTTTGGTTTGATAACGAGTTAAGAAATAAATTAAACAACCTAAATCTGATGAAAGTGGAATTTCAAAGGAACATATAGATAAATACCAAAACAGCATACAATAAAAGGACCGAATAATCTGTCGGTCCACAGTTACATTCAAAGTGTTTCAACAATTCAATTATTTTACATACTACATTCATTAACAAGTACAAAAGATGGGCCACTGGCCCGAAAGAAAGACCCGATCATATCTAGAGTCCAAAAATGAAGGCGTCTAACAAACATCCTGTAATAATCCGCAAGATCATACAGCTCGTCAAAAGCATAGGAGTAAGAAAATCATAACGGGCGCCCGTGCGGAGGAGCACCTGAGCGGATACAACAACATGCACAACATGGAAAATGAACGGGTCAGGGCCCGATTTATATATGATTCCCAGAAGAGTAAGAAGCAGGATAGATATGGACAATAAATCATGATTAGTGTGAATGAGAATCGAACAACCTAATCATCAAATGTGATTATGCATTTATATAGGTTTATAACAGTTATTAAATTAAGCAAGAGAAATAAAATTAAATCTCATTTCTTCTCGTATCTTATCATTTTCCATTCCTTAGTAGGAATATAATTTCCATCATATCTTTTCCGTTTTCCATTCCTTAGCAGGAATATAATTACCATCTCATTTCTTATGGCAATTCGCATATCTCAAGTCCCACTTGAGTTAGAAAGGTTATATTCTTATACATATAACGTTTCTAAGATCGCCCCTCTGAGTTTCCCCACTGGGCGCACCCCTAAATGACTATCATCTTCCAAGTCCTATCTATATAAGACAACCTGGGCACCTAACGCACACCGGGAAGTGGCCATATGCCTGCGAGTGAGTCATAACCACACCCGGAATTACCTCACTAGCGCAAAAAAACATATACAAACCCCGCATATGGCCGAGGACTATAGTCAGCCTGCATTCAATAGTCAGGGGACATCACCTCATGCACGAGCTTCCCTTATGATAGCATTTAGAAAGGTGTGTTTAAGTAACTTAACAATTACCAATTTAAATCTCATTTTCATTACCATTAATCACATGTGTTTCATTTTACTTGAAACCATTATCTTTGAATCTTTTTCTAATTCAGTTTCATCATATGTTTAGGTCCCGAAGTATTCTCTAAATAATTTCCCAAAATCTTATAGGTCCCAAGGTTTTATATACCTCAAAAATGCCTTTAAAATCTCCACGTATGGGCTTAGAATTCTATTCTCCAATTTATTTACCAAATGAGAAGTGATGCCTAAACATCACTTTAAGTACCCCTGAATTAACCCCAAGTGATTCCATTCAACTATAGGGTAATGACCAAACTCGACTAAAACTCTAGGATCCTATGTTTACTTCATTCAAGAAGGTTCCTAGGTTCTAATCCTAACCGAATCGATTCGGTTCACCCAGACCTGGAAACTGCCTCTATGTGAATCGATTCGGACTAGCCGAATCGATTCGCTCCTGCCAATTTTGCCAATGGAGTCTTGGACTCCTAATTTCTTCCAAACTCAACCAACCCAAACCCTTATCATTTATTGCTACTAATTGAGTATAAATGCATCCAACAACCAAAATTTCATCATCAATAACCATTCAAATAAATCTCCAAACATTCCAAGCCCATAAATCAATTAAAAGCCCTAAGTTTTTTAAACCATACATAACTCCAATTATCAATGCTAATTACTCTACTTAAATCATAAAATAGCAAGTAGATAACTTGCCTCAAGTTTGCAAGTGCAGATTTTGATGAAGTTTGTATGCAAGAACAATCACCAAAGCTTCAATCTCTTACTTTCTCCACAAGTTCTCTTCCTCTCTTTCTTTCTATAGGTTTACAAATTCAATTAGGGGAATAGTAACTTAAACAAGACATAAATCGTGGCTTAGGTCCAAATTCCAGCTTTAAGTGATTAATAGGCGGTAAAATAATACGCAACTACTCATATAAGCTACAACCAGTCAAAAGTGCCCGGAACCTCGAAATACAATATGGCACATAATTTGACTATCTCGAACCTCCCGGAACTATCTGCACCCTCCAAATTATGATTTGGAAATTTTATAATTCATTTTAGGTTCCGGTTTCATTTTAAGCCAAATGTCATTTTAAATCATATGACATTACAAAACATAACATAGCAAAATTCACCTATGCTTACGGTAAATATGCAACATCATAGTAGATATTAACTTTTCTTTCTTAAATTAATACCTACTCCATATACCAACATCTTTATATCTAATCACTATATTTAGCAAATTAAATATAAACTAGGACCTCAAAAGCGAGGGTTGTTACACACACCACACACAAATTTTTGACATGATTGTGAAATGACTTATTATGGTATTATTTGAAATATATTTTAATTGGACTATATAAGATTCAAAGAGGTTATGTTTTATTGTCGTTTTATAAGACTTGAGGATAAAAATGCTTTTAAAGTTGATTCTGGTACCAATTTGATTATGGTTGACTTGTCTAAGTTGAATAGCGACGATCACGTGAGCGATGAGCCATATGTTTATGCTTTTCAAAAGGTCAAGCAAGTGTTTTACTTGGAGTATATAAAAAACGAGTCGTGGTCAATCATCCTACACGCGCCAAAGCGTCTAACTAGTAGTGTGGATGACTTGGCTTCTCCTACCAAATATCAATCCATTTTAGATGATAATCCAAATTTGAAATGATAAGTATTCCAATTATTTCAAACAATGCTTTGTTTGGTTTATGAAATGTATTTGTTTTCTTATAATATCGTTAACTTGTATTCTTCTGGTGCTTTCTTAATATCGGCCGACAGTTTAATGCTTTTATTCATTTGGATTTGATCAGTTCCGGTAGATTTGAATGAAAATTGACGGGTTGGTTATTGAATATGTTAATTTTGATCTTAATCATCTTAAGCATTAATTTTTAGTCCGTGACAAGACCCGAATTTGATATAATTTTTAGATTTGTAATAAGTATTCAAATTATTTGAAACAATGCTAAATAATGCTTAGTTTGGTTTATGATATGGATTTGTATTCTTATAAAGTCGTTAACTTGTATTCTTCTAGTCCCTTAATTCATTTGGATTTTAATCAATTTAATGCCTTTATTCATTTGGATTTGATCATTTTTTCATATATATGTTTTCGCTAATAACAACAATTTTTACATGGAATGTCTGCTTAAGTGCGTCAGGGAAGCGGGGGCGAGGAAGGCTTGCATGACAATAGGTCCCCAAAGTGGGGCAAATTAGGGACTTAGTGGAGAACAATACGACCTTATAAGCTAGGGCCCTGGAGTTGCGAAGACGATTGTTGGGCTCGAGTATGCGAATGGGAGGAATGTGACCTACAAGCTTAAGATGGGCATCTGGGCCGCATTACATGCACTTGCTCATTTTCTTATTGTTTTGTATTTATATTTATGCATTATAGTTTAAATACTACTAATTCATTTTCTCTTTCTTTTGTATTTTTTTGACAGGAACAATTCGGCTTGCCCCCACATTTACGCAACTCTATGTTGGAACAATTAAGAGATCAGTATTAAACATGGAAGAGAAACATGTGCTCCCGGTTCTTTGGCCAGGACCGACAATTCATCTTGCGACTTAGGGACACGATACCCCCAAATGAGCCAATCACATTGGCAAGGTGGCAATAGTTTATCGATAATGAGGTCTCGGAGAGGTAAGTGTCCTCTCGTCAATCAGGAGGGCAAATCGTGACAAGAAGGTGGACGTGCACTACTCCAGGAGTATGTCGTATGCCGAGGTAAATCACATGATGGTAAGGTTTTAATATTCTTTCATTTAAGTTTTATTTTATTCTATTTAGTGATAATTATATACTAATTTACTAATTTTGCATTATTTTATTTCAGGAGATGGGATGTGGCCCTTGGGGTAAGCCACATAGGCTCGATGCCTATGTGGAAATTCGAACGAATAAGTGGAAGGATGCAGAGGTCAATCCGAATGTGGCTGACAATATTGTAAGTTAAAATATTAATTAAATTAAGAAAATAAAAATTTATAATCATAAATTATTGTATTAATTTATCTAACCATCTAAATTTTTGTTATTTCAGGATAAGTTGAAGGAAGTGCATAACTCCTAGAGTGAAGACGACACGACATCTCTTGCTACGGACGCACTCAGCCAAGTGTTTGGGCTAGATCACAAGGGCCATACTCGGGGGGTGAGATCTCGGGTGGGGAAGTCGAAGCTCGTCGGGATTATGTCGAGCAACACTGGGCTGGCTCGCAAGATGGATGAGTTTTCGACCAACCACGGCAAGAAGTTAGAAAATTTGTTGTGGATGGTGCATAAAATGTCAATGGTGCATTTAAGGGGTCCAGCTCGGGGAAGGGCAAGGAAAAAGTGGTGGACGAGGGGACCACTGCTCTATCTTTTTCACCTCACACTCACCGATACCCCCCCCCCCCACACACACATATGACATGTTCTCCGCCCCTGCTACCACCGTACCAAGGCCAATTTCAACTATTGGTTGGCCTACTATGTATATAATAGACACACGGGGAGGATGTATAATAACTAGGGGTTGAAGGACTTAGATATGCTCCCTGGTGCTATAGTGCATTGTCGTCCATTGCAATCGCACACGATATGGGTCCTCATCACGGATGTGATCGTGGGAAAATAAAATGAACCCTTGTGGTTGACCAAGCAGTGCGACGTTAATAATATTGGGGGTTGTCTCAATTCCTATATAGTATAGCCTACTTTCCTCCTTCGAAGTGATGACGAATGAATAACTTTTTCTAATAATTTGATAACTATTTGTTTATAATATGATTATGAGTGGAAATTTGAATATTGAATGTTATTTATTATTTATTGTTTGATATAATGATTGAATGAATGTTGTATGTCTTTAAATCTTATGAATGAATGAATTGGTTGATATATATATATATATATATATATATATATATATATATATATATATATATATATATATGCTGTAAACAGGTTAAAATAGACTACTGGGTAGTGGAAGTGGCCATACTGCCTAATAGTTACTTTTAAATGCTGCCTAGAATTGTCACAAACTTTGATCCTCACAAGTCCGTGACAAAGAAAAACTTGTCACAGACTTTGACCATGATAAGTCCATGACAATAATTGGGTGACAACATTCTTTATAATGGCCTTGTCACGGTCAAAGTCTGTGACAATTCTGTGAACTTGTCACGGATAATGACCGTGACAAAGAATGTTGTCACCCCAATTCTTGTCATGATTTTTTTACCATGACAAGTTTTCATTGTCACAATTTTTACCCGTGACAACTCGGTAGTTTTGGTGAAGTGTGTGTGTGTATAGAAATGATGTAAACTGGACATATAAAAAATGTATATATGTATGCATTGTTTACGCATAGGTAAAGGATGTTATATAGAAACATTTGGTTTTGAACTGTCCCAGACAGTTGTAACCAGGACGGTTGACAAAATGCACATAAAATATGATATATATATATATATATATATATATATATATATATATATATATATATATAGAAAGAGAGAGAGAGAGAGAGAGAGAAGAAGGCTCTCCTATATCACACTAGATACATCATACCATACATCACACCTAGTTCTTGGCCCTAAGAAACCTTTCTTTTTTCTATTTTTTTATTTTTTTATTAAAATTAACCTTCCAATCAACACATGTTCAAAAAATAAGGTCAAAATATATTTTCTAGCTATTTTTAAAAATTCACAAAATTCTGTTGTCGTAGACCTTTATAAATAAGGTACTTTCAGCAATTTTTGTTGGATTTTTTAAAAATAGTTGGAAATTATATTTTGACCTAATTTTTTTAATATGTGTTGATTGGAAGGTTAACTCAAAATAAAAAAATTGAAAAAAGGGTTTTTTAGGGCCTAGAACTAGGTGTAATGTATGGGTAATGTAGGAAGCATGATGTATAGGAGGGAGAGAGAGAGAGAGCAAGGCTCCTATACATCATGCTTCCTACATCATGTATAGGAGCCTTTCTCTCTCTCTCTCTCTCTCTCTCTCTCTCTCCCTCCTATACATCATGCTTCCTACATCACTCATACATTACACCCAGTTCTAGGCTCTAAAAAACTTTTTTTTTTCATTTTTTTTATTTTACTCATGGAGTTCACCTTCCAATCATCATATGTTCAAAAAATTAGGTCAAAATACAATATATATATATATATATATATATATATATTATGACAAGTAATTATACAAATTTATAAAATGATAAAATTGCATAACTGATACCAATATACAAATAAAAATAAAATTATATATATAATATAAATTGAGAAATATTTACTTAATGAATATATATTTGAAATCATCAATATCAATATAAGGATAAATTAAATAATAATTAAAGGGTTAATTATATTTTCATTAAGAAGCTTCATTACGATATAATATCATAAGAAAGTATCTACATCATTATTATCAATATCTACATCATTATCATCATAAGCAAGTATGGTCAGAAACACATAATGTATCGCGTACAAGGAAATAATCTACCTCAATATATACCAAGGTTCTAAAAGGCGCGAGGCATGGTCGAGACGTAGATGTCAAGCCTCAAGTCTTAGGATCCTAGGCGTGCCTAGGCGTAAAAAGGCATTTTTTATTTTTTTATTATTTTAATTATTTCAAGGCTAGTAATATAATAAAATAGTACATACCTTGAATTTTGAAAATATATCCATATGTTTGGTAGCCATCTTTCTCATATTCGTGCTCCATAACCAATATTTGTCAACTAATCCTTTGTTTTTTTTAAAAAAAGTGTGCCTTTAGCCTTTTACTAAGAATAAGGCGTAATAAGGCATAAGCGATGCGTTTCTCTCAAGCCTAGGCGGGCCTTTTAGAATAGAGATATATACTCTACAACTACACAACATAATGTTGGCACAATCCAAATCATGTACCACAAGTAAGGTTCTTTATTAAGATATTCTTAATCTCATAAGGGTAATAATTTCTAAGTTATAATATGCTTTTCATTAAACGAATTACTATCCAACTACCATAAAGAATCAATCACAACTAGCTATTGTGTAATATGGATATAACAACCTGCATGTATACGATCACCGTCGTAAAGCTAGCCTCCAAAATACTACCCACAAGAAATAACATATCATCCATTATGCATTTTACATAGCATTGGGGTCATTAATAATTGTCTACATCATTAGAGCACATGGATTTATTCTTAATTAATTTATATAATTATATATGTCCTCATATATACACAAGACACAAAAGCATCTACCTCCAGTGTCCCATTATTTCTCTATCAGTAAGTCAAGAGGAGTCCATCATCCAAACGGACATCACAAAACACTCACAAGCGGGGCGGTCCCTACGTTGTACACCATTGCACGATCCGTACCCCCGACAATAACAATAGATCCCAGCCTCTACATCTACCTCCTCGTCAATGGCGCTAACGCATAGGACCTAAAATAATGACTTACACAACCCCTAGCCAACATGTGCCGATGTGGCCTACAGTCCCAACGTACGCAACTCCAACCGATAGGCCGTCCACGAACATGAGTATGTTCACACAAATAATAAATACATATTTTATTACATAATATGTATAGGTAATTATCCATATAATTACCCCCATTGAGTCTCATAAATCTCCAAATAATATCCTTACTAAATTCAACTCTTAGTCTATTCCGCCTCCAAACCATGAGTACATCTATATCTTTCTAGATATACACCAACTCATAACATATATATATATATATATATATATATATATATATATATATATAAGGAAAGGATCAAGTGAGGTCCCAGTTTGAGGACCCTGAATGAGGACCATTTTTTTAAAATAGTAAAAAAAATATTTTTGGGTTGAATTTTTTTATGATTTTTAAACATTTCAATATAACCATAAAAAAATAATCAACTCAAAATGAATTCTTTTGCTATTTTAAAAAAATCGGTCAAACTTTGTCAATTTATAAGTTGTTAAAAACTGACAAAGTTTGACCGATTTTTTTAAAATAGTAAAAAAATTTATTTTGGGCTGATTTTTTTATATGGCCCTACTGAAATATTTAAAAACTATATAACAAAAATTAGCTCAAACATATATTTTTTACTATTTTATCAAAATTAGTCCGCGCCAGCGGTATGCAAACATAGGTCCTCATGAGATCCTCTCTCTCTCTCTCTCTCTCTCTCTCTCTCTCTATATATATATATATATATATATATATATATATATATATATATATATTTCTTCATTTAACAACTAAATAAATTACATATCCAATAATTTCTCAATAATATAATTAATTCTTGCATATATGATTCCGAGTTTAACTCCAAACACATTTACCTAATTAATGTCCAGAATTCTCCCTACTAGGTCATTCAACCTAATGAGGTAAGAATCATAAATTTGACTCGTTAAGATAATCTTCAAATTACGGTTCAAACCTAAGGAAAACGAAGAAGTCAATCGATTTTCAATAAATTGATAAAAAAAATTCGACCTTAGTCTTAATACCAATGTTAACCATTCTACAATAATTTTAGGTTCTTCCAATACAAGATTTAAACATCAATCTCTAATTATCACCTCAAAAACATATGAAGAACTCCACTCAGTATTCATTCATAATTCAACCCCAAGTTCGATTTGTATCATAAAATTTACAGGGGATTCCTGGCCTTCAATCATAAATTACTATAACTATAATATCAGTTTGGCAATTTCTACTCTAATTCACGAAAATCGTCCCAATTTCATAACAAGTCTAATTAAGATAATTTTAACATTAAATCAAGGATCTAATGAATTATAACATTATAATACAACTTCAATTATAGTCTTATACTAAGCAAACTTGCCTCAATTCGAGTGAGTTGAATCCATATGCCAAGATCCCCATTTCTTCCCCATTTCTTCCTATTTTCCTCTTAATCTTTTGACCTTGACTTTTGGAATTCCCCTCTCCTCTTAGCATTCTCATCCTGCCTCTAGATTTCCTTTCGAATATGAAATATATGGTTTGACCTAAGCCTTACACCCCTTTTATAATGTCCACCTCGAAATTAAGCCTTGTACTTATATGGACTCTACTCAATAAGCCTAAAACTAATCCTAAATAGTCTAAAGTCTAATCCAAGCCATATATCAACCTATGGGGCCTAAAAGTCAACATTTTAATATGCAAACGGACACTCTACCCATCTCGAAAGTCCTCTACAAATAATTAAATTAATTATCTACTTTTGTTAAATGATTATTACTATGTCTTAACATACTTTCGATATACAATTAATTCCAATTGCACACATAAATTAGTGATATCACGAGCCATTGCATATAAATAAATCAATATCAATTTAAATTATAATTTAATTTATCTAAGATTTAATTTACTTAAAATTATGGGGTATTACAGGTCGACCCTTTCCATTAAGAAGTACCAGTCTGTCACAACTCATGAGCCACTCTTAAACGGATTGGGTATGCCCAACTCAGTGGCGAGCCTTATGAGACAATTTTGGATAGTTATGAGACTTAATACAATTTAAAAAATACACGAGGTTGAATCTCATCAAATCTTTTAAAATAAGACTAAAGCATAAATATTTAATTATCTTGGACACAAAATACGCTTTTAAGGGTTATTTTAATTATCATTGGTCCAAAATATCATTTTTATCCTGTAATTCCATTAAAGTTAATGATAAAAATTGATGGAATGATCAAAAGTACTTTTTATATAAGACATTTTCTACACCCCTTACGGACTCCTTAAAACCATAACTTCCCACACCCGAGCCGTCTCCTGCGTCAAATTCTCCAACAACGGCAAACTCCTGGCCTCAGCCTCCCTCGACAAAACCCTTATAATTTGGTCTACCCAAACCCTCTCCCAAATCTCCCACCTCACCGGCCACTCCGAAGGCATCTCCGACATCACGTGGTCCTCTGACTCCCACTACATCTGCTCCGCCTCCGACGACAAAACCCTCCGCATTTGGGACGCTACCACAGCCGACTCCGTCAAAACGCTCCGCGGCCACACCAATTTCGTCTTTTGTGTCAATTTTAGCCCTCAGTCTAATCTCATCGCTTCGGGGTCGTTTGATGAGAGTGTTAGGGTTTGGGATGCCAAAACCGGGAGGTCTGTTCATGTGCTTCGGGCTCACTCCATGCCCGTTACTTCTGTTCATTTTAATAGAGATGGGTCCTTAATTGTGTCCGCTAGTCATGATGGCTCTTGTAAGATTTGGGATGCCGATACGGGGGTGTGATTGAAGACCCTTATCGACAATAAGGTTCCTGCTGTTTCTTTTGCTAAGTTTTCGCCTAATGGCAAGTTTATACTCGTTGCCACCCTTGATGACACTCTGGTTAGTTTTTGCTATTAGACTTTTTACAATGCATTTCAATTGTTAGCAATCATTTTCTCTTCTCCGATATTAAAGGTTGAAATAATGTTCAAAATCTGAATTGATATTATTTTCTTGTGGTATTATCAGTAGAAACCAGATGAGAAACTGAGGTGGGTATTTGACTTTTGCAAAAAGAATTGTACAACATTAGAATATCATTATGAATGTGCATAAACATAGATGAGGGTGATACAAGTAATTGACAATCCTCCTTGGAGCTGTCGAGATTGAACTTTAGAGAAAGCATACTAGGTTTGCGGTTTGGTAGGAGTAGGCTTAATTGATTCAAATGCAGGGTACTAAAAGAATGACAACAACATTATTATCTCTACTTTCTATAATACATTAGTAAGAAATTTGAACAATTTTGTATTATTTTAGTTTAGAAGTCATTTTTCTTCACATTTATTTTGTTATTGAAGCCAAAAGTTTCATTATTATCAATCATACGTCGCATTTAGAGTTCCAGATCGTGAAACAACTATGTTTTGGGTCTAACATGGGGGAGTGTAATGATCCCGGTAACTATGATTATAACCGCAAATTTTTTTCCTTTTTGAAAAAAAATTAATGTCATATTTAAAAGTTACTAATGTGACTAGGATTTGATAGGA
Source organism: Sambucus nigra (assembly GCA_949130495.1). Taxonomy (NCBI): domain Eukaryota; kingdom Viridiplantae; phylum Streptophyta; class Magnoliopsida; order Dipsacales; family Adoxaceae; genus Sambucus; species Sambucus nigra. The sequence goes on along the minus strand of OX422217.1, from coordinate 515,908,404 downwards.
GACTATTTGGGATGAGACTGATGCAGGAAGGCATCGTTATTTAACTAAGTGTGAGTTAGTTCCACAATTAAAAAATAAGAAGTTTTTTTAGCCATTGCTTGTTTGTTGAATAGCAATAAAGCATTTAGAAAAGTAGTTGAGCAGATTGAACTCACTTTGGTGTTCAATCATTACGAGTATAAATTGCCGACATGGAGGATATGGCTGGCTGAGGATCTGTTCTTACCTAGTTTTTTTGTTTTGGAAAAAATGAATTAGAGAAGTTATTTGGAGGCAGCATGACATTTTGTGAACATTTGGAATTTAGATAGAGTTGAATCCCAGATAGGACTAGTACTGTAGTTTCACTTTTTTGAGACACACTGTCATGTTTTAGTATCTTTGTGCTCCTATGCTAGGGAAGCTGACGTAATCCACCCGTCAAAAGGCTCCTAAAATATCTAACACACACTTTAGAGAGAGAAATACTCTTCTTCTATATTCAAAATCAATGTCTACTTCAATTGAGACTACGAGGGATCTATCTATAAGTGGGGAACGTAATCACTAAATGGTTCTCTAACCAATGTGGGACTCCCGCTTTACAAACAATCCTAATACCGATTTTTGCTAAACTATGCCCAAACATACAAATAAACAACAAAATAAAATTAATAAAAATAAAGAAAAATAACAAAAAGAAAATAAAACTACTAATATGCCCAAAAAGACAATAATGCCCCTCGATTTACATCAATCTCCCTCTCTTAAGACCAAGCTCGTACGCGAGCGTTAAAAATTTGGGATTCATGAAGAAATTTCAAAAGAAATTGGAACCAAAACTTGCGGGGGACCAAAAATAAAATTTCTGAAATTTGAGGGCGCCCACTTCGCAAATTTTCTTCTTGATTTCTTCATCTTCCTTTTGCCTTCATCCAAATAAACCCTAAAATATTCTTCTCGGGTCAAAAACCATGTGTGTGACAAAGAAAAAGTGGCTAGCAGGTGATTTGTAGGAGTTCAAGGGCTGTTTTGGGGTCGGATTAGGGTGTCCGATGTCAGGTGGGTTGGGAAAGGGGTTGGGGTGGGTCGGTTGGTGGAAAAAAGGGGCGGAGGGGGTTCGAAGGGGCTGGAGGTTGTCGACGGTGCTTTTTGTGGGATGGATTCCAGTGTTTTTTTTTTATCGGGGAGGGGTTCGGGAGGGGATTTTGGGCAGGAGAATGGTCGGCGGGTGGGTTATGGGTTGTCGAGGGTGTTCAGGGGGTGGGGCAGCCTGGGTTAGGATCGTTTTTTTTTGTTTTGTTAGGGCAGCAGGTAGGGTTTTGTGGGTAGAGTGGAGGGTTTTGGAGCTCGGATGGTGGCGTGGTAAGGCTGAGGCAGCGGGGCGGAAGCTAGGGTTAGGATTTGAAAAGAGGGGAGGGGGGTAGGGTTTGTGGCTCTTTTTGGGTTGGGGCATCCATGGGGTTGGAGGGTTAGGTTTTAGCCTTATGTTAGAAAAGAGTAGGTCCAATTGTTGTTGCAACTTCGCCATTTGATTTTGCATTTCTTTCATTTGCTGATTCAAATCAAGATTTTACTCGTGTTGTTTGGATTTCTTGGAAGCCATTGAAGGTAGTGTACGATTTGAAAAAAAAAATTCACCAATACACTAGTACCAGTGTAGAGCTTCACTCGCTATGATACCAATTTGAAGTAAACCACCCGTCAAAAGGCTCCGAAAAATCTAACACGCACTTTTAGAGAGATAATACTCTTTTCTATATTCCAAATCAAGGTCTAACTCAAATGACGCTACAAGGGGTCTATTTATAAGTGGGGAAGGGGTGACATAATCCACCCGTCAAAAGGCTCCTAAAATATCTAACACACACTTTAGAGAGTTATTCTATATTCAAAATCAAGGTCTACCTCAAATGAGGCTATAAGGAGTCTATTTATAAGTGGGGAAGGGGAGCCCTAAATGTTTCTCTAACCAATGTGAGACTCCCACTTTACAAACAATCCTAATACCCATTTGTGTTCACCTATGTCCAAATTTACAAATAAATAACAAAACAAAATTAATAAAAATAAGGAAAAATAACAAAAATAAAATAAAATTACTAATATGCCCAAAAAGACAATAATGACCTTGAATCACATCAGGAGCTTTGAGAGGGACTTCACTCTGTAATCTCTAAAAGGATCGCAAGGTTATCTTGGCAGTTTTTTCCTCTTATTTTTCCATATTATTTTGGTTTCTGTAATTCCCCCAGGCTCAAGTAATTAGGAAGTGCTTTATTGGCGTGGGATCGTATCTAATCTGGTTTTGCTAGGTTATTTGACATGGTGAATTATGTATTCCATATTTGTTTCCTCACGTGTAGTGCAATAAAGAAGGCCTTTTGCATGTATTCCTGATGATGTGTTTTATATAAAGATTTAACTAAGTGTATTAATATTACATCTTTCGGTGCTCCTTCACTTCATACCTACAGAACAAGGGTTTTTAAGAGCATGTAATGTTGTGGGCTATGCGTAAGATTTGTGTTTCTATGTTGGAGTTTTGGGGTTTGGGTCAAATTAAGATGGTCATTCTTTGAAGAATTTTTTTAGTTATCTTTGAGTTTTATGGTTGACAACAAATATAAGATTTTTGTAGGAGTTTGTGTGTGGGTAGGGTTAAGTTCTTGGCTGTATTATGATCTTCATCGTCAAACATTTTCTCGACTCTTTGGATTTGATGGTGTATTTGATTTTGGTATTATCAGTTTTTGTCTCTGAATGTGCTATTATTGGACTACTTGTCCCTCAATATCATGAATATCTTAATTTATAAAATAGTCTATCTATGATACAAAAATTCAAGGGGCATTTTGACTTTATCATTCATTTGGTTTTGGTAATTAGACTTTACCAACTCTTTTGTTTTCTTTTACACTTTGCCACTGAAGTTGGATGGAAAAAGTTACTTGACTTCTCAAACAGTTTTCCTTTCTACAAACATACCCCTATTCTATATTATTAAAGGCACAATCCACTTATTATTTTCTTTATTTACTTAAGACACTTTATTAACTTAATATATTAATTAAATTAGAATTTTTATTGAAATAATTTCTTAAAAAATAAAAAAGAACAGTTTTTTTTTAAAGATTTTTTTTTAAATTAATTTTTTTTTTTTGTAAAACTAATCCCAAACAAAAGTAAAAAAAAATGTCTTTTAACTTATTAAAACTAACAATTTTTTTAAAAACTTTTTTTTATTATTTTAAAAAATATTTGAATAAAATCTGTAATTTAATTAATATATATAAAGTTTAGAAAGTGTCTTTTAAGTAAATAATTATTGGGGTTGTTTGAACTTTTGTAGAAAAGATAGAAGTTTGACCAGTCAACTAACTTTTTTCATCTAATTTTATTGATAAAGTCTAATTACCAAAACTAAATTGGTGGTAAAGTCAAAATACCCTAAAATTTAATCACAGAGTTTCACTTCCTTTCACAGCTTTATTCATCAATCAATGGAATATATAGTGATTGGAGATACATAATATATAACTTCTATTTTTATTTTTATTTTTATTTTTATTTTTTTGTCTTGAGATGGGCGATTCAGCTGTCAATATCAATTTTCTCTTATTGTCTGTTCACAGAAGCTTTGGAACTACTCGACTGGGAAGTTCTTGAAAATATATATGGGTCACATGAAACTGCATAATGCCCACATTTTCTGTGACGAGTGGTAAATACATTGTTAGTAGATCGGAGGACCGACGTGTCTACATATGGGATCTGCAAGGGAAAAATCTGATTCAAAAACTTGAAGGGCACACTGATACCGTCGTCTCTGTAACTTGCCACCCCTTTCAGAACATGATTGCTTCTGCAGGACTCGATGGTGATAGGGCAATAAGGATTTGGATTCAAGATTAATGAATGGTATGCAGCAATACATTTATTAGTTTCTTCGCTATTACTTGTTGATACATTGAGTTTTTCAGTCTAATTTAAAGTAAATACCTACTATTGTTTTTGGTTACAAAAAGAAAGAGAAAAACAAAGCAACCAGAACTAGGTCATATTGTTAACAACATCAGTACGATCGAGCATCACCAGGAGACGCTCCGGGGTATGTTCATACTCTAAGTAGAGATCTTGGGAGCCTTTTTCAATCCTCGCCATGCAGTCCGCTTGGATGTTCTCCTCCCTCGGGATATTGATGACTTTGGCATCAAGGCAATTGACAAGCTCACAACAGTCTTCAATGATATTCGCAAGGGGGTGGTTCCCCTTATCCTTTGAATTCAGCAGTTGGATGGCTTCGAGACAATCGGATTTAAGACAGACACCCTTCCAATTCTCTCTGCTGGCAATGTTAAGCCCATGGAAAACACCTTCTAACTCGGCTTTAATGGGGCTTGCTGTTCCTAGAATATGGCCAGTGAATCCGACAATCCATCTTCCAACCTCGTCCCGCACAATACCCCTAAAAGTTCCCATCCGCAATTGCTGACAAAAGTCCTGTCCTTCTGGATGACGTAGTTACCCTGTAATACAAGGGCTAGTATTAGTGGGCATACTAGAACTTTCCCCTCTATGATTAGTAATCTTACTTTGAGCTTCAAAAATATTGCAACTAAGTTCAAAAGTAAGCTTATTAACCGTAGAGGGGGAAAGGCTAACATTATAAAAAACAAGTTTGTTACGAGCTTTCCAAATACACCAAAGGGAGGAGATGAAAGTAACATACCAATTATTGTCCGCATTATTCCACACATTCATAGACACCCAAGAGTTATTGGAATCAGAGTACATTCCTTGATTACAATTGCGAGGGGGGGGGGTTGAGATTTTTCCAAACCTGGGTAGGGAAGAAACAATCTTTGAAGAGGTGGTTGAGGTCTTCTTTGCATGAGCATCTAGTAAAAGTATTATCAGAGGTGAGGCCTCTTCTTTCTCTATGTGCATTAATGAGAAACTTACCATGGATAAGAGTCCAAACAAAGTGTTTTAAATTGGGAGGGATTTTAAGCTTCCAAATATTCTTCCAACCATTTCATGGGGGGGGCATCCACCCCTTCTACAAAATTATCATAGCAAGAGTGAATGGAGAACTTACCTTTGCTGATAGGTTGCCAAGAAGGCTTGTCCTCCCTGTCCCCCCCTTCTAGGAAGCGGTGTATTAATTATTTCTTTCGTAATTTTTTCATTAAACTCCTGTTGAATCTTATTAAGGTCCCAATCACCATTGTTGGTTAAGAGGGTGCTAACATTAACGTCGCTATCATACCTGAGATTTTGGTCACCTCTATCGGTAAAGGGGGAATCCCCACACCACCAATCTTTCATGATGTTAATATTATTTCCTTTGGCCACATTCCATTTGGTATTCTTGATGAGGACTTCCTTACTTTTATAAATATTACGCCAAATGTGGGAGGTGTTGGTTTTCTTGCACCACGGTCTAGGGTTAGGATCAACTTTGTATTTATTAGTGATGATCTTAGTCCATAATGATCCCCTATTGTTCATGATATTTCAACCTAATTTAGCAATCGTAGCTTTATTGTTATCATGGGCTTTTCTGATACCCAACCCACCTTTGTCTTTGGGCATACAGACAGTATCCCAATTGACAAGAAGTATCTTTTTGTTACTCTCATTACTTCCCCACAAAAAGTTTCTATTAATCTGATAAAGAGTTTCACAAGTTTTTTTGGGGAAGAGAGAAGTCTTCATGTTATACGTGGGGATCATCGAGGTTACAGATTGGACAAGGGTGGTTCTTCCCGCAAAAGATAGCAATTTAGCTTTCCACCTAGTGAGCTTATTTTGTACTTTTTCAATAACATTTTTAGGTGGGTGCTATTGAACCTACCATGAACAAGGTTGGCACCCAGGTACGTGCCCAGATTATTAGTGAGGCACATCCCAAATTTGTGGATGAGATCAAAGGCTTTAGGTCTAGGGATATTAGGCGAGACAAAGATTTTAGATTTGATGCACAATTCGTCAATAGTATTCAACACAGACTCACAAGAGCTTATCGTCGTGTTAGAGAAGAGGACGAGATCGTCCGCAAAGAGGAGGTGTTATATGCAAGGACCATTAGGGTAGGTTTTAATACCTCTCCATCTGCCATTCTCTACCTTATCGGTGATGCTAGCGGAAAGGTATTCCATACACATCACAAACAAGTAGGGGGGGGAGAGGGTCACATTGTTTGAGCCCCCTCATGGGGGTGAAACTAGGTAACGGGGAGTTATTCCAAAGGATAGTGGTGGAGGTATTTTTCACACAGCTCATAATCAACTTTCTAAATCCACTCTCAATATTAAACCATTTTAAAACGTCTTCGAGGTGTTCCTAACTAACTTTATCATATGCTTTCTCAAGGTCAATTTTGAGGATAACACCACCAGCCTTCCCTTTTTTCTTCATAAGGGTGTGAATAATTTCTTGGGTAATAATGATGTTATCGAAAGTTTGTCTACCCGTGAGGAAACTAGCCTGACGTGGGTCAATGATCCGACAAAGGATGGGTCACAGTCTGTTAACTATCACATTGGGTAGGATTTTATAGGAGACATTACAGAGAGTGATAGGGCGAAATTGACTGATATTTTCAGGATTATCTAATTTAGGTATCAGAGTCACATGGCTATTATTCATGTTGGTTGGGCATTCATTCTGGCTTCTACACTTATTAACAAAGTTAAACAAGCTATCTTTTATATTACTCCAAAAATGTTGGTAGAATATGGGTTGGATCCCATCAAGGGGGATTTACTAACATTCATGCTAAAAATTGCACGTCTAACTTCGCCCATCGCAAGGGGGCAAGCGAGGGTAAAATTATCCATACTCTCGAATTTAGGGTGCGGGTAGTCAACCATTTGGCTATTAATATCATAGGAGAAATCAACTTGGAACAAATTTATAAAGTAGGCATTTATGTGGGTGGTAAGGGTGGTATGATCGTCTGTCCACTCTCCATTTATCATGAGACAATCGATTATATTCTTTTTTCTTCTAATTATCGTGGAGGTGTGAAAGAACTTCGTATTCCTATCTCCCTCACTAATCCACTGAATTCTAAATTTCTGACGCCAATATAACTCCTCCTGAATTAAAATAGTATTAAACTCATTCCGAAGATTTTTTTCGAGCATGTCAAGAATGTGAGAAAAAATATTTTCTTGGGCTTTTTGGATTCCCTTAAGACGCCGCAAGATCCGTTTTTTGTTATGAAAAATATTACCAAAAACATTTTTGTTCCAAACTTTAATAGAGTTAGTACACGTGTATATATTATCTTCTAGGTTTGAGGTGATTAGCCCTAGTATTTTTAACTAGTTCATTGAAATCATTCCTGTCAAACTAGCCGGAGAGGAATCTAAACGGTTAAAAAGATTTCTCGCTATAAAATATACCTTCAAGTCGGAGAACTATCGGACAACGGTCAGACGCTATCCTAGGCACATTTTCGACAGTAGCATTTGGGTACAACAGTCTCTAATCATTGGTGGTAAGACACCTATCCAGCCGGATCACAGTATTTGCAAAGCCCTCATGATTGTTGGTCCAGGTAAGTCTAGGTCCGTTACACCCCAATGTAACACCCCGTATTTTTGTGCATTAAATATTTAATTAATTCGGGGATTTTAAATAACTTGTGTGTAGTAATTTTAATTGATTTAATTATGACAATATATTTATTTAAATATTAATCGGGGAGTGAATGGTTAATGTTTAGGAAAATTTATTTACTAAGTGAATAGTAATAATTTAATTACGTCATTTCGAGTATTAGTGACGAGGTATACACTTATCTCAGTCGGGAGTCGGTATAGACTAAAGGGGGTGTGAGATAAGAATTTTTATAAATTAATTCGGATGTCAATTCTGACTGCGCGGTTGAGTCCGGATGGGTCGGGATAGTCAGAAAAGAGTACCCGGGGGTAGCAATTGGGTCTCGGGGTATTTTTGGGCATAGCCGGGCCCACACGGGGTGAGTTGGGCCACTTTAATTAAGCCCATTAGGTGAAAAACGGGAATTAGAGTTTTAACCTAAGTGAGGGATTAGGGTATGGCAGCCAACACAACTTAAGAACCTAGGGTTTGAGAGGGGATTTGGGGGAAACCAAATCAAGAGCAAATTTGGGGATTTTGGAGCAAAATCAAGGGGCTACTAAAACGGATCAGACCCTACGAATGATTTCAGGCAAGTGGTTAGCTGTTGTATTTTCGAAATTTATGATAATCAATTCATATCATAGTGATGTGTAAACCAAAATTCGTTTTGGGGATAAATGGGTACAAAATGAGGTTTTTGTTCATGAAACTATTAAATGAGATTCATAGTAAAATTGTTGTGTTGAACATATCTGAATGTAGATATTTGATTGGAATAAGAATTCGGAATATAAACTGGGGGATAATCTGGATTTGAAAATTGGTTGTAGAACAAGATTGATGGATTTTAATGGGAAAACCCATCTTTAATTATAGTGAGATATCGTATGAATCAAAAAGGGTAAAACAGTTTTAGATGATTGAGACTTGTTTGGGAGTAATTGATTGGTTAAAAATCGTTATTTAAGGTTGGAAAAATGGAGAGGAAAAACCTTGAAAATTCGGTCATGGCTGAAAACAGCAAGCCGAGGAAGACAACCACCTGCTCGATCGATCGATCGACACAGGGGGATCGATCGATCGACGGTCCCAGAAAAGTGACAGTTCGGCCAGTTTGTTTATATGAGGGTTTAATTTAAGATTTAATTCCCTTATTTTTAATTGGTGATAATATTTATACGGGATATATGTTTCCTTAACAATTATAGGGTAATATAATTGGGTCTAGGAGGGTGTGAACGGTATGTCATGAGATGAACGAATTTGGAGAAATAATTCATAATTATGGATAGTGGGCCGAGGAATAATATTCGGGTAATGTAGTTGGGTGGCACTACATTAGTAAAGGAATTTAAGTGAGATAATTAATTATGGACCAAGTGGGCGAGTCCGGGCATGTTGATAATTATAGGTGAACATAATTGGGAAAATTATGGAAATAAAGGTGTGACACATTGTAGGCAAAAATGTGGGTATTATATTATGAGATGTAAATTGGACCAAGTGAGTGAGTCTGGGTGTCTTGATATCAAGGTGTTAAATTAATTATAGAGAGGAAGTAATTAGTTTGGAGTCGGAACATTGACTCGGAAATGTGGAGGTAAGGGCCAAGTGAGAGAATCCGGGGATAATGGTTGGGTGACACCAAGTTATTAAATTAATAAGTGTATTAATTAATTTAATTAGAGCCGGTTGGTAGGCTCGGGTAGGATTAAATTAATGTGTGTGTTAATTAATTTAATTAGAGTCGGTTGGTAGACTCGGGTAGGATTAAATTAATGTGTGTGTTAATTAATTTAATTAGAGTCGGTTGGTAGACTCGGGTAGGATTAAATTAATAAGTGTGTTAATTAATTTAATTAGAGTCGGTTTGTAGACTCGGGTAGAATTAAATTAATATGTGTGTTAATTAATTTAATTAGAGTCGGGCGATAGAGTCGGGGTAGTATTAAATTAAAAGGTGTGTTGATTAATTTAAGGAGAGTCGGACCATAGACTCGGGGAAAGTATTATATTAATTAAAGTGTGAATTAACTATATTAGGGTCGGACCATAGACTCGGGAAGAGGAAAAGTTATTAAGTGAGAAAATTAATTACATTGAGTCGGGCCACAGACTCAGGAAATTACAGGCAGTGTATGGGATATTGAATACACGGTAAAGCCGGGTTTATATTATATATATATACGGTGTCGTGATAGTATATATATATATGTGTATTTATTGTGCGTGATACTAAATATCAGTGATTAGATATTTATTAAAATTATATACTCTAATGCTATCAAGGGAGGTTGCGCGATGTGGGTGAATCCCCTAGCTTGAGGAGTAGGGCGAGTATATCCCCAGGTCATAGCGTCCGGTATATATGGGTGAGGGACTTATCTCACTTTCAGGGAAGGAATATGACCGCCTCCACTACGTTTATATTTTGGGCCAAGTTGGTAAGCGATTCCAACTTGGGGAACTAGGTTTTGTGAGCACACCTAGTGAGATAGCATTTTAGAGGGAATCATCCGGTGAGGGTATACTCGGAAGGATGGATACACGTATGATATATGTGTGGTTGTTAGTAAAGGTACGTATAATATGGTAGTAGATATTATATGTAGGAGATAATACAGTGTGTGATGTATTTACCTTATATAACTCGGGTTACAGTTATATGCTGTTAATAAATGAGAAATTAATTAAGTTAACCATTTGTGGGGATAATACCGTGGGTAATGTATTTACTTTATATAACTTGTGATACGGTTATATGTTACTATTTACGGGGAATTAATTAAGTTAATTGTGAAATAACTTATAATTCAAGAATCATTATACTCGGGTTAGAGTAGTAGGGCAAGGGAAGATTATACCAGGACTAGTTGGACGGGGTAGTACAACTAGGTGGGGTTAAAGTAATCGGTAGGTGTGCACAATAGTGGAGGGGTGAGAATGTCCACAAGGGAGTGCGACACTAACTTAAATATGAAGCGCATTCATGCATTTTAAATTACTACAGTTAATTCACTTGCTAAATATTTTCAAAATATTTTGGGTTCTAACCCTTGCTATAAAACCATTTTCAAAACCTTTTAGGTGTCCAGCCACAGGGACGCCAGGATTGATATTCTATTCCAGGGACACGGAGCTGCGGCATATGTAGATGCTAGCAGGAGTTTGGATTAGACGCATCATTTGTTCATTCCTAGAGTAGGAATCTTGTATCAGTCTCAGTTTTATTTAGGGCTTGTAGCCCATACTTCTCGGTACAGTTTTCAGGTGTTGTATATTTGTATATGGTTTAACTCTTTGGTGGCCGGTGATTTATTCGACATGTTGTGTAATTATGATTCAGTTTATTTTCATTTAGTTGTGTGAATGGTTTATATTTTAATTCCGCATGTACTGTTTTGGTTTTATTTAAAAAGTTAAAATTGGCACCAGCTTTTGGAATACTAGGTGGATAGTAAGTTTTAAAAAGTTTTCGACACTGATGCTAAGGATGATCCAACTGGGATTCCTGTTTTAATTTGGTATAGGACTGATCACCCGGTATTTTATTAGGCGGGGTGTCACACCCAAGTCAGAACGATTACAATTATTAATGTTGTCAAGGAATCTGGTACATTTAGCGGTAGCCACTTGTTTAGAGTAGGACTTCCTTTTCGACTCATCAATATGATCGTTAAAATCGCCTGCAACAAGCCACGGGACCTCCATGCTCTCTGTGATATCTGCCAAGTTCTCCCACAGTTGTCTTCTCAAGTGCGGGAGAGGACTCACATAAATTGTAGAGACCAGCCATTCGGCGTAGTTGTATTTCTTAACCATAACATGAATGGCTTGACGGGATATAGCAAGAGACTGGAGATGTATTGTGTGGGGGTTCTAAGTCACCCAAATACCCCCAGATTGGCCAATGGGATCGGACACAATTTGCTCAGTAAGACCCAGGCTGCTGAAAAAATCCACCACACTAGAAAAAGAAATGTGAGTCTCAAGGATGATCACAACATCGGGCTTGTAAATATTCATTAATTCCTTCATTGTGGGTTTGAATAAGGGTTTGTTGGCCCCTCGACAGTTCCAAATAATAGCAACCATTGGAGGAAACTATATTAAAATTTGGCCCAAAACTTTACTCTGCCATAGGAGAGACACCTTCATCTTTGATAATACATACTGCGTGTTATTGGATTCCACCATTGCGGGGACTCCATTTGAATTTTTTGGAAGTAATTGCTAAAATTCAGAGACGAGCTAATTATGTTCAAGTTATTTACCCATGGTAGATTCAAGTTGTGGGAAATAGCGTCGCTTTTGTTAGCTGAGATTAAGGTAGTAGGGGCATTAGGAGTGGTGCCCCTACCTGTCCCACTAAGCTGGCCAACGTCTTACCCCAAATCATGTAAAGAATTAGTGGTCTTCTCAGTCGAATTCATGATGTTTTGACCTGTAGGTTCCCATATCTGATTTGACGCTATAGTGACTTGCCCACTAGCCTGCCCCGTAGCCTGTCTACCAACGTAGGATTCTCAGCCGGTTGCATGACAAGTCGTCCTGTAGGTTCCCAATGTTGGTTGGACGCTAAAGAGACAAGACTAGGGGGCTTTCTCATACTGTGGCACATGGCCCTATCTGCTCCATCATACAATGATGTCTCGCGATGTCTTCTTCCTGAAGTTCCTGAGTTTTTAATTGATCTAACCTTATCAATAAATTCGGCCAATGGTGAGCTGGTCAGTGTCTTATCTTTATCGTGTTTGTCACTCATCAATTGTTTTGGGCCCTATAGTCTTGTCTAGACTACCTTGTAATTCCATTTCGGACGATTGTCCCTCTAACACTGCAAATCTATTTTGGTTGGTGCCCCTATGTTGTTCAGCATTTGTGTGCATAGGATTTCTAATATTGTTCCTGCGTGAGTTCCTACTGACGAGCATAGTCCCTCTAACACTGCAAATCTATTTTGGTTGGTGCCCCTATGTTGTTCAGCATTTGTGTGCATAGGATTTCTAATATTGTTCCTGCGTGAGTTCCTACTGACGAGCATCCATGGGCCAAAAGAGTTCTTTGCATTATTCCCGTCCATACTTACCATGTTACGTTGGTTATTTTTGCTGCCCAAAGTTGCACTGTGTTTATTTCCATTTTGGCCATTCTTCACATTATTGTCGTTGCTCGCTTCATTTCCTGGAATAAGCTCAGTTAATCTTTCCATGATCGGTTATTATTCTTTTTTCCTGCAGCATGAGTGGGGCAATACTCACTTTTATGCCCTATTCTTCCACACTTGAAACACAAGTATGGTAAAAACTCGTATCCCAACCGATACTTTCTACCATCAAGTTTGTAGCATGGTATTAAAGTTTTCGATAACTCAACTTCAATGCCAATTCTAGCGAATTTACCTCGAGTAGAAGAGGCTGAGTTGAAATCTGTTTTAATGGGTCTACCCAACTTGCTTCCAATCTGGAATAAATTTTTTTTGTCAAACCATTCAATTGGTAGTCTAGGTAATCTTACCCACAAAGCTGTAGTAACATTATTGGACTCGAGTGGATTAAAGTTAAACATCTAGTTTCGAACTATGAGGTAATGGTTATTTATGATCTATGGTCCCCCAGTTAGAACATGGTGGTAATCTTCCTTCATATGGAACTTGAAAAGAAAATGACCTTCCTCAAGATCAATTACCTCATAGTCCCCTTGGAGATTCCAAAGTGAAGGCACCCTATTGTAGAGGGCTTTGAAACCAATGTTCCTTCCCAATAGGCTAACTATGACAGTGTCTCTCCATTTATTCCTTAGTTTCTCTGTGTTTTTTAGGGATGGAGATGGTGGGACAGAGAGGGTCATCTTCTTCCTCTGGTTTTTGATACAGGGCCAACTCCGCTTGGTTTGTTGTGTCCATGGGGGTAACCTCCTCATCATCTGACCAAACACAGGTTGAATCTTCAAAGTATATATCTGAGTTGGTGGGTTTCTTATTTCCTAGTGCATCATTGTAAGATATTGTACCTCTTGCAATATTAGCATGCGGGGTTGGTTGATCGATATCCCTTTCTTTCTGCAACTATGATGTAGGGGGGCTTTCTTGGGTCTCCATTCTTGTATCTTCATGCTCATCTCTCTCTTCTATCAAATCTGTTTGAGTATTCCCCACACGTGGGGGATTTGGATCTTTGACCTCCATGTACGCCATATGTTTATCTTTTTGTCTTTCTTTCTATAGAGGAGGAGATCTTCCTCTTCTTTTGACATTTCTGATTCAGAATAAGGTGGTCGGCTAGTTTTTTCGGTAGTGTCCATGCCTTTCTCAAAGTAGACGTTATGTTGCATGAAGAGAGAAAATTTTAGAGAGAGAGTATAAAATGATTTGAGCCAAAATTTTAGGGAGTGGCTATTAGCACTCCCCAAAGTCTTCTCACACTCCATCTTTTTTATAAATGTCAATCATACCCTTATATTTATAAATTATATATTTTCACTTTTTGGCTTTCAATTAAAATAAATATATTTGAAGGTTAATTAAAAAAAAATTATATTTTAATAAAAATCTATTAAAAAAATATTTTTTTTACTTTTCATAACTGTTTTAAAAAACATTTCAATTATTTTAAAAAATTGTTATCTATTTTTTATCTTATTGAAAACTTTTTATAAATAAAAAATAATTTTATATAAAATAAAAAATATTTTTAAAAAATAAACCTCTTTTTGTGAATCTTTTATTTTTTAAGTAACATGAATACGACCAAAAGAAACACGACGTGACATGGAGTCGTATTTTTTTCATTTCGCCGGCACGCACCATTTTTTATTATTTTAAAAATAATCTTATTACTATTTAGAAAAAATGGTTCACGGCAACGATATGTATAGACAGTTCGACCAACTATACATACCGCTGGCGCGGGGCATTTTTTCTAATATATTGATCCGTGTCAGCTAGATGTTTTATAATAAAACAGTTGAAATGTTTTTTTTAACAAAAACATATGAAGTGTTTAAAAATAGCAGTCATGTTTTCGAAGTGTTTAAAAATAGTAGTCATGTTTCCTTAAAAAAAAACATTTCATCTATTTTAGTTGAAAAAAGCATGAATGCTATTTTTAAACATTTCATCTGATTTTGTTGAAAAAACATTTCAACTCCTTTTTCTTTTAAAGACATTTCAAATGTTTTGTTAAAAAAAACATTTCAATCCCTATACATATTGCAAACATGGACCATTTGTTTTAACTATTTACTTGAAAAATCAAGTGGGGCAAAACTTAGTCAGAGGAAAAAGAGTATAACATAACATGACATTTTTTTCAACCTATCTCGAACACGATTGAATTAAAAGCGACATAACACAAAATATTTTTTTTAAACCAAAAATGAACTCAGCCAAAATAAAAATGGCACGACAAGACACAAAATGTATTTTTTAACAACATTTTATGTTTTTACTTTTAAAAATGTATTTTTTGGAGTGTTAGCAGATTTGAGGGAGCGCCGATAGCTGCTCCTTTTTTTATATAAACTGTTTTAGCTATTAAAAATCTATCTTTTATATATATAAACTGTAAATTTTATTTAACAACTGTTTTGTATAAAAAGATTTAAACATTTTTTGAAGTGTTTTATTTATATTAATAGAAAAGAGTGTTAATTTTTTTTAAATAAGATATATAATTTTTTATTTATAATTCGTATTTTTAAAAGCTAACACAATTTACTTTTGTAAAAAACAGTTTTTATATTATATAAAAAGTTAAAGACAGTTTTTATACAAAAAATATATTTTATTATTTAAAAATAGTTTTTCATAATCAAAACAATTAATATTTTCGTATATTTTAAATTTTTTAAACAATTTAAACAACAATTTTTTTTAAAACTACAGTTAATTTAACAGTGGAAATAATATTTACTTTATATAAAGATGGAACAATATTTTATACAAAATTTATTTTTTTATTTTTTAAAAAGTGTTTTTTAAATAAACATTTTTTTACATTCAAAGCAGTTTTTAATATAAATAAAAAAAATTTATTAAATAAATAAAATATTTATTTAGTTGGGGTAAAAAAGTAAATATAAATTTTGGGTATAAATATAAATTTGGAATGAAATGAAATGAAAAGGAGTTAGTGGATTTAAGGGAGTTAATGGGTTTAGGGGCATTATAGTCCTTGAACCTTAAAATGGAGTGTGGAAAGAATGTGGAGAAGTGGGAATAGCCGGCCCAAATTTTAAATACCTACTGTTTGATTACTGACCTTTTCATGATAATTGCAGTTGAATATGCCAATGTGGTCATCGGTCCCTGAAACGAACCTCATCACAAGGGTTGCTAATGTCGTAACGAGGTGCTAACTATTGCATAAGTTGGCAATAAAGTGAATTCTCACTTCGAAACCGAGGGTAGAGACAAAAGGGCTACGTCTTCAACTTAGGCTTTTTGAATCCACTAGAAATCTCAAAATATTTTTTTTGTTTATGGTGTAGAGATAGTTACCCCGTTTCTTTTGTTGTCTTATTTTGATTTTTTGGATGAGCTCTGGGGGTGGACTAAATTTGTATGGCCCTTTTTTTAAAGGGGCGGAGTCCCCCCTCTTGTATACGGGTTAGTGATGTGTATATATATATAATACTTTTCTTGTGCATACCAATTCACATTTTAAGATTGCGAACCGGATATGTGTTACCTAGCGGTGAGCCTAGAAATTATAGACACTCTCTCTCTTTTCTGGGCTCACCACCAGGTGACAAGTAGTTGGTTCGTACTCTTAAAATGTGGACTGATATGCGCAATAACAGTATTGTATATATATAGAGAGGGGCTATTTTCACGCCCCTTTAGCTTCCTCTATATATTTTATTGTTTAAAGACAAAAATATCCCTAATTTTCATCTTTTTCAAATCTGTCACTTTTTTAACCCATTTCATTTTTTTTACTCACTTTTTATCTCACTTTTTGTATCTTTCTCACTTTTTATACCCTCATAAAACATAAAAAATGTGTTATATAAAATAAGAATTGTTTTTACAAAATAGTACCTTTTCGTAAATATGGAAAGTAATAGTGCTTTTATGTAAGTGTAAAATTAAAAAATATATATATATATATCACTTTATTTAAAAATTCTAAAAATTACAAAAAAAAAAAGAATTTAAAAACATTGAAAATTAGGAAGAAAAAAACTCTGAAAAATATTAATAGATATTATAAAAATAATATCTAGCAGGAAAAAAAATTGTTTTCCACAAAAAAAAAAAATTTCTTTTCACCCCAAAATACTAGTAGATGTTAAAACTGTTTTTCATTCCACCAAAAAACTCATAAAAGTATTAAAAGATATTAAAAAAATCAAAATTTTGTTTTGAAAATAAACTTTTGTTAGGAAATTATTTTTTTTAATAAGTTTTTTCAAATAATTCGCTTTTGTTGGAAAGTATTATTTTACTTTTTGAAATCATTTTTTTTGTTGAAAATAGTTTATTAATTTATTGGAATTCGGTTTTTGGTGGAAATTTTTTTCTTTCTTTTTGAAATGCATTTTTTTGCTGATTTTTTTATTGTTGTTGGAAATCATTATTTGGGATAAAAATGTTTTTTTTTCGTGGTAGACATTATTTTTTTTTAATATCTATTAGTATTTTTCAGAGATTTTTCTTTGTATTTTTCTGTTATTTAGAATTTTTTTTGTAATTTTTTAAATAAAGTTTATAATTTTTATTTTTTTATTTTATACTTGCATAAAGGCACTATTTACTTTCCATATGTACATAAAGCTACTATTTTGTAAAAGCAGTTTTTATTTTATATAAAATAGTTTTTTATGTTTTATAAGCAGTTTTTTAATTAAAAAGAATAAGAAACTTTTTAAAACAATTTAAATGTTTTTTTTAAAATAGTTATGAAAAGTTTAAAAAAAATTGTTTAAAAAATAGATTCTTATCGAAAATAGTTTTGTAAAAAAAATACTTTTTATTGAAAATACAATTTTTTTAGTTATTTTTCAAATGTTTTATTTTAGTTGGAGGAGAAAAAAATGAACATTTAGATGTTGTAAATGTATAAGGTTATAATCAACGTGAAAGGTTCTACATGAACCACCCCATAGCCTGCCTAGCGATCGCATATTCTATTTTTTTTTGCTTACTCTTTTGTTTTTAACCATACATATAAAAACAATTTTTTGTATAAAAAAACAGTTTTCCTATTAAAATTAAACTTATTTTAACCTTTTATTAAAATTAAATAGCTTTTTATTAAAATTAAAAATAAAAAATAAAAAATATATGTTAACTAATAAAAACAAATCTGTAAAATAATTTTTTTTAACTAAAAACAACATTTAGAGAAATATTTTTTAAATTTTAATAAAAAAACTATTTAATTCGATGTCTTAGACCCACATTCTCGGATCCACATCATTTGTTGAATATGGGTCTGCATTAGCGGCACTAATTAATCATGATATTTTATTGAAAAAATATAGCGATTAATGAGTGCACTAATTAATCGCAATATTTTTAGCGCCGCTGGCGCGGACCCACATTCAACAAATGATTTGGATCCGAAAATCTTCGTCCGCGCCAGCGACACTAATCAATCGCGATATCGTGTTAATAAACATAATTTTTTTATTTATAAAAAATAATTTTTTTTATTTATAAAAAATATGTATTTTTTAATTTTAATAAAAAAATGTTTACTTTAAAAAAACTTTTTTTTATATTAATAGGAAAACTGTTTTTCTCTATAAAAACAACTTTTATATAAATTGTTATAAACAAAACACTAAGAAAGTTTAACAAAAAAAAAAGAAGAAAAATGGGATGTGGTCGCTAGGCCGGTCACATAGGCGGTTCATATAAACTTTTCGAATCAACATTTGGTACAAAATGAAGTGGGGGAAGACTTGTTAGGAATGGAAATAACCATTCCCATAAATTATCATGAGACAAAATGGGGGTATTTTTGTCTTGAAACAATAAAAGGTTTGAGAGAAGTTAAAAATGTGTGAGAATAGCCCCTATATATATATGAAAGTTTTCCATTACAATAAAGTAGTTTGACTTCTATATGCCACTAGAATTTTAAACCTACCATAACTATGATTTCTCAAAAGTTGCACCAAAATGGGTCATTCACAATTAAATAAACCAAAAATACTCAGGATGTAATAATTAAAATAAAACCTCACAAAGGTCTATTTTTGAGAACCTGACATGAGTAGGGTGTGACAACCCGCATTCCGAAATAAGGGGTGACCAGCTCGATACCTCAACATAACGGAATCATGGATGGATATCATCCTCAGCATCATAACAATAAAATAGGTATACGGGAAAACCACTCCATAAATCAGAAAGCAGGTTGTCAAAATTTTTTAGTTTAATAAAGATTTAAGAAATAAATGAAACAACTCAAATCTGATGAAAGTGGAATTTCAAAGAAACATATAGATAAATATCAAAACAACATACAATGAAAGAACCGAATAATCTGTCGGTCCACAGTTACATTCAAAGTATTTCCACAATTCATTATTTTATATACTACATTCATTAACATGTACAAAACATGGGTCACTTGCCCGAATGAAAAACACGATCATAACTAGATTCCAAAAATGAAGGCGTCTAACAAACATCCTGTAATAATCCGCAAGGTCATACAGCTCGTCAAAAGCATAAGAGTGGGAAAATCATAACGGGCGCCCTTGCGGAGGAGCACCTGAGCGGATACAACACATGCACAACATGGAAAATTAACGGGTCAGGGACCGATTTATATATGATTCCCAGAAGAGTAAGAAACATGATAGATATGGACAATGAATCATAAATAATGGGAATGAAAATCTAACAACCTAATCATAAAATGTGATGATTCCCTTATTTAGGTTTCTAACAGTTATTAAATTAAGCAAGAAAAATAAAATTAAATCTCATTTCTTCTTATATCTTTTCATTTTCCATTCCTTAATAGGAATATAGTTTCCATCATATCTTTTCGTTTTCTATTCCTTAGCAGGAATACAATTACCATCTCATATCTTATGGCAATTTACATACCTCAAGTCCCACTTGAGTTAGAAAGGTTATATTTGTAAGGACACAAATTTTCAATTGAGTCCATATGTAGTTTTGGCTCAATTCCGGACAAAAACATTTATTCATAGGGTAGTATTTAATTGTAATATTCTCAAGCCTATGAAGTATGTATTAAAGACGTAGCGGCAAAGAATTTAAAGCTTCATCAAAATGCCGGTTTGCGTGCCTCGTTTCTACGTCATCAACTAAGGTTCCATGCTCCCAAGGTATGAATGTAATTATATTTATATAGGAGCTTGGAACAAAATTTTATTTGGGTGTTAGGTTTAATAAAAAAACCATGTTTTACTTTCAGAATAATTTAATTGAAACTTTAAAATAAAGTACATAAAGTTTCTGGTCCAAAAATTGAATTTATCAAAAATTTATGAAAGTCGTTCGAAGTCTCGTTCGAACGAGTTTTTCGTTCGAACCAGGTTTCGTTCGAACAAGTTTGCCAACGAACCTAAACTGGTCAGTCGTTCGATATGTCGTTCGAACGAGTTTGGTCGTTCTAACGAGATATCTAACGAGTTTCTAACGAGCCCAGTCTGGTCACTCGTTAGAAGTCTCATTCGAACGAGAGTCAAGTTCGTTCGAACGAGATGCCAGGCGGGAACAGTTTTGAGCAGTTTTTGGCAGTTTTCACCCCATTTCCCCACTTGTTTATTAACTGATTTTTTAAGGCTTTATTAAGGACGGGAATCATTTTTGCAGGTGTATCTTTTTCATACCATACAAACTCCTAGAGAGTTTTTTGATAGAAAATTTGTTTAAGGAAAAAGATCAAGTTTTGAGTGTTATTCTTTAATGAAAAATCCTACACACTCTAGTGTTTACACCCAATAGTTGTTTATCCAAGTTCTATATACATATCTTTACTTGGAGTTTTGGCACCGGTTTTCTCTACCGAATTGAAAAAGAGACGTTTCGAGTTTCCTTCTACATCCCATCACAAAGAAGAAGAAGTTTGTTGCGGTATTACTCACTTGGAGAAAGGCTCCAAGCTTGGGTGACGGTGACCATACAAAGTCCTATCGGTGGATTCTGAGATCGCGGTGGAGCTCCGTGGTTGTCCGCTAGGAAGAAGTTTCTACAAGAAGGAGCAATAAGGCTTGAGAGGGTTCGAGTCGAGGATGTAAGTCTTTTGTCTTGTAATTGTAATTCCATATCTAGTAGACTTGTGGCTAGGGCCGTCCGAGGTTTTTTCCCGTCTTGGGTTTTTCCTCGTACATCGCGGCGTAGTGTGATATTGTTTATTTTATCTTGCACAATAATTTAGAATCCATGCTTTAGGTTTAATTCAAGATAAAATTTGGTTTAATTATCACACTCATTTAATTTGGGACTAAATTAATTTTTGGGTAAATTTGGTTTATTCAAGTCATTTGCTAAAATTGGTTTCGCCTAACTTTGGATAATTGAAAATTATGACTTAGGCAAATTCTAGGACTTGGATTAATGAATCAGTCTAAGTGAATATATGAATTGGATTTATTTTTGAACCATCAGTCAACGCTTCCGCATCATTCATTGAATTATATACAAAAGGAAATTAACTTTGATTTTAATTGAGAAAATCACCATCCGGGAATTACTTCACGTTCTAAAATTGGTATCAGAGCCAAAAACGATAAATTATTTCGTTAAGATCTTTTAATTTTTTGGCTAAAATGGATTTTTCCCCATTTTCAAAATTTCCTATTTTCGATGGTTCAAACTACGCGTATTGGAAAGCGCGAATGAAATCGGCAATAAAATCTATCGACGAGAGAGTTTGGATGTCTGTTGTTAACGGGTACTCCCCACCAACCTATTTAGTTGAAAATGAACGTGTTTTCAAACCCGTCGATAGATGGACTGAAAATGAGTTTAAACTTGCTAACTTTAATTCCCGAGGTTTAAATGCCTTATTTAGCGCTGTCGCACCGGATGAATTCCGACGTATTATGACGTGTGAAACCGCTAAAGAAGCTTGGGATATTTTACAATTAACTCATGAAGGAACTAGTGTCGTTAAAGCTTCAAAACTCCAAAACCTCACCACTCAATTTGAAACTATCAAAATGGATGAATTAGAAACTTTTGATAAATTTTATGCTAGACTTTCTGATATTGTTAATTCATCTTTTAACTTGGGAGAGAAAATACCTGACGACCATGTTGTAAAGAAAATTTTAAGGTCCCTACCCGATAGATTTATTCCAAAGGTGACCGTTTTAAATTCTTTACCCACTTTAGCCTCTACGAAATTAGAAGAGCTTGTAGGTGATTTACAAACCTATGAACTAGATATGTTTCCCTCTAAAACTGAAAAGAAAATCGAAAAGGGCGTTGCTTTAAAAGCCCGAAAAGAGGTCAAACAAGTAGTAGAGAGCGAGAGTGATAGTGACTCGGAAGATATGGCTTTGTTTGCTCGCAAATTTAGAAAATTTCTTAAATTTAACAAAGATAAATTTAAAAATGATTTTAAGAAATTTGATACTTCTAAACATGATAAAAGCGAGAAGATTTCTAAAGCCGAGAGGATCCCTAAACCTAGTAATGACAATTTAGATAGGGACGAGTCTAACAAGTGTTTTGGTTGTGAAGGTTATAGCCATCGAGCTTATGAGTGCCCCACTAAACTAAGGAAAGAGGGTAAACGACCCACTGCATATAATGCAACCCTTAGTGATAGTGATAAGGAAGAAAAGCCCGATTCCCCCACTAAGAAAAATTTTGTGGCTTTTATAGCTACTCATGTGAGTGATAATGAGAACTCATCGATTGATGACACGATAGCACATGCCACTTCCAAGGTCATTGTTCATGATTCCCTTGTTTTTAATGATAGTGAGAGTGGAGAAGAAAGAGAGAGTGAAAATGAAGAAGAAGTTGATGTGAGTGAACTTCAAAATGCTTTTCATGAATTATATAAAGAATCTATTAATTTGAAAAGAACTAATTTGAAGTTAAAAGCTTGTTTAAGAAAGAGTGTCAAGGTCGTTGATGATAGTGCCTTAATAGAAGACCTTAGGACACGTGAGAGGACTCTTCGTGTGAAGCTAGAATACGTAGAAGGCGAAAGAAATAGCCTTAGGAGTTTAATGGAATCCTTGAAAAAGGAGCTTCTTGCTTTTGAAGAGCGTAATTTTTTACTAGAATCTACCATTTTAGAATTGGAAAATAAATTAAAAGATTCTAGTAATGTCAAATTTGATTTGGAATGTCGTTCGGAAAAACTTGATAAAATGTTAGGAACGATCCAAATTAAAAATGACACTTGTGGTTTAGGCTTCAATACTTGTAATGAATTTACTCATAATGCCCAAACCAATATTTTAGGAGAATCTACTAGGAATGCATTTAATGATCACTCCTTAGGCAAATCTTTTCGACATGTTCTTACTTGTACACTTTGTGGTCGAAAAGGTCATCTTAGGAAATATTGTTTTGATCTTAAACGAATTCCTAGAAAATCCCATAGTAAAGTAACCACGGTAGTTAAAGCTCCTACACCCTAAGATAGTCATTCTTCATTAATTTGGGTTAGGAAATCCGACTTGGTTGCCTTACAAAATAGGGATTTTGATTCTCATTTACTTTCACATGCTTCCTCCCTTGCTAAATCTAATGGATGAATGTGTTAGTGTTTGCATACTTTAGCGTTTGTACTTCATGCTATATTCATATGCTAAATGTATGCTTGTTTAGTCATTTTCTAGTCATTGCCTTATTTCATATCACATGCTAGAAATCATGACTTGTTTATCTTTTTGTATTATATTTTGTGTTTGAATTAATTAAAAATATAAAAAGATTTTTGTTTATCATTTGTGTTTTATTATTTCATTTAAGCTTAATGAAAAATACAAATGATGTGTGTTTAGTCGTTTGAGTATATATCTATATTTTTGGTTAAAAATGTTAAAAACTCAAAAAGATTTTGTTTTGTGTGTATTTTTGTTTGACACACTTTATGTGGTATATATTTGTGTTTGAATCCCATCATTTACGCTCCCACGTGGCTAGAACTTTTAGTTTAGATTTTCAATCCTTAAAATGTTCTTTACCATGTTTTATATGGAGTAGTTGGATTTTGTATTGATTAAATGGATTCTATTTTCATATGCCTCTTTTCACACATGCACGAGCTCTTTTGAAATCTTAATGTCACATGTTATATTTGACCTTTTTGAGGTGTTCTCCTATCAATCTACTCATCTGCATATCTATGACCTAGGAGGACTAGTGCATGTCAAAATCCGTTGCATGTGAGATTTGTGTGAAAAAATGAAAACATGATAAATTATATATATGCACGGGGAAGGGCTCCGAAAGGATGAACTAAATCCTTTCCGATAGTAAGCCACCATTGATTGGATCTAAAATAAATACGTGATCCAAAGGCCTAAAAACAAAATGTTTGGCATTAAACAGAAAGAAATTGCCAAGGCCTATGTTTGTTTGATATATTCATTCAAAAACAAAAGAATATATATGCTCATTGAGGGAGAATTGGATGGTATATCAACGGTTTGCACAATGTCCGTTTATCCTAGTTGTATTTAATGTCATGACTCTATTTGGTTTGTAGAATCATCATCATGCTAGGCTTGTATGCATTGTGTATGTTTATTCATTGAGTTCAATCTTTATATTGTCACATGAGGTTATATTTAATTGTGATGAAGTTTGCATTCAAATGAGAACTCCGTGAACGTTTCTTAAGTGTTTGGATCTAAATTTAATTGTTGCTAGTACACACCCCTACACTTCCGTTTCCATATGACACATTTTTGCCATACGAGTGTGCAAACTTATTGTATTTTTGTGTCATGTGTGTGTTTATATCTATATATATATGCAAGTTCTCTATTGGTATATTTTTAGTATCTATATATATGATATTTATTTGTTTTTGCCTTGCTTTTATTGCCCATATGCTTTCATGTCTTTTTACTTTAAGCTTCCACATGCTGTTTATTAGTTCTTTATCCTTTGCCTATTCCCGAACAAAAAGGGGGAGAATGATGATAGGGGGAGAAATGGTATCTAATCCTATTATTATCGCATCTTAGTTTGGGGGAGATTTATCTTAGGGGGAGACGTCTTTCTAAGTAAATGTCATTGTTTGATAAAGGGGAGAATTATTTTAGGGGGAGTAATTAATTAATTGCGATTTATATATTTTGATATTCCCTATGCATTTGATGAGTTTGCTTAAGTGTGCAGATATTCTACTAAAGCGGCAACTTTAAAAGGCAAAGTGTTTAATCCTTGGGTTGAGTCAAGATTGGGCGGGTTATGTTTTGAGTCTAGTGAGCTTGACGGCCCTTTAGGATTTTTGTTTTGGTTTTTGTCCCGGAATAGCCAAAGGGGGAGATTTGTAAGGACACAAATTTCCAATTGAGTCCATATGTAGTTTTGGCTCAATTCCGGACAAAAACATTTATTCATAGGGTAGTATTTAATTGTAATATTCTAAAGCCTATGAAGTATGTATTAAAGACGTAGCGGCAAAGAATTTAAAGCTTCATCAAAATGCCGGTTTGCGTGCCTCGTTTATACGTCATCAACTAAGGTTCCATGCTCCCAAGGTATGAATGTAATTATATTTATATAGGAGCTTGGAACAAAATTTTATTTGGGTGTTAGGTTTAATAAAAAAACCATGTTTTACTTTCAGAATAATTTAATTGAAACTTTAAAATAAAGTACATAAAGTTTCTGGGCCAAAAATTGAATTTATCAAAAATTTCTGGAAGTCGTTCGAAGTCTCGTTCGAACGAGTTTTTCGTTCGAACCAGGTTTCGTTCGAACGAGTTTGCCAACAAACCTAAACTGGTCAGTCGTTCGATATGTCGTCCGAATGAGTTTGGTCGTTCTAACGAGATATCTAACGAGTTTCTAACGAGCCCAGTCTGGTCACTCGTTAGAAGTCTTATTCGAACGAGAGTCAAGTTCGTTCGAACGAGATGCCAGGCGGGAACAGGTTTGAGCAATTTTTGGCAGTTTTCACCCCATTTCCCCACTTGTTTCTTAACTGATTTTTTAAGGCTTTATTAAGGACGGGAATCATTTTTGAAGGTGTATCTTTTTCATACCATACAAACTCCTGGAGAGTTTTTTGATAGAAAATTTGTTTAAGGAAAAAGATCAAGTTTTGAGTGTTATTCTTTAATGAAAATCCTACACACTCTAGTGTTTACACCCAATAGTTGTTTATCCAAGTTCTATATACATATCTTTATTTGGAGTTTTGGCACCGGTTTTCTCTACCGAATTGAAAAAGAGACGTTTCGGGTTTCCTTCTACATCCCATCACAAAGAAGAAGAAGTTTGTTGCGGTATTACTCACTTGGAGAAAGGCTCCAAGCTTGGGTGATGGTGACCATACAAAGTCCTATCGGTGGATTCCGAGATCGCGGTGGAGCTCCGTGGTTGTCCTCTAGGAAGAGGTTTCTACAAGAAGGAGCAACAAGGCTTGAGAGGGTTCGAGTCGAGGATGTAAGTCTTTTGTCTTGTAATTGTAATTCCATATCTAGTAGACTTGTGGCTAGGGCCGTCCGAGGTTTTTTCCCGTCTTGGGTTTTTCCTCGTACATCGCGGCGTAGTGTGATATTGTTTATTTTATCTTGCACAATAATTTAGAATCCATGCTTTAGGTTTAATTCAAGATAAAATTTGGTTTAATTATCACACTCATTTAATTTGGGACTAAATTAATTTTTGGGTAAATTTGGTTTATTCAAGTCATTTGCTAAAATTGGTTTCGCCTAACTTTGGATAATTGAAAATTATGACTTAGGCAAAATTCTAGGACTTGGATTAATGAATCAGTCTAAGTGAATATATGAATTGGATTTATTTTTGAACCATCAGTCAATGCTTCCGCATCATTCATTGAATTATATGTAAAAGTAAATTAACTTTGATTTTAATTGAGAAAATTACCATCCGGGAATTACTTCACGTTCTCAATATTCTTATACATATAACGTTTTTAAGACCTCCCCTCCGAGTTTCCCCACTGGGCACGCCCCTAAATGACTATCATCTTCCAGGGCCTATCTATACAAGACAACCTGGGCACCTAACGCACGTCGGGAAGTGTCCATATGCCTGCGAGTGAGTCATAACCACACCCGAAATTACCTCAATAGCGCATAAAAACATATACAAACCCCGCATATGACTGAGGACTATAGTCAGCCTGCATTCAATAGTCAGGGGACATCACCTCATGTGCGAGCTTCCCTTATGATATCATTTGGAGAGGTGTGTTTAAGTAATTTAACAATTACCAATTTAAATTTCATTTTCATTACCGTTAATCACATGTGTTTCATTTTATTTGAAACCATCACCATTGAATATTTCTTATTCAATTTCATCATATATTTAAGTCCCGAAGTATTCTCCAAACAAACTCCCAAAATCTTATGGACTCCAAGGTTTTATATACCTAAAAAAAAATCTAAAATCTCCACATATGTGTTAGAATTTTATTTTCCAATCTATCTCCCAAAATGAGAAGTGATGCCTAAACATCACTTCAAGTACCCCTGAATTAACCCCAAGTGATCCCATTCAACTATAGGGTAACGACCAAAACTCGACTAAAACTCTAGGATCCTATGTTTACTTCATTCAAGAAGGGTCCTAGGTCATAATCCTAAAGAAAGGGGGTCAAAATTCAAAAGAAAAACAAAGGAAAAATGCAGGCCTTCCGAATCGATTCGGACTAGGGCGAATCGATTCGTCCAGACAAGAGAATCGATTCGGACTAGACGAATTGATTCGATCAGGAAAACTAACATTCTTCATAACAACCAAAGCGATTTGGGGATAACCGAATCGATTCGGTTCACCCAGACCTGGACACTGCCTCCATGTGAATCGATTCGGCCAGGTCGAATCGATTCGGTCCTGCAAATTTTGCCAATTTTGGCTATGGAGTCTTGGACTGCTAATCTCTTCCAAACTCAACAAACCCAAACCCTTATCATTTATTGCTACTAATTGGCCATAAATACATCCAACAACCATAATTTCACCATAAATAACCATTCAAATCAATCTCCAACCTTCCAAGCCCATAGAACAATTAAAAGCCCTAAGTTTCTTAAACCATGAATAACCACAACTATCAATGCAAATTACTCTACTTAAATCATAAAATAGCAAGTAGAAAACTTGCCTCAACTTTGCAAGTTCAGATTTTGATGAAGTTGTATGCAAGAACAATCACCAAAGCCTCAATCTCTCACTTTCTCCCAAGGTTTCTTCTTCTCTTTCTTTCTCTAGGTTTACCAATTTAATTAGGGGAATAGTGACTTAGTTCAAGACATAAATCGTTGCATGAGTCCAAATTTCCAACTTAAGTGATTAATACGCGGTAAAATAATACGCAACTACTCATATAAGCTACAACTAGTCAAAAGTGAACGGAACCTCGAAATACAACTTGGCACATAATTTGACTATCTCGAACCTCCCGAAACTATTGGCACCCTCCAAATTATCATTTGGAGATTTTATAATTCATTTTAGGTTCCGGTTTCCTTTTAAGCCAAATGTCATTTTTAAATCATATGGCATTACAAAACATCACAAAGAAAAATTCACCTCTACATACGGTAAATATGCAACATCATAGTAGATATTAACTTTTCTTTCTTAAATTAATACCTACTCCGCATATCAACATTTTATATCTAATCACTATATCTAGCAAATTAAATATAAAATAGGACCTCAAAAGTGAGGGTTGTTACATAGGGATGGCAATTTAACCTGACGCGTAGGAGTCCCACCCTGCTCCGACCCTAATAGGAGGGTTTTAAATTCCGATTAATGAATTAGGAGCGGGTATGGGTCGCAAAAAAATCCGTTTATTGAATATGGGGGGAGGGGGGGAGGGGGTTAGGTGTTAAGTTATATAAAATTGTCCCGTTTAACTTATGCCTATATAATTATCCTTTATATATATATATATATATATATATATATATCCCCTAAAATAACCTTTATTTCTAGGTTAATTTTGTAAAATATCTATATGAAAACATGGATTGACAATTGGGGGATTGACTCACATATTGAAATACAAACCATTATAGACCCCTAAGACTATAATGTAATAATTTTAATTTTACTATTTTTTAAAATTAACCCAACCCGTAGGAACCCCGTCCCGCCCCGTTTATTAAATAGGGCGGGTTAGGAGTTAATTTAAATACCTCCCCCCACCCCCACCCCCCCGCTCCACCCAGTTTATTAAATGGGCGGGTTAGGGTTTTGGCGAATTCTCCCTGTTGCCATACCTAGCCATGAGTATCTAAATAAAATTAAGGAAATTCAGTCCCAAAATAATAAAATAAAATCCAAGACAAATGTAAGAAACCCTTTTCTTGCCTAAAAACCTATTCCCTCCACATGGCAATAAGATCGTTAGAAAATATGTTATATTGTAAGGACACAAATTTTCAATTGAGTCCTTTGTAGTTTTGGCTCAATTCCGGACCAAAACATTTGAGTCATAGGATAGAGTTATTGACCATCCTTTAAGCCTATGACATTCTAAAGTTGAAGACGTAGCAGCCAAGATATTAAAGCTTCATCAAATGTCGTCTCTATTGCGCCTCGTTTTCATGTCATCAACATGGATCCATTGCTCCTAAGGTATGAATGCATTATATATATATATATATATATATATATATATATATATATATATATATATATATATATATATATATATATATATATAAGAGCTTGGAACAATATTTATATGGGTGTAAGTTTTGTTTAAACTGTTGTTTGAATTCAGAAAGTTTCTTTGAAACTTTAAAATAAAGTTTCTGGCTAAAAATAGAATTTTTAGCTTTCTGGCATTTCGTTCGATATTGTCGTTCAAACGAGTCTGTCGTTCGAACGAGAATGTCGTTTGAACGAGGTTTGCCAACGACTGGCCACTGGAACTTCGTTAGAGAGTTTGTTCGAACGAAATATCGTTCGAACGAAAATGTCGTTCGAGCGAGATTTCAGGCGGGAACAATTTTTGGCAGTTTTTTGGCATTTGCCCATTACTTGTCCCCACTAACTTTTGACAGTTTAAATCTATTTCGGGACCAGATTTTATAGAATAAATTTTTTCAACTTCTAGTGAGTTTTTGAGAGTTTAATTCTTTCTTAAAAAGTTCCCTTGATGTTTGTTATTTAAATTGTTTTATTCAAAGAACAAAACCAAATTTTCACCCAATTTGTTTATTTTAATCCAAGTCTCTCTCTCTCTCTCTCTCTCTCTCTCTATATATATATATATATATATATATATATATATATACATCTTGCTTGGAGAGTTTGTTTGGCACCGGATTCATCTCTACCGTAAAAGAGTGCTTGGGTTTGCTTATACATCTCACAAAGAAGAAGCTTGTTTGCTGTGTCTTACCCACATGGAGAAAGGCTCTTTGTTCGGATGACGGTGACCAGAAAAAGTCCGATCGGTGGATTTCGAGACCGCGGTGGAGCTCCTTGGTTATTCTCTAGGCAGAGGTAGTTACAAGAAGACGCGTCGGGGCTTGAAGGAGTCGAGTCGAGTGTTGTAAGTCATCTTGCTTGTAATTATAAAATCCGTTCTTAGTGGATTTGAGGCTAGGGTCGTTCGAGGTTTTTTCCTGTTGTGAGTTTTTCGTCGTACATCGCAACGTAGTGATTTATTGTTTATTTTATCTTTCGCAAAACTCACCTAGAACGCATGCTTAGGTAAAAAGATAAAATTTGATTTAATCACTACTTATGTTTAATTTGGTGCTACATAATTTATTGGGTAAATGTTAATTTAATTCAAGTCATCACTTAATTTGATAAAATTAGTTTGGCCTAATTTGATAATATTGAAAATATGACTTAGGCAAATTTCGCGGACTTGGGTTAAATTATGTTGGTTTAAGTGAAATTAAATTTGTGTGGATTTAATCTTATTTCACTTGTTTAATTTTAATTTGTGTTGAACCATCCCCGCTTCCGCATATTTAAAAGGAGATTGAAAATTACTTTTTGTCGTAAAGATTTTAAAATTATGGGGGCCTAACCCTTTTCAACAAGTGGTATCAGAGCCGAAGCGCTAACTTATCGCGTCAAAGATCCGTTTTTCGGCTTTTATAATTTTTGTGCTCCTTGTATTTTTAGGTGGTTCATTTTTTTACCCACTTTTTTTTTTTGTATCTCTCGATGGGATGTCTTAATGATAATTTGTCCATTTCTAATGATAATGAAGTTTTTTCTATTCGAGAGGAATTTAATGAGCTTAATAAGTGTAATGAAAAATTAAGAGAATTAAATTTGAGTTTTGCAAATAGAATTAAATTTCTTGAAAATGAAAATTCTTGTTTTAAAGCTAAAGTTAAATTTTTGCAAACCGCGTTATCTCAAAATGATATTTTTCGTGAAAAGCTCATGGACATAAATTATAATTTTAATAATTTAGAAAAGTACAAGAAATAGTGTGATTGTCGTAAAAAGACTCTTGGGGACATGTTTGCTCACATTGAGGGGGAGCGTGATAACCTTCTAGGAGTTATATAAACTTTAAAGAAGGAGTTCCGTAAATTTGAGGGGTCTAATTTATTACTTGAGTCCGATATTTGAAAAATGAAAAATCATTTACTTGACTCGAGTAGTAGTTGTAATGGTTCTAGCTCATCTTGTTCAAATACATCCGTTGCTAAAGCTAAGACCATTGTTTGTTTTAGGGGGTCAACTTTATCCAAGGACTTTAGAAAAGGTCATACCTTAGGTAATATTCCTCGTGTTTACACATGCTTACATTGTGGTAGGAAAGGTCACCTTAGGTCATTTTGTTTTGATCTTAAAAGAAGTCCAAGGAAGTCCATGTCTAGCATTTCATTAGTTCCCAAATCCCATCATTTTAAATATACATCTATATGGGTTAGGAAATCATTTTTAGACGCGCTAGATATTAGATTTGTTGATTCTCATTTACTTTCACATGAAACCTCCCTTGCTAAATATAAAGGTTGAATGTGTTAGTTTTGTTTGCATACTCTAGCTTTTTGTGCTTTATATTATATATCATTGCTAGGTGTGTATGCTCCATGCTTAATCACATGCTAGAACAATGATTTTTGCTTATCTTTTGTAGAATATTTCCTTCATTTTTGTTTGCATTAAATGAAAAATACAAAAATATTTGTGTTTATCATTTGGGTTTTTATCTCTTGGTAATTTAAGCTTAATGAAAAATTCAAATGATTTTTGTTTGTCTTTTGAGTATATATTATTATTCTTGGTTAAAAATTTCAAAAACTCAAAAAGAATTTTTTGGGTGTTATTTTAGTTTGTCACACTCTATGTGGCATACACTTGTGTTAGAATCCCATCTTTTTCGCTCCCATGTGGCTAGAAATTTTGGTTTAGATTGTCAATCCTTATTATGTTCTTTACCATGCTTACATGGAGTAGTTGGATTTTGTGTTGATTAAATGGATTCTATTTTTATATGCCTCCTTTTCACACATGCACGAGCTCATTTGAAATTTTAACTTCATATGTAAATTTGAGCTTTGTGAGATGTTCTCCTACCAATATTGTCATCTACATACTTGTGACCAAGGAGGACTAGTGCATGTCAAAATCAGTTGAACGTGAGATTTGTGTGAGATATACAAAATGATATATATGAATGTGTACGAGGAAGGGCTCCGAAAGGAATTATTATCCTTTGCGAATAGTAAGCCACCATTTATTTGGACCTAACAGAAATACGTGGTCCAAAGGCCTAAAAATAAAATTATGGCATTAAAAAGAAAAATAATTGACAAGGCCTATTTTTATTTGATATATTCATTCATATATATATGCTTATTGAGGGAGATTAAATGGTATATCAAAGGTTTGCACAATGTCAGTTTATCCTAGTTGTACTTTCAATGTCATGACTCTATTGGTTCGTAGAATCATCAAAAGTCTAGGCTTGTATGCATTGTGTATTTTTGTTCATTGAGTTCAATCTATATTGTCACATGAGTTTATATTCAAATGTGATGAAGTTTGCAATCAATTGAGAACTCCGTGAACATGTTTTAAGTGATTGGGTCTAAATTTAATTGTTACTAGTTCACAACCCACACTTTCGTTTTCATAAGACACATTTTTGCCATACGAGTGTGAAAAGCTTATCTTATTTTGTGTCATTTGTGTGTTTATATCTATATATATGTGTGTGTGCATCCTTGGTATATCTAGAGTATGTATATATATGATATTTTTATTTGGTCTTTGCCTTGTGTTCTAGTCCATCTATGCTTTAATTCATAATTGGTATTTATCTTGTTGCATTCTTTGTTGATATCACATGCTTAATAGTTATGAATCATATTGGTATCATTTTCTTGCATCTTAGTTAGTATCCGTTATTATTTGCATGGATTAGATTGTGCTTTTGTTTCCCATATACTTTCATGTTCTTATCACTTTATGCGTCATGTTTAAACTAGTTTTATCCTTTGTCTATTCTTGAACAAAAAGGGGGAGAATGATGGGGGAGAAATGGTATCTATTCCTATTATAATCGTATCTTAGTTTGGGGGAGATTTGTCTTAGGGGGAGACGACTTTCTAAGTAAGTCATCTGTTTGATAAAGGGAAGAATTAATCTAGGGGATGTATTTATTTTATATGCATGTAATATTCTTGTTATTCCCTATGCGTTTGATAGTTTGCTTAAGTGTGCAGGAATACTTCTAAATGGCAACTTTCTTCATCGGCAAAGATATTGATCCTTGGGTTGTTTGAGTCAAGTATTGTATTTTTATTTTGGGTGGGACATTTTTATTAGTCCAGTAGAGCTTGACGACCCTGTTGGTTTTTGTCCCGGAATAGCCAAATGGGGAGATTTGTAAGGACACAAATTTCCAATTGATTCCTTTGTAGCTTTGGCTCAATTTCGAAAAAAAACATTTGAGTCATATGATAGAGTTATTGACCATCCTTCAAGCCTATGGCATACAAATGTTGAAGAAGTAGCGGCCAAGATATTAAAGCTTCATCAAATGTCGTGTGTATTGTGCCTCGTTTCTATGTCATCAACATAATTACATTGCTCCTAAGGTATGAATGCATTTATATATATATATATATATATATATATATATATATATATATATGAGCTTGGAACAATATTTATATGGGTGTAAGTTTTGTTTAAACTGTTGTTTGGATTTAGAAAGTTTCTTTAAAACTTTAAAATAAGGTTTCTGGGCTAAAAATAGAATTTTTAGCTTTCTGGCATTTCGTTCGAACGAATTTGTCGTTCGAACGAGAATGTCGTTCGAACGAGGTTTGCCAACGACTGGCCACTGGAACTTCGTTAGATAGTTCGTTCGAACGAAAATGTCGTTCGAACGAGATTTCAGGCGGGAACAGTTTTTGGCAGTTTTTTGGCATTTTCCCACTACTTGTCCCCACTGACTTTTGACAGTTTAAATCTATTTCGAGACCAGATTTTATAGAAGAAATTTTTCCAACTTCTAGAGAGTTTTTCAGAGTTTAATTCTTTCATAAAAAGTTCCCTTGGTTTTTGTTATTTAAATTATTTTATTCAAAGAACAAAACTAAGTTTGCACCCAATTTGTTTGTTTTAATCCAAGTCTCTATCTATATATATATATATACATCTTGCTTGGAGAGTTTGTTTGGCACCGGATTCATCTCTACCATAAAAGAGTGCTTGGGTTTGCTTATACATCTCACAAAGAAGAAGCTTGTTTGCTGTGTCTTACCCACATGGAGAAAGGCTCTTTGTTCGGATGACGGTGACCAGAAAAAGTCCGATCGGTGGATTTCGAGACCGCGGTGGAGCTCCTTGGTTATTCGCTAGGCAGAGGTAGTTACAAGAAGACGCGTCGGCACTTGAAGGAGTCGAGTCGAGTGTTGTAAGTCATCTTTCTTGTAATTATAAAATCCGTTCTTAGTGGATTTGAGGCTAGGGTCGTTCGAGGTTTTTTCCTGTTGTGAGTTTTTCCTCGTACATCGCAACGTAGTGATTTATTGTTTATTTTATCTTTCGCAAAACTCACCTAGAACGCATGCTTAGGTAAAAAGATAAAATTTGGTGCTACATAATTAATTGGGTAAATGTTAATTTAATTCAAGTCATCAATTAATTTGATAAAATTGGTTTGGCCTAATTTGATAATATTGAAAATATGGCTTAGGCAAATTTCGAGGACTTGGGTTAAATTATGTTGGTTTAAGTGAAATTAAATTTGTGTGGATTTAATCTTATTTCACTTTAATTTTAATTTGAGTTGAACCATCTCCGCTTTCGCATATTTAAAGGGAGATTGAAAATTACTTTTTCTCGTAAAGATTTTAAAATTATGGGGGCCTAACCATTTTCAACATATATTCGTATTTTTTTCCCATATATATAAACTGATGATTGGTGATGAACATGATGATGGCTACACCTTTGAAACGAACCTCTTCATAGGGGTGCTAACCGTAACATGAACCGGGGTAGAGGTAAAAGCGTTGCATTAACCTAGGCTTCTTGAATCCATTAGAAAAAGAAAAAGTTCTCTCAATTCATTTTTTAAACTCGTAAAAAGTTAAAAGTGTCCATAACAATGAAAGGGTTGGGCTGATTATGTAAACATAAATTAAAGAACACGCGATTATCAATTTTATATGGATATGTAAATTTAATGTAAGAATATCCAATTCGATATATTATTTGTTCTTTAATAATACAAATGTTATGTATTATACATTTAACGTTAGGATCTTAAATCAATATGATTATCACATACAATAATTGTGAAGAATACAAAATGATATTATAATGACATACCTCCATCATGTCACAAATGGAAAGATTGACGGAGTAGTCGACCTTAGACATGTCCGATCAGACTGAATTTCGAATCAAGACTTCCTCTTGTATACGACAAGAACATACCCCAATTTCAGCATGTTTCAACAGTTGAATCTTCTTATATAGCCAAAATAATAGTTCAAAATAAACACAAATTTGAGTCTTTGGATTTCTCTCCCTTATTCTATAATTACATTATATTGTCTTTTCACGTGTCTGAATGATGGAAATCAGTCACTTATTTATAGGCAGGGACATGACCCAAATCTCCAACAATCACATAATCTTTACCGTCCATCAAGGTAGATAAGCAAGAGTCATTTTTATTCTTGGTATTTAGAGTACCCTTTCATTAACCAAAGTGACTCTTAGTATTAATCTAATTATGGATCATATTATGTAGAATTATTCTTTAAAATAATTCTACATTCTCCCACTTGATCCATAATTATCATAAGGCACACAATAATCTTTGAGTCATTTTAAATGATTTTTCATAAACACCTTAATCAAACAAACCATTAATACAGGTCATGGAACTTACATACTAATTCAAGAGCGTGATCACTTCCATGTATCACAATAGTAGTAATTCATCCAACAAGGTCCATAATCGAGTTATTCAATAATGGTCCAATAATGTCTTGTATAAAAGACTATTTTTGTCACATTAATTAATTCACATGCATGTAAACCTATATTGACAGAAATCGAAATGTTCAGTATACACTTTAATCGATATCAAGTATAGTGCCAAAATATAAGCACCAAACAATCCGCTAATACTCATACTTAATTCGCTACACGCAAGAATAGTGATAGTCCGTTTATTAGTGGAAATTATATCTTAACACTTATATTAATGTGTTCAACTGACACTTTTTGTTTCTGAACTTTTTCGTTCATATATAGGTATTATATCCTAATGTGCATAAGTTCTTTAAAATACCTATTAATTCTTCATGAAGAAGATTGCAACGATATTATCATAATATTTCAGCAACTTGGTAATAGTGTCGACAACTCCAAGTCCCAAAATAAAAATTTCGCAACCACAATCCATAATTTGTAGCGCCAAAGCATGCTACATACAATATTTAGATATTTTTAAATTTTCATAATATTGGTCACAAACCTACTTAATCAAGAGAGAACAATTATCATAAACGTGAGCATATAATATTTTAAGCATCTCATTACTTCATATTCTTAAACTATTTTATTTCTATAATCTATCATTCATTATTAAGATAAATTTAAGAAATATATAAATTTACTCCCACTGGCTTCAAGGTATATATATACTTAATCAAAATACATAAAGTATTCTTAAAATATCATTAATGGGAAACTGACATAAGTTTATATAGTGATTTCTCAACTTCTATAATTCTTTTCTCAAACTCTCATAAGTTTTCACATTAAATGTAACTCTTACTAAAAAAGAGCTACTAAAGCTATAAAATTTTAATATTCTAAGCTATAGGTGAAAATATTTATCTACTCCCCTTTGTCTATTTTTAATGAAAACTTTGACCATAAGTCTATCTTTATATCGTTGATTTTCAAAATCGAATATTTTCTTACTCCTCTGTCAAATTCGTATTCTTGTGATAAATCTCACAATCAGTCAAAATAGCAAACTCATTTAAGAGTTCTTAAAACTATTCATATCCACTAACCAACAATTAATTTTGGATGTTTAAGGAATAATTTGAGTCTCTTAACTTCTTTTATAATCACATTATGTGGTTTGATACTCCCACTAATTTCACCATTCTTTAAAGAATTTGACATTTAATATTTTCGATTTCGAAAGCAATTGATGTACCCGCATTCGAGTGTAGACATAATTATAAATTTCGATTCTTTTAGTGGATTCTAAATCCATGCATATACTAGACATTCCCAATCATGCGGGGTGTTCAATTGGGTTAGTAAAGTGAAATTTATATAATAAACTTTTAACCATATACATTCATTTTTGTGTGAATAAATCTTGGGGCGATATCGACTTATTCCGTTTGATTTATTGTTTTATAACGACATGATCGATGTACGTCCACTATCCAAGGACTATAATCTCCCACTTAGGCCACATAGATCGTTTAAAAATTAAGAAACCTTAAGAGCTCAAATGCCTGTATCAAGATTCATAAGTGACAATCGATAGATAATCTAATATATTAAATCATCAAAGTAAGTCTATATTTAAAAGAGCCACAACATCGAAAAGATACTTTGAAGTTCAACATTATGATATAGGATCATAATCATTTTTCTTGTAAAAGTTTCATAAAAATAATTGTACAAACCACAAATGAGAATACCCTAATTAAGGAAAATATATTCTCATATAAATGTAAAGATGTTTTATATACTTGAGAAAAATATTTTGAAAGGTCACTGAGGGGTTTCGAAATGATACCAAAATAACATAAGAAAAGGAATCCAAGAATTTATCGTTTGTTTTATGATTTGTCTTATAAGCATCTTCATATCGATTTAAAACTATGTTTTGTAGCACTTTAGTTTTTTAAAAAAAATAAAACAAATGATTTTATTCATATTAAATGATTTATTATAAGTCACATAATAAAGCTTAAAGTATGTATGTTATATAATGGGTATTCATTTTAATCTCTAACATTTTCTGATTTTGCATAAACTCTATGCTTAATCCATTTAATAATTCTTCAAGGTTTCACGCACTAATTCATTATTAGTGATATTCTCAAGTAAAACTGAATTATAACGATTTAGCAATTTTAAGTGAAACTTAGCTTCTTTATTTCATTCTAAGAAGTCAGTTTCAAGAACATTAAACGGAAAAACATACAGTTTTAGAGAAATAAAGTGATATAAAATGAATAAAATAAATAGCTCACTACATTAGTGCTATGAGTTGACAACACGTACATTAATAACATTATATAAATGTAGACATTCTTTCGTAATAGCTTTGAATATTTATTTATATGACTTTATTGTGTACCATGCTATGTAATTTAGATAAACACGCTATCTAAGATAACTTTTTCCCACCGAATTGCATAATCTCTTAATATTTATTTCATTTACTCAAAATAAATTTCCTTTGGTAAATTATCTTGCTTGACGAAATAAATAAAATATACCTCATTAATGTCTTCACATATATAAGCATAATAAGTTATTACTACAACTTTTTTCTTTAAATTTAATATTCACAAGCATTCTTGTTGGGTCGCTTTGGTGGCTACCAAACTATCCATTATATGAATATTAAATTATTTTATGGATTGTATAATAATTTCAACAATATCTAATGTTTTCATTAGATTATAAATTAAGGAAGAATATAGACTCTTTGGACTAACTGATACCAACCTTAATAAACAAACATATTCCTCTTAATATTAACTTCACCATTGTAACTGAACTCTTTGGACCAACTGAATCACGATGGCTTAATCATAATGAAATTATTAATAATCTGAACACTCAAAACCATATTTGGACTCTTGGAGCAACCAAAATATAGTATTTGAATGTTATCACAAAATTCAGCTTTTATAATTTATTAGGTTAGACCACATTGGTGGAATCGTAACCTAATCGTGATATAAATACTGAGATGAAAATCTTATGGCATGCCTAAAAATAGTATTGTATTTTATCATAAATTTAATTCAACATTTATAGTTTATTAGGCTACACCACTTAAGTGGAATCATAATCTAATCTTGACACAAATGCTAAGAAGAGAACTTCATGGAATGCTTCTAATATTGTTTTACTCATTTTGAGCATAATAAGTGTATACATATTAATCAAATATTTACAATTTTGAACACCGAATAAAACTTTACGCAAATATTAGTTTCAAGGAAATATTTAAATCCTTCGAGGTTAAGTTGATGTGAAAAAAAATGGTCGTTAATGTTCATTTGATAATCGAAATTATCCTTTGGTACAATGAACAAGCTAAATCATCATTGCATTAACAA
Organism: Sambucus nigra; assembly: GCA_949130495.1. Classification (NCBI taxonomy): domain Eukaryota; kingdom Viridiplantae; phylum Streptophyta; class Magnoliopsida; order Dipsacales; family Adoxaceae; genus Sambucus; species Sambucus nigra. The sequence continues at coordinate 515,868,843 of OX422217.1, read as the reverse complement.
TCTAACATTCATCATTATGTTTGGACTCACTTGCAGCAAAATTTATATACAGTAATTTAATACTTATAATTATAGATTAGGGCACTGTAATGGACACCTAATCTAATCTAATATAAATATTAATATCAAAACCTTAACTATAACTATAATAGTCATAACAATATTTGATATATACCAAAAATATTATGACAGCCAAATAAGATAAGACAACTGATGTAATTGTTAAAACACAAAAATGAAGAAATCCATAATTTTCAATAATGAAATTTTTTAGTAACCACTATAAGAAAACTCTTAAAAAATAATATTCCTAATTAACGAAATTAAAAAAAATAGAGAAAGTAATAGTTGTCAACTTTATTACCAAATACAACAAATTTAAGGTTTTGAGCGCTTAAAAGTGCTTAAATAGTCAAAACAACGTTGATCACTAAAAAAATAGTGATTTTTAATCATTAAATTCTTTCGGATTAACATAAAAAAATTCATTACTACCGGGTAAGTCGAGAATTTTAATCTCAATTATTACTTATTAGAGGCATAAGAAAACAGTTATTGAAAATGCCTCAAAATATTCAGATTTACAGTTTTATAAAATAAGCATCTTTAAAGACATAATTAAAATTATCGCAAAAGAAAATCACAATAAGGGAACCAAAACCAATTCTAATCTGGTCATAAAAATTTGGTACCCAAAATCTCATCTTAAGAATTTTTCTTTTATGTGATTATATAGATATACCAACTAATTCAGTTGGTTACGTTCAGAGATATCCTAAATTGATTTATCATTAATTACGCTTAAATATTTAATTCTTATATTGTGCAAAAATTTTACTTTCATGGAACATACATGCACACACATATTACGTAATTTATATAAAAATCAATACCCGAAATAATATTATGCGCAAAACTTAATTGATAATCAACGGTCCAAATATAGATGCATGCAAAATAATCTAATATTTGTGACTGTAAATTAAAACACTTTCTTCTTAATTTAACTTCATATAAATATTAGTGTCAAGAACATTAATTCATAATTATATTAGGACCTTTCGGCAATCAAATATAGATTATACACAATAATTCAATGTACCAAAACTATTTTGTCAAACCCCTAATCATACATCTAATATTCAAACACATTATATTGAACCTTTTGGTCAATACCAAATAATACATAACATGAATATTAGAGCAACCATTTAATGAGAAAAATTATATGTAGTGATTTATATCATAAAATATAAAAAATAATTTATTTTTCCAAAAATGGAAAATTTTGAGTTATCACTACAATAACATAAAGAATTTCTTCAAGGTCACTCTCCAATTCCCGGAATCGTAAAATCAATTTTTAAGAGAGAGCTATTAGCGTTGACATTATTACAAAAAATGGCAAAAACGCATTTTTAGGGGTTTAAACGACATGAAATCGTCGAGATAGGGTGGTGCCCATTGTATACAACGGCATTTTGTTTATTTCGACGTTTCCAAGATACCATATGAATTTCGTAATATTCCGAGTAAAAATAAAAATATTGTCGCAAAAAAAAAATCTAGTAATTCATAAGTTATTTATTTATTTTTATTTTTACCCGGATTCTTCTATAGGCAAAAACTCTTAATGGACAATCACGAGATCAGAAGCCAATTGCTCTGATACCACATGTAAACATAAATTAAAGAACACATAATTAAAAATTTTATATGGATATGTAAATTTAACGTAAGAATATCCAATTCGATATATTATTTGTTCTTTAATAATACAAATGTTATGTATTATACATTTAACATTAGGATCTTAAATCAACATGATTATCACATGAAATTATTATGAGGAATACAAAATGATATTATAATGACATACCTCCATCATGTCACAAATGAAAAGATTGATAGAGCAGTCGACCTTAGACATGTCTGATCACATTGAATTTCGGACCAAGACTTCCTCTTGTATACGGCAAGAACATACTTCAATTTCAGCACGTTCCAACAGTTGGATCTTCTTCTATAGCAAAAATAGTAGTCCAAAATAAACACAAATTCGGGTCTTTGGATTTCTCTCCCTTATCCTATAATTACATTTGCAATTTCTTGAATCATAACATAATTGGTTAACTATCGTTGGTCATAATCCAAATTTTACACTCATTAAGATTAAATCGGGCCTTAACTATATGTCTAATGGTCTCCTCTAAGTCTTTATATAGTTAAAATTACATTCCCAAAGTCCCCCACAATTGTCAGCAAGGAGAACCATTGAAATAAAAAGAGGCCCAAAACAGCTTTGGTCGATTGATCGACAAAAGGTGGTCGATCGATCCATCCATTGATTGATCGACACCCCACAATCGATTGATCAATACTTGGTTTTGACATCTTCGTCCCAAGCTCTTTTTCTCCATGGTTAACACCTTAAACCTCCATGAAACATTACCAGACTTCAATCCAACATACCCAAACATTAAACATATCTCTAGGGTCAATTTCTAACATAAATGATAGATCAAATCTAAAAGAAATCCATCCGAGAACCGACTAAATCTCAAACTTCATAAAACCCTAGTAATGGTGTTCTTCATACATATTCATCATTATACCCAGATTTCAAGTTATTCATTACATATTCTCTGATTTCATATTATCTACATATAGGGTTTTAGTCTACATGAATTCCTACCCTGAATTATGAATTTCACCCATCTAAATCACAAGAAATCATTTAAATTATGAAATTGAAACCTTATACTATATGGGTATTATAACATGCTTAAAAATAATGCAAGATAAAAACTTGCTTTGATAAAACAGGTCTGATGGATACTTCTCTTGCATGTCATCCTCCCACTGCCATGTCGACTCGTTAACATTATGGTCCCCCACTGAACTCGAACCAAGGGTACTACCTTAGACCGCAGCTTATGCTCACTACGATCAAGTATTGCCACCGGTCTCTCCTCGTACGAGATATTTGGCTACAAGTCTATCTCCTCTAATGGAAAATGCCAAAAATTTCTCTCTCCTCCGGTACCTCTTCAACGATGACACCTGGAACATGCCGTGAATCCACTGTAGGTGCTCTGGTAGACCCAACCTATAAGAAAATGGTCCAACCCTCTCAATAATCAAAAAAGGTTCCACATATCTCGGTGCTAGATTTCCTTTCTTGTCGAACCTCATGACTTCTTCATAGGAGATACCCGCACCAAAACCTGGTCACCAACCTCAAGATCTATGTGCCTCCTATCTGCATCAACATAACTCTTCTGCCTATCCTGAGCTATACGGATGCACCTTCGAATCAGCTCAACCTTGGTTGTATATTATATATCTAACAAAGGGGATCATATTTGACATATATGCACGATGTATTGGACGTATGAGAACCCATATGTGATATATGATTGTAATGAACATTTATGATGGTTTAAATATGCTATATGAGTATAGTGGATGTATATCTTATTATGTATATAATACTATTAGTCCTGAGTATGCCTACAATGAAGTTCAGTGAAGTAAAAAAGAATGAAAGTTAATTTCATGAATGAGATTGGTTAACATGTAAAATTTTAGAAAAATTATTAAAAAATGATATACATAAACACACATATAATTACTATTTTAAAAAAAAAAACAAAAGTACAATATATATTTTTTTATTTAAATTACCAAAAAAACTATAATTAATATGATAAGCATCCACATAATTTAAAGAGTCATTTTGATAAAACACCAGTTTGATAATATGATATTAGACTTAACCTTAATTTTTGACATTTATTAGACTGTTCACAAAAAAATCAAACGATGTTAAATTTGCACCCATTACTTTTAACATCTGTCCAAACTATCCTTTCTCCTTTCTCTCTATTAAAATTTTATCTTCTCTCACTCCTCACCCCCCTCTATTTCTCTCAAAATTTAATAAAATTAATTTTAAAATCCAGCATCACAAAGAATATGTTTAAAAAATCTAGAAATTACATAATGAAATTAAAAAAAATAAAAAAATTACCATAAAAATCTAGAAATTAGTGAAAATATCAGAAAAATAAGAAAGTACATTACTAATTATCCATTAATATTTATAAACAAAATATTTTTAGTTCAAAAAATAAATTTTAACCGCTTTCATATATTTTTAATAGATAAAAGTTGTAACACCCCGCCCCCCCGGGGAGAGCGGAGCGGAGCGCTACTATCGATAAAACTACTAAATTCATCAATCCACAAGGTATAGAGCATCTAAAAACCCAAAATAATATAAATTCCATTAATCTCAATTCTCCGAATTAATACAACAAAATTCTCTCGAATAAATATAACTAAAGTAAATCTCCAATGCTCTATACATCAAAATAAATAAATACAAGTCTTCTCATCGTATTAAAATTCTTTCCAAATAATCCAAGCTAAAAATAATGCAAATTGGTCCATAGCGTCCCAATCCACGCTAACCTGCCAAATAAAGAAATATGCTGAACAAATATATTAACGATGAATAAAGCGTAACAACACGAGTACGAATATTCAAATTAATCTCATAAGCATTTATCAATAAATTTCTCAACAACACATCAATGGGTCAACAGGCCTCACCCTATCCGCATATGCTTTATCAAGACATAGCTCGAGAAGCAGGAATTTTGGCGAGTGCCCAATCTTCGTGCCATATTAAAATCTCATGACAATGTGCTCGACAATAATATAATGATACCACATGAATCAAAATAATACAACAATTAATTCTACAGATTTCAAAGAATTTAACAATTCAAATATGAGTTCAATTAAACATGAAATCAACGGAATAACACTCGCGAGATTAAGGAGCATATCATGTAAAATCCCATACCTTAAAATAATTACATGAATTTCCACATAAATTCATCCTCAAAATCTGATCGCACCATCACGTTCCTCTCGCGAAAATAATCAAATCACGTTCTAGCCCCAACACGAGATAACCCCAATTAGTCCTATTTTAAAAACCTAAAAAATTTAGATCCAAAAATTATTCAAATTGCCGATCTGACTTCATATTTGGATTCTACACGAAAAATTGAGTCAGGTATATGTTTTGAGTTTTTCTTAAATCTCATCCGAATGCAATAAAAAAGAAGATCTAAACATTCCAAATTGGCTCTTCTCATTCCACTTGTTTTTGCCTTTTTGGCCTCTCTTTTTCATATCCCTTTCCTTATAATCACCCATAATATTCCTTATATAGCCCATCTCTGAAACCCTAGCTTGGAGCCTAAGCTAACCTATATTAATATATTGCCCTTTAATTCAAAATTGTCTAGTTTATATATTTAAACCATTACAAAATATCCAAAAGCCAATTAAATTTGAATTTAAATATTCGATTCATTTCAAATAAAAATAAATATAATATCAATATCCCGATTAATAAAATAATAATATTATTAAACTTATATACCATATTCATAAATAAAGCCCGCAAAATTACGGGGTATTACAAAAGCGGGAAAAAGTTTTTTTATTTTTAAAAATTTGTATGTTATTTAATTGAAAAACACGGTACTTTTTTATAAATAAAATGCATTATTTATATACAAATTAGTATTTTAGGCATACTAAAATTAATGGATGAAAGTTTAACACCGTTTGATTTTTTAGTGCATAGTGTAATAAATGTAAAAAATTGGGGTTAAATCTAATATCACATTATCAAATTGGGGTTTCATCAAAAGGACCCTAATTTAAACATTACTAAATGTGTAATAAAAAGTGAGACCACCGTTTAATTCCTAGAAATATCAAAGAAGAGTATCATTATATACAGTTGTGGGTAAATATTTTAGTAGTGACAGTAGAATAATAAATAGTAGGGACAATTAATGTTAGTTACAGGAGCTAAATACATTTTGGACTTAACTCGCCTTATTTTTTCGATTTTATAAAGTCAATTTTCTATTTTAACAAATTTTTCTCAGGTTTTATGAAGAAAGAGATGGTGAGGAAATTTTCAAACAAAATAAAAAAAGCTTAGACTAAAAGATGATTAATAAAAGTAAATTACTCATTTGACCATAAACTATCACAATTATTCCAAAATGGTCTTTAAACTATCAAAAGTGTCAACTAAGCCCTCAAACTAATCAAACTAATTTAAAAGGACCCTTTTGCCACATTGGATCGTTAACTTAGACAAAAATAATCATGTGTGATGCACATGAATTTTTTGGAGGTGAAAATGTAAATTAACTTATATATGCGTGTGTGTGTGCGCGCGCGCGCGCTTCAAAATAAAAAGTTTTACCAAACAATCCCTTGATCCAACCTTCTCACTTTTTCAGCAAGAAAATAACCGCCTCTCCCGGTGATACCCAATCGAATTTTTGGCGACACAACCTTTTCTCTATCCAAATTTTCGGCCTGAAAAATCTAGATCAAACCATTCCAACAAAGCCAAAATTTCAAAAACATTACAGACAATCCAATACATAGTCTAAATTCGAAAATAAAATACATATAAATAAGAAAAATCTACCAACTTGTATAGATTACATAAATCTTTAAAAATAAAACTATATATATATATATATATATATAGAGAGAGAGAGAGAGAGAGAGAGAGAGAGAGAGAAAGAGAGAGATGTCGGGTGGGGTTAATCGATGGTCAGGGTTGGGGAGGGACGGTGTGATACCTCGTGCAATTAAACACTTAGGTTGATCAAGTCTAAATTTGAAATCATACATGATATTAATACGATATAATACCATTCTTAGTGTGGAGTGGACAAATGAAGGAATATACCGGTAATATGGAAACAAGATGAAAATCCTCTAACGTAAACTCATAATAGAATGTCCATTGTTCATAAGAGAAATATAAAAGTGTCCCAATATAATATCTCAATACAATGCTTAATAAATCTCTGAATAACACGACCCAAAATGTCTCAAAATAAACTAGGCAAAAATGTAAAATGCTAAACTTGATAAGATAGAGACCCACACTGTCCCTTTGTTGAAATCCTGGATTAGAGAGAGGAATATCAAATGCTGACTAGAACGAGGATGCTAAGTGGGAGGTCCAACCCTAAACACCTAAGGTCCATATAAAAGAGATGGGTCAAAAACCTATCAAGTAACTTAATTACGCATATCAAAGCAGTTATATGAGTAAATGATAAAATCACAATTTATGTAATTCAATGAATGACCCATCCCATAAAACATAACCTCACCGTGTAATTGAATTATCTTAATTCATGTCATTAATTAAACAACATGTAACCATCATGTATCCCTTCCTCTTGGCCATCTAAAAAATATGCGGTACGGGAAATTAATGGGTCACATAAACCTCGATCGCCTATTTAGTAGCGCCGATAAACTCATAGCCACCCTGCTACACAACATTAAAATAACACATGTATAATTCATAAACATTACATTACAGACCCTAACGCCACTTGGTATTCACATGGCCATAATTTCATGTTTTACAATATAGGGGTTTCCTTTCTTGGCGGTCACCCATTCATTTTCGTTTCATATGTTCACTTATCAATGACATTAACCATTTAACACGTCTTTATTAACTCCGTGCTATAAACTCAATGCCCAATTACTCCACCATCAGGTCATTATCATTTAGAGCCATTAATATGTTTATTCCGTTTCATAAGGAACTAAAGGGATAATAACACTACAATTCACTTATCACAAAGTAAGGCATTAAAATAAAGGTATATTAGTTTCATTAAAGATTTTGAAAGAGCGGATTATGTTCACTAAGTAAACATCAACGACAAACTTGGGGGGAGGGGGTTTGTTAATATATTTGTAGGTATATCATGACCAATTTTTTATTTAAAATATTTTTTCTTGCACATTCAAGTTACTCAATGCAAGTTTACCAGTTTGATTATTCAATGACAAGATTAACATATACAATTATGCAATTAGGTGAATCTAGATGAAAAAACTAGATCTAAAATACCTAAATCAATTTTAGTTCAATTCACTAAATTCAAATTAGAACTAAGTGATGCGTGTGAACAAATGCGTGACCATAAGACAGATTTATGAGCAAAAATTCCCACCTAGGGGTACAAAACCTCGACGCACTCCAATTCTCATTTCTACTTGAAAAGTTATTTTATAAAAGGTAATAAGGTACCTCTCACACAATACCTATCATATAGTCACCTATAATCCTTTTAACTCTTCCCCATAGTCAATAAGAATTCACAATGAGCTCCACATCGTGAATGAAGAAGTCCATTCTCTTCCTTTGAATCGTGACACACTCCAAGCTCTTCAATAATCTAAAGTGCCTCATCTTTTAGATCTAGGAATGATAGATCATAGTAATTAAAAAAAATATTTTTAATTAACCAAGGCTAGTGTATAGATCTGAACAAAAGATTAACACTAAGGCATTTTCCAAAATCATTTTCTCAGAAGTTCAGAGGCAGTTTAAAACATTTCACACACTTGTTCCATTAATTTAATCATCCGCGGACACTTTTAAAAATGTTTTGTGCACATGCGTGGGTTTTACAAAAAAGGATATAGTTTTCACTCTTCAATGTGAATGCATGGCAATAGAAGTCTTCATTGAGCGACGGTGCATGATTTTCAATCTTCAAGGTTAATTTAACCTAATCTGGATCATGCCTCACTCATAATGTGACTTGATAGACTCAATGTTTTTGCATAGAAATATAGCCAATTTATAAATCAATACAAAAATTACATTTTGAATCTCCCCATTTGGCTATTCTATGGCAAAACCCCCCAAACCCAAAATGATCTTACACTCCACTAACCATATAGTGAATGTTGTAGAAGATAATGTATAAAACCCATAAGCTCATCCGACAAAGCAAAAGTCATGTCAGAACATGGGTTGGTGTCGAAATCATCAATGCTAATTTTCAAATCACACGAAACAACAAATGACATCACGCAGGAAATAGTATGCACAAAAAGAAACTCCCCCTACTCTGGAATACTTCAAACAATCGATATGATATAGATGATGTATAGAGTATATAAGCATGTGAAGTATGAAATCTTATAATATCAACGAGTAACACAAATAATATAGCTCCCCTTAACATGGATAGTTCTCTTCCTTTTTGGAAAATTCCCCTTTTGGGGCATAAGGGACATGTGAAATATTATTCTCCCCTTAATCGCTTTTCTCCCCATTTTTGTCACATGGGAAGTCTTTAAAGGTTTATTTTCTCCCCCTTTTTTCACGAAATAAAGATAAAGATAATAAATATATCATATACAATCAATATAGCATGGTGATTATGATGAGAAATAGAACTAGAAAAGAAAGAGCTAGTAGAGCATGAAAAATATCATAGCTATAACAAGGGAAGGGACAATGAGCATATACAAGTGTATCATCATAAGAATATCAAAATAAGAACTAGTAGATGAGTGATACCGATCAATAAGCATAGAAGCAGGATATATGATATATAATCAATCTAACTATAACGAGATCATATACAAATCATATAAATGTCAATATAGGCACAAGAGTATGATACCAAGTAAGAATTAAGATACCAATTGAGAACGAACCAATTGAGAATGAAAATCCACCAACCTAACATAGTGTACCATAAGATCCAAGATAACCCCAAGACATACAAAGAGTATAGGAACATCACCCATCAACACAATCATATAAATATCCAAGCATCAAGTACTAAAGAATAAGGTACGCATATCCAATCATTTTAGTACCAAACCAAAAGGTACAACATGGTCTCAACAAGGGACAATAAATGCATATAGAGATATGCAGAAAATCTCTAATCCTACTCAATCACATAAGATGATCCTAGATTTAGCCACCCGCGAGCTCTCGCCCTTTGTCCTCCCCTTGCAATCAGAGCCAAGCACTTGGCTGAGTGCGTCTGTGGACAAAGATGCCTTGTCGGCATCAGACTGCGACTCATGCACTTCCTTAAGCTTTGCCTGAAATAATAAAAAGCACATGATTAGTAAAATAAGTAAATTAAAAAATTATAACATAATTAACAAAAAGTAAACTGTCGGATTACTTACAATCGTGGCCGCAATGCTCGGGGACACCTCCTTCTCCTTCCCCTTCTTCGTCCGAAGAGCACATACGTATCGAGCCTATGTGGCCTACCCCCAGGGCCACTCCCTGTCCCCTAAAATAAAATAAAGTAAAATTAGTATTGGCGCCGCAAAGTAAAATAATGCAGAATAATATATTTCTGTAGTTATAGAAAAATTAAATCTTACCATCATCCTATGCTCCACCTCGGCGTAAGACGTCCGGCCGGAGTAGTGCACGTCCGTCTTTTTTTCCCGATTTTCCCTCCCTGATTGGCGAGATGCTAATTGTCGCTCCCCAATCTCATTGTCAGTGAACTTTTGCCATTGTGCCAATGAGATCGGCTCCTTCGGCGGGACGGATTCACGCCTTTTGATAATGGACTCTCGTATCTTCCAAAAGTACTGGGTCCGCATATTTTTCTTTCACGTCTTGTGTTTCTCCCTCAAATGCTCCAAGACGGAATCGCGTAGCTTTGGATCCAGGCTGAATTGTTCCTGTCCAAAAAATACAATGTTAGTTGCAAATAAATATAAATATAAAATGAAATTGAAATTGAAATTGAAATTTAAATATTCATATGAATATAAATATAAATATAAATATAAATATAAATATAAATATAAATATAAATACATTACCTGTAGTGCCACCCAAAAAGCTAACTTGAGCTCATATGGCACCTCCTTCCAACTAATGTACCCCGGGCCGATGATCATCTTTACCAGCTCGAGGGATCTCTCTAATTGCCCCGACTTGTTCTCGATGGCCATCCCCAATTTGCCATATTTGGGGAGCCTAGGGGCCGAGGAGCCCTCGTCACCTCCGCTACCACCGAGCCCAGACGACATCATCATAACAAGCATCATCATCCTCCTCTTAATACCTGAAGGAGACATTTGCTGTAAAAAAAATGTTATTAGTACATATCAAAATGAATTAAAAGATGACAAGCAAATATGTACAATTACTACAAATAAAAATGAATTGTTATTGTCAAACACCACACACACACACCCGCGCACATTCACACACACAAACGCACAAACACACATACACCCGCGCATATTCACACACACACATGCAGCCCCCCATCCCTACCCCACCACCCACCCACTCATCCCTGTCCCCTCCCCCAACCTGCCCCACCCCCATCCCCCTCCCCCCACCCTGCCCCACCCCCTTCCCCCACCACACACACACACACGCACACACAACACTACACACACGCACACACACACACACACACACACACACCACACACACCCCCATCGACCCCACACACTCACACAAACACACACACACACAACATCTCCCCCACCCTACCCCCCCCCCCCCCTCCCCACCCTCACCGACCACACACACACACACATACACACACACACACACATGCACATATGTAATTTCAAGTATGTTTCATTTAATTATCATACTTTATATATATTGTTCGATATACAAAGTAATTTTCAAAAAAAGTTGAAAAATCCCACCCCCATATGAACAATAATCTAGTGGTCATGCCACTTTTAAAACTAACCAGCCCAACATCGATCCACTATAATCCAACAGCAATGTCAACAACAAATGTGTATCCCGTACTTCTTCTAATTCATCTACTCAATTAATTATTTTCATCAATTAAACTAACAATTAAAGTGTACAACTATTAATTTACTAATTTACAATGAGGGGCGATCCTACTCTCATAATTAATCATATATTAATTTATCAATTTACAATGAGGGGCAATCATATATTAATTTACTAAAAAAATTAATAACCAATCAATTCGTTTACAAGGGACATTATGCACAAACACGCACACTACACACACATATACACACACGCGCACATACACACACACACACACCCGCGCACGTTCACACACACACACACACGCAACCCCCCACCCCTACCCCACCACCCACCCACCCATCCTTGCCCCTCCCCCCCCCACCCTTCCCCACCCCCTTCCCCTTCCCCCTTCCCCCTCCCCCCACCCCCTTCCCCCACCACACACACAACACTACACACACACCACACACACAATAGCCCCACCCCTCACCCACCACACACACACACACGCACATATTTGATTTCAAGTATGTTTCATTTAAAAATCATACTCTATATATATTGTTCGATTTACAAAGTAATTTTCAAAAAAAATTGAAAAATCCCACCCCATATGGACAATAATCCAGTAGTCATGCTACTTTTAAAACTAACCAACCTAACATCGATCCACTATAATCCAACAGCAATGTCAACAACAAATGTGTATCCCGTACTCCTTCTAATTCCTCTGCTCAATTAATTATTTTCATCAATTAAACTAACAATTAAAGTATACAATTATTAATTTACTAATTTACAATGAGGGGAAATCATACTTTCATAATTAATCATATATTAATTGACTAATTTACAATGAGGGGAAATCATATATTAATTTACTAAAAAAGCTAATAACTAATCAATTCGTTTACGAGGGACATTACGCACAAACACGCACACTACACACACATATACACACACGCGCACATATACACACACACACACACAACTCCTCACCCCTACCCCACCACTCATCCACCCATCCTTTCCCCCTGCCCCCCAACCCTACCCCACCCCACCCCTACCCCCACCCTGCCCCACCCACTTCCCCCACGACACACATACACACGCACACACAACACTACACACACACGCACACACACACACAACAGCTCCCCCACCCTGCCCCACCCCCTCCCCACCCACCACACATGCACAAACACACATACACACACACACACACACACACACACACACATATATATATATATATATATAAATGGAAGAGAGAGAGAGAGAGAGAGATAAAGTAACCTGAAAGTAGAGAGAGAGGGGAGAGTAGCATAGAGAGAGAGAAAAAAAGAAGGGGAAAGTTTTTTTTTATTGGGACACTTGTCATGGACGTGTCACGGTCCTTGACCGTGATAATATTGTAAGGATTGTCACAGTCAATGACCGTGACAAGTAGTTGTCACGGACTTGTCGCGATCATTGACCGTGACAAGGCTAGCCACTGGAAGGGTGTTAATTTACCCATTTTGGTGTAGTGCGCGACGAGCTAGTGAAAAGGAATGCTAATCTTGAGAAGAAGAATGCCGAACTGGAGGCCAGCTTAAAGACTGCCAATGCCGTCCAGAAGTCCTCTAATCTCTCTCTGTCTGAAGCCAATCGAACAAAGGAGGCGGTGATCAAGGAGCTTGGGGAGTTGAGGTAGTCTTATAACCTGGTTTGCTCGAGCAAATTGGCTGTGGTGGAGGAGAATAAGGTGCTGGTGGAAAAGGTGAAGAAGGTGGAATCTGAGGCATCCACCCTTAAGGAAAGCTCGTACAATGCCGGATGGGCTGCTACGTATGAGGATGCTGATGTTCAGATTGGCTATATCCGCTGCCTGAACTTCAAGAAGGGTTGGAACAAGGCTCTCCTAGTTGTCGGAGTGGATATCGACTCCCCACTGTTCGACGAGCATGATCCTGGGCCTAAGCCGGTGGTGGATGAGGCACCTGCTCCTGCCTCTGACGAAGGTGTTCCTGCTGCCCAGACCATCCCTACTGGTTCTCCTTCTGACCAAGGGACAGTGATCGCTCCATCTGAGGGCGGTGTTCCTTCTGCTGCAGACAAGGGAAAATAACCAGTGACCTCGGAGCAAACTAAGGTTTCCAGTTAGCCTGCTTTAGGGATACCTTTGTATTTTTGTTTTGCTTGTTCTTTCCTTTTTTATTTCACTAATGTAATCGAAACCTTTTCATTAATGAAATTAAATCTTTTTCCTTTTTGCATACTGATCTCTTTGCTTTTTAATACCTGTATGGATTATAGCTGGTTGATGTTGATGAATACATACCTGCCACTTCTCAACTGGGAAGGATTCTTGGTCCTAATACTAGTAACCAAGTTTGCTAAGATTTTTTAAGGATTTGCAAGTTCCTTAGGTCGAGGAACCAGAGCTTTAAAGACCAATCAGAACTCGTTGCCAAACTGAAGGATAGGCTTCAGAAGATGGAAGAGGTTGGTGTTTCCGTTCAAGAGGAAGTGAATGCTCTGAGAGCTAGACTTCTGTATGCCTCCGAGATCAATCAAGTCGGAGAAGTTATTCAACAGGATAATGAAGATCTGAGGAGGGAAGTGTCGCGACTTAGAGAGCAAGCGCTAAGTGTTTCACCTCAAGTTTTGTGAGGTTCCTCTTCATCGGCTGGTCCATGAGCTGGTACAGCGCCGAGTGCCACCCCTCAAGTTTTGTGAGGTTCCACTTCATCGGCTGGTTCGCGAGCTGGTACAGATGCCGGTGGTCCAGTTGGGGACATGGACGAGCTTCGAGGAGATGTTCATCGAGCATATGTGATAGCTGTCGGGCTCCAAAGAGATGTCACACGACTAAGGCATCTGTTCAAGAAAGATCCTCGATGAGTGTGGGCTGACGGTTATGATCAGGGTTGGGCAGAGGCTTTGACAAGGTTGGAAGATTTTGAAGAGCTATCCTTTATTAGGGGATGGTTGAATTCTCTCAGGGAGATGAAATTCCCCAGGAACTCAGTCTTCTGGTATCTTCATGAGATCTCCCCCTCGACTCTGATGCCTAACCCTTTCCGAAGGGATGACCAGTGGGTCCCCATAGATGCTATTCCCAGGAAGCTACTGGAGCCGAAAGCAAATGAAGTAGAGTTGGAGTTATCTCCTCACCCATATGATGACTGAAGTGTGCAAGTAGCTGATTACCTTGCTTGGAGACCTAATCCCCAATAGGATTTACTTAATTCATTCAATGTAACTCTGTTGTAAATGCAGTGAAGTAATAAAATATTTATGTTTTGGGCAATTCACCGACTAAACATGTGTTGTTTATTTTTTACTTCATTGATTTTTTGTTTGATTATCTTGGGCTCTTCGTAGCCGACTGAATTTGATGTGGGTAGAGTTGTTTTATTGCGTGAGTATCCTCCCAGTCCAGTATGGTTATGAGATACCATTCTGCCCTACTTTACCTTTTAGGTCGTGTCATCACACTCCCTTAGGACCATGTGTGGCAATGGCGAGGACATACCTGGTGTTGGATGTTCTATCCGATCAGGTAATCTGAGCCAAACATCGTTTGGCGACCAATTCGACTTGGCCGAGCTGCCTAAGGGTCCCCTGTAGGGCTTCATATATTGCCAGGGGCAATGCTAAGATATTATTCGGGTTTGATAACGAAAACCTGAGGAGGGTTACACCCTTCTTTTACATATTGAATAGGGTGACTGTCATTTGGAAAGGATGTGAAAGTCATAAAGTTCATAATAAAAAATAACACTTCATAGAATGCCACTGCCAAATGATCCTTTATTAATAAAAAATAATGAAAAGTGGGTTTACCATTTCAACAATGTAATAAAAGACCAATACATAAAACTAGAAGTAGAATTTCTTTAGGTTGGCCGCATTCCAAGCTCGGGGTATCTCTCTGCCCTCCAGCATTTCCAAGTGATAGGCTCCCTACAGGTTGTCTCTTGTTACCTTGAATGGTCCCTCCCAGTTTTGACCTAGCTTGACATCAGATGGTTTTACTGCGCTGCCAAGAAATTTCCTTAGGACATAGTCCCTAACCTGGAATGTTCTTGTGTTGACCTTTTTGTTATAGTGCTTTTCTAGCTGATCCTAATAGCTCGCTAGTTTCACTAGAGCTAATTCTCTATGCTCGTCAGCTAGGTCAAGTTCAGCAAGTAATGCTGCATTATTCTGTCCTTGGTGGACCAAGGTGGACCTCATGGTTGGGAGGCCATATTCTAAAGGGATGATTGACTCCATTCCATATGTTAGTGCAGATGGGGTTTCCCCAGTTGCTCGCCGTGGGGTGGTGCGGTAAGCCCATAGAGTATGTGGCAGCTCTCTCACCCATGCCCCTTTGGCTTGATCTAATTGTTTCTTCAGTCCATTAATCACTGTTTTGTTGGAAGCTTCAACTGTCCATTGCTCTGAGGGTATGCCACAGAGCTGAAATGGTGCCTGATCCCGTGGTCACTACAGAAACCCTGGAATAGGCCTCTTTCGAACTGGGTTCCATTATTAGTGATGATCGATCCCGAAATCGATAATTATGTTTTTCCATATGAATCTCATCATATCTGCGTCTCTGATATTTTCTAGGGGCTCCGCCTCAATCCATTTGGTGAAGTAGTCTATCGCGACCAATAGATACTTGCGATTATTGGTAGTAGTAGGGAGAGTACCGATGATGTCCATTCCCCACTGGGTGAGGGGCCAGGGGATGGTAAGTGATTTTAGGTCGTTGGCAGGTTGGTGAACCATAGGAGCGTTTCCTTTATTTCTCGAAAAGCTAGTGATCTGCCCCCAATATAGCTCCCATAGATTCCTTCATGAAGCTCGTGCAGGACTTGCTCGACGTCTTTTGAGTGAACACATTGGAGGTAAGGGCCGATGAATTTTTTTTTGCACAGCTTGCCCTCAGGAGATAAGTGAAAGCGAGTAGCTTTGACTCTTATCTGATGAGAGACTTTCTTATCGTCTGGTAGGGCACCATCTTTCAAATAGTCCCTCAGGGGGTCAATCCAATTGGGCGCTGGTTCGATCTGGAGAATATGGCCCACTAGTTGATGCTCGGTTGAGTGAGGAAGTTAATAGGAATTGTTTTTTTAAGTAAGAGTCGATTATTGAGCTCAAGGCCGCTAGGACATCAGCATGACTATTTTGTCCTCTGAAAAACTTCTGGACACTGACTTGCTCAAAGTTAGTCATTACTTTTTTTCTAAGGCGAGGTAGGCTGCCATTCTCTCATCCCTCGTGTTGAAGTCCCCACTTATTTGGTTGGAGACCAGTTGTGAGTCGCCAAACACCTCGAGTTGCCTTGCCCCCAATGCCTGTGCCTTCTGTAGGCATGTTATTAATGCTTCATACTCTGCTTCATTATTTAAGGCTTCAAATCCAATCCTGACTCTTTGCCCGAGGATTGTATCTTCTGGGGTAACGAGCACAATGCCTACTCCTGCCCCCTTGGAGTTGGAGGCTCCATCAACAAACAGTCGCCCAACACCTTGTGTCGAGTGTTCTTCCCTTTGACTCATGGATTGGAGATGGTCGTAAGGTTGTTCGCCTATCAATTTCGCGATGAAATCGGCTAGGACCTACCCCTTGATTGCATTCCTTGGTTAAAACTGGATGTCAAATGATCCGAGATCGACCGACCACTTTGATAGTCTGTCGGATAGATCCGCCTTCCGTAAGACTGCTTTAAGGGGTTGTGATGTAAGGACGATGATAGAGTGAGCTTCAAAATAGTTCTTTAATTTCCTCAAGGCTACCACTAGTGCAAAGTCGAGCTTTTCCAGTGGTAGATATCGCTGCTCAGCATCCAAAAGGGTCTTGCTCGCATAGTAGACTGGGTGTTGGATTCTCGTTCTTTCGCATAATAGTGCAAAGTTGCTAGCGTGGCTGGAGACTTCAAGGTAGAGGTACAAGGAATAGTTACCTTGAGGTATTAAGAGCAAGGGTGGTTTGTTGAGATAAGCTTTGAGCTCCTCTAATGCTTTCGAGAAATCTTGGTTCCACTCCACTATTTTTCTTTTCTGTAATAGCTGGAAGAATGGCTTGCACTTTCGAATGACTTCGAGATGAACCGATTTAAGGCGACGAGCATGCCTGTGAGATTTTGTACGTCTCTTATCATACGAGTAGGTTGCACCTTATTGATTGCATCAATTTGGTTCGGGTTGGCTTCAAGGCCTCTCTCGCTAACCAAGTACCTGAGAAATTTTCCTGAATGGGCACCGAAGGAACACTTTCTCATGTTGAGCTTCATTCGGTATTTTCTGAGGATTTTGAAGGTTCTCGACAGGTCCGAGAGGTGGTCTTCTTTCTTCCTACTCTTGACGAGCATATCGTCAAAGTAGACTTCCATGGTATCTCCCATTTGGTCTTTAAACATCTTGGTGACCAACCGCTGGTAGGTTGCTCCTGCATTTTTGAGCCCGAAAGGCATAACTTTGTAACAACATAATCCAATGGTAGTGATGAACATTGTCTTGTCTTGGTCTGGTGTGTATAGAGGAATCTGGTGGTACCCCGAGTATGCATCCAGGAAACTCATTCTTTCATGAGCTTCTGTGGCGTCCACCAACTGGTCGATCTTTGGGAGAGGGAAACTGTCCTTAGGGCACACCCTGTGAAGGCCAGTGAAGTCAATACAAACTCTTCATTTACCATTGCTCTTTGGAACCACTACTGGGTTGGACAACCATTTAGGGAATTGAACTTCCCTTATGGATCCTGCATCCAACATCTTCTATACTTCTTTCTCCACAGCTTTGGCCTCCTCGAGCAAAGTTCATCGTGCCTTCTGCGCGATAGGCCTGAAAGTCGGGTCGACGTGCAACTGATGACAAACCACACTGGCGTCAATTCTAGGTAGATCTTAAGGTTCTCAAACAAAAGCATCCACATTGTTCCTCAATAGTACCGTCAATTATTTCTTCTCTCGATGTGTGAGAGAAGCCCCAATCAAGAACATCCTCTCTATTTTTCTACCACCGACTGCGACCTCTTCTAGGTTTTCAACGATTCGCTCAGAGAGGAGGAGCCTGGTCTCCTCCACTCCGGGTCTTCCATACTTTAGCTTCTATTTTAAAGGTGTCAAACCTTCTTGTTCCTCAACATTCTCTTTGGCCTTCTCGGCCTTCTTTTCTAGTTTTGGGCAGATGGCTGCTATTAAGCACCTTCTTGCCATCGCTTGATCTCTGTGGATCTC
Source organism: Sambucus nigra (assembly GCA_949130495.1). Taxonomy (NCBI): domain Eukaryota; kingdom Viridiplantae; phylum Streptophyta; class Magnoliopsida; order Dipsacales; family Adoxaceae; genus Sambucus; species Sambucus nigra. Next base: position 515,849,950 of record OX422217.1, on the reverse strand, counting down.
CATTACTCCTCGCTCAGTCACGTACTTAAGTTTATGATAGTAGGTCGAGGGAACAACCTTCATCGCTTCTAGCCATCCTCTGCCGACGATAGCCTGGTAGGTAGAGTCAATGTCGACTACCAAAAACTCGATCATCTTGGAGACACTTCCTACCCTTAATGGCAGTACGATCTTTCCCAAAGGGATAGTCACTTTTCCAGCGAAGCCAACTAGAGGGACAGTGGCTTCCTTCAAGTCGGCGATGCTTAACTTTAATTTCTTGAACAGGTTGAGATACATTACTTCGAATGAGCTTCCCTGGTCGATGAGCAACTTGACGACATCATAGTTTGCTATCCTGAGTGTAATGATTAAGGCATCATGATGTGGGTTTCTTACTCCCACTAAGTCTTCATCAGTGAACACGATGTGTTTGCTGTAGTCGGCGTCACCTGCTCATCGACGCTTTCCTGCCTGTGTTTTTTCTGGATTGATTTGAAAAGCTTGCATTACTACCGTAAGCTTCTTCACTTCCATCTGGGCTGAATTTCTTTGAATCTGTTTCAGATCTGATGCCCCATGAATCACTGTGAACTCATGGCCAACATCTTCCTCAAGCAATTTATCGGGCCTGATGTCTCCGTTGGCAACAACCTTCTCTTCTTTCTTCTCCATAAACTCGTTCAGGTGCCCAGTCTGGGCCAGATCTTCAAGGTAGGACTTAAGAGCCTTGTAGTGGTCAATTTTGCGTCCTCCTTATATGTGAAAATAGTATCTCAGCGCGTTGTTCCTCTTCGAGGGATCTCCTCCCATCTTTTTGGGTCATTTAACGAACGGATCGTCCTTAATCTTCGTTAGGATCTTGTAAATTGGTTCTTTGAAGACTGTTTTTACTGCCTGAAATGCTTTTGAAGCATCATTTTTGCTCTCGCACTTAGAGCTACCTTTGCCCCCATTCTTGCTCCCCTTCTTCTGGTTCTCAGCCTTATCATTGCCCTTAGCAGCGAGCTTAGCTCAACCATTCTCCCCTGTGCTGAGGTGGGTCACATCCTCAACTTTGGCATACTTATCCATGCGAGCCATTAAGTCATCAATAGTTGTGGCCTCCTTCTTAATGAGGGATTGGTGCAAGAGGCAAGAGCTGGGTAGGCCAATCTTAAAAGAGGCTACGGCTACCTGCTCTGAGCAGTCTTCGACCTCGTTGAACAACTCCCTGTACCTTCTTGCATAGTCCCGAAGGCTCTCCTCGGGCATCTTCTTCATTATTAGCAGGCATCCATCCTCTTCGGATGGGAGTACTGGTAATGAAGCGAGCCGTGAAGAGCTCTGGCAAAGACTCAAAGCTCCTAATGAATTTGTGAGGGAAGATCCGGCACATTAGTGCATCCCTGTGGCTCCAGAGAGTCATAGCCTGCCTGTATTGCCTTACGTGATCAATAGGGTCAGTCTTTCCATCGTAGATCTTGAATCTAGGAATTGTGAACTTCTTGGGGGCTTCTTCTTGTTCTATCTCCTTTGAGAAAGGGGATTTCATCTGGGTTTTAAGAGCTCACCGAGCTAGCTCTCTGGTCGATCTGGCACCCCGATGTGCTAGGTGTTGGTCCAACTCTCTCCGGACCAAATTTTGTACATCGGTAAGTTGATCACTTTTGTCGAGTGAGTCATTATCCGATTCTTGTTCCTCAAATCTTTGGGATCCATGTCTAGGGCTCCTTCCTCGGCTGCGAGACTTGCACGCCTGAGGGCTAGGAGTGCGATGCTGAGGTCGCCTGGGGCTACGATGGAGTTCTTTCTCCATCCTTTCCAATCTCCTTTTGAGGTAAGCATTCTCAGCTTCTTGCTTGCCAGTGGCCTCCCCTTGCTCTTAGAGCCTTGCCTCATAGGCATCAATTATCCTGGATATTTGAGTGGACCTGGTTGGTCCTTGACTTTCTTCTGAGGCTTGTCATTCTGGGCGAGCCCTCTGATCTGAACGTCGAACTTCAGATCTAATCCTGCGAGGGGCAGGCTATTCTTGGATATCCCCTACTCGATGGGCATTGCTACTGTGACCAGATATTCCAAATTCTTTGTTGGTGAGGGCTTTCTTAAAAGAAGATAAACGTTCCCACAGACATCGCCAATTGTGGTGACCATTAAGTTCAACATAAAATAACAAGAAAAGGCAATCACCAGAACAAATAAAGAATGTAAGGAATGATAATCACACAACACAGAATTTACGTGGTTCAACAAGAATGCTTACGTCCATGGTGGAGCTCTCAATATTATTTATCTTTACTCCGGGGAGCATTTTACAGGAAAAATAATATATGCCCTTTGCCCCAGGATGAGGGTTTGTTATATACATGTTCATTTCTGGGGAGTGGGGCTGTTGGAATCCCCCACATCAGTCCATAACCCCTAGAATATCTCCTTACAAGATTTTAGGGAATTTGACTGGGTCGCAAGTGAGTTAGTTAGGGTGTGAGGCCTCCAGACTTTGGGTCGGGCTGTACTGGGCTACTCGTCTGGGCCCAAGTGAAAAATCGAGGTACCCACAATAGAAAAGTAGGAAATCTCTATCAAGTCTAAACAGAAGTCTGGAAATGGGTGACACATGCCCTAGCTAAAGAGAACTAAATCAGAAGTTGAGAAGTCAAAGGAAGAATCATCTACTGCAAGAACCTGCAACTCTCATACAAGTGCAGCATGTCCAATCCAATGAATCTACGCCTGACGCCCCTGTGACTGGGCACTTGTAATATATATATATATATATATACACACACACACACACGCACAAGATAAGGAAAATGATAGGAAACAGTTCAGAGCCCGGGTGTAAAACAACTTTAAAAATGGTTTAGCAAGTATTTTAAATGCTTACTAGTTGACATAACACACATGTTAGTTCGCGACACTCTCTTGAGAATTCTCACCTTTCATCTAGTGTGCACGCCTATCGTACTACTAAAATGACTCATAAGTCTAACCCAATTCTCCTCCCATTAATTATGATTCACGAAGTTGTATGTCTATGATTTATTTAAAATACCGTCCTCTTAAGGATTATTTAAGTCAATTAGTATTTTTCAATACTGCCGGGAAGTGTCAAGCTCTTACTATGATGAAAAGAAGTTATTCAATATTTATCTACTTATGTGCACAATAGAAGAATTATAGGTATAAGTATATATATAAATTACTCATACAATATATATACTAATCGGCACCCCATATAAAATCTATGGTGTTGGCATACTCTGCTATCAAGTCCCCGTATCTCTCATATAAAAGGGGAAATACTAGTTTGGAATTCGTCTCTAACTGTATTAACACAATACACACATAATGGAGGCGAAGCATAGTTTCAAGTGACTAAGAGGTTATCACATACCCTCATGTCTCTTAGGACCATCTGACTATCATTCTCTGATAGCCTGTACCAAGGAATGCTATGTTCCAGTGTACGAGTCACTATCCCCCATAAAGGTCCCAACGAGATAAGACTGTCCTGACGCGAAAACCTCCATGATAGCAAGTAGCGCGATTATGATTATACACAGATAAATATCATTATATATATACACATGCACTCGATTATATATATACATTTTCCCATTTTTCTTTGAGGTTCGCCCACGACCCATAATAATATTCTATCCATACGTGGCACAATTCACCCAAGTCCTACGTATAATTAACCCATTTCTTTTTATTTTCAATTGTCGCCATTTCATAGGTACTTCTCGTCCCTAGAAGTGTTTTCTTTTACTAGATGTAAATTCAGTAGGTGTACCCTCACTAACATACTGGTTTAAGTCTTTCTCGAGTCTCCTAATACCCTATTTAACGTATGCACGATTTCAAATGAATGTTATGCCCCCGTTAACCCACAATTACATCTCATATAAAGTTGCATCTCTCGGACCCTACTTAGACTCTACTGGTCCTTCACATGTCCCATTATGATCTTTAAATTATCTCGAAGGGTCCCTATGCATTTTAATCGAATTAATCAAAAAGAGGAAAAATATCAAATTTTCAGGAGGGGTCGATCGATTGAACCTTCGATCGATCGACATTCTTGAGTCGATTGATCGATCGAGCAGTTCTTGCCCAGATTTTTCTATTCCAACCTACGGGTTTCCTCCATAAAACTTCACCAAATCGCCATTAGTGAGTCCCAAACTCCCAACCGAACATAAGGATTATTATATAAACAATAATATACAATTTTAACGTAAATTTCCTCTTAAATCATCAATAATTATCATCAACTGAATTAGATTCAAAATATATCTCTAACCCTAGTTTATTTAATTTCTCAAGAAATTCATTGAATCACAGATTCCTATTTCTTCTGGACATCAATTTCGTTTTCACCAATCTAAATTCAACAAGGAATCATCCTAACATGATTTCTATTCTGCAATTTTCAACAATTTGTCATAAACATCAATTATCTTTTATTGAAACATAATATTGTCCTCCTACACTAGCATGGGTGTAATATCAACCAGATTACGGCAAGATAGATACTTGCCTCAGATATGAAGGTCTGATTTGCTAGTGTTGATGGGTACGGTTGCGTCCCTCGTTTCCCGATCTACGCTTTGGTGGGGAAAGATGGCAAAGGTGGTGTAGTTTTTGTAACACCCCGCGCACCCGAAAAGAGACACATGGAGTGCTACTACGATAAAACTAAATTAAATCCATCCATCAATAAGTATAGAGCATCTAAATTTCCACAGTTTAAATGAAATAAATCCACAATTTCTATTCCCACAAAAAGAGTACAATAAAATCTCTCGAATATAAAATTCTCCAACTAGAAATTTCACCACTAATTATTACATCAAAAATAAATATTCCAATCCAAGCTCTAAAACAATTCTCCAAAATAGTCCATAGCGTCCCAATCCACCCTAACCTGCCAACTAAAAGAAAATACGGGGAAGTACACAATATGACAAGAAAGATGCTTAACTAATATTAGCGGTGAATAAAGCATAACAATACGAGTACAAATATTCAAATCAAATGTGGATCTCACAAGCATTTTATCAATATAATTTCTCAACAACATATAAACTGGGTCACCAGGCCTCACCATACCGTGCCATACTTTATCAAGTAGGCGAAAATTGAAATCTTGGCGAGTGCCAAACCTTTGTGACATATTAAAATCTCATGACAACGTGCTCAACACAAATATAATACCACATGATTCAAAATCATATTCCAACAATAATTTCCAGATTCCAAATGAATTTAACAATTCAAAAATGAGTTCAATAATCATATGAAATCAAAGGGAATAACTCTCCAGAGATTTAAGAGCATATTGTGTAAAACCCCATACCTCAAAATCATCACATGAATCGACACATAAAAATCAGCCTCTAAATCTGATCGCACCATCACGTAGCTTTCACAAAAATAATTAAATCTCGTTCTATCCCAAACTCGTGAAAACACCAAATAAGCCTTTTAATCTAAGGTTGAAATCTTGAATACGTTTGGGGGTATGGTTTGTAGATGAAAGGGAGTAATTTTGGAGAGGTTTTATGGTTGAAAAGTTTGAGAAAAAGTGATTTGAAAACTCCATCCATGAATTAGTTGTGATATATAATGGATTAAGAGTTTGATTAAGAAAATAGTTATAATCAGATACAAACACTTGAAAAATCATTACGGATGATCGGATCATTAGAATGGCTTGAAATTTTAATATGTTGTAGTGAAAGCCGAGACAGGACTGCTGTGAAAAATTCAGCTCGATCGGGCGATTCGATTTTTAAAAGTATTATTTTTATCCTCCTTAGCTCGGATCCTCCCCCGATTTTTATAAAAAAAAAGTTATAATTTTCAAATTTTTATCCTGATTAATAATTACACTTAAAACCTTATTTTTATATATAAAAACCAACATATTTCATTATTAAAAATAATTAATTCCAAAATTTTGTTTTTCTCGAATTTTTCAAATTTAGTCTAAAAATACCTATTTAAAAAATCGGGGTTGTTACAGTTTGGTGGCTCTCCTTCTTGGAAGGCTTCTCTCTTCCTTAGCCTCTCTTAAACTCTACCATTTCTAATCCTCGAGGACTCTAAGTTCCATCAGATATACCCCTTCAATTTTCGTCCATAATTAAGCATTAAAAAGGAAAATTACTAAAATGCCCTCTCGGGTTACCGGTTATGCCTAAAAACGTCCCGAGACACAAACTAACCCCCCAGTTACATTTTTCTGACTATCTCTACCCTTACAGACATATTGGCGCACTCGAAATGATCATACGGGTGACTTATACTTTAATTACTTTATATTCCATTAATTTAGTCCCCACCCGACACAGGCACGTCCCGACTTACATTCTATAATTATCGTGTTATTCACTCGCGACAATTTTAATAAATTCAATTCTATGTGTTACTTTACACATTAAGTAATTTGCACCAAATAATTACTAAATCTCATCACGCTAGTAAATATTTATTTTAAAATCTAGATGAATATTAAATAAATTTCATCCCAATTTAATTTAATAAAATCCCCATAATAAAAGCCATAAAAATACAGGGTATTAAACAAATATTAAGGAATAATTTAATTTTCTTAAATCTAAATTTTGTTCTCTCATGGCATAAAAATCTTCAACTAACTCACCCTTCTCTTTCTCAAACACTTTCGACTTTTGATTGGCAAGTTGACTAGTCATCTCAAGCTCTTTAAAAGCTTTTTTTTATTGTTCATAGAGTTTGACTTGATTTTCCAATTTCACATTCATCTTTTTTATTTTGATAATTTAAGCACTCAACACATCTTTGTTTTTTCTAAAAAATTTGACATTTTCAACATCATTACATTCATCAAAATCAACACCAACATCAATAGATATCGATTTATCTTGAGATTGAGATGATTTCACTACATTCTTGTCAAATTAAACTTTTAATTGATTTAACCTTTCACCTTAACTCAAAATCACAGGTCTAATAGCACAAGAATTAATACTAGAAGGCAAATCAAAATTTGTATCATAGAACCCATAGTTAGAATAAGAGAACTTGGCCAATGAGCAAAAATGCAATAAACACACAACAAGACAAAGATCAAATCAAGCACATTAATGTTATTCAAATGAGAAATTGACTTTGATACAAATTAAAAGAGTGTGTTATGTGCACGAAGTAAACATCAATAACAAAACCTAGAATTTGGGGGGCGGGGGTGAATAAGTTTGTAGACATATTCTGACCAATTTTTTATTTCTAACATATTTTGCTTGCACATTAAAGTTACCCAACACAAGTTTTACCAATTTGATTATTCAATGATAAGAATAACATAAACAATGATGTAATTAGGTGAATTTAGATGAACAAAACTAGATTTAACACACCTAAGTCAATTTTAGATCAATTCATTACATTCAAATTAGATCTAAGTGATGTGTGTGAACAAATGTGTATATATAGGTATAAATGAGTCACAGTCAACCATAAGACAGATTTACAAGGAAACCCCCCCACCTAGGGGGTATAAAACCTCAATGCACTCCAATTCTCATTTCTACTTAAAAAGCAATTTTACAAAAGTCAATAAGGTATAGCTCACACAATACCTAGCGTTTAGTCACCTATGGTCCTTTAAAATCTTCCACATAGTCAATAAGAATCTGCAATGAGCTCCACGTCGTGAATGAAAAAGTCCATTTTTTCCTTGGAATCGCGTCACACTCCAAACTATCCAATAATTCAAAGTGCCTTCTCTTTTAATGATAAATTATAGTAACTCAGAAAAAGTAGATTGAATTAACTAAGGCTAGCCTAAAGATGGGAACAAAAACACTCTCAATTCTCTCTCAAAGACATAGATCAAGGATAGATCTAAGTTTTTTCAATTTTGGAGGTAACAAGTGAAATTGGAAAGAGAAATAAAGGTAAAATTTTCTCAACCTTGAAAATACTCTCAGAAAGAAATTTGAGTTATGAGGTTTTAGATGCACTGAAATGGAAGGGAAATGCCTTTAAATAGTATTTTTTTCAACATCTGACACCACTGTGCACACAGTTAGGTTTGGCCATGCGCACAATTATGTCCAATATGGACATTGTGGAAAAGTCATGCAAATGGTCACAAAATAAGGTCGTTCGAATAGGGGAGTGCGCACGAACACAAAATAGGTTCGGGCGAACGGTTAAGCTATTGAATTTTATCAAAAACATTTTATTTATGGCCTAATAAAGCTCAACACTAAGGCATTTCCCAACATCATTTTCTAAAAAGTTTCGAGACAGTTTAAAGTATTTCAAACACTTGTTCCATCGAATTAATCATCCTCACAAACTGTTAAAAATGTTTTGTGCACGTGTGTGTGTTTTATCCATAATCAACTCTTAATCTACAAAAATGATATAATCTTCACTCTTCAATGTGAATGCATGGAAACTAAAGTTTCAATGAGCGGCGGTAGATGATTTTTAATTTTCAATATTCAAGGTCCATATACCCTAATCTAGATCACGCCTCACTTATAACGAATCAAGTCTATGTTACTTGATAGACTCAATGTTTTGATGCTGAAATATAGCTTATAAATCAATACAAAATTACATTTTCAATCTCCCCATTTGGCAATTCCTTAGCAAAACCCCAAAATCCGAAATGAATATAGTAGAAGGTAATGTAAAAACCTCATATGATCAATTGACAAAGCAAAAGTCATTTCTGAATATGAGTTGGAGTCAGAATCATCATTGGTAAGCCTGAAATTCCAAGAAACGATAAATGACATGATGTAGGAAATAGTATGCACATAAAGAAACTCCCCCTGCTTAGGAATCCTCCAAACAATAATGTGATATAGATGATATATGAAGTATGTAAGCATGTGACGTATGAAATCATCTAATATCAATGAGTAACACAAATAGTATAGCTCCCCTTAAACAACATATCACCCAAATATGGATAGTTCTCCCCCTTTTTAACAAATTCCTGGGGAATAAGAGACATGGGAATTATTATTCTCCCCCTTAAAATTTTATATCCCCTTTTTGTCACATGGGAAGTATCTAAAGTTTTCTTTTCTCACCTTTTTTGTCATGGAATAAAGATAGAGCATAAATATACCATTGACAATCAATATAACATGGTAAGGAAGATCATGATGACAAATAGAATTATCGAAGCAAGTTCTAGTAGAACATGCGAACCACCATAGCTATAACAAGAGAAAACACAATGAGCATATATAAGTGTATCATCATAGGAATCTCAAAATAAGAACTAGTAGATGAGAGATACCAATAAATGAGCATAGAAGCGGGATATGTGATATACAAACAATCTAACTACAATGAGATTATATACAAAGAATGGATATGGTAGTGTAAGCATAAGAATATGATACAAATAAGAATTAAGATACCAATTGAGAATGAAACAATTGAGGGTGGAAATCCGCAATGCTAACATAATGTACCGTATGAACCAAGATAACCCAAAGGCATACAAAGAGTAAAGGAACATCATCCATCCACACAATCTTCTAAATATCCAAGCATCAAGTACCAAAGAATAAGGTACATATATGCTATCATATTATTAACAAACGGAAGGTACAATATAGCCTCAATAAGGTACAATCAATGGATATAGATATACGTAGAAAATCTCTAATCCTCCTTAGTAACATATGTGATATTTATAACAACATGTTACAAGATATTAATGATAGGAACAAAAGAATCATAATACCAATTGAAAATTTGTGTTATTTTCAAATAAACATAAAAACAAAATCATATAAAAGACAACATGCTAGAAATAATGATTAAGTAGAATGGAAATAAATCCACGATTAAGTGATCTCAATCAAAGAAATATAACTTTGTTGAAGACTATGCATGACAAAGAATTCATCGGTAAATAACATCTCAACACGTACATGAATATCCCTAAGTTCTAAACATACCCCCCTAAAGATATGCATGCAAGAAGAAAATCATGAAGAATATGACAAAGCATGATAAATACGCGTGAAATATGATGAGAATAGGAGTGTGAGAGTCATAACAACATATAAAAAGATCATATGAGAACACATGAGCATGTGAATATGGATATAGAGCATGAAATCACGTGATAAAAACATGTGAGCATGTAATCTGTGATCATACATGTGAAATAATGACAATAATCAAACATATCCACAAACTATAATAAGGAACATGTGTTATCACAAATCAAATAAGCTCCCAAGATATAATCAATAAGATCTCGTACCAAACACTAGTTAATACAAACAAACCACAATGTCACAAGAAATGAGAAGAGCTATATGAAACGAGGTGTATCAAAGATCAAATTATCAATATACTAATTTGATAAGCATAATCTTAAGTCACAAAGTCAACTATATTTTGCATAGATCAAATTTAATGAATAACTGAGGTCTGATCACTCACTCAGACTACCTTGGGATAATAAGAAAATAAAACGTACCCGATAAAAATCCTTGAGAACATGTAATGCTCTAAGAATAACCATAGAACCAATCACAATGTCGTAAAATATCTATAAGGAGAATGCAAACAAGGTAGAAGTTCTAAAGTAGAAGGTACAACATAAAAACAACAATATGACCAGAAAAAAAGAATATACAAACTATAATCTGCCTAAACTAAAAACAAATGTACTAAAAGAAAAGCATCATGCAGATGGTAATGAATTACAATTGTGCGTACGAATCAGTGCGAACATAAACCAAATAAAGTCGTTCGAACGAAAAACAAAGAATATCTCTAATGAAGCCCCCAAACTCCAAAATATCTCCACACAATCTTCTAAATCCCAACTCTCAGTATCTCGGTGATATGAATGATGCATGAAAAATCATTCAATTTGACCTTAAAACCATCAATTTGGGATAAATATGCAAAAGTATCAAAAGATCAACAACTCACACACACACACATATATATAAGTGCAAACAAAAAGCATGTAAAGTGTCATTGTGATTACGCAACTCATGATATATTAATTTGACATAAATTTTTATTTGAATCTTGATTGAAAACATGATTTAAAAGCACAATTAATTCAATTTCAATCAATTCAACATGAATGGCATAAGATTCTCATCAAATCAATATTATGCAACTTTGTAAGGTTAATCAAGGTATGATTCATGTGATAAATAAGGATACATAATCAATATGAATACACATAATCAAATCATGCAAACATTACAAATAATTCTTAAAAGACAATCATTGTATCAATAACCTTTTGAACTCAAAATGACTGTTTCAAGCCATTAACCCCCTTAATCATGTTGGTGGAAAATATTTTGAATGCCAAACTAAAATAGCAAATTTCATTATGAAATGTTAAGCCCTGTCTTATTTTTTGTGTCAGTTTAAGCTCTTGTTTAATGTCTCTTTTTCGACATATTTTGACTTTTACCATCGTTTGGATTTTTACACGCCTAGATGTCACCTACCTAAAACTTTTTGAATTTCCAAAATGAATGTAAACACTCTAACAATGGCCATTATCAATGCTTTTGAAATCGACCCTTTTCAACTCCTTCAAAGTAGGAAACACATAAAATCTCACATATGGGCCAACAAAATACCAATAAGATCTTAAGGATTTGATTATCATCAACTTAAGCACTATAAGCAAGATCAATATGATAACCATCATATGCAACGAGTAATATGAATGTGCAAGTAGTGTGAAATCGAATACAATATATCTAAACAAATTTTGCAATCATGATTTATCAAATGAATTATAACTGTATAATTGAATCAATCAAAAAATGTAAATCAAATGGTTTAGAATTCACTTTTTAATCACTATTTAAGTTAAATCAATAATAGAATATAATGAATCAAATACTTAACCACATATATCACAAAATAGAATACACGTAAAATCTATTTAGATTTTTAAATAATAGTGATACATGAATATTTACAAAATCATGTTTAGATAAGAAAAAGATGCTTAGAAAGAAAATGCATTAAGAATGTATATATGCATGAAAATCTCATCAACACATGAAAAAAGCTACCAATTGAATTCACCCACCCACAAAGATTTGTTTCCTCTATAAGTAAAAAATGAATCGGAATAGAAACCTACAAGAACCTAGTCATCCTATGCAAACTACCCACTTAGGTGACGATGGGTGTTGCATCCCCCCGGTTCAATGGGATACACATACTTAACTCCTTTCATCTAAAATTTCTTTTGATTTCTTACAAGGTTAAACTTGACTCTAGGTGCATTCCTAGGCAATTCCCTAACAACTTTTGGAATCCATATCTCATTCTTTCTATGATTATTATGCCTAGTTCTTGGAAATTGTGTTTGGATTCGGGGTCTAGGCATAGGAATCTCATTTCTAGCCTCACCTTTATTTTGCATAAAGAAAGTCATCATTATTGTCAACTCACCTGCTTCACCTCTAAGCTCATCAATAGGATCTCTACGAAAAACTTGACTCATATTGTTCATGAACCTATTATTTCTTTATCTCAAGCACATACAATCTTGATTCGTGTGACCTTTCACCTTACAAAAACATAAAAGGTAAAAACAAAATTCACAACAGTCTTCACATTCCTTCTCACCCCTTTTCTCTCATGTTGATCTTTCAAACCCACTTTTTCAAGCCTTTTTCTTTTAAAACAAAAATATTAAACATGGTTTGACTTACCATAAAAAGTACAAACAAAAGCCTATTTAGTAATATCGAATTTAGGATCAAAAACCATTTTTGAAGTATAAGATTTTTTACCTTATCAATCTCATCATGATAGTTTGAACTTTCAACATTCACTTTTGCCTTTCTAAGATTCTTCTCAAGCTTTGGGTCATTTACACCTATTCAATGTTTGTTGGGCTTTTGTTGAGAATTGCTTAGCAAAATACTATCAAGAAATTTCATTCTATTACAGACTTTTATTTTTAAATCTTTTGCATCTTCAAGCTCAAGTTTCAATTTCTCAAAATCAATTTTCAAATTCAATTTATTCTTTTTTTTCCAAAAAGATTGCACTTTGTGATTTGAAAGACTCACATTGCTTTGACAAAATCTCAACAACTTTTTCAAGTTTAAAACACTTTTATTGAACTTTTTCAAACTTTTGTTATTTTTCGTCAAGTTTATTTTGTTTAAAAAATGAGCTTTGATTATTTAACATTTAGATATTCTTCATAAATCTCATTAAAACACTTATGAAGTTCCTTCTCATTAACATCACTACCATCCACATCTTCATAATCATCATCATCACCCCAACAAGGTGAAGTTCCTTCTCATTAACATCACTACCATACACATCTTTATCATCATCATCATCATCATCCTATTCTTCTTCACCACAATCTTATCTTTCTTTACTATAAGAAAATACTTTTTTTCATTTTCTGTTAAAAATTAGGAATCGGTTACCTTTCAATCATGTGATGAACAATAACTTGAAGATTCAACTTAAGAACAAGGAAACGTGTTTTTCAAACATTTGAATGAGCCAAATTCATTTTGCAAGGACTCAAATATCTTCTCAAGTTCGCTTTTAAAAACTTCACAAACAAGAGGTTATTCCTTCACCTTTTCCAATTCAAGGGTCAAGTTATTTTTTTCTTTATCAACAACCTTGAGTTTTTCTAAATCAAGTCTTAAATAATAATTTAATTTTCTAAAGTCTGAATTTTGTTCTCTCAAGGCATAGATATCTTTAAATACCTCACCCTCTCTTTTTCAAACACTTTCAACTTTTGATGAGCAAGTTGACTAGTCATTCCAAACTCTTTAAAAGCTTATTTTTTCTTGTTTATAAAGTTTGACTTGATTATCCATTTTCACATTCATCTTTTTCATTTAAAAAAGTTGAGCATTCAAAACATCTTTTTTTTACTCGAAAATTTGACATTTATAACTTCATCACATTCATTGAAATCAACATTAATAAACTTTAATTTATTTTGAGAATGAGATGATTTAACTACATTATTGTCAACTTGAACTTTTAATTGATCAAACCTTTAACCTCGACTCAAAATCATAGGTCTAACATCACAAGAATTAATATTAGAAAGTAAATTATAATCTAGTGTACTACAAGAAAAACTAGTTTTAGTCACGATTTTTAAACGTCGTCATAAACTTTAAAAACATCGGGAACAGGAATGCCGACGTTTAGACAACGTTTTTAGAAAACGTTGGTGTATCTATTGTCGATAAATAAGCATCGTTTGTTAAAAATGTCGGATACACATTTCACGATGCTTCCTGCTACGTTCATTAATCATCGGTAATTATCCCCGCCTTGTGATATAGATGCGACTTTTTTGTTAAAACTTCGGGTTTTGTTTCAATGTTTCCCCAAAAGCGTCAGGAATATTAAATTAAGATATTAACACAAAATTTAATCATTTACTTGAAAACATCACAATGTTAACTAACTTTTCCCATACTATATTCCAACATTTTTTTGTAAAGGGTAAATATTTTAAGTTCCATATAATATCCAAGTAAACATCATTAATATTATAATGGATCCCTCAAAAAAATTCTCAATCAACCAAAGAAAAACAATATACAATAATATCTTATAATCCCAAAACAAAATGAAGAAAGTATATCTTCAAACATCCCAAAGTAGCCTATTAATAAGCAAAAAATTTATACCCAAATATTCCAAACAAAATATGAAACATATATTATCATAATAAAAAAATGCTAGAGTAATGTTCAAATCAATCAATACGGTGTCTCTGCGACTATGGGCATAACAAAACCACCTGTAAAAAGAAAGAAAATAACTATTAAAAAGTAAATAAGTCTATGTAAAAGTTATGCAAATAAGAAAAATGAAAGATGCTTAGGGACTTACTTCCCAACTCAAACTTTTCAATTAGTTGGTATATTTTTCCTTCATCATCCGCTCTTAAACTTTGAATATAAAATTAGTTGGAAGAGGGACAGTAATTAGCTTCAATGTTTTCAAATCAACAACTTATGGATTAATAATGAAAACTTTCAACAACTTGCACGATTAAACTGAAAAATAGTGATGTATATAACTTGACAATATATTTTCAAATATAAAAGAACAAAAAAGAATGTAATATGTTATATAGCTTATGAAGTTTGCAACTCGACCTAAATAAATCGTAATCAACACAATCTATGTCTAGTAACATTTATAAAATAGACGTAATATTTTGTAAATTACTTTTTTTCGTTGTTGGATAATATAATATATTATGTTTTTTCATGCATTTGAATAAGTGAAGTGATAAAATATGTGGATGTTGATAAAGTAAATAGTTATATAGTAGCAAAATATGTTTAACGCGCTTATTATTTTCAAAAAAATTTGGCAGAGTTTTCTTTGTTTATTTACGAAAACCAACTTGTTTTAACATTTAAAATTAACTCAACAATAACAACCACCACCAAATTAAACCACAAATAAATCCCTTTCACAAATTTCAACGAATTGCCATTAGAACGGGTAACTATTATATATATATATATATAATGGATCTTATATGCATCAAACGATAAAAATATTAACATTATTGCTCTAAACTGTGCCATGAAGAATTTTAGAGGAAAAAATAATAACCCCACAATAGTTACGAAGTTGAGTTCGCGATATGATTTATGGTGGTGCCTTTATTGAGGATTGCGATCGACGTTGTGATTTAACCTCAGATGTTAACGATTGCAACTCTGGTGATGCAACAGAATCAACATTAGCGTTCACAAGAACCCAGCAATTAGAATATACAAAATATTAGATGTAATGCATAAAATTAAGAAAATTTACTCATACATCCAATGATTAATAAAAGTTGACCTATTTAGCGCCTAAAGAAACATCTCGCGTAGATTGGATAAAATCACTCATAGAACGCATACGAGACTCCATAAAATCCCGTATATGAGCTTCCACCCATTCATTCATCCGACATTCCATAGGAAATATATTTTCTTGCTTTTGAGCTTCCATTTTCTCTTTCATTTCATCTTGCTTCCTCTCATATTCTGCCTCTATTTCATGTTGCATCCTCTCATGTTCAGCTTCCATCTCACGTCACATCCTCTCTAGATCTTGTTGATGTCGTGTATATATAACTCTCAACTTAGATTGGTATTGCTTATACAATGGTCCAAATATCATACTCGGAACGACACCGAGTCCAAATATCACACACCCATGTATTTTGGGTCCCATAACTTGCCCAAATATATCATCCTGTGCAACACTAGTTTTCGCTATCTCTGGATGTTGCGATTCTATATCATCCATCTCTTGCTGCAAAAATCAACCCCAGTTCTTATACAAACTTCAAATTAGATCATACATATGTAATAATCCCTATCTACATGATTTAAGTTTCCATCAAGTCGCACGTATATAATTCATAATATGGAACAATAAATCTAAATTGAGTTCGTAATCATGAAAAAATCAAATTCAAGAATGAGAATGCCGTGCATGATACTGATTTAAATAAATTCGCAAATTGCCAATTTAAACTTATTTAAAAGGACTCAATTTTAAACTAAATTAAATCATCCCCTTAAACATGCAACTATGCGTGTGTGTGTGTGTGTGTGTGTGTCAAACCATCATAAATAAATTGCTAACTCACAGATTTTAAGAAAAAAAAACCTTTCGGGCGAAACCTTTTATTTCACTATAATACTTACAATGATTACAATGAAATCCTCAATGAGTTAACCGCAAAAAACCCACTTAGACCGTAGCCTAGAGTCATCAATGAATCAACCGTAGAAGATCAACATGAACACGCAGTCCGAATTAGACTAGGAACACCCTCGAGTACTCCTTATCGACACGTAGTCGTCTTCAACCCAGTACCTCAATCAAACGATATATAGATCAGCATAAGAGATCTTCTCTATAAGAGAAACTTCACAAAATTATTTTTTGGTTTCTAAAACAACTCACATAAACTAGTGGAATTTTGTGAATCGAAAACAAAAGGGATTAAAGACCTAAAAGTAAGAAGACAATGATTCTGCCAAAGTAGTTTTCATATCTGATAAAAAAGTAGGTCTTCTTGAAAAAATTGAGATATTTAACACGATGTATATAAAAAATTTAAGGCTTCGCATCACTCAAATAAGATGGCAGTGTATCTCGAACGATGGCACGCGTCGTTTGAATGACTTCGCGGTACATAAGCATGTCTCTCGAACGCGAGCCTCTATCGCTCGAACGAAATTAAATAAAAATTAATTTTTTATTTCAACTTTAACAATACGCCTCAATACTTAGAAAAATATTTGTTGACAAAAACTCTGCTTTAACACTTAGAAATTTTTTCATAAAAGTTTTCCCAATATTCTAAGTGAACCATTAAGGACTTAAAATGCAACCTTACCAAAATCGGTCTCGTGGAGGCTTGAATGTTGAAGAACTTTGATATTCGGATGCGTCTTGATGCTTGAATGATCTTGAATTATTCTTCAATGGTTGTAGCAGTATACGACATACTCTAAAGGTAACGAACAATGTAAAATAATGTCCTTACAAATCTTCCTCTATGTCTATGCCGGTACAAAATAAAAACATCTGAATTATCAAATCAAAATGCCTATACAAATCTAAAACCCTTCCATGAACCCAAAACTGAAAAGGTACTAAACATGTAAGTCTCAAAACTTTTCTTCAAAATCTTCAACATAAAAAAATCTTCAAATCTTTAAGCTTTTCTCATCAGGTTGTGCAATATGATTTCAACCTTTGTACCTACAGACACGAGACAAAAAAATACCTTCGTGACGCATCGAGTTTGAAATGATATAAGAATAAATCAATCAATAATTAAATCTCTCCCATAATGCGAAAACGCCCCCATAATTCTTTCTCCCTCTTTTTATTTGTCTTAAATAGATAAGGAAATGAATAAACAAAATAAACATGGAGTTGTCACGACAAATATGCATAGAAAATATGAATCAAACTACGCTCATGTAAAGAGTAACTCAAAAGCTTCCACAATCTATTTTTGATTTTTCAATTTTTTTATACAAAAATAATTTTCAAAAATCACACACCATGAATTTACACTAAGACAACCAAATCATGGAAACGAAATGAATGGGTTTGAGCATATATGATAGGAAAATCAAAGAAATCAAACATAAAAATGTGCACGATGAATATGTGTACTCCTAACGAATGAATCTCAAAATCTTCCTTAGGTGTTGAAAGTGTTTAATTTAAATGATATCGACTCAATCCATCAACACATCAAAGTCAAGAATAATTTTCACACCAATAATGTCTAAAACTATGCAATGCTTTTTCATGACGCTGTCAGGACGTGTAAACCCATTTTTCATTTCTTTCCATTCAAACTCCCTTATAAATAATGATGCATTTATTTTTCTTTTGAGGTTGCCCCTTTTTGGTATATTTATCTTTTCATTGCCTTTGAATTTTTTCGGGCTCTTTTAAACGATGGCTTTCTCAACGAGTTAATTTGTAATCTCGCGGCTCTTTTTCGTTATTCACTCATCATATTTTGTTGTAATCAAATCCTCATGGTAAACGGTTCCTACATGCACTACTTTCATTGTCAAGTTTTATTGCATATGGTTCGTTTTAAAGACAATTGAGATGACAACACTCGGACCAATATGTGATAAATAAGTGCAATAATCAAAAAAATTCATGCAAGTGTGTATTAAAGGAACTCATGAGTCAAACATGTAGGTAGTAACAACTAATCACATCTTAATGACTCCAAACATTGTAAAGCACAAAATGAAATCATGACGCATAACAAACCACTATCAAACAGTCACATGGATATGGAATGAAATTGTGACTCGGTCATCCTAAATGACCATTCATATACGGTGTAAAAACAAACTACAAAACTCTTTTTGTCTTTCTCCAAAAATTTTATAAAAATAAAATCTTTTTGGCCTTTTTAATTTTTCTTCAAAAAATTGAAAATCATTTTGTATTTTTCCAAAAATATATCAAAAAATGGAAAAACATAACTACAAAAATGGTACACACTAGAAATAGGCAAAAACATCATCATTAAATATCATCCTATCCTATCAAACAAGTCTAAACCTCAACCGTTAGGTGGGTGGAGTTTTCCAAAGGTGGTGACATCCTATGAAAAACCTCCACCAAATCGTGTGAAGTCTTAACCAAAAACTTTACCTTCTCCCTAATATGTGCAAAATCTCTCGTATAATCATCCAGAGCATCATGTGTGGGTGCGTGTGCGTGAACATGTGTAGTAAGAAAACATGACACATGACCTAACTTAAAATAAAACTACCTAAGGTGTCATCTCTTCTTGTAATGTGTGCAAACATGAACATGCATAGTTACACCTCTCTCAAATGTCTCTTATGCACTCTCCTATCAGGCACAGGACGCCTAGATATGTTTGGTAGAGAGCCATATGAATCTATCGCTAACTCGGGAACTGAATTGGGTGCAACGTTGAAAGTGGACGTACCGTTATGACCTATTCCCCGTCTTTCAACATCACCCAAAACGGGATTGACAACCATCTTTCCAACCTTCTTAGATGTGTTCTCTAAAGGTATTTTGACCTCCCGGGCACGTTCGAGATCTCTCTTGAGTTGGTATACACGTGTCATCAGACTAGGCACCGTGTTGGTCAAATCAATTTTTTTCCAATCTAAAGCAATCAACTGTTCACTCAAAGAAACCTTCACTTTCTCGGGTTAACTTGCTTTCACCTCAAACTCCCTCAAAACCTCTAACTTCTTATTCAATTTCTTAGTCTTTAAGGTCTCGGCGTATAAATCTCTAAAAGTAATCTGGAGCTCATTATCACCCTCACTAGCACACTCACTCTCACTATCTCTAGAAACACTCCAATCATCCTGGGGGGTATCACTTGCACAAGTATCCTCATCTTCATGGAACAAACTGGGTGTCCTCACGTGACTAGCAGAATATCCCATGTGACGACTCATTCACATAATCTTTCACCTCTTCCTCACTATCTCTAAGAGTGGATGGAATGGCAATCTTTTTGCCTTTTCTCTTTAGCCTAGTGGGACACTCAAATTCTCTATGGCCTCTCCCTCACACTCAAAACACTTCTCTTCCTCCTCTTTCTTACTTTCTTTCTCACCGCTCTATTTGGTCTCATTTTTATTTTTCTCAAAAAATCTTTTATTGGAAGAATTTTGCTTTGAAAACTCGAGAAATTTTTTGAATTTTTTTACAAGCATGGTCATATCAAAATCAGACTCGTCCTTGTAATACCCCATAATTTTATGACTTTTAAATTGAGAATAAATAAAATTTAATAGGCCTCATCCTCCGGATTCCCCCATAACTAAAATAAATCTTACTGGCGATACCGAGTTGTAATAAAGACTAAACAAAATTTCCTATATTTTGAAAAACTACTTAGACATTTTGGATTAATTGGAATTAATTAATTAATTAATTAATTGGGATTAATCCGAATTGAATATTACTGCTGATAAGAGGAATATATTATTGAATATTACTTTGTGATATATAAGTAATATGTGAATATGATAATTATCAATATTGTCATGAGATACAAATACAACAATTATAGAACTTAAGTTGGGACGCGCTTATGAGTCGTGTCGGGACTAAAGTTAGGTAATAAAATGTAAATTAATTAAATATCGTTCGGATGATCATTTCGAGTGCGTCGTTGAGTCTGGAAGGGAAATAGGAAGAATAGTATACCCGAGTGTTTGATTTGAGTCTCGGGTCAATTGGAAGATGAAAGGACACCTCGAAGGAGCATTTTAGTCATTTGGCTTAGGAGATGAATAATATCAACATTTTTTATCTTTTAGTTAGACTTGGAGACTTGTTATATAAGTGGGTTTACACTCTACTTAAGGTTCATTTCATCTATTTTCATTTGTGAGTTCTTTGAGAGAAAGTGAAGAGACTTTGAGAGAAAAGAAAAGTCACCTTGTGGAGAGGAAGAGTTGCCTTGAAGAACAAGAGTCATATTGGACAATCAAAGGGGACAACCACCACAAACCACCATCTCTACACCTTGCACCATCGCAGAAAAGTCACCGAAAAGTCTCCAGAAAAAGGAAAGAGGAGGTTCTAACATTATCTTCTCCAAAGGTTCAGACCTACACTAACAGGTAAGTGATTCTTGCTCTATTTCAGTGTTTATAATATCCATGTTAGAATGGAATTTTCTTTGGGATTATGAACTTATGAATTTGGTATTCAAATGATTGATAATCTTGTTTAATGGATATACAGATTCATGTAGTTGATTATTCACATGTAGAGGTTATTAACATGATGAACTTGTTAGGATGAACATGTAGAAAAAATATATATGTTTATGGAGAAAATGGAAAATGATGATAGGTATTGCATGTAGATGAATCCTACTCATGATTGAATATGAAATTTAATGATTTAGTAAGGCATCATAATTTTAAATTCTGAGTTTTTAAGGTGTATAAAAATGAAGAATTTAGATAAATGAAATTTTGAGGGTTAATTGGGTTTGATGTTAATTCTTATATAAACTTGGTGATTTAGATATTTTTCCTTATATTATAATTACCCATAATTATGTAGAAATGATGTTAAGATATTTAGGATTCGTTAGAATATATTTCATGTGAGTTTGGGTGAAAGAAAATGGATAAAACCCATGAAAAAATTGTTGAAAAAGGACTAATATTGTATGATAATTTTAAGACTGTTTTATGATGAAATTGGCAGTGTGCTCATGGGTTTTTGTATAAAATCATGTTCTGCACAACTTTGCAGTTTTAAGTTTTTTTCAAAATCAGAGCAGAAAAGCCTCAAATTGTAATTTTATATTTCTAGGTAGAATGTACCTTTATTGAAAGAAAAAAAAGGTTTGGAAAATTTTAATTTGCCCATGGTGAGATTTTATTAATTTTGGTACATTAACAAGGAATGAGGGACTTGGGTTAATGTTGGAAAATTATTTGAATTTGAG
The DNA here is from genome assembly GCA_949130495.1 of Sambucus nigra. Classification (NCBI taxonomy): domain Eukaryota; kingdom Viridiplantae; phylum Streptophyta; class Magnoliopsida; order Dipsacales; family Adoxaceae; genus Sambucus; species Sambucus nigra. Next base: position 515,827,926 of record OX422217.1, on the reverse strand, counting down.
GATTAAATATTGTGAGAGATATCTACATAATTATATTACGATTTAGGGGAGAAGAATCGTTATATCAAGTACGGGTAATATTTAAGATATATTTATGGGACTTGGGTCGGATAAAATATTATGCGTGATAAATATATAATAAAATATACGATGATAATCGTGATTAACAAGTACGGATGGTATTCGAGAAATACGACGGGTACTTGGGATAGGATGAATTCCTAATATGATATAGGTCGTGTGAGTACCTAACACTAAATAGGTAGATGATAATGCCTATTTGATTGATTGATGATTATGTGTATGACATACCTAGATTACTTGCTATCGGGGGAGCTCCGCGCATGAGGGCAGTCACATCCTGATGAGCCTATATGGGGGGATCTTTGACTTGTCGCTCGAGAACATAGGACTTAGGTCGATTACATTTAGTGAGAAAAATGGTATAGAACGGTCATTTGGGTGCGTAGGTATGTGCGTAGCCCAAAGGCTTAGGACTTTATTTTCCTCCATTATTTGTGATTTAATATTTTTGGTTCGAGGGATCTTTACCGAACCTATAGTCCCCTATACAGTGACGAGATGTATTGGGACATGATAGCAGAGTAATGCAACATCGTAACTGTGTCTCGGGATGTAGTATTGTATATATATAATGGAGTGAATGTGTATATATATATATACATATGATGATATCTACTGTGTGACTAAAGTAGAATTGAAAGATAATAATATCTGGAACTAATTAAGTATTAGAACACTTAATTGAATTGAATTAATAAGAGGGTTATCTATGTTGAATCTAAATGGATACATGTGATATTATTACATGTATTGCGAGAGTAATATGCGGGAACGAATTGGGATATGGTTAGTGAATACACTGGGATGAACTAGTTAGCATGAGACTATAACTAGTATGGTTTAGAGATACGATAAGCGTGTACTCTAGATGAGAGGTGAGAATTTCAGGAGAGAGTCCGATAAGCTAACATGTATATCATAATTGTTGAATCTAGCATTTATTCACTTGTTGTTTTTAAAATTGTTTTCACTTCGGGCTCTTCCCGTTTACTTGCACATCCTCCTCCCCCTCTTCTATCCATATATATATATATATATATATATATATATATATATATATATATATATATATTTATCAGGTGTCTAGCCAGAGGGATGCTAGCCATAGAGGATTGGGTCTATTGACAATGCTATGGATACTATGGAGTTGTAGACCTTGTTAAACGCTTTCATAGTCTTGATTAATACTCTGTAGTAGTTGATCTTTCATTTAGGGCATGTCACCCAAGAGGATTCTAGTTATTTCCTTTCTATCTGAGTCGGATTATATTCTTAAGTCAGTTTGGTACATTTGGTATTGTTGAGATTATTGTATTAAGATATTTTACTGGAAAGTTTATTCCAGTTGCATTTAAATTCTGTTGTAATGTCTATTCAGTTATTATTCGTTGTGTGAATGGTTTGTATTAAACAAACTTCTTACTTGGATATTAGGTGATTAAATATTTAAAAAAATGTTTTTCGACAATGATTCTAAGAATGAACCTACCGTATAATCTGTTTTAATTGGGTATAGGACTGATCACCCTGTATTTAATTAAGCTGGTTATTACAGTCCTCAGACTCGAACTCACAAAAACTCACTTTGTTTTTCTTCTTGGACTGGTCTTTTAGAGCTATCCCTTTATCTTTAGGCGTGAGTGTGTCAGGAAATATGTCAATCTCATATGTTTGGGGGTCTCCTACCATCTCTTCTAATTTCAGACGACCCAAATTACCTAAGGTATTCAAAACAGTCACTTTAGGGATAAAACGTTTTGGCAGCGATTTTAGAATCTTTTTAACCACTCGTGTATCGGGTATAGGCTCACTAAGATTGAAACTAGTGTTGACAATGTTAGACAAACGAGTATAAAAGTCATCAAAACACTCAGTCTCAAGCATGGTTATCGTTTCAAATTGAGTAGTTAAATTTTGAATTTTAAACTCTTTGACCGTATTAGTACCTTCGTGGGTGAGTTGTAACACATCCCACACTTCTTTAGACATGGTGCACGTCATAATACATCGAAATTCGTCGGGGGTGACATTTTCGGAAATTGTACTAAGCCTATGTGAATTAAAAGTACTCTACCTAAACTCATCATCCGTCCACTCTGACACAGGTTTTAAATTCCTGAAATTATTTGCGGTGACAGTGGGAGCAGTCTAACCTTTTTCACAAATTACCCAAACTCGCTCATCGATTGCTTTTAAATGTGATTTCATGCGGACTTTTCATTAAGCATAATTAGACCCGTAAAAAATTGGCAATCGATTATATAAGTTTTCATTCGAAAACATTGCGATAATTTTTCAAAATCAGTTTTTCAAAAAAAAATCAATATCACACAAATTTTGCGTAAAATAGGAATTCACAATAAATTAGTGAAACCTGCTTGATACCAATTAGAGAATGCCGTGCATGATACCGATTCAAATTAATTCGAAAATTCCCAATTTAAACTTTTCTAAAAGGAGTCAATTTTAAACTAAATTAAATCAACCCCTTAAACATGCAACTATATGTGTGCGTGTCAAAACATCACAAATAAAATTGCGAACTCACAGATTTCAGAAAAAAAAACTTTCGAATAAAACTTTTTATTTCACGTTAATACTTACAATGATTACAATGAAATTCGCAATGAGTTAACCGCAGAAAACCCACATAGACCACAACCTAGAGTCAGCAATGAATCAACCGCAGAAGATCCACATGAGCACACAGTCCGAATCTGCCCAGGAACACCCTCGAATACTCCCTATCAACACGTAGTCGTCTTCAGCCCAGTACCTCAATGAATCAATATACAGATCAGCAGTAGAGATCTCCTATACAAGAGAAACTTCACAAAATTGTGTTCTTGGGTTCTAAAATAACTCACATAAACTATTGGGATTTTGTTAATTGAAAACAAAAGGGATTAAAGCCCTAAAAGTAAGAAGACAATGATTCTGCCAAATAAGTTTTTATATCTGATAAAAGCGCAGGTCTTCTTGAAAAAACGGAGTTTCTTAACACGCTATATATAAAAAATTTAAGGCGGAGAGTCGCTCGAACGATGACACGTGTCGTTTGAACGACTTCGGGCGACATTAAAATGTCGCTAAAAATTAATTTTTTACTTCAACTTTAAAAAATCAGCCTCAACACTTAGAAAAATATTTTTTGAAGAAAAACTCCGCTCCAACACTTAGAAAAATTTTCATAAAAGTTATTCCAATATTCAAAGTGAACCATTAAAGACTTAAAACACAACCTTACCAAAATTAGTCTCGCGGAGGCTTGAATGTTGAAGAACTTTGATATTCGAATCTATCTTGATGCTTGAATGATCTTGAATTATTCTTCGACGGTTGTAGCGATATATGACATACTCTAAAGGTAACTAACAATGTAAAATAATGTCCTTACAAAGAATTTTATTTTAAATGAGTTCCTAATGCGTTCAAACAGATTGAAAGAATCATCTACTACCAAAAACAACATTAAACGCTGATCTAGCAAAATTTTAACATCTCAGAACTCATAATAAACTGCTACTTTTCAAATCCTATCAATAAAACACTCTTATGTTGATTGGGATAAAAATTCAACATTGAGAAGTAATTCTTTTACATAATGATCACGGTAATCTCAAAGATGTAACTATGAGACTAATTCAATTGATGAAGATGATGGTAATCTCAAAGATGGAATCATGTTATGATCGGGTCCGGTTGTGTTGCCTACAGGAATGGGATCAAGTGGTATGCTGCGATTGTCATAGTGTGAGTAGAGCCTTGGTATATTTAATCTACACCCCACCCTCCCCCTACCAACACACAAATATATTCCTAAGCTGCATCAAGATCTCCTCATATTTTTGGAATACCATCCAACATAATTTCAGTTATATTTGTTATACACGATGCCACCCAACAAAAAATCTAAGAGGAAAACAAAAAAGTAGGCAGGTTAGCGCATACAACAAAAGGTAACAAAAAAAACAATATACTGAAGATTTTTCTAACAAAATAGTTATCAATATACTGAAGAACTGACAAATTAGTCATAAATATACTGATCAACTGACAAAAATAGTTATCAATATACTGATGAATTTTCTAAAGGAAAATCTGGGTGCCCTTTGTTTACAGCTAATGAAGCCTTAAATTACATGCAAAAACTCTCAAAATCTTCCCCGCATGGTATTTTCAAGCGAGTGTTCTAAAAAAAGAGTAAGAATAACAACGTGTTTACCAAAATATTTGGGGAAATAACGTTAAAAGACATGTTGAAGTCAGTTTTGATCCCCTGCTTCAATCTCACTACTGGTGCTCCATTTGTGCTTTCTCGGGCTGATGCGGTTGAAAATGACGGCCATGATTTCAAGATTAAGGGTGTTTGTGTTGCCACCATGGCGGTGGGACCAGCCCACATGGTGTCGGTTGACCAGAGAACGAAGATCTCAGCCATTAGTGGGGTTCAGCCATGAACAATCCAACGGTTGTTGTAATCTCGCATGTTCTCAGGGACGGCCCTGAGCATGTGCTAAGTGAGCGATCGCACAGGACCTCCCGTTGATCCATTTTTGTTACTTATATATTGAGGGCCCATTTTTTATATCAATACAGGTAAAAGGGGCCTATTTTACAATTTTTGCACGGGGGCCTTGTTAATTTTTATCAATCTCAGGACCGACCCTGCATGTTCTCAATAACAAACAAGAGTTTCCTTTTGCAGCGGTGTTGAAGATTTTCTCGTTGTTTCTTTGGGTAATGGGGACTCTAATTTCATTACTGGAAATATGACGTCATTGCCAGCGGTAATAGTTAAGATTGCCGGAGATGGAGCTTCCGACATGGTACGTTTAGTTTTGTATTATAACATATTTGGTATTTAGTTCATGTCCCACGTAGAAGTTTAAGTTAAAAAAAAATCACTTTTTATTTGTAGAATTTTGTTGGTGGAAGAGTAATGGGTTCTTTAAAGTTTGCATGCACATTTATCTATCTAATATATTATGTTTTTATATGAATAATAATTGGGTAGTTAAGCTTATTGTCTGATTTAATTAATGCAGGTAGATCAAGCACTGTCGATGGCATTTGGTGAGTGTCGGGCCAGCAGTTATATTCGTATCCGGGCTAATGCCAATGCTGGTGAAAGTAAGAAGAGGAATACGTTGACTACAGCAGATGAAATGTTGGCACAAAACAACATAGAATCTGTAATATTTTAACGAAAAAATAAAGGCCACTGAAGAACCGACTAAAAATAAAGGCCATAGTATAGCCTCACCTTATTTACGGTGGCTAAGAGCATCATCAATGCAAATGTGAGTTGTTTTCTATATGAATGAAAATTAGACAATATGTATTTTATGTATCATAAAAAATACTATATAGATATTATAAATAAAAAATCATCTCCAATACAAATATTTAAAAGTAAACTTGAGTGACACAAATACTTAATTCATTTGTTGGTAAAATGTGGAGAGATAATGAAATGACAAGATGGAGAAATAAATATTTTGATTGGTTAGTTTTTCTCTTCACAATGTAGAAGGGACCCTCTACATTTAGAGAGTCTACTTCACATTATGGATATTAAATATTGATATATCACCTCCACATTCATTTTAGAGGGTTGCATTGGAGAGCTTTTTTTAACTCATACTATATTAATCCTAAGGTTGCGTTTGTTTTTTTATCTGAATCTGAAATTTGAAGACTGAATCTGAAGTCTGAAATCTGAATCTGAAAAATTTGTTTGTTTTTATATTTGAATATACCTCTGAATGAATGTATTTAGACTGATTCATACTTCAGATTCAGAGTTCAGATGTAACTTTACCTTTTCACCATTAAGAGCCAAATATAGTTGTTAACCTCTTAATCATTTAAAAAAATAAACACTTTTTGGTACCTCTTAAGACTGAATGGTTCAGATTCATACTTAAAAGGTAAAAACAAACGGGACCTAAGTGTCACCTCATATTCTCCCACTCCACATTAACATTGGAGATGCTCTAAGACATCCTCACTAAGAAACCTTGGCGCTACTTATCTTAAAATACATAAATACTAAAGGGAAATAAACATCCTTAGAAAAAAGACAAAAAAACAAGTGTCATGTTTGCTTGATAGTGGAGAACTGCAACTAAGGATTGTGAATATGAAATTTGATATGTATCATGCGCTCTGTTTGGTTTTGGATGGATATGACAATCAAGTACTCCTTGAAAACCCATAATAATTTTTCTTATGTTACCGTGTGAGTGTGTGTAATTTTGGTTCATCTAATGGGGTCGTTCATACATGTTCTTCTTCTATCAATGAAAGAGAAACAAAATAGGAAACAAAGGATAGAGTATTATAGATCGTCATTTGACTGCCTATAGAAACGAAATTCCCTATCGAAAAGGCAGAAATATATCGGTTTGGGAGACAACTGAAACGACCAACTAACCTGAAACATTTTACTTTCTTAATATCCTAAAACATTTTAATTTTAATACTCCGATGCCTACCTTGTTTGTATGTTTTTGTAGAAGTTTTTGATCCTCAAGGAAGAGTATATATATTAACATATTCAAACTATTTAATATCCTAGGTTGATTAACCATAGCTAGCATAATCGGAAAAGGGGAAATTTAGTTGATTACCCGGTTCACGGGGTGGATTTGATTTTTCCAAACTAATTGTGAGGTAAAATTAAAAAACTAAATTAACTACTGGAATTTAAAATTGCAGAGATGTAAATCCGATTAAAAAGGTGTTGGGATGTTGTAATTTCAATTCAACTAACTCACCCTCAGGTATCGACTATAAAGAAATCGAGACTTATGAAATTGAAACCTAATTGAGTACACACAAGTTCTAATATGAAAATACTAAAGCATGACAATAGGAATTGATTTTAGACAATATGGGAACTAATTAGAGCGTTCAAATTCAACTTGGAACAAATATATGGTTATTGCCTAAATAATGTACCATCAATCGATTGTCGGTACATAAATGTCAGTGTTATTGTATTTTTGCATTGTTTGACTGTGGATGATGTTAAGATTCTAGGGAATAATATGGCATGACGTAAGGCACTTATCATACATTTAAACCTACATGCAAGCACTAATTGACATGGTAAACATGAAATCAAGCATTAACAGAGGTTTCTAACATAATTAAGGGTTGGGGACGTGTGAATCATGGCCTATGCAATTTTCACTCATAAAAACCTAAGTTAAAACAACAAACTAACATGGTAAACATTCAACTAATCACATAATAAGCCTCCATACATAATATAGGAGGCATTTTGTTCAGGTATAATTTTTTTCAGGTATATCATTTACAGAATCATAAGGATCTTGGGGTTGTTCCTAGTAGTCCTAGCACTAGGGGTGAACCTAATAGGTCACATGTATAGTGGACGAATGTGTTACTAAATGAACTTTGAGCATTCTAAGTGCAAACATAGTAAACATGAGGGATGCTTTTGTCCCTCGTATTTTTAATGCATGTATTGAATTATAAATAAAAATGAATGCTACCCACTCCCTTTTCCCAGTGAATATATGCTAATCCATCCAAACCACGTATATATGGTGTTAATCATTAGTACACAAACCAAAGTTTTTTGAAGTCTCTTTACTGTTAACGAAGGGGCTATGTATAGTTATTTAAAAAAATCACATAATAAAAGAGACATACAATCGCTCGGGCAACAGCTTCATTAATAGGCCCCTTCCCCTTAGTTACATGTGTGTCCTTGTACACCATCCTATGAGTTGGTTTGAATCACAGCGCTTTAGTCATCTACAAGTACAATATATTAAGTGTCAAAACATAATAATATAATAATAATAATGAATTAGTAAGTACAAAATTCTTACAGCATGTCTAGCTTGAGCATGAGTTTTTCTACCAGATGTGTGCGGCGTTTGCAAAAGCACACGGATGGCTTTGTTCTTCGCACTTTTGGCCTAATACAAGGGCAATACAGTTAATTATATAACAAATTTTGATTAAATCCTAATATTAATCTCTTTAATAAATTAATTGATTTCATGATGTTCTTTATAAGCGAGATAAGCATGGTGTGTACATGTAATTCATGACTAGACTCAACAACTAGTATATACATGTGCTTGGGCGAAGTCCCAGTTATAGATGAGCATTTTCCGCTGATTTTCCTCAACTCGTTGGGGACAATTTTCCAAGCGTTCCTTATTAGTTCTATACTTAGTATAACCGTGGAGCTTTTTCGTGGCCTTCCACTCCTTCCACTTTATTCTGACGGATTGCATTATAAATTTTCTCATCTCTTCCGTGGCATTTGTATTCTCCTACATTACATCAATGTGTTAGATAGATAAACTAAAAAACATATATTCACATATTCAAATTAAGAACCCTATTTTCATTTTATTAACATTGTACCTTGATATGAGTCTAAATCACATTCCTCTCCTCTTTGGGTACTTATCTCCAATAAAAGTAGGTCAATGGTGGTAGTTGGCCATTGCATGCTAAAACCCCTAAATTTGAAGCAGGTCTAGACGCAAGTTCTTCAATGGATTGGATAAGCCCATTCACCTCAATTTCTAAAATGCCACCATCTTTACCCCACCCGCTGTGCATTAAAGTGGGGCCTCAAACTCGTCTCTACTTCTCTAGCTCCTCCTCTTGGCTGGAGCTCGAATCCGTGTTAAGTAGGATTGATCAAAAAATTCATCAACGGATTACTTAAATGTCAAGAATAATATTTTTCATCAATTATAAATATAAATAAGTCAACTAAAAACCATACATGTAACTTGCTTTTCTTGTTGTTCGTTGTTGCCCGACAACGAAGGGAATAATGGTGTAATAGGTGGCCAATTCGATGGAGGTTCATCATGGTAGGGTTGACTCCTACATGCTCCTACTGCTGATCAGGGGTTGGCATAACTTCTCTAATGTGTTGGGTTTGAAATTTGTTGATCGTCATAGTACTGAATGAAATAATGTCATAAAAAATTAGATTATCAAAAAGAACCACGAAGTCTAGAATTCATATATTCTATAAATGTCTACAACATAAATATGCATGTTTCCATTTTCTTTCTACTGTGGTTAAATAAGGAAACTATGAGCTACTCTACTGAAAAACTAGTTTGAACATAAGGCTTGTTGATGTTATGGCAGGTGAGAGTTTAAGACTTTCCTGGAATCCAAAACCAAATAAAAGTCTTTGGTCCTCATTCATGCATTGGACGTATAAATCCAAAATCATGAATGGAAAGTATAGGTCTCATACCATTAGAAGAATCAAAGAAGTTCATAATATTGTTGAAGAAAATATAACTTTAATCAATGGTTCTTTGGTATAGAAGCCATATGTTGATGGTAATTTTGATATCTCATAAAAACTACAGACCTATCTCTAGTCTTTCAAATTTCTTTGGCATAAGAACTGCCCTTTTAAAATATCAATTCTTGTTTGGAAAATAATTCATATATCCATTCCTCTTGACAAGTAGATTAAGAGAATTGCCATTAGCATTGCCTAAAGGTATAGGTGATGTTTCAATTATGAAGAAAAATCATTCTATTATCTTACTGTCATACATATAATGATCTTATATCAATATATGCACTAGTTTGATGCATAAGTTACCCAAACCACCCACATTTCATTATTGGGATCTCTAATTTTGAAAACTTCAAATTGGAATTTATGAAAATACTCTAAATGAGGAAAAATGGAAAATATTATGATCATGTCTCGAAATCATCCAAAAGTGAGGTTACTACATAACAATCTTGATATTCCAAACATCAAAATACATACAAATAAAAAAATAATGAACTCAACATTAGATACTCACCAATCATCAAGATATCAAATGAAGTTTATAAGTCTTCTCTTGATGCTTGTAAACATAGGTTACTCGACAAACTTACTTTGTTTAAAGGTACACAACAAATTTCATTTTAATCGCTACTTCATATGCTTATAAATCTTTGGAAAAATAATAATCTATAGAGACTTATGCTTAAAGGGAAAGAATTTCATAGCGTGTACTTTGAATTAACACCGGACATGAATATGGTGTAGATTGATGGGCTTGTTACATTTGATCTCAGCTGGTTTAAACCTCTTAAGTGGGTTCCTGATTTCAAGACTGAAATTATGTTTTATCCAAGTCTAATGTATGGGTTAGATTTTTCGATTTCATAAATGAATATTGTCACCCTAGATTTCTTTTAGAGATTTCTCGTGGGGTTGGAAATACCTTTATAATTGACCATATAACCCTTGCTAAAAAATTTGGATTATTTTGTGGTGTTTTATTTGAGATTGATTTCTCTTTTGATATGCTTAAATTTTTTATTATTAAGACAAGTAATAGAGTTTGATTCAATGTGGAAATGGAGATGGAACAACTCCCATCATTTGTGATTTTGTGGCTTTGTAGGTCATTTTATTTCAGTATGCAAAAACATCATAAAACAGTTACGTTTTCAACCGAAACTAAAGAAGAAAATAACCAACTGTCTAGGTGGTTTTGATAATCAGGTTATTAATAAAGGTTAGTTGATTGTTAAAAATATAGAACAAGCTGATATAATTGTTAGTATGACTAATGAGGATAAAACAAGTACTCATGCAAACCAATCTCCTTGTCAATAAGATAATATCATGGTGGGAGATATATCAGCCCAACAATAAAAAATTACTAATATGCCAAGTGTTTTATCCATTTATTCCTTAGCTATTAAGATTCACTTACTATATTTATAAATATGATGACTTTATAATCCATAAATTCAAGCTCCAAATGAACACTTCCAGTCTCAAGATTATCATTGAGCAAATCAATTCATAGAAAAAAAAAAATTAAAAATTAAAAAGACAAAAGAATACCACCACTAGTATTTAAGAGGGAACTGCTAAGTATTATGGATTACTTTGCCAGGGGTCACTTTTTTTTTTTTTTATATCCCAAGGGCTTTAATCCCTTTATTCCTTGGCTGCTAAGATTTACTGATAACATTTCTAAATATGATGAATTTATAATCCATAAATTCAATCTCCAAATGAACACTCCTAGTCTCAAGATTATCATTGAGCAGATCAATTCATAGAAAAAACATAACAAAAAATTAAAAAGACAAACGAATATCACCACTGGTATTCAAGAGGGAACTGCTCAGTATGCTGGATTGCTTTGCTAGGATATTTATCTTTATCTAATATATAGTCAATATAAACTATATTAGTCACCTTCAAAAGTGAATTTATTCCATTAGTGGACATCCAGACATTCCCACATTAGTCACCTTTAAACATAAAGAGTAGTTTAAATAAATCCAAATTAACAATAGAAATGAAAAGGCATAAGCTCTTCACGCAACAAGAGTATTACACACTTCAAACATATGAGGATGCAAAGCTTAAATAAATATTAAAAATAACAAATCACAAAACCAAGTTACCATTGTATGCAACCTACGAAAAAAAGTTCAAAAATAAGAAAATGGACTAAAGAACACAAATGTATTCATCTTCATGCATATTCCCCGTGGTGTCCTCATCAACTAATGCTCCATCCACACATTATCTAACCCAACTAGCATCATCATCACATGTCAATGTCGTATTGTCCAAACATTGATCACTACATGCCTGAGTTTCATCATTCATAGTGATCTCGGTTGTTAAATGTTTCCTAAACACATCAAAAAAGTCTCAAGGATTTATTTTAATAACAATATGCCAGTCTTTCTCTACTAGGTCTTGTAAAAAAAATACTTACTTTGCTTGAGATGCCAGTATGAATGGTTCATCGTCTTTTTGATGGCTAGGATACAACAAATGATTGAAGTTTACAAGTGTGAATCCAAAGTCATGCTTAATGAGACCTTTTCCAATTATGTGTTAAGGTTTCATCTCTCTCATCAACCCTTTTCCTCTTATCCCCTACCTCAGGATCCTTCCCAATTTTTTTACCTCATCATATGCTTCAGCTCTAGATAATCGGGTGGGATTTTTATCCAACTCAACTGTACTATCAAAGGTGTTTTTATTTGTTCTAAATTTATGCCCTTCGGGCAACCATCGACGATGACCCATGTAGCATTGATTACCCCCATTAAATAACCAATGGGATCGAGTGTGCTTATAACAACAGGGATACGCCAATCTACCTTTGCGCTCCACCCCGAAAAATTTGCATCAGCTGGAAAATAAATAATTATCCATAATAACGATGCACGCATTTTAAACATCTGATTACTGTCAGCATCATAAGTGTTGACCCCAACCCATAATTCCTTTAATTCATCAATTAAAAGGCGCAAATAAACATCAAATGTCATTTCCAGGGCTGCGAGGACCATTAATAATTCTTGGTAATATCATATGGTTGTTTCATACACAACTATGGGGGCAAGTTATATATTATTATAATTATGGGCCACGTGCTATGGGCAATACTCATGCTCCTGAATAGGTTGAACCTATCACTGGATAATCTGAGCCTAACATTCTGCGGTTCTAGTGAAAAATCTAGATGAATATCATCAAATGTTTTCCAAGCAAGAGAATCAACTGATGCCTTACATTTTCATCATCAACACGCTTATCGGCATGCCGTCTCATCTGTGATGCTATCTTTGATGAAATAAAGAGCCTTTGAAGTCTTGGTATCAAAGGCGAGTATCGTACCACCTTTTTAGGAATTTTTTGATTTATAATGGCATCAGCATGTGATTGACCATTTACTTGTTTGTACCTTAGGGTATGGCACTTTTGACATTCAGTCTCTCATTATGTCTCTTTCCAATAAAGCATGCAATCATTAGGACATGCATGTATCTTCTTGTACTCTAGCCCTAAGTTTGCAATCAACTTCCTAGCTTCGTAAAAAGACTTTGGCAATGTTTCACCATCAGGAAATACATCTTTAATAATTCAAGAAACATTGTGAATATGTCTTGTCACTCCGCCCACCAAGGCACTTTAAATGCAATAATCGAACAAGAAACGAGAGAGTTGTATACTTCTTACAATTTGGGTACAACTCTCTTTGAGATTCGTTTATCAAATTGAAGAACTTCTTGGTTTCTTCATCAGGGCCACCTATATGTTGTTGCGCATCACCACTACCCATAAAATTACGTGGACTTGTAGGAGGAATTTCAAAAGCATCATGTACCATCTCTCGCATTTCATCACCAATAATGGAGTCAGAATAAGGAACTAAAGATGAGGAAGATTCTCAGTGATAAGTCTAATATGTGTAGCTATCTAAAACCCTATTTAGAAAATCTGTTCTACAACATCATCTTTCTTCACATATAGCATATTGCAGCATTTCTTACATGGACACAATATTCTTTCAGCATTAGGTTTATTAATAGAGGCAAACATAACGAATTCTTCGACTCCCTTCTCATATGAAGGATGACCTCTATGTGTTATATTAATCCAACTCTTATCCATCAGTATGATTAACCTAATGAAATGAACAACATAATAACATTTTATCATTTAGTAAGTTTAACACAAAGATAACAAAAAAGTACCATGCAACATGACTTTTATTTTTTAACAAACATCATGGTCTAAGATTGCCATATATAAAAAATAGAGAGCAAAAAGATGGTCGACTTGATATTCTTTTCATTTTTTTAAACAACATAATAGGATAAAAAAAGAAAAGATTAAATCTCTCGTCAAATGAAACAGAAATATATAAAATCCACTGTTGAAATGAAATTTATAAAACTGGACACGACTTACGATAATAATATTCTCTACCAAAACTTCACCTCGTTCCCACAATAAACATAACTCAACAGCACAATCTAATCCAAGCATCACAAATTACAAATGACTATATCTGCATATCTAGGTCACACATTGTAACGAGAAATAAATGCATAAATGTGTAAATCAGTGGATTATGCCTTTCAAGACGGAATTATGATTACAAAACAAGAAATACGAATTTAATTCTAACGAACCATATAAACACAAAAACATATCAATACTATATCTCAATTTCTCATGTGAATGGATAACTTTAATTTACGTGACTATTCAACTATAACCCTAATCAGTTTCTCGTTGTAATAATTTTTTCGAGATGACCTTAAAAATAAGAATAACCAAGAAGGGTGAGGAAGAAACTTACTAATATGATACAATACTAAAAGTAACAATGGAAGATATTTTTCAACAAAATTAAATTCATACTAGTAATATCTTGTATATCTTTACATTAAGATTTGTTGTTATATAAAGATATAGGTAAAAGAGGAGAGAAATTGAACAGTTAGGCATTTTGTGGAGTTCAAATCATTACAATGCCATTGATAAAGAAAATACAAAGATAAAAAATAAATTACTAGAAAAAAAATTAATATCTATAATCAAATTTGTATTATTTGTATATATTCATCATGGAAAGGTGGTATTATGTGATGTGTTTCACATAGTCAGGCATCATATATTCTCAAAAAAACATAACTCCACCACACCCATCAACAAATATGAAATACATTGTCTTTAACCAACTCAATAATCAATACACACTCCCAGGGTGATATTTGGAAGTGAATAAACCATTATATCAAGCATGACCAATTACTAAAAATTGAGAAATAAGAAAAAACTAATTAGATAATGATGAAGCAAAAGGGAGAAATTCAAGATTACCACTATTTTGCATAATTTGATAGAGCTTCAGTTAGGGCAAAAATCAATAATAGCACAATTGACAAGGAAAAAATATTCAGGTAGTCAGAGAGAGCAAGAGATTGAATCAGAAATATTAGCACATTATTTACCTAATAAGGCAAAAATCGAAAGCACATATAATTTCACTTCAATTAGTCTACGATTTCTTCAAGTTTCTTGAGCCCTACATGAGTATAGCAAAACAAATATTTACCTTAATAATATTTATACAAATGATAGTCAGAATATTTTTATTTACCTAGTAGAAAGCACAAAATAAGAGTTTTACTTCAAAAAATTGATTTGAACTTTATTGTCGATTCCAAAAAGGCGATTTGGGTCGAAAGCCCTGACATTTGGGTCAGAAATTGATGTTCTGAGGAATGGAGATTTGGTGACATTCTTATATTCTTTCCAAATGATTGTTGACAAAAGTTCATAGTTTAACACACCTATACATATCAAAGGAAGACATAACTATAATCAGCTAAAGAAGTCAATTAAAAAGGAAAAAGTAAAAGATCAATGAATTAAATTCAACATTTGATGAAAAACAGCTAGTTGTGAGAATGATGGTGATTTTAGGAGGTATGTTAACAATTCTGTGAAGGCATTGAATAATTTTAAGAGACGCGTTAAAAAGTTCACAGAGAGGTGTCCCAAAGTTCTCTGTGGAATACATGTTAAGGGCATTCTACAACAACCCAATACTAATATTAACTAGAGAAAACAAATATTTCTTTAAGGACCCAAATCTAATTACAAATAAGGCATTGTCCAAATGAATGAGTAAATAAACTCTGTGAAAGAGCATGGAACATGGATTTCTTAAATGCTACAAGGGAGCTATAACATGTATATTGGTCCTTTTATGAGAAGAATGGTTACTAAATATTTAATCCCTCTATACTACCACTTATTAAGAAATATCCAGGTATAACTATAGCTTCTATAATAGACCATTAATTTGATCAAGATATCACAAATCTTCTGTAGTTGAATTCATCAAGCCACCTTACATAAAAAAGGGGAATGAGGAGAAAACCATGTTGATCAATAACGAATCTATATAAAGAAATTAAATGTCATTGTCAAATTTTAAAACATTCCCCTCTATGAGTATAACACATCGAACACAAAGTCAAAGTTTATAACATATAATATTTTCTTATATACATATCACAAAATCTCGAGGCGTGATAATTATGTTAAATTTGTGCAGTTGTCACATTGAAACACGATACATCAAACTAAAATTTGTTAGAGTTTTATGGGAAAAAGTATATAATACATTGAAAACTAGGATATAATTGTCAGGATAAAATATATAAATTAGAGAGTTGTTAACACAAAATAAAATTAAAACCGGTAATAAAAGAAACGAGGTTTTACAACCCACCTTCTTAATCAAACAACCAAAAAGAAAAATAAGAACAACAATAACAGTGATGTGGTATGAAATTCCTTGACTTCACTTTTACAATGATTGAAATTCCAGCATTACACATGGTATTAATATCAACAACGAAACACCCTTCTAATCACCCATTCAATATTCTGTGAATTATTTGACAACGTGATTGACATGGAAACGCACCAATAATTAAATAACCATCACAAGGGTATTTACTGTCACATAAATTAATTTGGTTTAATTATTATAAATTGAACTACCATGGTAAATTATTATTATTTTTTTACTTAACTCCTTGAGATATGAAAATAATGATTTAAATAATTCATCTATACATTTTTAAAAATGTATAGATGTTGAATTAATTTCTAGAGAGTGTGAATGAGCCTCGCTAACATACAATCCAACCAATATTTAGAAATGGATAATCAATAAGTAAACAAACGAAACGAATGAAGCCAAGAAGAACAAGATATTGTTTAATTAAATAATCTATTAGACACAACTTTTGAAATCATTGAATACTCTAAAACATTTATAATCCAAAAACCCTGAACCAACATTTGTATATCTTATAATAGGTGGGAATAAGGTCAGTGGCAGTAAGAAATCGGCGCGTGAAATCAAGCGCAAAACAAATGCAGTTTATACATTTTTGAGAGAGTGCTGAAATTAAGAGCAAAACCAAACAACGACAGTGTGAGTGAGGGATTGTTGAAATCATGAAATCGGCTCAGTAATCAAATATTTCATATGGAATGGGGAATGGAGAACAAGTTCAGAACGAATGGGGGATGGAGATATGGAGGGATTTATGATTTATACATTTTTGTATTGTGACACCCCACCTAATTAAACTTTGGGTGATCAAGCCTTAATTTGATTTAAAACAAGTTTCTTAAATGGTTCATTCTTAGCATCACTGTCGAAATCCTTTTTAAGTACTAGCCACCTAAGTGAAATTAATCTAGTGCCAAATTTTATCTTTATTAAAACAGATACAACTCATGCGGAACAATGTAAATTCAGCAGTACTAAAACCAACCTTCATAAATAATTGAATAAAATAAAGTCTTACCGAAAACCACGACTGAAATAAAACTAAATCAAAATCCAACCTAACAGAATAACTGCAAATGTAATGAGTGGGCAACATGTTCCAAAATGAGAGTACTAAAACTGAGTTCCTACACTAGATCCGGATGGATAAAGGAAACGTCTAATCAATGCCCTGCAATACCCACCTATACTGCAGCTCCAAAATCCTTGGAATGAAGTCAAGCTTGGCATCCCTGTGGCTGGACACATAAAAGGTTTTAAAAATATTTTATAGCAAGTGTTAGTACACAAAATGTTTTGAAAATATTTAGCAAGTAATTTATTACAATAAATATCAGTTATTGATTACACATGTTAGGATCATGCACACTCTCTTGAGTCTCCTCACCTCTCATATATCATGCGCACCTAACATTCCTACCTAGTCACTCTACCCACTTTAACTAGGTCTCAACGTCTACACACCTCAGACACTGTAGCTCATCAGTATCGCCCATACCGTACGCTACATGCTACCATAATTTACATTAAGACATTAGCTAAGTTTCACTATAACCTTCCCATACCGCCCATACAGTATGTGTCTGAACGTCTAGTAATTATCATTACTCTTACTTTATTATCAATACTTTAAAAATTAAGTTGTCACACTTAATCAAATTTTAGGTACACACTACTTACCTTTTCTACTAATCACACTCAAGTAGATTTTATATATATTTTAGTTGCACACTTATATATTCCAGCCACCCTTACTCATAAGTAGTTTATACAATCTTAGTTATGAACTAATAATTCTCACTACTATCACGCCCGAGTAAATTGAAAATAATATTTAGGTACACCCCACCTAATCTTACTACTATCACACATAAGTAGATTGTTCAGACGGTATATCTTCCATACACACATATACCCAATACATCACACCCTATCATCGGTCCTATTTCACACATTAAGGACAAATGGTTCGGAATGTCTCCTCGAACCTGGCTCAGAATGTCTCCTCGAGAAATATTAGGAATGTCTCCTCGAACATGGTTCGAAATGTCCCCTCGAACCTGGATCGGAATATCTCATCGAGCATAGTTCGAAATGTCTCATCGAACTTACAAATCCTATCACAAGGAAACATACAATAGGCATTCACAACCCAAGTAATACTATAGAACAATAGGTATTCACACAACCAAATTATTCCCCAGTGTACGTAGTAGTTTTCTCTCGTATACTTACCGTACTTATTAATCAACGATTTATCTCACTATCGTACATATTAGAGTATTTGCACAACTCTAAGATCTCTCGATACCTATTTATTTATAACAGTAGTTAAACTATCTCTATCCTACTGATATACACCTTATATTGATGTCGACTCTCCCCGTAACTCAATTCTCACATTTTTGATGCGCGACTTGATCAGTTTATCCCCGTCGGTCCATATTCCAAGCCTTACACTTAACTGTTATAACGGACCTTAGTTATACTCCCTACTGGTCTTTATCAAGTCCCTAATAGGTATAATAACATATCTAAAATTTTCCTTCATCGTTGGAATTCAAAGAAAACTTAATCAACACAAATAGTCAAAAATCAGCTTTGGTTGAGCGATCGACCAAAGGCTTCGATCAATCGAATAGGTGTAGGTCGTCTTCTTCTTTGTTTCACCATGTCTGTCCGATCCAACACTCCATTACACCTTATGAAAGTTCTTCCCAACATCACCAATCATCTTATAAATGTTTAGGGATCATTTTCAATGTAAATATATCATCAAATCCTCACTAAATCCGTCCAAGAACTATCCCATTCTAACTTTTCTCAAAACCCAAGATAATTTAGTTCTTCATGGTTATACATCATAAACCCAGATTTAGATTCGTAATTTCCAATGTAAATTCATTTGTTATTAGTCCTCTATAAATTTAAATGCCAACTACATGCAATCCTACTCCAATATGTAATCAATCCATTCTTTTTCTCCAAGAATTTTCAATAAAAAACAATTTAATTAAAAAGCCCTACACATGGGTATTATAACTTCATAAATTAGCAATAAACCACTTGCCTTATGTCCCGTAGGTCTGATTTCGTGATTGTTGCTGGTGATTGATGATCTTTCTCCTTCAATCTTTCTTCCCAATGAGTTTGTGGTGAAAGTCTCCTTTGAATCCTTCCCACTTCTTCCTTTTTGCCTTGGAATTGTTTCTCTCTTCTCTCTAGTGGCTATGGTGTGTTTTTATTCTCTCTAACCCTAACCTCCAACTCTTATAATATGAATTAGAGTTCTAAAATTCGTGGTTCTCCTCACCTTAAAATCTAAAAAGGCCAGAATGCCCTCGTATGGGCTCAGTTTAGCCCAAAAATGTCTCGGCACTCGACTAGTACCCCCGGGTATACTATCTTGACTAATTCGACCCTTTCGAAATCATCTGTGACCTCTAAATTATGATTCGAGTCACTAAAAAATCATTGCATTCCCACCTTGAATTATGACACTCGTACGGTTAAACCTTAAACCAAATTAATTAAATTTAAATCACCGAATTAAATAATTTATAAATCTCCAATTTTAATTAACTTCTATATTCCCAAAAGTACGGGGTGTCACATACTTCTCCCCTTATAAAGGAATTTCATCCTCGAAATTCGGATGAAGTTCTTACTCCAAGCTCTCTACTCTTCCTTAACCCTTTAATCTTAAGGCCACTACGTATTTAATCTGTCCTCCCTAATCGCGGATAATATTACAATTATTTAACTACCTATGGCGCCCATACACCCTATACCCGTACTTAACTGCACAAAAATCACCCGACTATACTAGTTGTGAACCGAAATATAACTTCCAACCTGTAGTCATATAACATATATGAATAATAATCGGGGTACCCAACCCATGTACTAACGACCAAACATTTCCCCACTTCCAACGTTGTGCTAAGTTTCATAAGTGGGACGTCTCACAAAGCAAAATCCAAACAAGGACCCGATATACTGCTACTTAACATTTTCGATCGTTGGGATCTGTTAGACCCTTAATTCATAGTACGTACCCCCAAATACCTATCTCTTAATACAAAAGCACACAAGACCACTCTTATGTTACAAAAGACAACATAAGATACCGCGCCCTTACTATTATTAGTTCTTGCATAAAATAAACCCCGAGCTATCTCTCCTCGCTAAAAAATAACCTGACTGCCCTGAATCACCTCAGTAGACATCCTTACTTCAAGGGATAAGATATAACTATATAATCACATATTCGTATTAGTCTATTATGCCACACATAATAACATGTATACACACATAACTAGGTCAAAACCTCTTTCAGATGTTACCTATCAAAATACATCTTATGCTGGAACAGCAGACCCAAATAATCTTGCTATAACTACCACTATAGCCTAAACCATTGCTAACCGGTCCAAAACTCGTCGAGTAGTCTACTCAATTCTCATAATTCTCGAAGGTAGTAGACTACCACGTCATGCAACCACCCTTGGTGTACGCCTCCATTCTCTCTCATGCAAAACAAAAGTTTCGCTACCCTCCGGTAACTAATCGTGTACGTACACAGTAAGGTTACTTATGCTACCACACTCACTAATCCTGACTCTCTCACTAGTTGGAGTGTTAACAGTCTCATTTATGAAGTATCCAAATCACTTAAAAACTTTTCGTACTCATATGGATAACATAAAAGAAATTACTCCACATTCTAGGCTATCATCTTGACGCAAGATTTAATCTCCCAAATATAATATCAACTCCTCTTCTGATCGAATACCTCAATGTGCCATAATTCACTAGTGACTCCTCACACACAAGGGGACTTCCGAGCATCTCTAATATGCCAACGACTCGTGCAAAACTTTCCCTAATAAATAATTTGAATGCCTAGTATCAAACAAAATCCAACTCTTAATCAAGTAAATTGAAAACATACCCTCTATCGCAGGCGGTTCCTATGGAGCTAGAGGCATCGGTACATCCCGGACGTTATACACACGCCCATAGTGCATCTGGCCCTACTGCTATGGGGTCGATGCTGGTGATGGAGCTATCAAAGCCCGATGTTCCTGTTGGGCATCCAGCGGTTGAACCCTGTCCTACTATAGACATTATCTCTGTCTATGACCCTGCTGGCCACATCTAAAACACTGTCCCAAAAATGGTCTCCTCTGTCCCTGTTTTCCTTGCCTAACCCCCCCTCCAGGTTAGTAACTTCCGGACCTGAACCTCTTGGAAAAGTTCCCTTGTCGATAATTCTACCCCTGTTGACTACCTGACTGCTGTTGCGGTGCTTCACCGGTACTACCCCCATTAGCCTTGTCCGGCTGGCTTGGCTCCCCTCTCTTACTCCCCTTCGTATAGAAGCAATGATCCTGACAGTGTAGTAAGGCTGCATGAGCGACATCAGAATATGTCACCAGTGCAGGGTTACTTATCAAATGTTGCCTGATCCTCCAGGACAAACCCCCCATGACCTTTGCTTTCTTCCTTTCTTCATTTCTTACCTCATCTGGCATAAAATTATCCAGGCGGGTGAATTCTTACTCTTAGTCTGCTATCGAAAGGTCACCTTGAGCTACTTCATTAAATTTCTTCCTCATCTCTGACTCCACTGCCGGCGAAAAGTACTTGCAGTCAAACCACAACCAAAACTCAGAAATTATCATTAGATCTCTCTCCTCAACAGTGGTCACTGACTCCCACCACTGTAGTGCTGCCCCAGCTAATCTGAAGGTAGCTAACATCTGCTTCTGAACTTCGCTGCAATCCAACATGTTATGTGGCGCTGAATGTTTCTCTTCCACTGGCATGTCGTCACTACATCCGTGCTGCCCTGGAACTCTGGTGGGTGACCTTTCTGAAAGATTTCTCTAATGTTTTGCCAAGTGGGAGGCCCTGGATGGTCCTGAATAAGTGGAACTATGGGCTGCTGCTCTTGGGGCTGAGAGAAATGGGTTGTCATGGCCCTCATAGCTGTCTCCATGGCTTGTGACACTATCACCGCCACCTGAGTAGAGAAAATCATCTCGGGTGGTGGGGGTGGGGGACCCTACTGGTCCTGAGGGCCCTCCCTAGACTCATCTCTAGCGTCTGCCCTCTCAGCTCACTCTCTCCTTGGAGGCATTCTAAAATAAAATTCAAGTTTGTATAAGTACACATTTTATACAATATTATAATAGCAGAAGAGCATTATCGCAAGCACACAAAGATAATTCAATAGTCCTATCAATAGGGCTCTATATCAATATAACGATACACTCGAATCGTAGTAAGCCGCACAAATCCTAAGGACACTAGAACCTGATGCTCTAATACCATCTGTGACACCCCGCCTAATTAAACCTTGGGTGATCAAGCCTTAATTTAATTTAAAATAGGTTTCTTAAATGGTTCATTCTTAGAATCAATGTCGAAAACCTTTTTAATTACTAGCCACCTAAGTGAAATCAAGCTAGTGCCAAATTTTATCTTTATTAAAACAGATACAACTCATACGGAACAATATAAATTCAGCAGTACTAAAACCAACCATCATAAATAACTGAATAAAATGAAGTCTTGCCGAAAACCACGACGAAAATAAAATGAAATCAAAATCCAGCCCAACAGAATAACTGCAAATGTAACGAGTGGAAAACATGTCCCAAAATGAGAGTACTAAAACTGAGTTCCTACACTAGATCCGGAAGGATAAAGGAATCGTCTAATCAATGCCCTGCACCACCCACCTATGCTGCAACTCCGAAATCCTTGGAATGAAGTCAAGCTTGGCGTCCTTGTGGATGGACACCTAAAAGGTTTTAAAAATATTTTATAGCAAGTGTTAGTACACAAAACGTTTTGAAGATATTTAGCAAGTAATTTATCTCAATAAATATTAGTTATTGATTACACATGTTAGGATCACGCACACTCTCTTGAGTCTCCTCACCTCTCATCTATCGTGCGCACCTAACGTTCCTACCTAGTCTCACTACCCACTTTAACTAGGTCTCCAACGTCTACACACCTCAGACACTTTATCTCATCGGTACCACCCATACCGTACGCTACACGCTACCCTTAATTTAGATTAAGTCATTAGTTAAGTTTCACTATAACCTTCCCATATCGCCCATACAGTATGTGTCCGAACGTCTAGTAATTATCATTACTCTTACTTTATTATCAATACTTTAAAAACTAAGTTCGCACACTTAATCAAATTTTAGGTACACACTACCTACCTTTTCTACTAATCACACTCAAGTAGATTTTATATCTATTCTAGCTGCACACTTATATGTTCCAGCCACCCTTACTCACAAGTAGTTTATAGAATCTTAGTTATGCACTAATAATTCTCACTACTATCACGCCTGAGTATATTGAAAACAATATTTAGGTACGGCCCACCTAATCTTACTACTATCACACATAAGTACATTATTTAGACGGTATATCTTCCATACACACATATACCCAATACAGCATACCCTATCATCGGTCCTATTTCACACATTAAGGACAAATGGTTCAGAATGTCTCCTTGAACCTGGCTTGGAATGTCTCCTCGAGAAATGTTCAAAATGTCTCCTCGAACATGGTTCGGAATGTCCCCTCGAACCTGCTCGGAATATCTCATCGAGCATAGTTCAGAATGTCTCATCGAACTTATAAATCCTATCACAAGGAAACATACAATAGGCATTCATAACTCAAGTAATACTATAGAATAATAGGTATTCACACAACCAAATTATTCCCGAGTGTACGTGGTAGTTTTCTCTTGTATACTTACCGTACTTATTAATCAATGATTTATCTCACTATCGTACATATTAGAGTATTCGCACAACTCTAAGATCTCTCGATACCTCTTTATTTATAACAGTAGTTAAACTATCTCTATCCTACTGATATACACCTTATATTGACGTTGGCTCTACCCGTAACTCAATTCTCACATTTTCGATGCGCGACTTGATCGGTTTATCCTCGTCGGTCCATATTCCAAGCCTTACACTCAACGGCTATAGCAAACCTTAGTTATACTCCCTTTTATCAAGTCCCTAATAGGTATAATAACATCTCTAAAATTTTCCTTTATCATTGGACTTCATAGAAAACTTAATCAACACAAATAGCCCAAAATCAGCTTTGGTCGAGCGATCGACCAAAGGATTCGATCGATCGACTCCATCGATTGATCGAGATTCTTGAGTCGATCGATCGATCGAACAGGTGCAGGTCGTCTTCTTCCTTGTTTAACCATGTCTATGTGACACCCCGACTAATTAAATACCGGGTAGCTACTCCTTTATTAAATTAATTCAAAATGCCAAGTTGGCTCAGTTATTAGCATCACTGTCGAAAACATTTTTATTATTACTAACCACCTAGTATTTAAAAAGTAAGTTGCCAAATTTTAATTTAAGTCTGATTAAAATGCAACAAGTGTAATGAATAAATAAATAACACCATTCACCATACTGAAGTAAAACGAATAACCATCACAATAGAGTAAATAAAGGCTGGAGGAAAACTCCTCACTACAATTCCACAACTGATAAGTAAAACGAATACTGAAACAATACTTGCTAAAGTCTGAAAACTGAAATGTAAAAGATGCTCTAAATAGAAATGGGCAACATGCCCTACAACTGATAGATAGTGACTCTGGAATCCAAAAGATAGAAGCGTCTACAAGCAAAGTCCCTGTAGCTTCCACAAATAGCTACAGCTCGTTACCTGAATGAGTATCCTATGCTTGGTGTCCCTGTGGATGGGCACCTAAAATGGTTTTACAAGAAAAAGATTTGAAAAGCAAACGGGTCAGATCCCGAATGTGGAGTTATATTTTAAAAACCTGCAAGTGCTTTAAAAACATTAAATGCAAAGTACATGTTAGGACGTGCACTCACATTATATTCTCACCTCTCGTCTAACTGTGCACTCCTAACGCAAGTACCCATCTATAACTACCCATACTACTAGTTAAGTGACAACATATCTAGCTAGACTGCCAAAGGTCCTACCCATAATACTCGGTTCCATTAACATAATAACGCTCGTAATTAAATAGGGGTTTAACGTAAACTCAGATACTCAATATGCAATATATATAACTATCAGTTAACTCGTTATATTTCTCGAAACAATACCGTAATATATTTACAACATTAACATGAGGATTCTCATTAATTAAATGTATATTAATCACATCGTAAATATACAATACAAGCACCCCGAGAACTAAGCTGCGGTGCACACATACTCTGCTATCCATCCCGGTACATCACGTACATAAGGATCACATATTCCGAATCTCTCAGGAACAGTTCAGATAACACAAATCACAAATAGTGGAGGCGAACACAGTCACCATCACGTGGGTCACGCACATACCTACGCTCCCACGGTCAGCGGACTTATTAATATCCCAATAAGTCTTTCTATGACCTATGTTCATCGAGGTACCAATCTATATCCCCCCCGTAGGCACACAAGGATTAGAGGGTCCTAAGCGAACGCAACCTCCCGTGATAGCAAGTATGGTAGGTATGTCATACACACAATCCATATACCAATACTAAGTAAACACACATCTTAGTAATACCGTATTTTAAATCGTAGTACATATTGCATTCTCGTACTAACTTATAACTATCACAATTCATACTATTCCGGTTTGTAATTATACGCGCCATAATTATCTCACGTCGTAGTAGACACTCACGTCTCAACCCAAACCGTCCATGTAATACCCTCTCGTATGTAAATTCCTTCTCATAAATACCCAAATGTCCAAATTCTATCATTACTACATCTACGGAATGATATCTATATCCTCGAATAAGTTTACGGGACTCCAAAAATCAAAACAGTCCAAAAAGGACCAAACTGTCAACTCGTTAGAAGTCTCGTTCGAACGAGACTGTTCGAACGAGATTCCTCTGCCAACTCATTAGAAGTCTCGTTCAAACGAGGCTGTTCGAATGAGGTTCCAGTTCGTTCGAACGAACTGTACCTTCTAACGATATCTCGTTCGAACGAAATATTGAACGAAATCCATTCTCATTAGCAGCGACTGGTCAACTCGTTAGAAGCTCGTTCGAACGAGCTCGGGGTTGCTTCTAACGACTGGCCAGTTTCGGCCCAGATTTTTCCCCAAATCGTTTTTCATCCATTTTAACACCTCAAATCTTCTAAACTAAGTCCCAACAAATGTTTAAAGGTCTATAATCAATACTAAACATATATAGTCACATCCTAACATGTTTTTAAGGGATCAATCCATCCTAACATCAATTAAATTTACAACTTTCTACATTTTTTTTTTCAAATATCTCAAGAACATGAACCCTAACTACATATCATCATCAAATCCCAGAATTTAATTCGTTTTTCTTTCACCCAACCATGTATTAACATCAGATTAATCGTCTCCAAACTATTCTACATACAATTTATCCTCAATATTCAGAACCTAAGTCCAATTAATCATGGGTTTTCATTCATCTTCCAATAACAATTATAAATCTTCAATTTTCTAACATGGAAAGAACATTTGCTGAAGTTAAACATAATTAAACCACTTGCCTTGTTTGTTTCCGGATTTGGTGTTGATTTGGTGAAGAATCTCTGCAGAATTTTCTCTCTTTCTCTCCTTCTCCAAGCTCCTTCTCCAATGGTGGCTTAAGGTGGCTAGGGTTTTGATTTGGGAACTTAGAAAACCTAAATGATAACCTACGTAGCTTTCTAGGTTAATATGGTTTGGTTAATGGGCTTAATGGGTTAAATCCACATCAGATTTACATCTCTAATTTTCGTCACTTTTAATTCCTCAAAATGTAAAATTACCAAAATACCCTTTAAGTTACCGGTATGGCCTAAAAATATCCCGGGACCCAAACTATACCCCCGGCTAGTGTTTTCTGACTATCTCGACCCTTTTGGACGCGTTGGCGCACTCAAAACGACCATACGGGTTATATATTTTAAATTCACTTTTATTATCAAATTATTATACCGTGACGCGGTGGTCCCACGCGTCTCAACAAAATTTCTAAAATGCCGTATATAAATCTCACGACAAATTTTATAATACCAAATACATATATAATCATATATGCACATAATCAAATACCAATTCGCATCTCATTAGTATTTATAACCCGGATTAATTATCAATTAATACGCATTTAATTAATTAATCCCAAAAATAAATATAGTCAAAAGTACGGGGTATTACAGTCAATCCGACCCAACACTCCATTACATCTTATGAAAGTTCTTCCCAATATCACCAATCATCTTATAAATGTTTAGGGATCATTCTCAACGTAAATATATCATCAAATACTCACTAAATCCATCCAAGAACTATCCCAACCTAACTTTTCTCAAAACCCTAGATAATTTAGTTCTACATGGTTATACATCATAAACCCAAATTTAGATTCGTAATTTCCAATATAAATTCATTTGTTATTAGTCCTCTACAAATGTAAATGCCAACTACATGCAATCCTACTCCAATATGTAATCAATCCATTCTTTTTCTCTAAGAACTTTCAATAAAAACAATTTATTTAAAAATCCCTACACATGGATATTATAACTTCATAAATTTGCAATAAACCACTTGCCTTATGTCCAGTAGGTCTGATTTCGTGATTGTTGTTGGTGATTGATGATCTTTATCCTTAAATCTTTCTTCCCAATGAGTTTGTGGTGAAAGTCTCCTTTGAATCCTTCCCACTTCTTCCTTTTTGCCTTGGAATTGTTTCTCTCTTCTCTCTAGTGGCTATGGTGTGTTTTTCTTCTCTCTAACCCTAGCCTCCGACTCTTATAATCGGACTTAGATTTCTAAAATTCGTGGGTCTCCTCACCCTAAAATGTAAAAAGGCCAGAATGACCTCGTATGGGTCCGGTTTAGCCCAAAAATGTCCCGGCACTCGACTAGTACCCCTGGGTTTACTATTTTGACTAATTCGACCCTTTCGGAATCATTTGTGACCTCTAAATTATGGTTCAAGTCACTAAAAAATATTTTCATTCCCACCTTGAATTACGACACTCGTACGATTGAACCTTATACCAAATTAATTGAATTTAAATCCCCAAATTAAATAATTTCTAAATCTCCAATTTTAATTAACTTCTATATTCCCCAAAAGTACGGGGTGTTACATGTGTGCCATAATCAAATGCATAATGAATGGGAAATGGAAATATGGAGGGATTGATGATTTTCATGAACGAAGATTGGGGAAGTGGAGATATGAAGATATAGAAGGATCGCTCATTTTCAGGAGGTTACCAAAAATGTTTTGGAGGGAAAGCGCCAAATACCCGATATTTTTATTAAAAAATAAAGAAAAATATCCCACATTTTTTAATAAATGTTATCAATATCTGACGTTAATCCAAAAGTAGTAAAATAACCGATGTTTTAAATAAAACGTCGGTATAGCCTCTCTATGCCGATGTTTTTATAAGCATCACCCAAAAGATGTCGTAAAAACCAAGTTCTCTTGTAGATCATAGCACCCATAGTCACAACAAGCAAATTTGGTCAATGAGCAAAACGACAATAAACACACAACAAGTTAAGATCAACTTAAGCACGTTAATGCTATTCAAATGAGCACTTGGCTATAATACAAATTGAAAGAGCATGTTATGTGCACTAAGTAAATATCAACAACAAAACTAAAGGGGGTGAATAGGTTTGTCAACATATTATGACCAATTTTTTATTTAAAATATTTTTGCCTGCACATTCAAGTTACTCAACATAAATTTTACTAATTTGATTATTCATTGACATGATTAACATGTAATTAGGTGAATCTAGATGAACAAAACTAGATCTAATGCAACTAAGTCAATTTTAGTTCAATTCACTAAACTCAAACTAGATTTAAGTGATGTGTGTGAATAAATGTGTGCATATGAGTATAAATCATTCACAATCAACCGTAAGACAAATTTATAAGGAAATCCCTCTCCTAGGGGTAAAAAATGTCGACGAACTAAATTCTCATTTCTAATTGAAAAGAAATTTTACAAAAGGTAAGAAGGTACCTCTCATAAAATTCATATCTTGTAGTCACCTATGAACCTTCCAACTCGTCCCCATAGTTAATGAGAATCCGCAATGAGTTCCACGTTGCGAATGAATAAGTCCATTCTCTTTACTAGAATCACACCACACTCTAAATTCTCTAATAATCCTAACTGACTCCTTTTTATTTATAGGAGTGATAGATCATAGTAATTCAAACATGGTAGATTTAATTAACCAAGGCTAGTGTATAATTATGAACCAAAACACTTTTAATTCTTTCTCAAAGTCATAGATTACGTATAAATCTAATTTTTTTCAATTTTACAGGGAATAAACGAAATCTAAAGGAGAATAAAAGGTAAACCCTGAAAATACTCTCAGAATTATATCTGAGTCGTGAGAATTTCAGATGCATTGAAAAGGAATGGAAATGGTCCTTTAAATAGGATTTTTCTAAAATCTAATGCCACTGTGAGCATATTTAGATCCGATTGTGTGCATGATTCTATCAAGTATGGACATCATAGAAAATTTATGCAAACGAGCACAAAACATAGCCATTCTTAAGGAGCCTTTTGTACAAACACAAAATACTATCATGCAAACGGTGAGGATAAAATCATTTTCTCAAAAACATTTTATATAAGGCCTAACAAAGTTCAACATTAAGGAATTTACCAAAATCATTTTCTCAAAAGTTTCAAGACAGTTTAAAACATTTCAAACACTTATTCCATCAATTTAATCATCCTCTCACACTTTTAAAAATGTTTTGTGTACATGTATGTGTTTTATTAATAATGAATTCATAATCTACAAAAAGGATATTATCTTCACTCATCAATGTGAATGCATGGGGACGGAAGTCTTCAATGGAAGATGGTACATGATCTTCAATCTTCAAGGTTCATTTAACCTAATCTAAATTGCGCCTCAGTCATAACGAATCAATTCTATATGACTTGATAGACTCAATGTTTTTACACTAGAATATAGTCAATTTATAAATCAACTCAAAATTTATACTTTCATATTTATGTCATCACTCCTATTTGTCTCTAAACTCTATGTGTGGGATGTTTCCACAAAGTGAACTACAAATAAGCAACCCCCCGATACACTTGCATTTAGATAAGGTAATTGTTAAGTGTAAATCCCATATTTTTGGTAATTATTTAAATGGTTGTTAATTGTAAGAATAAGTTAATAATGTTGAATAAGTATTACTTGAGTGAATTAGTAATAATAAAACGCATATCTAAATGATAATTAAATTTTCATGTTATGTGATTTGTTTGTGTCTCATGTTATATTTAATTAATTGGTGAAATTAATTAGTTATGTTGGACTATATGTGGTTACGCATAAAATAATCAATTAGATGTTTTTTACGTTGTGATATATGCACCATGAGTTATGAGGTACTACCATTTGGAGCGGACTCTAGAGTGATACAAAGATTCTATTATATGTTTTTATCATTTTAAGTTGGGCCCGAAGGATAGGTATACCCTTAGGCTAAGTTTTGGGTTATTCTGAGTGTATTTTGGTCTTATTTAGGCTCCTCCAGTGGGATTAAGGAGTATTTAAGGGATATTAAACTCTTTAATTGATTACTTTACACATAAGAAACAAACCCTAGTAGCCTTAGACTTGTAGGAGAGTTTAAGGAAACTTTAGGAGAAGAGGAACAAGGAATCAATGCGTAGAAATTCACCGTTCATTATTTTGGGCAAGAAATCTCTCGATATATCACATTTTAATCACCAACTTATTTATAATCTTTTGTTATGTGTTTAATTTTAGGATTTAAAATGCATGTTTCCAATTGAGTCTGATTATCTTAAATCATGTTTGTTTATTGGGTTAATTAGGATTAATGTCAATTAACTTCGCATTAAAGACTTGTACTTTTGGAGAGAAATTTGAGTTACATGGTTTTGATATTTGATTATGCGATTAGAATTCATGTTTTAGGTTTTAATTTTATTTACATATTTAATGCCCATGTTAAATTGATATTTGGATTTGAAATTATATGAGTAATTAAACTCCATTCATGTTGATGATAAATTTTGTTTTAATCTCTGAATTTTGAAGCATTGAACCTTAAATGATGTTATAGATCTTAAATAATTATTGGGAATCATTTAGTATCATAAACCCATACTTACTTTTGATTATGTTAATGCTTGGGTTGTTGTATTAGAGCTTGAAACTCATTAATGGAGGTTTGGGTTCAAAGTCACGTTTTTGGGATGAAGGAGACGCACAACGTCATTCTCGTTTGAACGAGATTATTATCTCATTCGAATGTGATGAGTGGTCTCGTTCGAACGAGGTTGGAAGTCGTTCGAACGACTTTGGCGGACAGCGACTATTCAAGCTATAACATTTATTTCTGGATTTTAGTGGTATAATTCATTCGTGGAAAATTTTAAAAATCTAACTTATAGTTTAATATGAGTTTTAAACAATATAATCAGGGTAAGAGACTTTAATATAGGTTTCGTGTCGAATAAACCTTATTTTAGTTAGTTATTTCGGAGTTGGGAATTAGAACAGTTGGGGTAAAGGCGTGAGCAGGCGATATCCTATAATTGTATACATATATTGTGTGTTATATATATGTACTTTTATTAGTGTGAACATACCATTACTCATGGTGAATTTATCAGTTATGATTACTTGAGAGGTTGTGATCGGGTACCGCACACGTAGTTGTTAACACGACCATCATAGAGGTCATTATGTTTGATCACGTGTTAAAGATTTTCGCTGCCTCGTGATGAGAGGATGTAGGTGGACTCGATCCATCGAGAAAGTTTATGTATGGGACTAGCCGATGGTGTTACTACATAGAGATCCCTCTGTTCTTATTTGTGTGTCTGCCTAAGTTCATTAGGTGAGGTACATATATGCACTTACCGATAGAGGCACGAGATGGTCCCTGAAGGTAGCTGCCTTCATTCAATTATATTGTGAATGTATGAAAGGATACTTTAGTCTACTGATGAAAAATTTATTAAAGAACCCTAAGTCACCTGTAATACATTGCTATGATATATGTGTGCTTTTTGCGGGTGACATTGCGGGGGTTAATATTTGGGGCATAATGTCACATGTGTAGTTAATTACATCCCTATTGAATTTGATTATCAATTATTTAGTCATTGGTATAGAGATAGAGACTTTTAAGATAATTTATGCCATGGGCTGCGACATGCTCGTAGTATTTCACTTAGATGAGGGATGAGGGATTTATTGCATGTGAAAGTTGACTTGATGGAATGTTTATTGTAAATGAGTCACATGATTTATAATGTGGATATTGATGATATTTATTGCAACTTCTGGGCTCTGACCCAAATTGTATAAAATTATTTTCCAAGCATTCATAGAAAGGATCCGTAGGTTGATACTCTTTCAAGTATTAAATTTTAATATCATTTCAGAGATATTGAGATTTATTCAGACTATTTATTGTTGGATGTTTTGAGACTTTATCTATTTAGAGTTATTTATCATTTTAGTTAACGCATGTTGTGAATGGTTTTAAATTTGCTCCTATTCATTTATTTTTTTATGTTGAGAATGATATAAATTATTTGACAAGCCTTTTCTTTGATATATTTTCCTGGCCAGCTGTAATGCGAAAATAGGGGTTATTACAATTGGTAACAAAGCATCTCGGTTCTAGTGTCCTTAGGACCTGTGTTGTGCTCGTTACATTATGCGCTGCATTCTTTGATTTATAAAACTCTATTTGTTGGATTCTTTGTATTCTATTTCGAATTGTTTGATTGATGAGTGCATTATTTTATATTATTTATACAAAATCTAGGATTTATTAGGACCGTTGTATCATAAATAATGAGATTTAAGAGCCATTCTTTTTATTTAGAAGAAAAATGTAAGATTTAATATAATTCGAGTTAATTATGCAATTTCAGCAAACCTGGGGGGTATATTTATACCCTAAATGAAAACTCATTTTAATTATTAGTTCTTGCTAATATTGGCCCTATTTGTGTAATTTTTTTTATCTTGTAGGTCAATATGAAGTTGTGATTTCTAAATGCTTAATTCAAGTCAATTGCGGCAAGAATGTGGCTAAATGCACTAAAGTCAGATTTTATGTGATTCGAGACAACCAACTACCCATTAAACCACGTCCCTAGCCTTCTCTTACCTCACGTGTGTTGTGTGTATGTATTTTATTATATATATATATATATATATATATATATATATATATATATATATATATATATATATATATATATATATATATATAATGCTCTTGTGCGGACTAGTCCGTATTTTAAAAATGCGAACCGGACATGTGTCACCTAACGGTGCGCCTAGAAATTATCGCCTAAATAATAGCCACACTCTCTCTTTTCTTTGCTCACCGTCAGCTGACACATGTCCGGTCCACACTCTTAAAAAGTGGACTGGTCCGAACAAGAGCAGGATTGTCGCCTAAATAATAGGCACACTCTCTCTTTTCTGGGCTCACCGCCAGTTGACACATGTCCGGTCCACACTCTTAAAAAGAGGACTGGTCTGAACAAGAGCAGGATTGTATATATATACAATGTATGTATTATGTATGTATTATACATTATATTTGTTGTTGTTATTATTATTATTATTATTATTATTAGTAGTAGTAGTAGTAGTAGTAGTAGTAGTAGTAGTAGTAATAGTAGTAGTAGTAGTAGTAGTAGTAGTAGTAGTAGTAGTAGTAGTAGTAGTAGTAGTAGTAGTGGTGGTGGTGGTGGTGGTGGTGGTGGTGGTGGTGGTGGTGGTGGTTGTGGTCGTAGTAGTAGTAGTAGTCGTAGTAGTAGTAGTAGTAGTAGTAGTAGTAGTAGTAGTAGTAGTAGTAGTAGTAGTAGTAGTAGTAGTGGTAGTAGTAGTAGTAGTAGTAGTAGTAGTGGTGGTAGTCGTAGTAGTAGTAGTGGTAGTAGTAGTAGTAGTAGTAGTAGTAGTAGTAGTAGTAGTAGTGGTAGTAGTGGTAGTAGTAGTAGTGGTAGTAGTAGTAGTGGTAGTAGTAGTAGTATATACGCGTCTATGTTTATTATTATAAGTGTGTGTCATTTTTATTTTATTAGTTTGTATACTACTTTATTTTTAGTTTTGTTTAAAAATAATGATTTGAGTCTCAATAAAATGACCCAAGTTATCTCCCAAATGATTTAAGATAACATTAAAATGTTGTAGCTTTTTACTTTAATAATGACACAACACAATATTTGAAGGATATGTCAATTTATTTGGGGTGAACTGGGGGTTGTATTTGGGACTCAAAATATTACTCGTGAGTAATATATATATATATATATATATATATATATATATACACACACATTTATCTCCATAACCCACCACCTCATCTCTCTCTCTCTCTCTCTCCCACCTTAACCCGACCCACTAGCCTTCACCCCACTGTCCTTTATCTCTTCTTCATTCTCTCTCTCGGGTACAACACCCCACCTTACAACCTATATATTCTGATATAGTGTTGGCAAAAATGAGTTGTCCCCCATACACAAAACACACGCATGCTAATATATATATATATATATATATATATATATATATATATATATATATATATATGTGTGTGTGTGTGTGTGTGTGTGTGTGTTTTGTGGGGTGTCTTGGGAACAGTATACACACAAATGTGTATAAATGAGGTGCTTGGATAGAACAAATAGAAGGACAATTTTCAAACGTAATAGAATTTTTAGTGAGGGTAGAGAAAAAATTTAAAGAGTTATAATTTTGTAGCACTAAAAATATTATACCCAGTGTTTTATTTTCGAGCTCTTGTGAGAGAATTTGTGTGCAAGTTTAGGAGGAACTTTGTGTATTGCTACTTAAGTTTGGACTCAAAATTTTGTAAGTTGAATTTTATTAATGAAAATTATTTTTTTCTTATAATATTTGTGTTATAATTATGATGATAGAGTAGTTTTGTTTATAGGACTATGTGAAGTTTATCATGGTTAGTTAGCATTGCATGGTAGTTTAATTACATATTAATTCTCCATGTGTTAACTAAAATGAAAATTCGGTATTCACTAAAAACGACACGAGAGTGTGCTTAAAACCTTCGAAATTATTTGACAATTGATATATTAAGAATTTTAGTGTATAATTTTTTTTGGGTTATACTTACAGTAAATTGTTTGATATTCCATTCTTAAATACAAACATTAAAATTTAAAATTGATAACTTTAAGGGAATAAGGATTTAAGGCATCTAAATTATAGGACAGTAAAATATTTCATGAATATTTATTGTTATGTTTTTTGAAATGTATGTGGCGAGAGTCAGTGCATTTTGAGTTATAAATTCGGGAACATATAATTAAATTAATGTGAAATGTTAATTAATAGTGATAAATGAATCTAATGTCCTAGTTTTCTCCCATTTTTTATTATATATTTCATGTTCATACTATTTCATGTAACACCTCGCCTAATTAAATATCGAGTGATCAGTTCTTTATTAAATTAAAAACATAATATCTGGTTGGTTTAGTCTTAGCATCACTGTCAAAAAACATTTATGATTTACAAACCACCTAGTATTTAAAAAGTCAAGTGTCAAATTTTATCTTTTAAAATTAACATGCAACCAAAAAAAAATAATTAGTTTAGCCATTCACCATCTAATACAATCTCACAGCAAATAAGAATGTCATAAATGAATAACTGAGTTTGGAGTAAACACATCCAGTCAAAATCCTAGATACAAAAGTCTGAAATGAAATAAATCCCCACAACTGAAATATAAATAAGAGTCTCCATTCACTATCTCTGAGTGCATCTGAATAAATGGTAGGCAACATGCCCGACTGAAGTAAATAGCTCGAAAAGAATCAAGGATAGATGTGGAGGCGTCTCGTACCAAGGTCCTATAACTTCCACAACGGCTACAACACGTCAATTGGTAGGAACTCCTATGCTTGGCGTCCCTGTGGCTGGGTACCTAAAAGGTTTTTACAAAAACAAAGTAGATTTGGAAGAAAATGGGTCAGATCCCGAGTTGTAACTGATTTAAAAACAACAATGTTTAAAATATATTAAATATTAAATATTATATCCATGTTAGTTCCTCGTGTCCTCACTTTAATGTGCATGCCTAGCGTAGACTCCTAACCCATCCTAGTCACTCTATCCCACTTATCTAGTTTAGCCCAAGTTCTTTACTGAATTGCCTAAGTCATTGTACCTAATCGTAACACCCGAATAACACTTTCTTGTAATTATAACGTAAGTTTAATCGAATTCAAATAACTCATTAATCATTCAAGTTCCCACATTGTTGATTAATATTAAATATCGTAATCTTTATCATCTTCTAAGAAACATAGTAGAATAATATCAGTGTATATACATATATATAAATCACTACCATATAAATATATACTAATACGACACCCCAAAAGCCTAAACCTGTGGTGCACAGATACTCTGCTATTAGTCCCGGTAGATCACGCACATAAGGACTACGAATTCCGAATCACTCTGTAATCGTATCAACACATATCACACACAATGGAGGCGAGCATAGTTCCTAGGCCCATGGGCTACGCACCCAGATGACCGCAAACTTATTAACTCATGGATAAGTCTTTCCCAGACCTATGTCTCTAGGTAGCAATGTAAAATCCCCCCGAAGGCTCATCAAGATAAGATTGCCCCTTTCCTACAACCTCCCGTGATAGCAAGTATGGTAGGTATGTCATACACATAAGGGTTCATACAATAGGTACACCCAACCCATATAATTAACAGGATTACACCACCTAAATATTCCAGATTTGTACGAATTGTCATTCTTTAGAATATTCACGACGTTCCCAATTACGACTATTCTCTCTATCGTATCACACTACTTATAATGGATATCACTAGGGAGTCCCTCTTATCCTTATATACTTTTATACTTCATGTTAATAGCTCAAGAAATGTGGTTGCCCTACATAACCTTAAGTCATTCATTAATCTCGAATTATTTTCACCAAATTCCAGTTCGTCCCGTAAAATTTTCAAAAATCTAAAATCTCATTCGAAGTGCCCAGAAGTTTTGTTCGAACAAAACTTTGAATGAATTTCATTCTAAAACCTCGTTAGTAAGTCGTCATAACGAACTTCAAACGAACTTTGAATGAATTAAACTTGGAATGGTCGTTTGAATGGCTTTCCAGTCCCCAGGTCGTTCGAACGACATTTACCCAGTCCGTCCTCTACCTTATGAAACCTGTATTTTTTCCCATTTTTGTTCACCCAATTCACATCAAACTTTATCGAACTCAAAATTAATAGTCCTAAATCCATTTTACATAGATTTAGATGATCCCTAACATCTGTTAACCATCAAACCTCATTAAATCTCATATATGGGTGAAGGAATTTAATTAAATATCAAAAGCCCTAGTTTTACATCATCAATAATTTTTTCCACCTAAAACCCAAAGTTAAATTCATTTTTCTTCATGCATCAACCCAGATACATATCCTCTACATATGGTAATTCATCTACATCCAATTTTCTACCCAAAGGCTTGATTAATAATTCAATTTCAACCTAGATTTCATCATATCATGTGTATATCATCAATTTTACACTAACATGTATAATATATGCACTAATTAAAGCAAGATAACCACTTGACTTGTTGGGAAGGTCTGAATCGTTGAATGAAAGTGGTATAGATGCGTTCCTCTCATCCCAATCTGCACGTTGATGGTGTTCTTGGTGAAAGATGGGTGGGTTTGGTCTTGGAGCTCCTAGAAATCTTTTCTCCTTCTTCCTCTTGAACTCTCTCTTTTCTTTTGCAAATAAGAACCCTAACTTCTCTCGCGTATTGAAGATATATTTCTCCAATTTTTGTCCATTAATTAGCCAAAATTTTTCAAAAGACAAGAATACCCCTCTGGGGTGTCTGTTTGGCCTAAAACTATCCTGAAACCCAAACTATTCCCCGGGTAGACTTTTCTGACTATTTTGACCCTTCCGGACACATTGGCGCACTCAAAATGACCATTTGGGAGATGCATAAATATTTACTTTTTATTCTATTAATTTAATCCCGACACGACTCACACGCCTGTCCCAACTTAAATTCCATAATTGTCATATTTCTCTCTCATGACAATTTTCATAAATTCATAATCACATTAAGAATCATATATTACTTAATTCACTCAGTAATATTCAGTGTAATTCCCAGTAATAAATTCTAACTCTTATCTCACTAGCTAATATTTATTTTATTCCGGATTAATTATCAATTAATTCTTCTCACATTTAATTCAATTAATCCCACAATTAAAATCAATTAAAATTACGGGGTATTACAATTCATTCATTTTTCGTTTTAATTTAAAACTTAATGAAATCTTTACGCTGATATTTTCAAGTTGGACAGTCAATAAATTATACAAATTGATCAAATCTTCGTGAGATCGACTCGTATTTACACTTGTTATACTACAATAACCTGTGCACTTGTAGTAATTTTATAATTCAACAACATAGATGATAATAATAATCTTATTTTCTTTCATATGGAAAACACCCTACCTAGTATAACACGACAGGCTGGAGAGAGAGAGGCTCAACAGGATCAGCATCCACAGCCTGTGACACCCCGCCCAATTAAATATAGGGTGATCAGTCATTTACCAATTTAAAACACGATATTCAGTTGGTTCATTCTCAGCATCACTGTCGAAAGCTTTTTTAACATATTAATCACCTAATATAAAATTAAGCTAGGTGTCAAAACATTTCCAATTTATTAAAACCAAGTAAATCCATTTTCATTCAGTCTTAAAATATAAACCATTTACCACACATAGGAATGTAAATAAATACTGAACATGTATCAAGTACTGAAGTAAATAAGACTGGATAAAATCTCCCAATTCAAAACTCCAAACCATACAATAAACTGAATACAATATCTCTGATGAAAGAACTAGAAGTGGGCGACATATGCCCTAAACAAGAAGTCTAGATGAAACTGAATGGAAAGGATATATGCGTTTACTGCGAGGACCTACAGCTTCCACAACAGCTGCAGCACGTCAAGCAATCCAAATCTCTAAACCTGATACTCCTGTGGCTGAGCACATGATATAATACATATATAGAGCAAAAAAAAGATAAGAGATACAAGAAACGGGTCAGAGCCCGATGTGTAAAAATGATTTAGCAAGTATTTAAAACTAGTTCTTAAAACAATTCTTATACGCATGTTAGTTATTGAACTCTCACATGAGTTTCTCACCTCTCGTCTATTGTGCACGCCTAACGTACATCTAATCTCTCCCCAGTTATACCTCCCAGTCTAACTAATCAAAAACCATACTAATACTAACTATGCTCACTAGTAGTATTCCCGTATCGCCCATACAATACGCTATTCAGATAGTTTATATCACATACTAAATTTCATTATTCACCGTTTGAATGGTTAAATATTTTATTCACTAAGATTATTTTACTACTCATTTTCATTTTTATCTACTAGTCTCACAAAGTATAAAGTTACCCAAGTACACTCATACATATAAATAGTCTCATCATCCCTATATATATACACTAATCCTACACTCTTAGGTTAAGACCACTCGGTGCAACGTAATGATTATTATTATTACCAAGTCTACTAATTTCACACAGTAGCAATATTCACAAGTATATATATATATATATATATATATATATATATACTAATCCTGCACCCCCGGCTAAGACCCATTAGTGTGCATATATAGAAAATCATGCATCCCAGGGCTAACACCCATTAATGCACCTATCAATAATAATTCAACACCCCCGGGTTATCACCCATTAGTGCGCCTAACAGTATAGTCTTGCATCCCAAGGTTAGCACCCATTAATGCACCTATCAATAATAATTCAGCACCCCCGGGTTACCACCCATTAGTGCGCCTAACAATAATCATCTTTGTACCACCAGGTTATCACCCATTAGTACACTTATCAATAGAGTTTCTGCACCCCCGAGTTATCACTCATTAGTGCTCTTAACTATAAGGTTCTTGCACCCACGGGTTATCACCCATTAGTGCTCTTACAATAATATCACATAATAGGCATACACACATCCTATTGTAAATTATAGGTATTTCTCCAACCTACATATATACTCTTCATACGTATTTTAATCTCATCTCTACGTATAGTATAAATATTTAGATTACTATCTCTCTCGTAATCTCAAAGGCATACTCTCTGTCTATACCGAAATAATTAAAGTATTTATTCTCACATACTTTCTCGAAACTCCATCTTATTTAAATTTACTATCTGGCAGTTTCTCTCACTCCAATAAATCGGCAAACTCAAAACTAGACTTTGAGAAAAATTCCCAAAAATTCCCTCTGTCGCTCGAACCAGAAGGGTTGTCGTTTGAACGACTTCTACGTGTCATTCGAGCGACTTCGCGCGAGATGCATTCTCGCTCGAACAACTTCGCGCGAGATCGCGCGAGATTTCACTGTTCGTCTTCTTCCCCGGAATTCTGCGTTTTTCCACCATTTATGAACCTATAAACCTCTAAGATTCAACACCCATTGCCTCATCATCAATACCCATCAACCCTAGCAGGTTATAAATCATTCCTAACCTCTTAGGACCATTAATTCGTCATAAATCATCATAAATATATAAAATCCCCATATCAATTCATATGAACCTTAGTTTCTAAATTTTCAATTAAAGAACCTAATCAACCTAGATTCGTTCATCCATATATAATCAAATTCCGTGATTGATCCTTTACATACATGAAAGAATTCCAACCACTAACTAAATCCATATTTAATCATAATTTAAGTCTCCAATTTTCACCCAATTAACATATAAATAATGATTAATTCCACCTATACTAACATGAGCATGATTATTGCTAAAAGAAAGCAAGTAATAAGCACTTGCCTCGAATATGACGGTCTGATCCGTTGATGATGTTGGTACATACACGTTCCTCTCTTCGCGATATACGCGTTGGTGGTCACGGTTATGCAAGGTGGTGTTAATCGAGCCTTCTCTCTTAGAAATTGGTTCTCCCTCACACCCTCCATGGACGTTCTTGATTTGTGTAACATGTTAACCCTAATGGACTTTCTTGCCTGATATAATAAATCCCAAATTTTGGTCCATTAATTTACCCTAAAAATACAATTTACTGTAATGCCCTCTCGGGGTGCCGGTTAGGCCTAAAATCGCCCCGGGACCCAAACTAAACACCCAGGTATACTATTCTAACTATCTTGACCCTTTTGGACGCAATGGAGCACTCAAAATGACCATACGAGTTAATAAAAGTAAATTATCTTTTTATTCCATTCAATTAGTCCCGACACGACTCACACGCATGTCAGACTTAAATTACTAAATTGTCGTATTTCTCATTTTCGACAATTTATCAAATATCATAATTCCATATTACATATCACACGGTAATATTTAATAGTTCACAACAATAAGTATTAACCCTTGGCACTCTATTTAATAATTATTTTAATCCGGATTAATAACAAATTAATTTCTCACATTTTAATTTAATTAATCCAACAACAATAATTAATTGCATATTTATTCCCATAATAATAATTAATCACAAAATTATTTAAATCGTCAAAAATATGGGGTGTTACATAATTCCCCCCTTACAACGGAATTTCGTCCCGAAATTCAGAAAAAGTATACCAGGTACAGACAATCACTGTAAAAATATTGTGCATCGCATCCCGGTGCTCACAAGTAAGCTACTCCGTACCACCCATATAGTACGCTATCAAATACCCTTAATATTGAACACTTCACATGTGTTTTCTTTAAACTCCAGGTTACCCTATCATATAGGCTCTTTCCCCAAGCCTTTCTACTTATGTTTCACTACTTCAACATTATTTCAGATATTCACTATCTAGTCTTCTACTATTAGCACCTTATTAGATTTATCCTCTTTTTATATACATACGACTCTTTCTTGTGTCGTTCATACAAGTAAATTCATTGTGCAATATATATTTCACACATAATATATACGATAATGTCGATCCTTCTTCTACATTTGAAATCATAACTGGTCCCGCACCTTTAACTCTTAAGTAGGACAACAACAAAGTTTATCATGCCACACTTCTACTGGCACTCTACCCAAACGTTAACTTATAGGAGTTATTTGGACACAACTCCACTAGTGGAAGGTACTGCTCCCATCCTCCTCTAAGATCTCTGGGTTCACATAAAATTTTCTCTCCCGCATCCGATTAGACCGCTTGTCCTGGCCATCCCTCTGTGGGTATTAGGCCATACTCAATCGCATCTTACTACCTATAATCTCACCATCTCAACTACATGAGAATATCCTTGGTTTACTCTTACATTCTATAGTGGAAGAAGCCCCTACTGGTTTCGAATTGTCCTCCTTTTTTTAATCCATCAGGTGACCCAGTGCAAGACTTTCCTTGCAATATTAACCTACATCGTGACCCATCACCACTGTGGTTTGTATCTTGATACATCTTATACTCTCTTGAATAAATTTCAATTTATCTTGAAACGTAAGTCTCTGACAAAACGTCGTGAATAAGCTCCGTCTTACCCGACTACATGTTATCGAATTCACATGCTAATCAAAATCCACTAACTGATTCAATCCCTTAGGGCACCCATACACCCTATACCTCACGCATCATTATATAAAAGACATAAAATTTTCTTACCTCAATTCTTGCACACTCGGTATGCTAATGTGGTAGGGGTGCACTCAACCGCCCCACTAACCACAACTTAATCAATCCTTCAATGGTATCATTTCTCTATTCAGAATGATACTGAGACTAGGCGACTCTATTGGCCTTAAGTCATAAACAAATTATTTACTCTCAATTATATCCTCCTATAGGTACAATAAACAACATACAAAAATTATGTACTGTTGATGTAAAAAACTAGATTACTCTAATTATTCAATCACAGATAAATAAATGAGACAAAAGATTTTAAAGTGGTTCAGCCTTATATGAATGGCCTACGTCCACTGTTATGTTATTGCTGAGTGTTTGGGAATTCTCAATTACAAGTGCTATCAAGAAATTCCGATCCCTTTGAATGAGGGTGATACAAGGTATTTATAGCCATTAGGTTGTACATGAAAGGGTGATACATTAAATGATATACATATGAAAGGGTAACTCATTTAATGATCTTCAAGCGTGTGCGTCAAGATGATAAGTATTTAATGAATAGTTGAACCGTTGATTATCTGGCAATCAATGCTATGGTCGAGATGCAGCTCGAACCGCCTTAGTTGCTCATCGTCCAAGAGTTCCTCGGAGCACTGGAGTTTCTCAGAGGATAAGAGTTCCTCGGAGGGCTGGTGTTCCTCGAAAAACTGGTGTTCCACGGAGTACACCTGTTGCTCGGAGTGAGTATGTTGGTCGGGGGAATGATCTTCCTCATTGCTATTGTGCCACGTAGATTGACACGTGTCTTCTTATTATTCGTCCACATCAGCATACTAATTTTGGTATCAACAGAAGCCCCCAATATTTCATATTTCGAACTTTGAGGAGTATGGAACATTCTTTCTCGGTATATGGAAATAT
The DNA here is from genome assembly GCA_949130495.1 of Sambucus nigra. Classification (NCBI taxonomy): domain Eukaryota; kingdom Viridiplantae; phylum Streptophyta; class Magnoliopsida; order Dipsacales; family Adoxaceae; genus Sambucus; species Sambucus nigra. The sequence continues at coordinate 515,783,919 of OX422217.1, read as the reverse complement.
TAAATGACCTTCCTGGGTTTTAGGAGCCTTTTCTTCGTATTTGAATTTCCTTCCAAATTCGCAGAATCCGCCTTTTTTGCATTTTTATAAGCGCTTCGATCTTCGTGCACTTTTTGTCCTTTTAGCCGCCGGTAGCGTAATAGTTTCCTGTTTGTAATCATTTCTTTCGCCGTTTCCCAAGGCAAAGTATTTAAGCTTCAGAGGCAATCCCATCGTCTTCTACCTTTTCAATTTCTGCTTTCGAGTTTTCTATAGCTTTTCTCTCTCCTGTGCGTTATCCCTTTCTTCGTTTGTTTGTCAACAGATCTCCTTTTTCCTGTAAGATTTTCTTCCTTCTTCTTCATTTATTTTTATTCACCATGGTTTATATTATCGAATCTCTTGAGAAATTCCATTTTGACTTTTCTACTCCTTCTTGGGTAACTTTGGAGAGTCTTTCTGAGCCTTCAAATTATTTTAATTTGGCTAAGGGACATTGGTTCCCTAGCCTTTTTATTGCTGAATGTGGATTTTCTTTTCCACCAAACCCTTTGTGTTTAGAGTTCTATCAGTATTTCGATGTTGTCCCTACAAAAATAGCCCCCAACACATGGAGGATAGTTAATGGGGTGTATAGGTTAAATCAAACTCATGGAACTCATATGGGAATTCCTGAGATTATGTATTGTTATAGATGGGCTGTTTTAGACAATGTTTTTTATTCAAAAACTAGGTTTTTGAATAGGGCCTTAGTAGTCAACCTCCCTGATGCAAACAGGGATTATTTTGAACATGGGGTAGTTATAAAAAATTGGCAACATTCCCCTTTGGTTAGAGATGCAGTATATGAGGGTCCCAAATGCCCTCCATATGGCAATGGGATAGGTTATTTTCATTTTATTTAATTTCTGAAATTATGATTTCATTATGTTTGAATAAATGAATGATTGACATTTCAATATGTTTTTGTTTGCAGTTGACAGCAAGAGAAAAACTCCCAAAGAATTAGAAGTTAATATAAAGCATTTGAAGCATATCTGGAATTTGCATCGAAGAGTTGCAGACGAGCACATCAGGTCTGCTTCATATTTGTTGCAGTACAGGAGCTACACATCATCCTTTATTGCTGGTCCTGTGGTCTGCATTAGTGAGCCATTTCCAGATTCTGAGGAATCTTCACCAGAATCTCACATTCCTCTAAGTCAGAAGATGGGCAAGAGAAGAGTTCCTGCTATCTTCGAGGAGACTTCCTCTGCTGGAGATGGAAAAATAAACAAGGATGAAGTCCCAAAGGGGACAAAAAAAGTAGATGGTGCCTCTTCTCTTGCTCCTCAGAAGGCTGCCGAGAAGCCCCAGTGGCTCCGAGCAAGAAAAATGCACCTGTGGAAGTGGTCACCATCTGTACCACCAAAATTTATTTGGTTGAAACTGCTGAAGTGCCACTGAGGAGATTGAATAAATCCTCCTCGGTCACTTTGACTGAAACTATTCCCCAGCTCCAAGCTAATGGAGCTGGTGTCCCAACCATTATTCCCCCGAGTTCTGCAATGAGCTCGGTAAAGACTTGGACTATTCCTGAAGTCCAAGGAATTGAAGAAAACATGTCTAGGGATATGCTGACATCCCTAGCTACTCGTCACATTGCTTCAGTAAGTTTCTCTTATCCTGAATTTTTCCTTATTCTAGTCAATATATGTATCTCGGCACTGACTTATCATTATTTTCTTTTTCAGCTGGTGAGTTTCTTTGACACCATAGTGAATAAAGATGAAGCAATCAAGGCTTCCATCTCCTCGTCTAGAGTAGAGGATGCTTTCCAGGGCTTGGCCCAATCTTTGAAGGACTCTCGTCAAAAATATGAGGAGGATAGGGGTGAATGGGAGAAGAAGATGGCTGCATCTGAGGCAGAGAAGGTGCAGTTGGGAAAAAAAATAAAAGACTTGGAGAGAGAGAATAAGAAATATGCCGAGAAGCTCACAAACTTTGGGGAGCTTGAAAACAAGTTGAAGTCGGCTGAGGAAGAGCTAACCCTTCTGCGAGAAATAAATCGCCAGAAGGAGGAGGTGGAGGCCAAGTTGAAAGCCTTCGAGGATCTTCTATCCGAGAAGCTCTCCTCGGAGAAAATGAAAAGAAAGGTGGCTGTGAAAAAATCTTTCCGCAACGGTTGGGATAAAGGATGGGATAGGGGTTAGCGGCAATGATGACCCAGGTCAAGTATGGGAGTTTGAAATACTTTCGAGATGGTTGGGTTGATGCCCTGCAGGAACTGAAGGTTAGCGAGGACACTGAACTATTCCAGCAACATCTTCCTGGCCCCCCTCCTGTGATTGAAGATGAGGAAGAAGACGAAGCTGCTTCTGAGGAGTATTCAATGATAGTAGGTGATCAAGTCCTTGCTCCACAACCCAATCAGACAGCCACCGAGGAGATCTCGTCTTTGTCTGCTCCTCCTGAACAAGTCTCAACTTCTGCCAATCAACTCACTATTCCCACCGAGCAACCAAGCTCCTCGTCCCAGCCTCCCGAGAAAGTCTTGGGAGACAAGGAAAAGGTGTGAAGTTGTTCGGTATTCTCTTTCTGTTTTTCTTTTACTTGTACTCTGTATTCTGAACGTTGTACTCCTTTTGATGATGTAATAAAATTACCTTTTTTTGTTCCTCTGCGTTGTTGATGTTCTATCTTCTTCTTTTATTAACTCTTGCCTTCTCTTATTTACTAGTTTGTGGCTAGAATGGAATTATTATCTGCCAATGATACAAAGTTGATGCAGCAATGCCATGAATATTATAAGGCTGGTCACACAGAATTAAGTGTATCAGAAGTTGCTGACATCCTTGGTCATGATGCTTCAGAGCAGGCAGTAGAAGCTTATCAATACCTGAAGGGCTTACTTGATCGAGTTGTGGCCAATAAAGTGGCTTACTATGACATGATCGAGGAGCTTCAATATACTTTAGAAGATCTTCAGACTCAGTACAAAGAATCAACTGCCCTTTTGCACGAGGGGTATGAAAAGAGGTATCAACAGCTTTCTGCCGAGACAGGCCACAAAAAGATCCTTGCTGGGTACGATATCAGGGAGAGAACCCTAAAGGGTGAAGTTGAAGCTTGTAGACAGATTTTCGAGCTGCTAGAGCAAGAAAATAACAATTTGCAGAAAGAGCTGGCATATTATAAGTCTGCAGCATCTTCTTTAACAGCTGTAATCCCAGTGACTGACGAGGGATTTTCCTTTCTAGAGGTTGAGAATGCCAAATTAAGGCAAGAGTTGGATACCTTAAGAAGATATGGTACTTCTGCTGCTACTCGGGGACGAGGAAGAGGTTCTCGTGGTCGAGGAAGAGCTACTCAGAATGTCATCGAGGAACCAAGTTCTCGACCTTATCGGGGAGGATCAAGAGCTCTTAGTCGTAATGTTGAAGAAACTCATACTCGATCAACGTTGGAAACTCAAGCGTTCCAATTGAATGCAAAAAATCGGGCTTTGTCTGAAATGTCTAAGAAAATCCAAACTCTGGAGGATCAACTTGCTTCGACAAAGTCTGCTCTGAATAATAAGGATGTTTTTGCTAGGAACCTTCATGAGCAGTTAAAGAGAATAACTTTCCAATTCCACAAACAACCTCGTGAGTTCTGGATGGCAGGCTACAATGAGGCCCTTTATCACTTGGATGCTCGTCTTGAAAATGCCAATAATGAAGGTTATAAACAGGGATAGTTGAACGCCCTGGGTGTATTAAAACTAGAGCAGGGCCATTATTTATGGGATTATCATGCTCCTGGACTACTAGACTTGCATGTGCCACCTTATAAATTGGACATGGAATGGATCCCAGCTCGTGCCATTCCTCGGAGCTTAATTTCAAAATACCTTGGTGACTACAATCTTCATTCTCAGATCGAGGTATCTCGTCCCCAGCATCTACTGGACACACCTTCTGTGATGAATGTTAGGATGCTGAAGGACTTGAACTTTATTAACTCTCCTCAGACTTTAAATGATCCGCCTGCTAGCGAGGAACCTATTTCAAAAGCAGAGGGAAAGAAACCAATAGAGTAGGGATCTCAATGTAATAGTTAGTACACATATGTAACTTGTAATTCGTTTTGAATTCTAATGAAAGGCTTTCATTTTCTGTTTGCAAATCTGTATTGCTATTGTCTTGTGATTATCAGACACTCTATATTTGTTCTTGCATAACAATATTGTATGGTTCCTCGACCAACTTAGTAATAAAAAATTACAAGTATTTGTAATGTTGCTCGATCACTTAATAATAAAGTAATGAGTATAAAAATGTTAAAAATTCTTCCAACCAACCAAGGTTTGTTAAATTGTGCTCGTCGACCAATTATAATTAGTGAGAGTTTTTATCCTCGACCAGCTATACTTGGTAAATTTTTGTCTTTTTCATAAAATATTCCCGACCAACCAAGGTCGATGATTTTTCCTCGTCGACCAACTACAGTTAGTGGGTTTTTACCCCCGACCAACTATACTTGGTTCAGTTTGGAATATTTGTTCTTCAAGGAACTTTTATGTAATAAACTTACTTCCCGACCAACATAAGTTGGCATTTGAAAGCATATTTTGTTTCCTAACCAACCGAGATTGGCCTTTCGTCGATCATCTTGTGTTCTTGCTCTTTTACCAACCGGAGTTGGCCTGAGTTCGAACTATCATGTCCACTAGCTCTTTTACCAACCTGAGTTGGTCACGCTAGTGTACGCCTCCTAACCAAAGGAGTATAGTTTGTTCTCGCCCTTTTACCACTCGGAGTTGGTCGTGGGTTTGAACTATCGTGTCCACTAGCTCTTTTACCAACCTGAGTTGGTCACGCTAGTGTACGCCTCCTAACCAAATGAGTATAGTTTGTTCTCTCCCTTTTACCAACCGGAGTTGGTCGTGGGTTTGAACTATCATGTCCACTAGTTCTTTTACCAACCTGAGTTGGTCACGATAGTGTACGCCTCCTAACCAAAGGAGTATAATTTGTTCTCTCCCTTTTACCAACCGGAGTTGGTCGTGGGCTTGAACTATCATCTTCTTTTTATTGCCGAGCAGCGTAGTGTTAAACACACTAGTATTCCTCGAAAAATCTTTCAATAAAAGGAGAGAAGATTGTGAAACATCATCGTTTTATTCATATTGATGGAACTGCTTTACATTTTACATCACTGATAATACTTGCGTAGGTGTTCAGCATTCCATGCATTCTTAAATTCCTCTCCTTCTAGAGTTGCTATTCGGTAAGTTCCTGGTCGGACAATCTACAGTAACTCGATAAGGTCCATGCCAGTTTGCTTCCAACTTATTGTGCTTCTGAATGACCTTCTTTAGCACGTAATTTCCTTCTTTTAAGTCGCATTTTTTCACCCTCTTATTGTAGAACGGGGTTGTTCGTTGTTGATAAGCAGCATTCCTAATGGCTGCCTCTTTTCTAACTTCCTCGAGCATGTCCAAATCTAATCTCCTCATCAAGTCGCTGACTGGGGAATTGAAATTCAGCACTCTGTGTGTTGGAAGACCTAACTCGGTAGGTATTACAGCCTCACTTCCAAATGCCAGCATATATGGTGATTCTCCAGTTGCTGCTCGGGGAGTTGTTTGGTAAGCCCACAATACTGACTGTAGCTCATTAATCCAATTATATTTAGCCTCACTTAGCCTCTTCTTCAAACCATTTAGTAATGTTCTGTTCGTCACTTCAGTCTGCCCATTGCTTTGAGGATGGCCTGGTACTGAATGAACTTTCAAAATGTTTGACTGATGACAATAGGTGGCAAACTCCTCGTTATCAAATTATGTTCCATGGTCTGTGATGAAGGCATGAGGGAGACCATATCGGCAGATGATGTTCTTCCAAAAGAATTAGTATACCTTCTCGTACGTCATATCAATAAGTGGCTCAGCTTCTACCCACTTAGTAAAATAATCCACTGCGACGACGAGGTACTTGAATCTTCCTCGGGTCGTTGGCAGTGGTCCAACCAAATCAATTCCCCACATGGAAAATGGCCAAGGGGAAGTTATGGGTGTTAACAATGCTTGTGGAGTTCGTCAAATGGAGGAAAAACGTTGGCATTTATCACATCTTTTGGCATAGGCTATACAATCAGCTCTCATCGTTGACCAGTAGTACCCCTGCGTCATCACTCTTTGTAAAAGTGTCCGACCTGCTACATGTGCTCCACAAGATCCTTCATGGATCTCTTCGATCAATTCCTTCACCTCGGAGGGATGCACACATCTTTACAAACCTGCCATAATTCCTTGTCTATACAAAACACCATTAATTAGTACATACCGAGCAACTTTAAACTTCAATTTCTTGGCAGCGATCTTATCCTTCGGTAATTCTCCTTCCTCGACATATTCCCTGATGGGATCCATCCAAGATGGTCCTAAATCAAGAGTAATAATATTCATCATCAGGTCTTCATCTATGCTTCGACTTTCTAACACCTCAATTGGTATCGTTCTTCGCAAATCGGTACGAGTAGCTGATGCCAGTCGAGCCAGTGCGTCTGCTTGTGCATTCTCCATTCTTGGTATTCTGATCAACTGAATGGCATCAAATTCTGCCAACAACTCCATCGCCTTTGCATGATACTTGACCATTAATTCTCCTTTAACTGCATATGTTCCCATCATCTGATTCACAATTAATTGAGAATCACTGAATACCATCACTTGTTGCGCTTCCATAATCTTTACTAAATTAAGACCTGCTATCAAAGCTTCATACTCAGCCTCATTATTGGAAGCTTTGAATTGGAATCGTAAGGCATATTCCACGTCAATCTCGTCTGGGGTGTTCAAAATAATCCCTGCGCCAGAACCTGTTGTGCAAGATGACCCATCTACATATAATCTCCATGTAGGTAATTCGTCTTCAAATTTCTTCTCTGACAGAGTTCCTCGGTGAAATATCTGTTGTTTTCTTTCATCCTCCCCTGGTATTTTTTGCTCTTCGTCGACCATCTCTTCTCGCCCTTTTACCAACTGGAGTTGATCTGGGTTTGAATTTGATGATCTTTCTACATCCATAAGACCTTTTACCAACCGGAGTTGATCTGGACTTATGTCTGTTGATACTGTAACATCCATAGGTTGGTCAGCGAGAAACTTTTGCTCCTCGAGGGTATCAGGATATGTAAATTCTGCTATAAAGTCTGCTACAGCCTGCCCTTTTAATGATGATCTGGGTTCATACACAATATCATATTCACCGAGATCTATTGCCCAATACATCAGTCTTCCTGATTTTTCTAGCTTATGAAGGGCTTGTCTCAATGGCATGTCTGTATATACGACGATGGTATGGGCCTGGAAATAAGGCCTCATTTTTCTACTTGCTTCAATTAATGCCAATGCCAATTTTTCCAGCTTCGGGTACCTGGTCTCTGCACCTCAGAAAGCCTTACTTGTGTAATAAATTGGCTTCTGGATTCCATTCTCCATTCTGATCAATGCCGAGCTGACTGCATTCTCTGATACTGCCAGGTACAAGTACAACTTTTCTCCCATTACTGGCCTGGACAACAATGGAGGTGCTCCCAGATATTTCTTCAAGTCTTGAATGGATTTTTCACATTTATCATTCCACTCTAAAGTTTTTTGAAGTGTTTTGAAGAATGGGAGGCATCTATCAGTTGCTCGGGATATAAATCTGTTGAGCGCTGCAACTCGTCCTATAAGACTCTGCACCTCTTTCTTCGTCGTTGGAGATCGCAACCCTAAAAGAGCTTTGATCTTTGCTGGATTTGCCTCAATGCCTCGCTGGTTGACGATGTACCCGAGGAACATTCCTTCTCGTACTCCAAAGGTGCACTTCGTCGGGTTGAGCTTCATCTGGTATTTATCCAGTTGATCAAAGGTCTGACCTAAGTCAACTAGATGATCCGCAGCTTTTTTGCTCTTTGTCAGCATATCATCGACATAGACCTCCATATTGCAACTGATTTGTTCGGCAAAAACCTTGTTCATCAGCCGCTGGTATGTCGCTCCTGCATTTTTCAAACCAAAAGGCATAACATTATAACAATAAGTTCCCCTAGGGGTAATGAAAGAAGTGCTTTCCCTGTCTTCAGGTTTCATTTTGATCTGGTTGTAACCAGAGTAAGCATCCATGAAGCTGAGTAGCTCGTATCCCGAGGTAGCATCCACTAGTTGATCAATTCTGGGCAATGGAAAATGATCCTTTGGGCATGCCTTGTTGAGATCGGTGAAATCAACACACATTCTCCATTTATTGTTTTTCTTCTTCACCATCACCACAATTACCAACTAGTCTGGATACTTCACATCTTCAATGAATTGGGATTTCTGGAGCTTCTCTACCTCCTCTTGTATAGCTTGATACTTCTCGGGACTAAATACTCTTCTTCTTTGCTTTACAGGCTTGATCTCCTTATTCACATTGAGCTCGTGACATAAGAAGTTTGGATCTATTCCTGGCATGTCTTCACGACTCCACGCAAAATTTTTCTTCCTGGTTCTCAAGAAAGTTATCAACTCCTGTTTTATTGAAGCATCTAACGACGAACCTATTTGGGTTACTCGTTCAGGATGCTCGTCGTCCAGAATAACATTTTCTGTAGATTCCACCACCTGTCCTTTTACAAGTTGGGATTCATCTCTAGGATCGAGTGTTTCGATTTCTGTACCTTCATCCACCTGGTAGGTAGTAGTCTTTTTCCTTGATTCTTCAAGCTCCTCTTACTCGGCAGACGAATAATAGCATTCCCGAGATACTTTCTGATCACCTTTCACAACTCCTACTCCGAAATTTGTAGGGAATTTTAAGCACTGATGTACTGTAGATGGGACTGCTTCGAACTTCTTCAAACCAACTCTTCCCATAATGATGTTGTAAGTTGACTGCACATTCTTATCCATCATAAAGAAACGTATTCTCTCTGTTCGACAAGCAGGCCAAGTTCCAATAAATATATCCAACTTGATCGTCCCAAGTGGAAAAACTTTCTCGCCAGCAAAACCCAGAAGAGGTCTGTGATAAGGTTCCAATTGAGATAATTTAAAATTTAAACTGTCAAAGCATGAATAGTACATGATGTCTGCCGAACAACCATTGTCTACCAGCACCCTTGAGATCACTACTTTTTTCATCCTCATTTTGATCACCTAAGGGTCTTCGTGAGGGTAAAGAACACCTGCAAGGTCATTTTTTGAAAAACCGATGACCAGCTTCTCTTTGTTTACCTTCCTCGGGCGATCCTCTTCAGCCAAATTTATCCGTTGAATGTATGAGCAAGCCTGAGCCTCACCGAGGTAAGCTTTTCTTTCTGCAGTAAGGTCTCCTCCTCCTGCATCTCCTCATGTAATGACATTACAATCAAATTACCCAAAGTGTATTGACAATACCTCTCGTTCTGGCTGCCTTGGTTTCTTGGGAAGATCGGGGTCATCCTTTGTATCATCTTCATGATCCCTTTTCTTTTTCTCCTCTGCTCGACGAGGAGATCTAGACCTTTCTCTAGTTCGTTCATTATTTCTTCTTTCGCCTCCCCGATCAACATACTTTGCTAGTTTCCCTCTTCGGATGAGTGTTTCAATCTCGTTCTGAAGAGCTATGCAATTTTTGGTCATATGGTCGTGATCCTTATGGAACTCACCATATTTATCCCTATTCCTTAGGTCAGGGTCTGACCTCAGTTTCTTTGGCCACTTTACTTCCTCGTTATTCTTGATTTCTTCCAAGACATAATTAATACCCATTTTCAAAGGAGTATAATTATCGAATTTATTCAGGACTTCCCATGACGATTTATTATTCTTGGAATGCTTGTCACCGCCATTGCCCTTATGCTCTTTCTTCTTGGATTTGTCGTCTTCCACCTTGGTTTCTTTATCCATATTCATCTTCGCAGTCATAGCCTCCTCGGCATTCATGATTTTGGCTGCTTTCGCCATCAACTCTGACATAGTTGTAGGTGGATCTTTGGCCAAAGTGTAATACAACTTGTTAGGCAACAACCCACTCATCAAGGCGGTGATTGCTGTCTTTTCTTCATAATCTATAACTTCCAGTTTCTCGTTATTGAAACGAGTTATGTAATCTCTAGTACTCTCATCAGATTTTTTTATAACACTTAACAAGTGTGCTACTCTTTTTACTGGCTTTGCCCCAAAACAGAAATTGTCGATGAATAACTCGGCCAATTGAAAGAAAGTTGAAATCTTACCCCGAGGAAGATTATTGTACCATATCTGGGCAGATCCAGTAAGATTTCCCGAGAATGCTCTGCATCTCATCTCGTCGGGGATAACATAGATGTCGGCAGCAGCTTGATATTGCTCTATGTGTAGAACAGGATCTGTCTTTCCATCATATTTGGGGTCACCACTGGTGCTTTAAACTTTGACGGGGTAGGAAAACCCACAATGGCCTGGACAAAAGGTGTCCCTTGAACAAAAGTTCGTTGTAAGGGATTTTTTGCCTTAGCCATTTCTCCCAATCTATCCTCCAAGCGCTGAATGGAACCCTTCCACGCATCGTTTCCTTCCTCAGGCTTATTAGTTCGAGAAATTGATTGTTCTGATGTGGCCTCTTGAGATCTATCTTGACGAGAAACTGGTCGTGATTGTGCTGATCCTTCTCTTAGATCTGATGGTCGTCAAAAACTCCTCGACATGGTCTTAGGTGGACTCCTATTCCTCCTAGGGCCTAATCGACTGAAAGGAGACACCCTACTCAGTTTTTCCAAGGCACTGGGTCTTTCTGGAGAGAGAGTGATACGTTGATCAGTATCTGTAGCCCTTATTGACGAAGTTCACCCAGGTTGATAAGAAAAATCATCAGATTCCTCATTACGATATGACTCAGTACGCCTGGATCATGAAGGAAGTAAATAAGTTTGCCTCTGAACACTTCGTTGTTCTGAACGTGCAGGTGCACCGCCATGAAGGGTCTGTATGAGTTGCCTCATTGTTTCCTGCATGGCGGTTTGTCCTTGAGCCAAATTCGTCATAATCCCAGCCAGATCTGGAGGTGCAGAGGGATTTGGTGGATTTCCAGCATTTCCAGCGTTTTGATTGCTGGATTCCGGGTTATCTGCCATTGATGATGAATGATTTTTGGTGAAAAATGATAATAACAATCGTTTCCCACAGACGGCGCCAATCTGTTGATGTAAACAACTAGATTACTCTAATTATTCAATCACAGATAAATAAATGAGACAAAAGATTTTAAAGTGGTTCATCCTTATATGAATGGCCTACGTCCATTGTTATGTTATTGCTGAGTGTTTGGGAATTCTCGATTACAAGTGCTATCAAGAAATTTCGGTCCCTTTGAATGAGGGTGATACAAGGTATTTATAGCCATTAGGCTGTACATGAAAGGGTGATACATTAAATGATATACATATGAAAGGCTAACTCATTTAATGCTCTTCAAGCGTGTGCGTCAAGATGATAAGCATTTAATGAATAGTTAAACCGTTGATTATCTAGCAATCAATGCTGTGGTCGAGATGCAGCTCGAACCGCCTTAGTTGCTCATCGTCCAAGAGTTCCTCGGAGCACTGGAGTTTCTCGGAGGACAAGAGTTCCTCGGAGGGCTGGTGTTCCTCGGAAGACTGGTGTTCCTCGGAGTACACCTGTTGCTCGGAGTGAGTATGTTGGTTGGGGGAATGATCTTCCTCGTTGCTATTGTGCCACGTAGATTGACACGTGTCTTCTTATTATTCGTCCACATCAGCATACAAATTTTGGTATCAACATGTACTATCGGCCAAACTTCTCTCCAACTCTCGACATTCGCTAGTTTCATGTGTGGGATGTCTCGCAATGCGAAATCCAAACAAGGAATCCCCCCGATACACTACTATCTAACCTAGCCGGTTGTCGAGGTCCGTAAAGCCTTCGGTACATACTATGTACTTTCCCACAATCTACGTATTGTGACATAAAAGTTTACCCGTCCACTCTCATGTCCCTAAAAATGTAACATGAAGCCTGGCGCCCTCACTATCCCAAGTACTTGGCACTATAAATATATAACGAGCTATATTTCTCCGCTCGATAAGAACACAATGTATTTAAAGTCTTAACACACAAATAAATCCCTATGCTCGGGAATCGCATATAATTAGACACTATACTCGCTGAGGTCTATAATACCGTAAAAGTTTCATATATATACTCATATCTGGGCCCAAACCTATTCCAGGTGGCGCCGCACAAAACTAAGATCACTCCTCCCGGAGTATCCGACACGATAGTCATATCACTATATTTTTACTATCATTTAACCATACGGTAATTAATCACTACACATTACCATAATAAACTCTACTAAAGCAGACTTAATGTAGTAGTAAATTAGAACAACAAAACACATTCTTAGGGCCTGCCTGGTTCCCTCATGAGCAATCATCAAAATGCCCTGGTAACAACGAGAAATACGTTTGTACAAGACTGTTAAAACTAACGTTCCCACTAAACTCGCCCCGCACATGAAGTTTAGGGTTTCCAATTTACATAAAAGTTGTGGCACACCCATGTCACTAGAATATATCCTTTACTCACAAGGAAGAAGCAAAACCTGACCAGTCTCGCCAAATCACAGGGTCTCAGCACGTGGCTGCCATCATGACCCATGAACATCTATAATCGTCATACATCCTAGGATTTCATACTATAGTTGTCCTCTTTCATCGTGGACAATTTATTCCATCATGTGGGTTTCGCGCCCATTATTGAAACATTGGCCCAAACTCTCCAGGCCTCAATTATAGTTTTATTAAACTCCCGTTTACATCCCGGGTCCCGTAGACCCTATCATACTGATTAACGAGGACTCTACTAGTCCATCCTAAACCCATCACTCTCGGGTTATAAATTTCTTGGGCCTAATTCCCTTGACCCCAAATTCATTCGCTGGAAGTCTCGATCCTCCAATCGTTATGCCTAACTGGCACTGTTTACCATTTCTAATCTCTTCGGTCTCACTTCTCAATTGTGGACACCTTCAATACTTGTAGTCATACTTCCTTCACATAAGGAAAACTTCACGAACCATTTCCCCGTCACTGGACCCACTGACCATTTTGGGAATATCCTTTTCTCGGACCGACAGTCTCAACTCACTATTATTCTTCCATTGTCCCTTTGGCTACGCTAGCTATTCAGAACTATGGTTGGCCTCTACAGCCTGATTGACTTCATCGTCCTCTTGAAGTTAATCACTTAAAATCATCTAATCGAGTTCCCTATTGGGTATACTCTCATGTGGGGTTTCACGAACACCATTAAATTCAGTTTCTGCTCTTCAGCAGGTTCATTAACCCTCTTTACTCCCTTCTCTTGGAAGGACTGCAATCACTAGCAATCATATAACTTTGATGACATCAACATTAGTCATCCTAGCTGAATTTCTCATCCATACTGGTATTTTACTCACAGGTCCTTTATCAACTATAAATCCTTTGGATAATTTATACCCCTCTGCCAGGTATGAAGTTCATTATGTAATTCAACCTTTCTCTCACGATCGGTTTCTACCTTAGACATTGTGCTAAACATCAAAATTTCACTCACATTTTGTTGCCACACCGAATGGAAGACCTCACGGTCAATTGTACCCAAATTTCTCTTTAAATTTCAAACACACTTCTTCATATGTGGTGATTGCCTCTAATCATTACATGATGCTCCTAAGAGCTATAACTTTTAATTACAAATTTAATTATGAGTGCCGTCACGCCCCACTCTATACAATTGCCTTCGAATTTTCAACCTCCGCTAGTCTGTTACACTTTCTCATTTTCTTTTTCGCATCTTCACCGATGGGTTTTCAAAGGATTCCCTCTGATTTCCCCTTTATCGAATATACTAGGTGGTCCTGAATTCATTCCACCATTGTCTATGACTGTGTCCTAGGAACCCACCGTTCCCGAGTGATGATTTTTACTATCTCTTGCTAGTAAATCTCGTGGTGATTTTTTTTTGTCCCAATCACTCTTAACCGATTACTCTATGTCTTCTGTTGAGCCTCTTCTCCTGCAGTTCTTCTTACGGCCCTCGCTGGTCGTGCTAAAATGTTCGGTGTTCGAATCACACTGAATTTTGTATAATGAGTTACATCCATAATAATTCGTAGCAGGAGAACATAAGTCGTATACGTAAGGGAACACAACAATCCTATAATAAGGCTCTACATCAAAAAACGATACGCTGAAACGTAATAAGCCGCATAGATCCTAAGGACACTAGAACCTGATGATCTGATACCACCTATGACACCCCACCCAATTAAATATAGGGTGATCAGTCCTCTACCAATTTAAAACAGGATATTTAGTTGGTTCATTCTCAGCATCACTGTCGAAAACTTTTTTAACATATTAATCACCTAATATAAAATTAAGCTAGGTGTTAAAACATTTCCAATTTATTAAAACCAATTAAATCCATTTTCATTCAGTCTTAAAATATAAACCATTCACCACACATAGGAATGTAAATAAATACTGAACATGAATCAAGTACTGAATTATATAAGACTTGATAAGACCTCCCAGTTCAAAACTCCAAACCATATAATAAACTGAATACAATATCTTTGATGAAAGAACTAGAAGTGGGCGACATATACCCTAAACAAGAAGTCTAGATGAAACTGAATGGAAAGGATAGATACGTCTACTGCGAGGACCTACAGCTTCCACAACAGCTGCAGCACGTCAAGCAATCCAAATCTCTAAATATGATACTCCTGTGGCTGAACACCTGATATAATACATATATATAGCAAAAAAAAGAGAAGAGATACAAGAAACGGGTCAGAGCCCGATGTGTAAAAATAATTTAGCAAGTATTTAAAACTGATTCTTAAAACAAGTCTTATAAGCATGTTAGTTACCGAACTCTCACATGAGTTTCTCACCTCTCATCTATTGTGCACGCCTAACATACATCTAATCTCCCCCTAGTTATACCTCTCAGTCTAACTAGTCAGAAACCATACTAATACTAACTATGCTCACTAGTAGCATTCCCGTATCACCCATACAATACGCTATTCAGATAGTTTATATCACATATTAAATTTCATTATTCACCGTTTGAATGGTTAAATATTTTATTCACTAAGATTATTTTACTTCTCATTTTCATTTTATCTACTAGTCTCACAAAGTAGAAAGTTACCCAAGTACACTCATACATATATATAGTCTCATCATCCCTATATATATACACTAATCATGCACTCTTAGGTTAAGACCACTTGGTGCAACGTAATGATTATTATAATTACCAAGTCAACTAATTTCGCACAGTAGCAATATTCACAAGTCTCTCTCTCTCTCTCTCTCTATATATATATATATATATATATATATATATATATATATATATATATATATATATATATGTATATATATATATATATATATATGTGTATATATATATATATATATATATATATATATATATATATGTATATGTATATATATATATATATATATATAGTCAAATCATCCCTATACATATATACTAATCCTGCACCCCCGGCTAAGACCCATTTGTGCACATATACAGAAAATCATGCATCCCGGGGCTAGCACCCATTAATGCACCTATCAATAATAATTCAACACCCCTGGGTTATCACCCATTAGTGTGCCTAATAGTAGAATCTTGCATCCCCGGATTAGCACCCATTAATGCACCTATCAATAATAATTCAGTACCCCCGGGTTACCACCCATTAGTGCGCCTAACAATAATCATCTTTGTACCCCCGGGTTATCACCCATTAGTACACTTATCAATAGAGTTTAATTACCCCCGAGTTATCACTCATTAGTGCTCTTAACTATAAGGTTCTTTCACCCCCGGGTTATCACCCATTAGTGCTCTTACAATAATATCACATAATAGGCATACACACATCCTATTGTAAATTATAGGTATTTCTCCAACTTATATATATACTCTTCATACGTATTTTAATCTCATCTCTACATATAGTATAAATATTTAGATTACTATCTCTCTCGTAGTCTCCAAGGCATACTCTCTGTCTATACCGAAATAATTAAAGTATTTATTCTCACATACTTTCCCGAAATTCCATCTTATTTAAATTTACTATCTGGCAGTTTCTCTCACTCCAATAAACCGGAAAACTCAAAAGTAGACTTTGAGAAAAATCCCCAAAAATTCCCTCTGTCGTTCGAACCAGAAGGGTTGTCGTTTGAACGACTTCCACGTGTCGTTCGAGCGACTTCGAGCGAGATGCATTCTCGCTCGAACGACTTCGCGCGAGATTTCACTGTTCATCTTCTTCCCCAGAATTCTACATTTTTCCACCATTTATGAACCTATAAACCTCTAAGATTCAACACCCATCGCCTCATCATCAATACCCATCAACCCTAGCAGGTTATAAATCATTCCTAACCTCCTAGGACCATTAATTCGTCATAAATCATCATAAATATATAAAATCCTCAAATCAATTCATATGAACCCTAGTTTCCAAATTTTCAATTAAAGAACCTAATCAACCCAGATTCGTTCATCCATATATAATCAAATTCCGTGATTAATCCTCTACATACATGAAAGAATTACAACCACTAACTAAATCCATCCTTAATCATAATTTAAGTCTCCAATTTTCACCCCATTAACATATAAATCATGATTAATTCCACCTATACTAACATGAGCATGATTATTGCTAAAAGAAAGCAAGTAATAAACACTTGCCTCGAATATGATGATCTGATCCGTTGGTGATGTTGGTATATACACGTTCCTCTCTTCGCGATCTACGCGTTGGTGGTCACGGTTATGCAAGGTGGTGCTAATCGAGCCTTCTCTCTTGGAAATTGGTTCTCCCTCACATCCTCCATGGTCGTTCTTGATTTGTGTAACCTGTTAACCCTAATGGACTTTCTTGGCTGATATAATAAATCCCAAATTTTGGTCCATTAATTTAGCCCAAAAATACAATTTACCAAAATGCCCTCTCGGGGTGTCGGTTAGGCCTAAAATCGCCCCAGGACCCAAACTAAACACCTGGGTATACTATTATGACTATCTCGGCCCTTACGGAATCAATGGTGCATTCGAAATGACCATACGAGTTAATAAAAATAAATTCTCATTTTATTCCATTCAATTAGTCCCGACACAACACACACACATGTCAGACTTAAATTACCAAACTGTCGTATTTTTCACTTCCGACAATTTATCAAATATCATGATTCCATATTACATATCACACGGTAATATTTAATAGTTCACAACAATAAGTATTAACCCTTGGCACGCTAGTTAATAATTATTTTAATCCGTATTAATAACAAATTAATTTTTCACATTTTAATTTAATTAATCCAACAACAATAATTAATCGCATATTTATTCCCATAATAATAATTAATCACATAATTATTTAAATCGTAAAAAATACGGGGTGTTACACAACCACTGTAGGAACCACTGGTAACATTTCCAGCATATTTAAATGTCGTTGTTACCTAGGAAATCACTACAATAATGGCTGCCATGTTACAACACTTCATGTCACCACCACAACCGAAACCATAACAACAAGCGATGGTACCAATTCAACAACAGAGCTTAGTTTGGGATAGAGCACTTGGGTATTTTGCTAAGGAGAAACCCAACACATTTTGTTTGGAGTATAAATATGTAAGGATAAATTTTCAATAGAGGCAATTGTATTCAATTGGATAAATTCCATTTAGTAAAACCTTGTTTGACTCATAGGTTAGGATTTGAGTTTTTTATCCTTCAAGCCTATGATGTGTGACTGAAGACCATAATGGCCAAGTTAAAGCGACATCGAATACACATTAAGTTTCTAGTTGAGATTCGTCTTCAACATTCGAGGGATCATAATGAGGTATGAATGCTAAGTTATGTTTGATCCATAAAAACATTTGGGTGTTAGTTTTGATAAAAAAATTTGAGGAATTTTTTGTAAAAAAATGCAGAGTGGTATATGTATAATTTGTAGAGTGTATGATACACCCGCAAACAAAATTCAACTTAGACCAAATTTTATCTTATTAAAATAAGTGAACATAAAACATGCAAGATATTTAAAATAAATGGAAATAAACCATAACCCAACAAATAAAAGATAGAAGATGAGGAAAAATATCCTTCGGGTAAAACATATATTCAACATTGTTTATAATCGGGTATTGATATGCCCAATATGTACCCTCATACTCGGAGTTGACAACCTCGGTTGGTGTAACGGTCGAGTCATCAGGAGGCTCACAATGGCCATCAGAGAAGCCATCCTTCACAAGGTCGGCCCCATAATAACCAACCTCAGCTGGCCTTCAGTCGTGGTCAGATAACTCATGGGCTCAAGTGACTGCCACTGACGTACCATGCTTCATCCGACACTTCAGCCATGCTTAAAATCTAAACTCGGCGGTTCAATCATGCCGAGATCATACTTGAGTTTGGCAGAACAATGACAACCCTCGGACTTACCAAGCATCGTACTCGACTGGGTCGAGGTTACCATGGATGACATCACAAGTCCGAACACACGCAAGAACATGGAAGAATTGGAACACATGAACAAATCAGTTATAACCCAGTCATTCCCATCACGTGAGGGAATATTTGGTTATCATTCGTTACATATGTCATAGCCAGGTGTCCACCTATGATTAATGCATTCAACACACACATGCTCATGGCATGCTTGGGAGGTACACTACACCCCCAAGCACTATAAATACATGACTTCTCCTACCTTGGAGAGGGATCAACGATTGCAACCCTAACCAAAGCTCTTTTTGAATACACAGTAGAGAGAGAAAGTGAGAGATTGTATCAGAGGCCATTAGTTACCTCATTCTAGTGAAACTTACTCACACACTCACAGTGGACGTAGGCCAAATTGGCTGAACCACTTATATGCCAATGTTTCTCCTCTTATCCTCACCTCCTTCTACTATATATTTACTCTTGTGCTGCCGTTGTTATTGCCAGCTTGAGCTTATCAACACCTAATCAGGTGTGACTGTTTACAACGTCATCATTTTGGCACCGTCTATGGGAACGAGAGGATTCATCTCTTCCTTATTTGCTGCTTGACCTCACCGGAGACTCTGGTGGTGAAACAGACCTCCCCCATCGCATGGAATTATTTCACAATTGAAAGAGATCCTTAAAGGTACCGAGCTCCTTAGTATTTTTATTATAAGTTCACTAGTCTTTTTACATGAAGCCAGAGTTACCACCTCCATCATCTGGTGTTGGAGGACCCAGTTCTAGCCAAACACCACCCCATTCCGAGATGGCTGAGGTGGAGGCAGCCTTAAAGTCCTTAGCTGCTACTCAACAAGCAATGCAGGAGCAATTTTCCCAGCTAAGCCAGAATATAATAATGAGACCACCTGGGGTCTCACTGGAGATGGTTACTCTGGCAGCTGATCAGGGACAACATGAGACCAGGGGACCAACCCAGGCACCATGAAAATACATACCTCCTCCTCAACGGTAGAGGGATGTTGCTGACCCTAAGTATTTATGTCTGGTGAAACAAGGAAACCCTTGCCCAAAGGATATGTATGACGACATAAAGGTTGAGGATGCTCCTCCAGACTGTTAGGAGCTATATGAGATCTCAAACAACACTTTACGACCAATCCAGGGTGAAAGATGAGATTTTGATGCCCGATAAAGAGGTTCAGCTTTTGATCGATTAAGTAGAGGGTCGGCCTTCAAAAAACTCGGCCCAATCAATGACTTAAGGGAAAGACTATCCAGGTCAAGAAGCCTCGCAATATCCAAAATAGAGGGTGGAGACTGTCGGCCTCATCATGATCGACCCCCATATGGCGGAGATGGTGGTTAGGGGGAGGTCAACAGTCGACGTTGTGCTACAGCTAGGGAACCCTCGGTTCACCCTTTGAAGGTGGTCGGGGACAACCTCGACTAGGATGATGTTACTAAGCCATGGAATGACTCTATCCAAAGGATGGAAAATAAGATTAGAGATCTCATAAGAAGCCGAGACCCCTTACAGAGAGGGTATTCATAGGGTTCACCCTTTGTGGCAACGATTGTTAGCTTCCCAACCCCTGCCAAATTTAAGCCTCTAGTGGTGTCTCCCAGGTACAATGGAAGTACCAGCCCAGTCCATCATGTTGAAATGTATCAATTTGCAGCAGACATTTATGCAATCTCTGATGAGATGAGGTGCCGAGCATTCTCAATCACTCTAACTGGGGCTGCACATATCTGGTTCACTTCTCTTCCTAAAAATTTAATTGAGAGTTTTAAAGGTTTGGCTAAGCGGTTTACTCACAACTTCTATTTTAGGGTAAGACCTCAGAAGAAGAAGACTCACTTGCTTTATCAAGAGAAAGGGAAGAATGAAAGCCTCATAGACTATATCATGAGGTTCAACAAGGAAAATTTGGAGGTAGAAGATTATGAAGAGAGTATAGCCATGACAGCCCTTATTGGAGGACTTCACAAGAGAAAGATACTCTGGAATCTTATTGAAAACCCTTATAAGTCCATGGCTGAGATGTTAGCAATAGTTAAAAAGGTCATGAACTCGGAGGAAGCAATGCCTGCAAAATATGAGGATGAGAATGGAAGTAAAAGTGGAAAGTTTTAGAAGAAAAAGGATGGAAAGAAGAGGACTGGGGACGAAAAGTTTGTAGACTATACTCCTTTAACGGTGATCTGTGAACACATCCTCAATGAAATAAAGAATGATAGGTCTCTGAGATGGCCGGAGAAGTTGAAGACTCCTCCACATAAGATAAATAAGAATTTATAGTGCGAGTTCCATCAAGATCACGGCCATCTAACTGATGTATGTTTCACCCTGAAGGACGAGATTGAAAATATACTGAAGTCTGGAAGGCTAAGAAAGTATGTGGATATAAGAGCCTCAAAGAGTGGCCGAGCCGACATCAGAAAGAAAAGAAATGATAAATGTTGGGAAAATGCCTCCGTCGTGAAAGATGATGCCTCAGATGATAAAGATGATGACCCTGACCTCCCACCAAAGGACGGTAATGTCCCAGTAAAGAGAGTCAACATGATATCTTTTGGTATGAGCACTATCTTCGGGGGAATAGTAGGGGGTGTCTCAGAGGTAGCTGATCGCAAGGCTCATTTGGCAGAGTTGCAAGCAATAACCAAAGCCAAGGTTATGAACTTAGCTTCAACAGAAGTCAAACTTGAGAAGAGAAAGAAAGTAGACATGTAAACCCTCGTAGTTGGCTTATCGCGACTTGATTTCAAGGGTATCTTCGACTCTCACGATGACGACCATCTAGTCATCACCACAAGGGTGCATGGATGTGAAGTTCAGATAATCCTTGTAGATGAGGGCGGTTCTGCGCACGTTATGTTTTGGCCCTATTTCAAGAGCCTGGGTCTTAGATAAGGAAGGCTTGTCCCTTATCATCACCCCTTAATTATATTCATCGGGGAAAAGGTCCATCCATTAGGAATGTATGAAATGAATGTGAGAATGGAAGATGAATGTGCTAAGAGGTTGACCAAAAAAATTAATTTCTTTTTGATGGATGAAAATGTCTTCTCAGCCTACAACCTCATCATGGGACGAGTAGCCCTTAAGAAATTTAAGGTCGTGCCTTCAATGGTCCATCATATGCTAAAATTACCGACTCCCTATGGAGTAGAGGAATTGCAAGGTAACCAAACGTCAACGCATGAATGCTAATTCAACTTTACAGAAGAGAAAGAGGCTCATAAGAGGGTAACAACCACTTACAACATTGACACCCTTAATCCTAGAGACGAAACAAAACTCAAAAAAGGATAGGTCGCGAAGGAGGTGGAGTCCATCGTCCTCAATGAGGACGAGTCGAAAAAAACTATCCAAGTCGGCAAAGCCCGAAAGACAAAGACCAAAGAAGAGCTAATGAAGATGTTAAGGAAGACGCAGAGTATCTTTGCCTGGAGCTATGCAGACATGTCAGGTATTGATCCGAGATTATGTGTCATAAACTCAATGTCGAAGAGGATACCAATCCCATTAAACAAAGAAGAAGGATATACTCAAGAGAGAAGTACGAAGTTATCAGAGATGAGGTTTGAAAGCTTAAAGAGACCGAGTTTATTATAGAAGTTATATACCCTGATTGGCAGTCTAATGCTGTCATAGTGCCTAAAGCTAATGGGAAGTGGAGGATGTGTGTAGACTTCTCCGATTTAAATAAGTCTTGCCCAAAGGATAGTTTTTCCCTTCCTCGTATAGATCATATGGTGGATGACACATCAGGACATAAGCTCATGAGCTTCATAGATGCATATTCCGAGTATAATCAGATCTTTATGGACTCGACTGACTCAGAGAAGACAACCTTCATTACAGACAAGGGGACCTATTGCTACAAGGTCATGCCCTTCGGTTTGAAGAATGTAGGGTCTACTTACCAATGTCTTGTAAATAAGATGTTCGAGGATCAAATTGGCAAAACCATGGAAGTTTATGTGGATGACACACTGATGAATAGTCTAAAGGTCGACACTCTAGTGGCAGACCTCAAAAGAACCTTTGATACCATGGATAAATACATAATGAAGCTCAACCTGACCAAATGTGTCTTTGGGGTCGGAGCTAGAAAGTTTTTTGGTTTCATCATCAACCAAAGGGGAATAGAGGCTAACCCTAAAAACATTAAGGCTTTGATGGAAATTAATACACCTAGAACCATCAAAGACATTCAGAGGCTAACCGGATGAGTGGATGCACTTAACAGGTTTGTCTCCAAAGCTATAGATAAATGTCTTCCATTTTTTAAAGTGCTTAGAAAAGAGTTTGAACGGGATGAGGAATGTGATAAAACTTTTAAAGAGCTTAAGTCCTGCCTCAGATCCCCTCTACTACTATCACGCCCAATTCAGGGTGAAAAGTTGTATGTATATTTAGTTGTCTTAAAGTCAGCTATTACTGCTGCAATAGTAAGAGAATAGGATGAAGTGCAGAGACCAGTGTACTTCAATAGCAAAGAAATCCAAGGGTATAAGAAGAAGTACCCTCGAATTCAAAAGTTAGCCTATTCTTTGATACATGCTCCTAAGAAAATGAAGCCATACTTCTAGGCTCACTCCATGGTCATCCTCACTGATTCCCCACTCAGAAAGGTACTCCATAAGCCTGAGAAATCTGGAAGGCTAATGACCTGGGCAATTGAGTTGGGAGAGTACGATATTGTTTATCAACCCAGGGTTGCCATCAAGGGATAAGCACTTATAGATTTTGTGGCCTAGTTTACCTGGGATGAGGCTGAGGTTGAGAACCATCGTGGACCTTCAGATGAGAAGGTGGAGAGGAACGTCGGCCGAAAAGCAAACGAGGCCAATATAAGCACAGCTAGGCAAAAGGTTGCTGAGAATAAATAAGAGAGATGCCTCTTCAAGCAAGGGGCCCTGACAGAGGGAGACTTCTCTTCAAATGAAACCATCAAGAACCTCTTTATTGATGGGTCATCCTGTAAAAACAAGAGTGGAACAGGGTTTATATTGTCGGCACCGAATGGTACAGATATTGAGTATGCGTTGAGGTTCAACTTTATGAGGCATTAATATTAGGTCTCTCTTTAGTAAAAGCCCTAAGCATCGGTCAACTCCTAGTCTATAGTGACTCAAGATTGGTTGTGAACCAGATCCTAGGGGTGTATGAAGCCAAAGATGAAAGTATGGTAAGATATCTGAAGAAGGTGAGATCGATGCTAGAGGGCTTCAAAGAGATAAAAATTAAGAGGATGTCGCGGCTAGACAACAGCCAAGCTGATGCACTCGCGAGGTTGGCCTTAGCAACAAAAACTAACATAAAAATAGTAGTACCAGTCGAGATTCTGATCAAGCTGACCATTGAAGAGGGAGATGTTACTAGACCTTGTCTAAATCTGAACATGGGGGCCTCATTGATGGACCCAATTACCAGATACAACAGAGAGGGAGAATTTACAGAATCAAAGTTAAAAAGGAGGAAGCTGAGGTTTAGAGCTGCTAAATTCTCCATTGCGGTAGATGTCCTGTACAAGAAGGGATTCCTACTTCCTCTTCTCAGATGCATTCATCCTTTAGAGGTTTCATACATCTTGCAAGATGTGCATTAGGGACCACTCTTGTTCAAGCTATATTAGAGGAAGGTCATTGGCTAAAAGGATAATCACTCAGGGGTACTGGTGGCTGACCTTAGCCAAAGATACAGTTTCATATGTGAAGAGATCTGATAAGTGCTAGAAGTTATCCACCATTCCCCATCAGCCTTACCAGCCTCTGACTTCTATCAGTTCCCCTTGACCATTTGCAGTATGGGGTACTAATTTGGTAGGACCCTTGCCAAGGGTTGTAAATAACTATCAGGACTTAATTATGGCAACTGATTATTTCTCCAAATGGGTGGAAGTTGAGCCAATGATCACAATCACTGAGCAGAAGACCTTCCAGTTCATCTGGAAAAACATCATATGCAGGTATGGCTTCCTAAACACCCTCATCTTAGACAATGGAACCCAATTCAAGAAAGTTTCCTTAGAAAAGTATTGTGAAAGAGTAGGGATCAAGCAATTCTTCTTTTCCCCTGGACGACCCCAAGCAAATGGTCAAACTGGGGTCACAAAGCGAACAATCCTTGATGGAATAAAAAAGAAGTTGGAAGAGGCCAAAAGAAGATGGATAGAAGAGATATATGCCATGTTTTGGACTTATAGGATCACAGTGAGGACACCCATAGGGGAAACTCCATTTATGTTAGCCCATGGCTCATAGGTTATTATCCCAATATAGATAGGGTTTCCCACTCATAGAGTTCAGACATATGACCCTCAGAGGAATGAGGAAGAAAGAAGACTTGATCTTGATTTGATTGACGAAAGAAAAGAGGACGTAGAGATAAGGTAGGAAGCTTATCAGCCTAGAACTGTGAGATTCTACAATCAAATGGTAAAGACAAGGCCGATATCCATAGAAGACCTAGTCCTGAAGAAGACGTGGCAGAAACCTAATAAGCTCTATCCGAATTGGCACCGTCCTTACAGGGTAATTGATGAGGTTGTACCTGGCACCCATCGGCTAGAAAATCTAGAAGGGGAGCCCTTCTCCAACCCTTGGAATGCTGACCACCTGAAAAAAATTTACTTATGATGTTGCAATTATTTTATCTTTTTATAATACATGCACCAACCTATATAGAGAATGTCAATGAGAAAATAGCAATGTTGTGTTGAAGCTTTTGGTCCAATGTATATGTATTTAACATCATTAGTTTGGTGAAAATATGAGGCGAAACATCATTAACTTGGTGACCTCAGACCTTAAACATCATTAATTTGGTGAAATTACGAGGTTAAACACCATAATTTGGCAACCCCAGACCTTCAACATCATTAGTTTGCTGAAAATATGAGGTGAAACATCATTAACTTGATGACCTCAGACCTTAAACATCATTAATTTGATGAAATTATGAGGTTAAACACCATAATTCGGTGACCCCATACCTTTAACATCATTAGTTTCGTGAAAATATGAGGTGATATATCATTAACTTGGTGACCTCAGACCTTTAACATCATTAGTTTGGTGAAAATATGAGGTGAAACATCATTAACTTGGTGACCTCAGACCCTAAACATCATTAATTTGGTAAAATTATGAGGTTAAACACCATAATTTAGTGACCCCAGACCTTTAACATCATTAGTTTGGTGAAAATATGAGGTGAAACATCATTAAATAGGTGACCTCAGACCTTAAACATCATTAATTTAGTGAAATTATGAGGTTAAACACCATAATTTGGTCTCCCCCGGACCTTTAACATCAATATTTTGGTGAAAATATGAGGTAAAACATTATTAATTTGGTGACCTCAGACCTTAAAAATCATTAGTTTGTTGAAAATATAAGGTTAAACAACATAATTTGGTGATCTCAGACCTTTAACATCATTAGTTTGTTGAAAATATGAGGTTAAAACATCATAATTTGGTGACCTCAAACCTTCAAACATCATTAATTTGGTGAAATTATAAGGTTAAACACCATAATTTGGTGATATCATACGTTTAACATCATTAGTTTGTTGAAAATACGAGGTTAAAACATCATAATTTGGTGACCTCGGACCTTAAACATCATTATGTTTATATTCTTATGGTGAAATCTGTGGTATGTGGAACATCATAATTAAAGAACAACAAAATATCATAGAAGAAGTAATAGAAATAAGGAAATGAAATTTCATTTCAATCATAGAAAGATGATGTTGCAGAGTTGGCATATACAATAAAAAAAGAAAGATTGCGTCACTTAAAAAAAAGAGGTATCACAGACAGCATGGCATTATAAACAGTTCATTCAATTTTCTAAAAAAGCTTCACAAAAAAAAAGCCAAATAAGTAGCAGGAGAGATCTTCGCAGTTAGGCTTATGCCTCAGCAGGAGCCGACCCATCCACTGCTGGATTTATTTGGTCAAGGTTTGTAACTTCAACCTCATCACCGTGATGAACACCGTTGTTAGTCTTCGTGACCTCAAGAGAAGCCATATCGGTCGGGGCAACATCACTCTCTTCTACTTCCTTTAAAGCTTGGGCAAATCGAGGATCTCCACAGTCAAGACCAATAAAATCCTCGCCTAGTTGCTTTAATACCTCTCTCTATATAGTCAAAGCCAAAGCTGACAAACTCGTTAGAGACTTTGGTGGGTTTCTTTGCAGCATTGTCCAGAGCAGCTTTGACTGCAGCATTATCTTTTGATTGAAGAACATCAACCTTTACCTTCAGAGCTTTATCGTGATCCTCCTTGAGCTGAGATATCTAGTTATCCCTCCCCTTGAGGTCTCCTTTCAACCTTTCAACCTCGGCCTTCAGAGTGGCCTCAGCTTTTTCAGCATCCTTACCCTTTTCTATAAAGGGAAGCTTCTTTAAGGTCCATTCAACAAGACGGTGAAGACACACCACACTCTGCAGAAAAAGATCACACAAATGAGTACTAATTCCTAAAGAGAAGAGACAACACTTGGACGAAAAATAGCTAAAAATTTATATTAAACTGATCTGTGAAGAGTGAACTCGGCCAATAAAGGGAAATCTAAGGCACGAAGAAAATGCTTATCCTCCTCAGTCATTATGGTGCCAATAGAATCGACAGCTTTCAGACTATAGCCGACACGGCATCTCTAATATTGAGCTAAGATAGAAGATCAACCAAGGCATCGTCAGTCGAAATGAGTATGGCATAGTCTTTGTCTTGAGTCTTACTCAGCCTCGTATGAGCCGGCTTAGTGGAAGACTTCCTCTTCTTGGCAGCATCGACCTTAAAGGTGCTGACGCTCATTTTTATGGCAGGTGGGGGTACATTCTTGCCTCCTCATTTCTCCATGAGCTTTACAAGGCTGGGAGCCGATATCTCCCAAACTTCGTCTAAAATTCTTGTTGGTCGCTCTATAAAAAGATAAGTCTCTAAGTTAACAAGTCAGGTAGATAAAAAGTACGAGACATCACTTGGTAAGAAAAATTTAGAAACTTACGAAGATCTTCCAGAGGACCACCCCCCAAACCTGTCTGAGAAAGGTAATAGGGAGTTATCAAATGTTCATATTTAACAAGATGACCTTTCTTGCCTTGATTACGAAGGACCTCGACATTCTTGTAATTGTCTAGGCTAAGACCAAGGTCGGCTTTAGCCACTAGGGAGACTTTCACCAATCTCAGGGGGTCCTTAGAACCGACGTTCCATAAGCCTCGGCTAAGCCAACCTCCCAGGCCCCAGAAATAAAGAAATATCGAGGTTTCTAATTATGATTAGAAGTCAGGGTAACCAAGAGCATTTTCTTCTCGAATTTCCTGGCTAAGAAGTGGTAGTAGCTGGGGTCATTTTTGGTAGACGAGGGAATGTAATAACCTGTAAAAACTCTAACTGAAAAGTTTGAATGGTGAACAGCCTTCCAAAGGACAATATCCCCAATCATAACCCTCAAAGCGTTTGGAGACAATTGGGAAGGGCCAATATTTATTTATGAGAGTATAGCTCTGATAGTTGGGTGGATCGAAAGTCAAAAACCCAACTTAAGTATATGTTCATAGACACAGATTTCACCATCTCGACCATCGAAGGCCCTTTCATTCTTCAGAGGTTTCTTAAGGATGATTGAGGAATCTATGGAATTGAGGTGCCTAAAAGAAATAAGGTCGTACTCATTCATGCTACTCTCATACTTTACAGCTACATAGGTATCAAGTTCACTTCCTTTATCATCATCACCATCCCCAGCAACTTCGGTATGCGCACTCGTAAGGGCACCACCAGGAAACCTCTTCACAAACTCAACACCGGTGGTGGCCGATAGAGGAATGGCATCAATAGGAGGGGGAATTGCTACACTGGGTCTTAAGTTTTCTATGGAAGGAGATCTACGAGAAGTTCTAGCATCAATAGGAGGGGGAATTTTCAAGCTGGACAGTCAATAAATTATACAAATTGATCAAATCTTCATGAGATTGACTCGTATTTACACTCGTTGTACTACAATAACCTGTGCACTTGTGGTAATTTAATAATTCAACAACACAGATAATAATAATCTTATTTTCTTTCAGATGGAAAACACCCAACACAGTATAGCATGACAGGCTAGAGAGAGAGACGCTCAACAGCCTCAGCATCCACAACCGCAGCAGGAACCACTGGTAACATTCGCAGCATATTTAGATGCCATTGTTACCTAGGAAATCACTACAATAATGGCTGCCATGTTACAAAACTTCATGTCACCACCACCAACACAACCACGACAATAAGCGGTGGTACCAATTCAACAACAGAGCTTAGTTTGGGATAGATCACGTGGGGATTTTGCTAAGGAGAAACCCACCTGAGTTTGTTTGGAGTATAAATATGTAAGGATAAATTTTTAATAGAGTCAATTGTATGTAATTAGCTAAATTCCATTTAGAAAAAACTTGTTTGACTCATAGGTTAGGATTTGAGTTTTTTATCCTTCAAGTTTATGATGTGTGACTGAAGACCATAATGGCCAAGTTAAAGCGACATCGAATTCACATTAAGTTTCTAGTTGAGATTCGTCTTCAACATTCGAGGGATCAAAATGAGGTATGAATGCTAAGTTATGTTTGACCCATAGATAAATTTGGGTGCTAGTTTTGATAAAAATTTTTGAGGAATTTTTTGTAAAAAAATGCAGAGTGTTATATGTATAATTTTTAGAGTATGTGATACACCCGCAAACAAAATTCAACTTAGACCAAATTTTATCTTGTTAAAATAACAGAACATAAAACATGCAAGATATTTGAACTAAATGGAAATAAACCACAACCCAATAAATAAAAGATAGAAGATGAGGAGAAATCTCCTTCGGGTAAAACCTATATTCAGCATTGTTTGTAATCGGGTATTGATATGCCCAATATGTACCCTCATACTCGGAGTCGACAACCTCGACTGGTGTAACGGTCGAGTCATTAGGAGGCTCATAATGGACATGAGAGAAGACATCCTTCATAAGGTCGTACCCATAATAACCAACCTCAGTTGGCCATCAGCCGTGGTTAAACAACTTATGGGCTCAAGCGACTGCCATTGACGTACCATGCTTCAGCTGACACTTCAGCCATGATTAAAATCTAACCTCGGCGAGTCAATCAAGTCGAGGTCATACTTGAGTTTGGCGGAACAAAGATAACCTTCGGACTTACCAATCATCATACTCGGCTGGGTCGAGGTTACCATGGATGACATCATAAGTCCGAACACACGCAAGTACATGGAAGACTTGGAACACATGAGAAAATCAGTTATAACTAAATCATTCCCCTCACGTGAGGGAATAGTTGGTTATCATTCCTTACATATGGCACAGCCAAGTGTCCACCTATGATTAGTGTATTCAACACACACATGCTCATGACATGCTTGGGGTACACTACACCCCCAAGCACTATAAATACATGCATTCTCCTACCTTGGAGAGAGATCAACGATTGCAACCCCAGCCAAATCTCTGTTTGAATACACAGTAGAGAGAGAAAGTGAGAGATTGTATCATAGGCCATTAGTTCCCTCTTCTAGTGAAACCTACTCACATACTCATAGTGGACGTAGGCCAAATTGGCTGAACCACTTATATACTAGTGTTTCTCCTCTTCTCCTCACCTCCTTCTACTACATATTTACTCTTGTGTTATCGTTGTTATTGCTAACTTAAGCTTATCAACACCTAATATGGTGGTACTATTTATAGCATCATCAGGTTTTAAAGAATGTTAATTACAGACTTACAAAACTTAGAGATCCACTATGTGATGCAATAATGTCTTCACTCCTTATTATCAACAATAAATGATGCAGATCTGACACCTCCCCTTAGCAAGCTCTATTTACCTTGGTATCTACTGATCAGCCTCAGAAATCAGTATTCTTATCTTCAATAATGGGGGATCAATTGTATAAGGCCAGTAGTAAAGAATCAACTCTACAAGAGTATGAACATGGATAGTGTTCTATAGTGTTTGATAAATCTCAACAAATCATTCAAGAGTTTTGATTTGGAAAAAAAAAAGTTTTAAACAAACTAGGGTTTGGAGACCTTTTAATTATGTATGGGAAAACAAATCTCGCCAAAAGTTATAAGAAATGCTGATCCCAAAACCCCTTTTTATAGTAAAAAGGAATTTTAAGGAGACACAAATTTTTAGAAATCTTGTTTGAATGAAAAAAGGACCTCGTTCAAATGAAAATATATTCTCATAATCTTGTTCGAATATAGAGCTAATCTCATTTGAACTAGATTCGAACGATATAAGCTTTGTAAACAAAACAAAAGTCATTTGATGTTCGTTTGAAGTTATTTTGAGCGAACTCTCGATCTTGTTTGAACGAACACATAAATTCGTTCAAACAACTTAAAAAATAAAATGAAAAATTCTTTTGAAAAATCATTTTAAAAACAAGCCTCAAACACTTTATTAAATCAACCCCTGAATAAAGTGTTTATGTATAATCAAAATCATATAGCTTCTTGATGATTTTAGCAACAATTTCAACTCATTCAATCTTTGATTGTTTCTCGATCACTAAGTTATCTTCCCTTGAAGTTCTTGAGAAGTGCATAATGACGATGTAATGGAGTATGCTAAACTAGAATAGATGATGAGCAATCATTAAACTTGCTCTTAAAAATCTCCTCCTTTGACTATTCCGATACAAAACACAAACCAAAAACAAATAACCCTAAGATAAGTACAACTAATTCCCTCCCAAACCCGAAAAGGAAATGGAACTTGGGACATTATCTTCAATGGAAAGTATTCATCGTGTAGTCCCTGAAATCATCAAGGCAGAAAATATCTACACTTATAAAGCAAAAGAAATACTATGATGCATGGAGTTTTAAGAAAACATAAAACTCACCCACAATATGTTCTATCCTTTTTGTCCGTAATAGACAAAGTGTTATAAACTAATCCTAAAATGTTAGCATCACATGAATCAAAATATGAAATATCATCACATTGAATAAACAATTATGCCCATTGTATGAGACTTCAAAGATGCAACAAACTATTTGTTTTTTAATCTTTTGTGTATAAAAAGTACATATAAGTACAAATACAAAAGTCACACCATGGAGTAGTACAAATATATTCGAATCATGGAAATGGAATGAAGTTATGTGAACTTTAATCATAGAAAATTTAACATAGTCATACGTAGCAAAGGTGCACGAAGTCAAAGAGATACTCTATAAGAAAGATCTCAATTCAACCTCAGGTGTAAAATTGTCGAATGGAGTGAAATTGACTCAACTTATGAAAAATGCCATGAATTTTAATGCTTCACAAATTAATAACGACAAACTATATAATGTTTTTGAAGGACGTTTATTATGCAAATCCAATGATCTTCAACTTATAACACCTGAAAAATCTCATATTTTAAGCATACACTCTCAAAATATTTCGAAGGAATCATATTCCTCATGATAGTTAAGCATCAATGCAATAAAAAATTATCCTTCACACTTTTGTTTTTATGTGCCGAAATCATATTTTAGGCTCTTGCCAAAGGTGGCCTTGAAGGCAAAGAAGATTGATTCTTTCATATCCCCTTTCCACTACTTTAAACAAAAATTAAATTTTGGGGGAAAAGAAATCCGCGCAATGGTTCTTACAAGCACAATAAGTTCCTAGTACATTTGTTTCATTATTAAGCATGATTGAATCAGGACACAGTATTCGACACATGGTAAGCAAGTCAAATGTTCAAAGGGTTCGTGTATATGTGCAATAAAGGTGATATAAAGAGTCTAGCATGAAGGAAATAATCATCAAAGAATAATGGAATGCTAACCACGCATGATAAAGATTTCTAAAGAAATGAAGCCAAGTCTCATAACATCATGATTAAGTCACATAAATGGATGTAATGTTATGCACATCCATATATAATGTAAACCAAAATACAAAAATATTTTTGAATTTTTGAATTTTTTTAATCAAAAATGAAATAGTATTGAAATTTTTTGAAACTTTTTCTAAAAGAAAAGAAAATGTTTTGGGATTTTCAGAAATATAAACATAGAAATACAATCTAGTAATAGGGATAAAAGATAGCAATATGATAATCACCCTATACTAGATACAATACCCAAACTCAATCAATGGCATAAATACTCAAAGACTTCCTAAGATCCCCAAATCTAAGTACATTTAAAGGTTTATTGAAAATGTTAGCTAATTGACGATCGATACTCACAAAGATTAAGGAAATATCTTCTCCTCTACAAGATCATGAATTAAGTGCTAAAAAATCCTAATATTCTTTGTATGATAATGTTGGACCGGATTACGGGAAATTTATATTGCACTCGTATTATCACAAGACATATTCATTATGCCTTGAGTAATCCCATAATCGTCCAACATTTTCTTCATCCGTAAGAGTTGTGTCAACAACTCCTAGGGGCAATGTACTCGACTTATGCTGTGGATAAATAAATGAAGTTTTGCTTCTTTCTCAACCAAAAAACAATGAGGTGCTTTTACAACCATAAACATCCCTAAACTAATCGGCATCCGAATAATTCAACAAATGGCCTTCTGTATTAAAGGAATACCAAATACCACAAGAAATAGTGACACACACGTATTTGATGATACGTTTAAGTGCAAGCAAGTGAGACTCTTTTGGGTACACTTGGTAACACGCATAAACTCCAATACTAAAGGCTATGTGAGGACCACTAGCGATTAAGTAGAGGAGACTACTTATCATACTCCTATAAAGCATTTTCTCTACGTCCTTGCTTAAAGTGTCTTTGATAAACTTAGTCGAGGAACTCATGGGTGTGCGTGATTTCTTAGTGGAGTCTAAACCAAACTTCTTCACTAGGTTCCTAGCGTATTTATATTAAAATATAATTATCATATTCTGTAATTAACACACTTGGAGTCCTAAGAAGAACGTGAGTTCACCAACTATGCTCTCTCAAACTCACTCTTAATATCTTCCTCAAAAGTGTGAGCATGTTAGGAACATGTGGATCCAAAGACTATGTCATCCATATATACTTATGCACCAAGATAGCGCCACCCTCTCTCTGAACGAACACCATCATATCAACTCCCCTTCTCTTAAATCCATGAGTTAATAGATAAAAAATTATCCCTTTATACCAAGCATAGGATGCTTGCTTCAAACCATGCAGGGCCTTCTTTAGATAAAAGACGTGTCTCGAGTGCTTTGGGTCTTCAAACCCTTTTGGTTGATCCATGTAATTTTACTCCTGAAAAATGTCATTAAGGAAGGCGCTCTTAAGATTCATTTAATATAACTTAAATCGTAGATGACATATTATGGCGAGTAGTAAGAGGATAAACTCAAGCCTAGCAACAGGAACGGAGGTCTCATTAAATTCTACACCATCAATATGTGTGTAACATTGAGAAACCAACCTAGACTTATTGAGAAAAATGGTACCATTATTATCCATATTGTTCTCTTAAACCCACTTGATAGCAATCACATTAGTCTCTCTAGGTCGGGGGACTAATCCCCAGCATCGCTCTTTCAAAACTGAAGCAACTCATCTTGCATAGCACATATCCAATGGTCATTCTTGAGTGATTCCTTCATATTCTTGGGATTTACTGTGGAAGTGGAGCAAAAGTATCTAACCATATTCTTTAGTTGAGCGCGAGTCTTGACACCTAGTGTGGGATCACTGAGTATGTTGGAAGGGTCATAAATCTTTCGAACCTAAGAGGGTGGATCCTCTAAATTAAGAGTGGGGTCTATCATTTTGGTGTTATGAACAATGAGATCATCAATTGGGGGGGTGCATTGTTCTTACACGCAAGGGTAGGATGAATAAACATAGTCGGCACATTATCTCTAATTATGACATTTATCAATTCCATAACCTTAGAGCTTTTAAGGTTAAACACCCTATAGGCTCTACTAAACGAAGAATACCCTAATAATATTCCCTCATCACTTCTAGAGTCAAATTTACTAAGTCCTCTGTATCTCTAAGAATATAGCAAGGACTTTCAAAAACTTAAAAATACGATAGGTTGAGTTTCTTCGCTATCCACAACTCATATGGAGTGTGAAGTGTGGACGAAAATATACCCTATTCACTATGTGCCATGCAGTACTAAATGCCACCACCCAAAAACATCTAGGCACGCTTCTTCCAATAAACATGGATATATTTTCCCTTTAATTTTTTATTCTTCCTCTCAACAATCCCATTTCGATTCTTCCTCTCAAATTTGCCTTCCTTGCGATCCACAAGGTTAGTAAAATATGAATTGTCACCAGTTAGGTGCCTAGAGCACTAACTATTAAAATACCATTGAGAAGTATCTCAAACCTTGAGAGCAACGTGAACAACAAGGTCTTTGTCTTCATTGTTAGGTGCCCACGATGAGGTAACCTTTTCCTTTCCCTTATCATTTTTGGCTCTAGACATAACATTGGAAGTGTTATCGAAAAGTGTAGACATCCTTTGAAATTCTTCCGTTAATATTTTAGAAGTCATGACAAGAAACTCAATTTTCTTTCTAAGACTACCAATGTCTCTATAGTGGAGTATGGGAGCATATGTATGAGAAAATAATCCTATCTTATAGAAAAATTCCCTAAAGTACCTCTTTATTTGCAATGGGTACAAACATATACTTTCTTAGGTCTTCCTTGGTTACAACGCTTAGGACAAGTTCTCCATGGTGGGTTAGGTCAAGACCCATACGGATCCATAAAAAACTTGGGAACCGATTCAGTTACATTATGGGAAGTGGATGTACCCTCGTAACCTATCCCTTGCCTCTCCTTAAAACCTAACATGAGACCAAGAAACATCTTTCCAACCTTCTTAGATGTGTACCCTTAAGTAACTTTGACCTTTTGATCATGTTAGAGATATTCCTTAAATTGGAAAATATGGCGCTTCAAGTTTCTTAAAGTCTCTAATGATGCTTGAAGATCTCTTGTAATACTAAACACTTTGTTGGTCAAGTTAGTCTTTTCCCTCCCCATCAAAACTAAACTGATCACTCAAAGAAATTCTAATCGAGATCTCACTCTCTCATATAATCTTCAACTCCATTTATAAAGATGACACCCTAAGATCCAAATTCTTATTTTGCTTTTTGGTTTTAAAAGACTTGGTGTAAAGCTCAGTGTAGGCATATCGGATACCACGTTCTCCCTCACTTAAAACATCATCATCCTCACTCTTCCCATAATGGTTCGACACATTATTAAGTATATTATGTTTAAAAACATCCTCATCAGTGTGAGACATACTTGAAATGTTAATGTGACTAGCCATGAACGAGGTGAAGTTATGTCCATGAGTTGATTTATCCTCATAATTCGCAAACTCGAAATCGCTCTCACTTAAAGTGACATTATAAGCAACTTTTTCTTTGCCATGTCTCTTAAGCCTTGTAACACACTCGTGGAATTTAGGAAGCTTACCCTCATACTCATCATCTCTCCAAACATCCTTTCTTAGGTGACTCTCCTCTAGCTTTTCTTTGATTTTACTTAAAAACATTCTTGCCTGATTTGAAATTTTTGTCTTTCTCAAACTTTTATTTTCCACTTTGGAAGAATTTTGATTTTTTAATTTGAGAATCTTTTTAATTTATAACAAATAAGGCAAGATTATCTAGACAGAAATCAAAATCGGCGTCAAAACCCTCATCTTTTTTCTTTAATTAAGCTTTTAAGCGATCACTTTTTATTTATTCTTTTGATTTTTGGGAAACGTATATATTTCATAAGTCACCTATGAGATATTCTAACCTAATAGTATCTAAAATTACCAAAGAATTAAGGACAGTGATTTTTGCACTAAAATGGGACGGAAGAGATCTCAAAATTTACTTAAATACCCCTGTCTCAGGAATTCTCTCACCCAAATTAAAGCTAGAGTTCACAATTTCAGACAATCATGCATAAAATTCATCAAACATTTCAGATGCAAGCATGCTATTGGTCTCAAATTATGTGGTGAGATTCTGGAGCTTAGAATCTTTCGCACCATTGGTAACCTCGTAAGTGAGTTGGAAGATATCCCATGCTTCCTTACACATGGTACACGTCATGATATGACGAAATTCGTTGGGTATGGCATTACCAAAAATGGACTTAAGCCCCTAGAGTTAAAGTTACTCCATCTAAAATCATCCTCAGTCCAAGTAATGACTAGTTTGAGAATAATAACTTCTTCATTAGTCACGGTAGGGGGAGTCCACCCCCTTTTAATAGCAGTTCAGTCTCGCTCGTCAATCGATTTCAGAACCGGCCTCATTCGATATTTTCAATACGTATAGTTAGTCCCATTAAATGTAGGTGGCCTATTGTACGAATTATCCATATAACCACCAAGATCCATTTAAGTAACTTGTAGAAACAATATCTTATACCAATTTAAAAAGCATAGTGTTATATGTATAATTCGTAGAGTAGGTCACACACATATAAACCAATTTCACTTAGTCCAAATTTTATCTCGTTAAAATAGGTAAAACTAAAATATGCAACATATTTAAACTAAATGAAAACAAACCACAACATAACAAATAAAAGATAGGAGATAAGGAAAAATATCTTTCGGGAGAAATTTATATTCAACACTGTTTATAATTAGGTATTACAGAATGAAAATTGTAGACTTACAAAACTTAGAGATCTACTAAGTGACACAACAATATCTTCACTCCTTATTGTCAACAACAAACTATTCAGATCAAGCAGCTCCCCACATCAAGATCCACTTTCCCTGGTATCCACTGATTAACCTCATGAATTATTATTCATATTTTCAGTAGTGGACGATCAACTCCACAAGGTCAACTGTAGAGAATCAACTCTACAAGGGTATGAACATGGATAATGTTCTTATAGGGTTTGATAATCTCAAAAAAACATTTCGGGGTTTTGATTTGGAAAACAAAAGAGTTTTAAACAAAATAGGATTTAGAGATCTTTTGAAAAATTATGGGAAAATAAATCTCGCCAAAATTTCAAAAATAGATGATTCCAAAACCCCATTTTATAGAAAACATAAATTTTGAGGCAACACAAATTTTGAGAAATATCATTCGAATGAAAATAGGACCTCCTTCGAACGAAAATGGGATCTCATTAAAACTAAGATAAATCGCATTCGAACAAAGAGCCAATCACGTTTGAACCAGCTACGAAGGAGCTTCGAACGATATAAGTTCTGTAAAGAGAACAAAAGTCGTTTGATGTTCATTTAAAGTTCGTTCGAAGATATAAAGTCATTAGCATGACTTAAAAAAATAAAAAAATCTTTGAAAAATCATTTTAAAATCAAGCCTCGAACATTTTATAAAATTAACCCTTGAATAAAGTGTTTATAAATAATTAAAACCATATACCTTCTTGATGATTGTAGAGACAATCTTAACTCCTTAGATATTTGATTGTTGATTGGTCACTAACTTCCCTTCACTTGAATTTTCATAGAAGTACATGATGATGAGATTGTGATGGAATATGCCAAACTAAAATAATTGATGAGTTATTATAAAACTCCCTCTTAGAGGTTTTTGAAGAAAAAATGTTTTTTTTGTTTAAGTCGTTCGAATGAGTTATACGTAGTCGTTAAAACGAGATCTGCATGTCTTTCGAATGAGTATTCAAACGAGATTGAACAATTTTTTCTTCTCGATAAAACAATAAACAAAACAAGCTCGTTCCATCTCTCTTCTAATGAGAATAGTTATGTGTTTAAATGGCCATATTTTTTGTTCGAGCAAGATTGCTATAGTTGTTCAAATGAACTTATGATTCGCATTCAAACAATATGCCTCAAAAAATTTGTTGCCTCTAAATTTTTGTTTCTTATAAATACTTAGGACTAACATCAGTTTTCATTAATGATTTTTGTGAAAATGAATTTTAAAGTCAAATCTAAAACCTCATAAACCCTAGTTTACACCCACGTTTGAGATCCAGGAATCCTACACACATATATATCTATTTGAGATCTCTTTTGGACTCCACCAAGATTTTTTTTCTCTATTTATTGAGAGTATTTTGAGCATTCTTTTTATTTTAAGTTATTTTATGTTTTGTCCCGGAATAACCAAAGGGGTAGATTTATAAGGACAAATTTCCAATCGAGTCATTTATAGTATTGGCTATATTTCGTTGGACAAAACATCTTTGGGTCATATCGATTCATCATCTAACATCCATGAAGAATTTTGGCATCCAACTTCTCACGCATCATCAAATTGCCTTCAGGATCTCTTTTTCCCAAAAGGTATATGACCCAAATAATTTTTGGGTTGGAGTTAATTTTAATATAATTAAAATTGTTTTGGAAATTTTTTTGATTAATTTTAATCATTTTTAGAAAATTAACATTCTTGTTCGAAGTTAGCCAGGTCGTTCGAACGACCTAGTTCTAACGAACCTTTCCAAAATTTTCTAAATTATCATTAGAAGTTTCGTTAGATATGTCGTTCGAACAAACATGTTCTAACGAAGTTTCTAACGACTTTCCTTATAATTCCTTAACTTATCGCTAGTAAACTCATTCGAATGTAGTCATTCAAACGAGTTTCGTCAGTTATGATTTTTTTTTAAACTTTCAACAATTTATTTTATTAACTATTTTGGTCCACTACTTTTCTCAGATCCATATGTGGACGAAAAACAATTTTTGAATAAGGAACTTACACTTTTGAAACGAAAGATTTTCATATTATCCTTTTAAGAAAAACTTTCTCCAACACATTTTGATTTTGAGTGAACACATTGAAGATCCAAAGCCCCGTACTTTATACCTTGAATTCGTCATGGACATAAGCGGTGGATTTCTGCGTCCTTTTTTATTGGAGACGGTTTTTTGGCCTTCAGTGGATACCGAGACACGAGCAGTGTTGTACAACATATTGGAGCTTCGCGTACTACAAATGGAGGTAGAGGAGACGGCATCACCAAGTCTTAGTGAGTCAAGTCTGTAAGTCTTTTGAGTCCCTTTGTAAAACCTTTACTTATAGTGGATTTGTTTAGGCCCAGTCGTCCGAGATTTTTCCCATTTGGGTTTTCCTCGTACATCGGCATATTATAATTGTGACTTCTTTTTTTATATCCCATAATCACCTAGATGTATGTGTAGGCTAAAAGGATAAAATTTGGATTAATTTATATCTCCTACTTTAATTGGAAATTCCCTTAACCTACTTAATAATTGTACTCACTCACTTAGGTATTCGCAAAGAATATAAAAATTGGAATATTTCTATCTCTGCCCAATTTTATAATGGTGTGGTGTGTGTACTCTACAAAATAATTCAAGTCTAGAGACGGAGGGGTATGGCTTAGCTTCTTATGAATACTTCGTTTATCTTAGGCGACCGCTTCAATCAATGAATGACGAAGTCGTCCTAACCTTCCCTTTATGCGTATTAACTACATAACTAGTCGAAAGACGAAAAAAAAAGAACAGCAATATGGAATTGGACCAAGTCCATAGTGTTTTGGCTGGCCCGAAAAGTAGTCTGATCATAGTGCTCGATCTCGGGTTGCGCTTCTTTCGACTGCGAAGTGATAGGACCGAAAAATCTTACCCATTAGTTGGTCCACGACTTCAAGCATAGCCGCCCCTATCTCCGAGCACTTAATCAAGCAGCATAGGGTGTGACGGCCCTGAGCTAGATAGATTCAACTCGCACTCCAATCGAGGCGCTCCCTAATAACAGATAGTTGGGCCATTCTCTTACGCATATGTAGTTGTTCATACCAAGGCTATAACCTTGCAAGTTCAAATTGGTATTAGAGCTAGTCTCTAAAACTTATTTAGATGAATCCTGGAGGTTATATGGATAGTTTTTTGTCGAATAAACACCCTATGTTTGATAGAACTAATTATACTTATTGGAAAGAATGTATGTGTACCAACCCACGTAATTTTGAGCTATTTTAATTAATTTTTGGAAAATGAAGGAAAATAAAGTTTTTGATAAAATTATTTTTTATTGCTCAAATATGTTGGTTATTATTTTTAAAGGCGAGAATTTCAAACGGTTTCAAAAACGGAGTTTAAACGGATTTTAAAATGATTTTTAAATGTTTTTAACTCTTGGAGTTGTTTTGACTTCCAACTCTTCATTTCTTTGCCTTATTTAAAGTAGTCTTTTTGATTCCAACTCTTCATTTATTTGCATTATAAAAGGAAGTCATGGGCAACCCTTTTAACATATTTTTGGCACAAATTTTGGCAGAAAATATATTTTATATTCCTCTTCTTTTTATATACACATTGGCCCTTGAGATTTGTGAGTTCCAACCTTAGATTCGAGGTGTTCTTGGGGCTATTTTTGAGGATGTTCTTGGAGGATCTTTTGTGTTGATCTTGAGGGTGTGATCATTGGTTTCTCATCATGGTTTGAGGTATGGGATTTTACACAATATGCTCCTTAAATCTCACGAGTATCATTCTCTTTGAATTCTTATTAATTGAACTCATATTTGAATTGATAAATTCATTGAAATCTGGAAAATAATTGTTGAAATTATTTTGATTCATGTGGTATCATTATATTGTTGATGAGCACGTTGTCATGAGATTTTAATATGGCACGGATGTTGGGCACCCGCCAAAATTCCTGTTTCCCGAGCTATGGCTTGATAAAGCATATACGGATGTGGTGAGGCCTGGTGACCCGGTTAAAGTGTTGTTGAGAAATTATATTGATAAATGCTTTGAGATTTGCATTTTGATTTGAATGTTCGTACTCGTGTTGTTACGTTTTATTCACCCCTAATATATTTGTTGAGCATCTTTCTTATCGTATTGTGTACTTCCCCATATTTTCTTTTAGTGGCAGGTTAGCGCGAATTTTGGGGCGCTATGGAGATTGATTTTAGCGAGGATTGTTTGGGAAAGATTTGTATTATTTTGATGTATAGAGCTTTGGAGATTTGTATTTATTTTTCGAGTTAGATATTGTATTTATTCGAGAGACTTGTTGTATTTGAAGAATTGATATTAGTGGATTTATATTATTTTGGGTTTATTTAGATGCTCTATACCCTATCACTTGTGGATTTGGATTTAGTTTATCGATAGTGGTGCACCGTTCGCTCTCCCCGGGCGAGCGGGGTGTTACATTATGAAATCTTCGTTAAAATCTATTGATGAATGTGTTTGGGTAGCTGTTGAAAAGGGACGGTCTCCAACTACTATAGTTCTTGGAGAAGAAACTGTTTTAAAACTCGTAGAGGATTGGAGTGAGGATGAATTAAAATAGTGTAAATTTAACTCTAAAGATTTAAATACGTTGTTTAGTGATGTGACTACCGGTGAATTTCGGTGTATAATGACGTGTGAGGCGTCAAAGGACGCTTGGAATATTCTCCAAGTTACTCATGAGGGAACGAGTGCGGTTAAAGCTTCTAAACTTCAAAACATAACAACCCAATTTGATACCCTCACCATGAAAGAAACTGAAACTTTTGATGAGTTTTATGCTCGTATATCTGATATTGTTAATCCTTTCTTTGATATAGGTGGTAAAATTCCCGAAGATCGTGTAGTCAATAAAATTCTTAGATGTCTTCCTAAGAGTTTCATTCCAAAAGTCACAGTTCTTAATTCCTTAGGAAATCTAAATACTTTAAATCTTGAAGAACTTTTTGATGATCTTCAAACATATCAATTAGATATGTTTCCTAAAGATAACAAAACCAAAGATAAGGGTGTAGCCTTGAAAGTAAAGAAAGAAGAAGTGTCTGAGTCCGATGATTCTGATATCGATCCTGATGATATAGCTCTATTTGCTAAAAAAATTTAAAAATTTCTCAAGTTCAAAAGGCAAAAATCAAATTTGAAAAACTGAAATTTAAGAAAAACAAAAACAAAGGTAATAGAAGTTTTAATAATCAGGATCCTAAAAAGTTTAAGAGAGACAACCTTAAAAAGGATGATTCAGGGAGATGTTTTGAGTGTGAGGGACGTGGTCATAGAGCAGATGAGTGCCCCACTAAGCTTAAGAGACAAGATAAAGAAAAGGAAGTTTATAATACTACTTTAAGCGATAGTGAGATTTTGTCTAAAGACTCCGATGACTCTACCCCTTCTAGAAATAATTTCACTACTTTTATGGCAAGTCATGCTAGTGATTCAAGCGAGTCGCTTACTAAAGTTGACAATTCAGAGTAGGAACTTGAGGGCTTATCCACTCAATCTGAAAGTAGTGATGTAGAAGAAAGTAAGAGCGATGTTAATGAAAGTGAGTTACAATCTGCCTATACAGAGTTGTACACTGAATCCATGCGTATTCAAATGGTAAATAAAAGATTAATACTTAAAGTGTTAACATTAGAAAAAGAGTTGAAACGCCTGAAGGAGAAGGAGGCTCTAGTTAGTAAACTCGAGGCGATTAAGATATCTCTTTCTGAGAATATTATCTTGGTAAGTAATGAAAAATGTGACTTAATTAACTCCGTAGATAGTGTCAATAAAGATCTTATTGAGTCCTTAGATATTAGAAAATCTCTTGAAATAAAAATTATCCAACTTGAGAAAGATCTCGAGTCCTCTCATGAATTCAAAGTCTCACTCGAAGATAATTCAGGAAGAATGGGAAAATTATTTCTAGGTCCCGTTTTAGGATATAAGGAGAAAGGTTATCAAGAGAGAAAGGGCATAGGTTATGAGGAAGGTGAGTCATCCAACATCAAATCTGAACCCATATCCAAGTTTGTTTCTAAAACAATCCCTCTAAGACCTAATCTATCTAAAGGAAGTCCTCCTAATCAATATACAAAAGTGACTCCAAACCAACCCTATGTGTGTACTTATTGTCAGAAAAAGGGTCACCTTAGAGATATTTATTACAAGCTTGGGAAGAATTCTTATTTTAATACTCCTAGTCCACACAATAGCTCCTTTTCTAGCCTTAAGAACCAAGTTGAAAATCTAGTTAATACTTCGAAAGATGTAATGAAAAAATTTCTAAGGATTTTTATGAATCAAGAAAATAATTCTTACAAAATACTAGAGTCAACAAAGGGAAAAACACAACTCAAGCACGGGTTAAGAAAGATAATACTAATAAAGCTTTTGTTGTTCATGTTGCACTTAAGGCTCAAAATACCTCCCAATGGTACTTTGATAGTGGATGTTCCAGACATATGACTGGGGATAAATCTTTATTTACCACTCTTGAAAATTATAAAGATGGTAAGGTCACCTTTGGGGATGGAAGCAAATCTCGAATTATAGGTAGAGGGTCTATTAAAATTATCGATTTTCCTAAACTTAAAATTTCCTTTATGTTGATGGTCTCAAGGAAAATTTGATAAGTACTAGCCAGCTATGTGATGAAAACCTTGATGTTAAATTTAGTCAATCGGGGTGCACCGCGTATGATAAATCGGGTGAGGCTATTTTAGAAGGTTTGAGGACTAATGATAATTGTTACGAAATTGCTCCAAATTCCTCCTTAGTATGCAATAGTGCCAATGTCTCATCTGCCGATCTTTGACATCAACGGTTAGGTCATGTTAACTTTAGAGATCTCAATCATCTAGTTAGGAAAGACCTAATCAAAGGCTTACCGTCCTTAGGAAAACCAACCTCCTCAATTTGCGAACCTTGTCAACTAGGAAAACAAATTAAGAGCCCTCATAGAAAGTTGAAATCTATAACCACCTGTCGTGTCTTAGAATTGATTCACATAGATCTTATGGGTCTCACTCGTACCGAGAGTATATGAGGAAAGAGATATATCTTAGTGATGGTAGATGACTTTTCTAGATATTCTATAGTATGATTTCTTCGAGAAAAGTCCGATACTGTTGAATTTCTAACGGTTAAATATTGAGTCCTTCAAAATCAACGTGGTGATATGATATATTGCTTTAGACGTGATAATGGAACTGAATTTAAGGAATCCGGTGTGAATGCTTTTTGTGATGAAGTTGGTATTAAGCATGAATTCTTGTTCGTTCAAACCCCACAATAAAATGGTATTGTTGAGAGAAAGAATCGAATGATCCAAGAAGTGGCTAGATCGATGGTCCTTGGTAGGAAAGTGCCTCGTAGGTCTTGGGCAGAGGCGGTTAAAACCTCTTGACATACCGT
Organism: Sambucus nigra; assembly: GCA_949130495.1. Taxonomy (NCBI): domain Eukaryota; kingdom Viridiplantae; phylum Streptophyta; class Magnoliopsida; order Dipsacales; family Adoxaceae; genus Sambucus; species Sambucus nigra. The sequence goes on along the minus strand of OX422217.1, from coordinate 515,739,236 downwards.
GAATAGGGTATACTTGCGTCCTAATATTAATAAAACTCCATATGAGTTGTGGACTGGTTAGAAACCCAATCTAGCATATTTTAGAGTCTTTGGGAGTCCTTGTTACATCCTTAGGGATAGAGAGATTCTAGGTAAATTTGACTAAAGGAGTGATGAAGGTATTTTCTTAGGTTATTCTCAAAATTGTCGAGCTTTTAGAGTTTACAATTTAGTGAGTTCTAAAGTTATGGCATCAATTAATGTAGTCATAAAAGATGATGATCCGGCTACATGTATTGATGATGAGGAAGATTCCCCTAGTGAGTGTGATCCCCCCCCCCCCCCCCCGATGTTGAAAACATCGAGTTGAATAATGCCTGGTAGACCCCATAATTAAAATAAAGAATCCGTCTCCATGGGTTCGTAAAAGTCATGACCCCTCCAAAATTATAGGAAATCCCGAATTAGGTGTCAAGACTAGAGCGCAACTAGAAAATGAGGTTACTTATTTGTGTTATACCTTTAAAATTGAACCTAAAAATTTTAAAGAAGCGTTAAAAGATGAACATTGGATTAATGCCATGTAAGAAGAGTTGTTTCAATTTAATAAAAATGATGTTTGGGAATTAGTCCCTATGCCTACTAATACTAACGTCATTGGTACCAAATGGATTTTTATAAATAAAATGGATGAAAATGGTATCATTATTCATAACAAAGCTAGGTTGGTTGCCCAAGGATACACCCGAAGAGAAGGTGTTGACTTTGATGAGACTTTTTCTCCAGTTGCTAAGTTAGAATCGGTTCGTCTTTTACTAGCGATAGCATGTCATCTTAAATTCAAATTGTATCAAATGGATGTCAAAAGTGCATTTTTATTTGGCATCCTTCAGAAGGAAGTCTATGTTGAACAACCTAAAGGGTTTGAGGTCCCTAAGTATCCTAGTCATGTCTTCTTTTTTAATAAACGTTATATGGTTTGAAACAAGCACCCCGTGCTTGGTATGAGAGTCTTACCTCTTACCTCCTTTCTCGTGGATTTTTTAGAGGGGGAGTAGACATGACATTATTTGTTCGTCGAGATGAGAATGCGATCTTAGTTAACCAAGTGTATGTCAATGACATAGTTTTTGGATCTACTTATGATAAACATACTTAAACTTTTTCAAAAAAAATGCAAGATGAATTTGAGATGAGTATGGTCGATGGGCTTACCTTCTTTTTAAGTCTTCAAATGAGGCAACTCGATAGCGGGATATTTTTATCCCAAACTAACTATGTAAAAGACCTTGTAATGAAATTTAATTTAGAATATGCTAAGAATGCACGTATTCCAATAAGTTCTTCGATCAAACTTAGTAAGGACATGTAAGGAAAGGATGTAGAGCACACTCTCTTTAGGAGTATGATAGGTAGTTTACTCTACTTAACCGTTAGTCGTACGGATATTTCCTTTAGTGTAAGAGTTTGTGCTCTCTATCAAGCAGCCCCAAAAGATTCTCATCTTCTTGTTATTAAGCGTATTATTAAATATGTTAGTGGGACTTCGTCATTTGGAATTTGGTATTCGACACCAATAATTGTCAATCGACTTATTCGGATGCCGATTGGGCATGAGATGTTAATGGATGCAAGAGTACTTCTGGAGGATGTTTCTATATTGGTAGTTCTCTTGTCTCTTGGATGAGCAAGAAACAAAATTCTATTTCTTTGTCCATGACGGAGGACGAATACATAGTTGTCAGGAGTTGTTGCACTCAACTCATTTGGATGAAATAAATGTTGGAAGATTACGGTATTCCATAAGGCACTATGACTATTTATTACGATAATACAAGTGCAATTCATATTCCTGTAATCCCGTTCAACATTCTAGAACTAAGCATATTAGGATCCGTAAACATTTTATTCGCGAATTGATTAAAGAGAAAATCATTTCCTTAAGCTTCGTAGACTCCAAACAATAATTTGTCGATATCTTTACCAAAGCTCTAGATGCCCTTAGGTTTGAAAACATTAGGAAATCCATTGGGGTTTGCTCCATTGATTGAGATCGAAGTCGTCTATCCAGTTTAAGTTGTGTATCATGCCTATCTTTTTACCTATGAACTAGATTATATTTTGTAGATATTTTCTTAAAAATTCCAAAAATATTTTTATTTTTTTCATTTTAAGGAAAAAGGGAAAGGTTAGAAAGGCTTTCATAAATTTTGTCCATATGGGTTATGTGTTTGATGTGTTTGGATCACTATTCTAGTTCATGCCCATATGGCTTGCAATGAGTAGTTAATACGGACTTCGTTTCACTTATGCGCATTGATACCCGTTTATGATATATATTTCTATGATTGCCTCAAATGTTTACCTTCTTGCACACACTTTTCACAGAATATTGAGGACTTCTTCTTCACATTGCACTCATTTGGTGAGATTTGATGTTGTCTTATCAACTTTAGTCACCTCTCTTATAAGCGATCGAGCTTATGCATGATAATCCATTGCCCGAATTTAAAAAATGTAAGAATATTCATCGGGTTGTCTGCTATTAGCAATGGACTCGGGTTGTAAAAAAAGGTTTTTCATGAATAGCCTCCATTTTCATTATAGTAAAAGCGCCTAAATGTATTGAGGCATTGGAAAAATGATCTATACAACAAAGAGAAAAATTATCTAGCTTGATTGGTAATTCAAAAGAAATCTCTCAACATAAAGTTGTTAATGGGAGACATAAGTTGAAGACCAATGGGCATGAACATTCAATTGATATATTGCTTTATATTTGTGACAACATTGGGTAGAGAATCATTAATCTTTTATGCGTTTTTCTTTAGTGATTTAGGTTCTATGGTATTTCCTTTATTAACACAAGGCATATGTGAGTGCATATTATGTTTATATATTGTTTTACATTTTGCACTTGTGCGTTGTCTTAGGTCATGCTCTCAATCGTATTGTTCACACCCTTCATTTTCGCTCCCACCATTCGGATATGTCAAGATTTCCAAGCACATTTAAAAACTTCATTTTGGCAAGTTTTTGGCCTTCCCTGTCCCTTTTCTTGGTTAATTTCTTATTTTTCTTAATTTTTTTTAGAGGCTTTTAAACCTAAATTTTCTTCTTTCTTTCGAACGCGAATTCGAATGAAAATGTGCCCCAAATTCTCTGAATTATCGTTTGAATTGTCATTCGAACGAGCTTCTAACAAAAAATCCAATGAGTTGAGTTTTATATTACTGAATTTTCGTTCTTTATCTGTTCGAATGAAGTCGTTCAAACGACTTGTTTCATTCGAACGAGCTAGGTTTAATTTAGGTGGTTCTTTCCTCTTTTTCTCTCTATCCCTTTTCCCACTTCTTCCCTTCCTCTTTTTCTTCTACTAATTACCCACGATCTCCATTTCTCTTCTTTCCCTCTCTACATATTTCTCCTACAATCCCTCACCTTAACTCCCATCAACCCCATTCCATACCTTCATAACCTCCATTTTAAACCAAAACCCTTCCTAAATCAAGGCATCCAAGTTCTTCATTTTTTTTCCTATTCTTTACGATATTTTTCTTTCTTTCTCTTATCTTATTTTTTTGGATATATATATGTCATTGGGTATATTTCTTTTCAGATTCCATTTTTATTCCAACATGCACACCCAATTATATACAATTTTGTTTTGGGCTTATATCCTATATACTTAAATTTCTAATCTTTTTTTGTTTCCTGTAATTAAGTTTGAGTTCCATGAATATTATTCCATTTTTTTTCAAAGTTCAAATTTTTTAAAATAATTTTATGGCCTTACACTTAATTCATTCATTTTTTTTTCATTTTCTGCATTCTATATATTTTGTTTGCTGCTAATGGAGGTTGGGCTTATATTGGTGTTTGGTTTTTCTGTTGGTGTTTGGCGGTTCGGATGGCTTTATCATTTGGGTAGGTTCTAGTTTAGTACCTCATTATGCCTAATCGTAGTCGTCGTACTCGTTGCATCAGCGACTCCCCTGAGGAACTTTCTTCCTCCTCTTCCTCTTCTTCCTCCTCAAATGAGGAAAACAACATTGATGCGTACATTCTGAATCTAAAACTGCATTGGAAGAATCTAGAAAATCATACCTAATACCATTCCCAAGGGTTTGATACTCGTTCCTATGTTCGATAAAAAATCATCAAGTTATCCACTCTAACTAGCATTACTGTTTACTCACGGATTTCTAATTTGGGGTGGGACTCTCTATTCAATCTTTCTGAACCTATTTACCCCGACCTTATTCGAGAGTTTTATTTTGGGATGCGAGTGCTTGAGGATCATCTTTACGCTGTTGTGCGAGGTAGACAAATCACCATTACTCTTGAATCCATCGCCCTCCTTGTGCCGTTACCCCGTATCACCAATCCCTCTTATCCTTGGCTTCCCGATACTCACCCTACCACTAGTGTTATAATGATCACCGTATGTCACATTGTTCAACATGGTAAGGTTATAATTTTTTATAAAAATTTAAATCCAGATTTTATGGTCCTTAACTGGATTGTGTGTGCCAGTATCATACCGTATGCCAACTCCACTCAAATTTCTAAACTACACGTGGACCTCATGTTTGCTATAAGCATTCGAGCAGCTATCGATCTCCCTGCTTTCATTTTTATGGTTATTAAAGTTGTTAAGGTCAATCCCTTAGGTCCTATTAGGCAAGCACTTCCATTTGCTATCATTATTACTCACCATTACCTTGATGTTGGCTGCCCTCGTCTTCCCTCAGATATCCCGACGACTCATTTTCAAAAGATTGATATGAACTCCTTTGGTCTCTCTCGTGGTCACCTACCAAATCTTCCACTTCATCTCACTCTGTATCCTTTCAGTCTACCACTTCATCCAACCCAACTCCGTCTAGACCATCCTCTTCTCGCGCTCCCCTAACCATTGACTCCAAGGATCTTAGTTTTATTTGTACACAGGTGGAGTAGATTCAAGAAGATCAGTGCCAGGATAGGGCCATTTTATAGGAGCTTTTACTTAACATGCAGCGAGATCATGATGCTCAGGCTCGTCGAGAGGAGGCTCAAGCTCGTCGAGATGAAGCCTAGGCTCGTAGTGATTCCATCCTTATTGAGCATCTTGAGGAGATGCGTCGCAGTGTAGTCTCCTCCGGTACCCTATCCTTCCTGATGATTCCTCCCATGACGCCCCAGCTCCTTGATTTTCATTATGTTTCGTTTGTTTCAGACTTTGTTCTTGTGAGAGCGAGAGGATCATATTTGTATTTTTATCTCACTTGTACCAGCTTATGCACTTTGTTATTGATTTCTTAGATGGATATTATTTTTTTAGTTTCGATATTCGGTTTTCATTTTAATGGTTATTGCTAGCACATTCTTGTTTTGTTCTTACATTGGATATGTGGATTATTGGCGTGTGTTGGTTATTCTGTTGTTTCTTTTTCATTTATTTCTCTTGTTGTATTCTGTAATGCAAGTTTGATTATATCCCTTTGTCTTTTTCGGACAAAAAGGGGAGAAACATTGACAGTGGGAGTTTAACATGTTTAACATAATTAATTTAGTTGTTTATTGTTAGGGGGAGTTTAACATACCATGATTCACATGATTAGTTTAACATGATTTAATCTCTCTATTTTCCCCATGCGTTTTATGCCTTGTTGTTTCATGTGTGTAGGCCCTCATCTGCAAATATATTGCCTACTTAATTACAGCCTCAGTAGTCAGTCGAGTCTATCAGTCTGTCTGTTTTTTGGGTTTTGGGGATGGGCTTTAGGATCGGCTTGACAGTTGTCTTTGCAAATTCAGTGTCTTTTTATTTTAATTTATTTTATGCTTTATCCCAGAAAAGCCAAAGGGGGAGATTTGTTAGGAAAAAATTCCAATCGAGTCATTTGTAGTATTGGCTATATTCGTTGGCCAAAACATCTTTGGGTTATATCGAGTCATCATCTAATATCCATGAAGAATTTGGGCATCCGGCTTTTAATGCATCATTAAATTGCCTTCACAGTCTCTTTTCCCAAAAGGTATATAACATGAATATAATTTTTGTATTGGAGTTAATTTTAATCTAATTAAAATGGTTTTGGAAATTTTTATGATTAATTTTAATCATTTTTAGAAAATTAAAATTCTCGTTCGAAGTCAGCCCAGGTTGTTCGAATGACCTGGTTCTAACGAATTTATCCGAATTTCTCTGAATTATCGTTAGATGTCATTTGAATGAATATGTTCTAACTAAGTTCCTAACGACTTGCCTTATAATTCCCTGACTTATCGTTAGTAAACTCATTCGAACATAGTCGTTTGAACGACCTCGTTCGAACAAGTTTCATCAGTTATGAATTTTTTTTTAAAAATTTTAGCAGTTTATTTTATTAACTATTTTGGTCCACTACTTTTCTCAAATCCATATACTGGACGAAAATACGATTTTTGAATAAGGAGCTTACTCTTTTGAAAAGAAATATTTTCATATTATCCTTTTAAGAAAAACTTTCTCCAACACATTTTTATTTTCAATGAACACATTGAAGATCCAAAAATCCATACTTTCTACCTTAAATCCATCATGGACATAGGATTTCTGCGTCCTTGTTGATTAGAGACAGTTCATTGGATTTCGGTGGATAATGAGACACGAGCAGTGTTGTGCAACGCATTGGAGCTTCGCGTACTACAATCGGAGGTAGAGAAGATGGCATCAGCAAGTCTTAGTCAGTCAAGTTTGTAAGTCTTTTGAGTCCCTTTGTAAAACCTTTACTTATAGTGGATTTGTCCAGGCCCAGCGGTCCGAGGTTTTTTCCATTTGGATTTTCCCCGTACATCGGTGTGTTATGGTTGTGACTTCTTATTTCATATTGCATAATCACCTAGATGTAGGTGTAGGCTAAAAGGAAAAAATTTGGATTAATTTTATCTCCTACTTTAATTGGAAATTCCCTCAACGTACTTGATAATTGTAGTCTCTCATTTAGGTATTTTCAAAGAATATAAAAATGGAATATTTCTATCTTTGCTAAATTTTATAATGGTGTGGTGTGTGTATTCTACGAAATAATTCAAGTCTATATAACCTTGAAAGTTCAGACCATGCTTATGTTATGGGATGACTGAACTGGTCAGGAAACATATACGATCGATAGGATAACGAGATATGGGAAGCACCTGTGTCATGAGTTTATTGGAAGGCGTCCAATAGTGGTTGTGAAGAATGTAACAAGGGATGAATAAGAGTGTCAAGGCTTAACGGCGTCGAGTATGTGAGTAAGTCAAATTTTTTCTTTGACGAGACCTATATCTTATTGGACATTTATGGCTAGGCCATTCAAGGTTTTTCTCATCATGGGTTTTCCTCGTATATTGTACTATTATAGTTTGCCTTTAATTTATTCTTTCTATACTTACCTAGATGCATGATTAGCTTGAGATAAAATTAGTAAAATGTTTTACACAACACTTTTGTTTAATTGGTGCAAAGAAAAAAAATTAAAAAATCAAAAAAATTAGTCTGTGTTTAATAATCCGTATAACCCTAGGACACTAGTGTGTTTTCAAATATGTATCAGAGTGGGTTACACTAGTTTGTTGTGTGTGGTCCCTATTTTAGTGCATGTTTAGGATTTAGATGGATTTTAATTGAGAGGGAACTTCCGTTACCCGACATCCATTGCTTGATGGGACAAACTATCCATAGTGGAAGGCGCGAGCGTGATTTTTCTTGATATCTATCAATGAGAATGCTTGGAACTTGGTTGAGTATGGGGAGACTCCTACCATCGAAGGTAGTGCTCTGAAAGCGTAGAATTCTTAGACAATAAGTGAAAATAATACCTCAACATTCAATTCCAAGGGTGTGAATGTTATTTTTTAAGTTGTGACCCTCGAAGAGTCCGGACAAATTATGACTTGTGCGAGCATAATGGATGCTTGGGATATTTTACGATCCACACACGAGGGTACAGATACTATTAGAGTTTTCAAGTTACAAAATTTGATGACTAAGTTTGAGACGATTCAGATGTTAGAGAATGTGACCTTTGATGAGTTCTATGCTCAGTTGTAGGATATTTTCAATTCCTTATTTAACTTAGGTGAGCATATCCCCGAGTCGAGAGTAGTGGGAAAATCTTAAGGTCGTTGTCTGAAAGATTTAATGCGAAAGTCACGGTCCTAGATTCCCTAAATGGTGTCGACACTATAAGATTTCAAGAATTTTTAGATGACCTTCAAACCAATGAGATGAACGTGTGTCCTAAAAACAAAAAGGATAAAAATAAAGATAAGGCTATTGCTTTAGAATCTTGAAAGGAGGATGTGTCAAATTTCGATAGTGACGATGAGCTTGAACCCAAAGAGATCGCTAGGTTTTCTAGGATGTTCAATAAATTTATTAAAATTACAGAAACTAAAGGTTTTAAGAAGAAACCTAATAATAATAGGGATGGTCCTAAGAATATTGATGATTAACATAAGTGATTTAAATGCCAATTATTTGTGCATTATTCTCATGAATGTCCAACTAATCAAATTAATGAAGGTAAGAAACTGAAGGTGTACAATGCCACCCTTAGTGATAGTGAGTCAGAAGAGGAGTATATTCCCCCATTGATCGTAACTTTATCACATTCACGGCCAGTCATAGGTCCTTAGAGGAAAATTCTTCTAACATTGAACATAATCATTTGAATGATGGTTCCTAGGTCCGTTCTTGTGATTCTTAAGATAGTGAGGAAGAAAAAGAAAAGGAGGACGAGGATAATGAACTTTAGGTTGCCTTTCATGAGTTATACGAGGAGTACTTAAAGTTGAAAAAGGCCAACTAAAAATAAGAAGCTAACTTGAAGGATTGTGCCATAGTTAATGATGATGGAAAGTTCATTGAGGATTTGAGGGCACGTAAGAAGACTCTTAGGGAGAAGCTCGAGTATATAGAGGGCTATAGAGATAACCTTAGTTGTTTAATGGAGAATTTGAACAAGGAGTACCTTAAGTTTTTAAAGTCTAAGCATTTACTTGAGTCTCGGAATTTTGAGTTAAGAGATAGATTGAGAGACTCGAGTCATGTCAAATTTGATTTTTAATCTTGGTCGTAGAAACTTGATATAATTTTAGGCACCGTCCAAATAAAAAATATCAATTTTGGAATTGGCTTTGATGATCCAATTTTTTTTGCTAATAAAGCTAAGACTAAAATTTTAAGTGAGTCAACCATTGCTAGGGATGTTAGAAAAGTTCAAGCCAAAGGTAACATTCCTCGTGTCTACACTTTCACACATTGCGGTAGGAAATGTCACCTTAAGTTTTTTATTATGCATTTCAAAAAGTCCTAGGAAGTCTAAGTTCAGTGTCCCTAAGGTTACCTAAGACCTAGAATGTCACATTAAACGAATGTGGTTTAGGAGATCCGATTTGGAGGCACTTAATGTTAGGCTTGTTGTTGTTCGCACGCTTTCACATGATACTTATCATGTTATTTCTAATGGTCGAGTGTGTTTGCCTGTTTTTTATACACTAGCTTTTGTGTTTCATGATATATGTTATTTCTAGTTGTATGATTTTTGTGTATTTTATAGTTTGATTTTTCCTTTAATTGGTCTTACTGTGAAAAATACAAAAACATTTTGTTTGTCTTTTGAGTTGCTTTTGGAATTTGTGTCATTTTTTAAAAACTGTTTAAAAACTCAAAAAACAATTATTTTTTGTGTAGTTTAGTTTTATAGATTTTGTGTGGCATGTTGGTGTGTTTTAATCCCAATCGTTCCATTTTTGTGTGGATAAGACATTCGATTATGTTTTTCTATCCTTTAATTGTTCTTAATCATGCTTGCATGGAGTTGTTCGAACTTGATTTTCTTATGTATTCACTTTGTATATGCTTCCGCACACACTTTTCACAAGCTTTTTAAGATTATGACTACCTAAGTTGCATTAGGTAAGTGATATTTTGTCCTATCAATCTTTTTATATACATATCTATTTGATTATGGTGGATTTTTGCGTGTAAGAAACATTTCTTGAGAGTTTTTTTGTTCGAAAAATATGAGGGTTCAATGGAAAAGGGCTACAAAGGTAGAAAATCTCCCTTGCATGAAAGTCCATCATTGGTAAGACCCTAAAAGAAAAAGAGGTAAAAGAAAATAAAAAAAATTCTCTACTAAGTTTCTTTATTGATGCTTTAAAAATTGATGTCATCAAAAGCGAAAGAGCGAAAAAATGGTATATGTTTATTTTGAGGGTATTAAAGTTGAAAATGAACAAAAAAGTTAGGGTTTGGTTAAAACATATTAAATTATTTAAACATTCAAAACTCAAAGTCACATACATGTAAGATATATAGATTTTCATGTATGCAAAATATTTAGAAAATATAACTACCAGATCTCAAAAGGTAAAGGAAAAGGTTCAAGCAGTGAACACCAATCAGCCTCACACGAACAACCCAGAAAGCTCCAAAAAGCTTTCAAACGGTTAAACCCAGTAAATTCTCAAACTCAAAACTACATCTAAACCCTCATTCTTACACAAAATATAAGTTGGAAGATTGGTAGGATAAAAAGTATTTATAAGAGCTTTTGAAAATGTCTCAAACAGATGTAAAAATTTGAACAAGATTAGAAAGAGAATAGCTCAGAAATTTTTGGGAGCATTTGGTTTAGGTTTTAGAAATTTTCTCGACCTTAAAAAATAAACCCCAAGCCCTATATTTATAGAGGTGGAGACATTCCAGAGTTTGAATCATAATTCCTCAATATATAAGGGTAAAGAAATAAACAACTAAAGGAATCTAAAGGCAGATTAGGCATTGCACAAAATAGGGGTTAGTGAGGGTACATGCATAAAAGACCATGAAACTATGGAAGGCAGTGATGTAAAATAGCCCCAGACAACCCATCAGTCCAGCATCCAACACCAAGCTCACGCGTGATAAAATCGTATGGGTAGAACATAACCTTCGATTGGTCTAAAACCATTGACGATGATCATAAAACCAAACAATCTTTTTTATAAAATGGGGTCCATACGGACTTATTTGTATCTTAGGCCAAACACACAAATTCACTTTTTGGTAAGTTTTATCAAGATTTAATTTAGTGAATATGCAAAAAAGTTATGAAGCCAAATTTGAAAACAACCAGTAAGAAGAAGAATTTGGGGAAAAATCCCTTCCAAGTAAAACCTTTAATATCACTACTATTAAAGAATTTAATAGACACAAGACGATTTACAAACTACTTAGAGATCCACTAGGTATAAAGTGGAGATGTCTTCAAATCTTCAACAAATACGGCACCTTCCAGCACCGTCCACAGTAAGAAACACTTGCCTCGGTATCCACTAATTAGCTTCAGGAATCGCAATTCCTTTCTTCTTTAGCACTAGAGCCTCGAGGCTCTACAATTCAGTAATAGAGAAAATATCTACAAGGGTTTTAAACTTTGGATTTATTCTTATTGATTTGAAAAAGTTATTTTCAAATATCCAAGGGGTTTGTATGGAAAAAAGAATGGAGTTTGATCACTAAAAGAACTCTAAAAAGTCACCGAGAAAAGTCTTATATCTCATCTTTATTTATAGGGAAAGTTGTTGCAAAGAGATAGGGATTGAAGATTTTGAAAGATATATTTTAAAAAACAAAAACATTCGTACTCCTTCGAACAAAATGCCACCTCAGTCAAACGATTTTTCCATTTTCGTTCGATTGTGCTTCCAATGAAACTTCGAACAACATTCCAGAGTGTACCAATAAGGCGACATTCCAGATCTCGTTCGAATGTAGGAACCTCGTTCAAACAATACTACGCAACTCGTTCAAACGATATATCCCTCTCATTCTAATGAGTTAGTGATTTTTGCAAAAATTCTTTTAAAATATTTTAAAACTTTTAAATGAAAACTATTTAAAAATAACCCATGGATAATTATAGTCTTTACCAAACCACCTCATAACTCTTCTGAATGTTGTTGTGATGATCAATCTTCAATCTTCCAAAAGTCATCAACGTCTTCTCTTTAAATACATGGAAGTAGTCATGAAGGTACAATGGTGTGTAACGGAATAAGCTTAATATAATTAAATTTAGCAATCTGTAATACCCCTTACTTTTGAGTATTTATATTTTTTATATTAAATTATCAGGTAAGTGTCTAAAATAAATATTGATTTTGCTAGAATAGTTAATATTTATGAGAATTACACCTTTATTGGAGTGATATGGTAAATATAATATCGTTTTATATAATTTCGTCGTATATATGTATACCGACGGTGGGATTTACTTAATTCTTAACCATGGATTATTTTAAATTATTGTCTAAGGTTGAGAGATGGCTTTTACATTCCGAGTTTCAAATGAAAAAAAAAATGGAAGGCACAGTCGATTCCGGAAGGGACGAGAAAGTAAAAATGACTGTCCTGGGGGTTTTATTCGAGTTTCAGAATCTTTTGGAGTAGTTTGACTCGAATTGGGGTATACTAGTTATTTAATGTGTATATTACTATTGAAAAAGGGTTATTAGGCTTAAGTGGGTAAATAATCTCAATTAAGAGAAACCATTTTGAGAGAGAGAACGTGAGAAGAAGAAAAAGGAAAGGAAGTTTGAAGATATTTGAAATCTTGTAGAATCCTTAACTTGGAAGAAGAGTCAGACCCTACAATCTTTGAGGCAAGTGGATTAACTTGCTAAATGTTTAATTGTGTAATCTATTTCATAATTTGTAGTATGAATTTGGTGATACTAGGGATATATGTGTTAAACCCTAGAATCTAGTATAAAAGATCAATCCTTGTTGTGTTTACTTGGGTTCAAAGTTATAGGCATGGTGGTACTCACATTTTGGGTGATTAGTAAGGGAATCATTATAGAAGGAGGAATTATTAGAGAAATAGGTAAAACCTTCGTGGTACAGAACTGGACAATCCGGACTGGTTCATTTTATGAGAATACCAGATCGGTCCGGAGGTTAAAATTTCTGTCAGTTTTTAAGAACCAGACCGGTTCGTTTTGAAAGGATGTCGCATCGATCCGGAAGTGGAAAGCTTCTGTCAATTTTTAGAAGCCGGACCGGTTCATTTTTGCTTACCTCCGATCTGGACCGATTACTGTAATTGAGGATCTCGATACTATTTTTTTCCTAATGATTTAAATACTTAGGGAACTCCTTTAAATTATTATATAAACATGTTTATAGGGTAGAATATGGGTATGTTATGACTCAATGAAGGGGTTACCTTGTGGCTATTGTTGAGGATTATTTGTGAGGGTATTCTATCGCTCCCTTTTTGTAAAACTTCCCTGGAATGGGAATTCTTTCGAGAAGAGTTATGGGCTATTGAGTGAGAGTTCGGGGGTCATTACAAGGGTAAATTGGGTGCGTAATCATACGTGTGATGAGTTATCGATGGACAATTAAGTGAGTAAATTATAATATGAACTTAAGATGTTTGTATGGATCATTAGCTAATGTAAGGTGCAATATTTACAGATAGTTGGGATTAGTAATATATGCATATATACATTCTAAGGTGTGATAATTTGTATATATTAAGTAATTGCATAGTGAATATGTAATATATGTTATGTGGTACATACCCCTCTAGTGCTATCATGGGAAGTTGCATGATGTGCATAACTCCTCGGGCTCGAGGAGTAGGGAGAGTACGGTTCTCAGGTCATAGCGTCTAGTATTTTATCGTGTGTGAGACAGGGGTAAGATATCTTGGGTATGATTCTTCTTACCTTTAGGTAAGGAACTATGGTCGCTTTCCATATGCTTGTGAGTAGGTTTTATACCAAGTCGGTGTGAGAGTCTAACCGCTGGTAACCCAGGAAGATAAATGAGTAATTCGCAGGAAGATGATAGCATTGTAGAGACTATTTGTATACCTATATGATGTGTGTGTGTCTTGTATTACCGTACTTGTGTGTTAAGTGAGATTTGTAATGCCTCCTTTTAACATGGGATTTTATATGTATGTTGATGTTTAGAGACTATAATGTAGGAGTATATTTTATGTACTGAGGGACGAATGGATTCCCACGACTAACCATGTTAGGTAGTAGTGTATCAGGGGGTTCCTTATTTGGATTTCTCTTGCGAGACACCCCACGCACGAAAGCAAGCGCTTTGTTGGAAGTGGGGGAATGTTTGGTCATCAATTCATGAGGTATTTTTATTTATCTAATCCTAGAGAAATATCATTTAACCGTGAATAGGTTGTAATTACACATTTGGGGGGAGGGTTATGCTTAGGCCTATGGGGGTATGATTCTTAGATTTAGTGGAGTAGCTTAACTATACACTTGTATATATTTAGGTGCGTGCTGTAGCTGAGAAGGGAGGTTGAGTCTCAAGGGAGTGCGACTCCACATCAATTATGAATGCTTGCATATTTAATTATTATGCATTTAATTCACTTGCTGTAATCATTTTCCAAACTATGGCTCTGACTCGTTTATATTTTTCCTTGCTATTTGTATACCTTGTTCATTATAGGTGTCCCTTCGTAAGGATGCCAATGATGATTACCTGTTCCAAAGTCTTCGGGAGGTGTAGCATGTGCGGGATATTACAGAATTTTTTATTTTAGATGCATTTCTTCTTGTAATCTAGTTAAGATCTCACAGTTGTAAATCGGGCGGTTGTACCCATGGATCTTATATGTGGATCTCGTAAATTCATATCTTTTGATTATTGTATGGTCTGTTTCCCGACAGCATATTCAGGAATATTCTTTTGTATGTATACTCTTAGCATGGCAATGATCTAGTCCGTTAATTGTCTTTTGCTGTTTCATGTGCCGTTGTATGTGACTGATTTATTATATGTGCTCTAAAAAAAGAAAATTTGACACCCTGTTTTTTTATTTATATAGGGTGGTTACCGATATGTTTATATTCATATATTGATTCTAAGAATGATACACTTGTGATTCCTATTGTATTCTAGTGTAGGGTTGGCCACCTATATATTTTAATAGGTGGGGTGTCACACAATCATTAAACTTGCTCTTATAAATCTCCCCCTTTGTCTATTTCGATACAAAACACAAACCGAAGCCAAATTAATCCCTAAGACTAATACAACTAATGCCCTCCAAAATCAAGAAACAAAAAAGCATAAATGTATAAGTCTTTAAGTCTTCAACTGAAAAGTCTTCATCTCTTAAATGGTCTAGTGGTCTAAGGAATAAACTTACTCAAGTGCCACTTTTCTCGAGATCCTCGTCAGAATTCATGACATCATAAAGGTAGTGATTCGTGAAGTATGAGATAAGTTGTCTTATTAGCCAAGTATGGTTGTTAGAAGGATGATTGTTTGAGGTATGGTTGTTCGAGCAACCTAAGGTTATTCGAAAGGCAAAAGATGTCTAAAAAAACATAAATGGTGAGGTACCTCGAGTGAGGCCTCTTGAGTGTGGTGTTTCGAAATATCGTTTTTAGCCTATTGAGTGAAAGTTTTTGCCCAAGTGTGCCAAAGAGATTGAGATCACTTTCTCAACGTTGCCTTGCTCCCAATCCTCCAAACCAAGTCCCTGTAAAATTCCCTAGATGAGGTCGTTCGATAAAGCATGTGAGCTTTCCATGTCCTATCAGACACGTTCCTTCACAGGTACCGAACAACCTTAAAATTATTACAAACCATTTACAAGTATTTTGACAATTAAAAAGAGTAAATACAAATCACTGTGTTTCCAGTGCTTATCGGTCAAGCTTGTTTCTTG
Source organism: Sambucus nigra (assembly GCA_949130495.1). Classification (NCBI taxonomy): domain Eukaryota; kingdom Viridiplantae; phylum Streptophyta; class Magnoliopsida; order Dipsacales; family Adoxaceae; genus Sambucus; species Sambucus nigra. Next base: position 515,723,535 of record OX422217.1, on the reverse strand, counting down.
TGGGAGACCTCTCGAGTGAACATGCTCCTTTTGGGGTATTTGAGCACACAATCTAGCTGTGGGACTTTCTGCGAATGATCTTCTTTTTGAATGATCTTAATTCTTTCACTAATCCTTTTATTGTGCAAGATTATTCTTTCGATCAACCATTAGCTTATACCTCCCCCTATATTTTCCCATTCGTAGAGATATTTGTTTATTGGTAAAGAAATATTTGTACGAAATACCACCATACTGCTTCGAATGATCTTTGGCCTATAAATAAAGGTTAGATTTTGATTTGAGCAATTTTAAAATTGAGGAGGCAATTTATCAGTTAGCATTATTTTTGTGCAAATGGATACGTTTTTTTGGAACAACAACATTTGAATATACATTTTTTTCTTTCTAAATGAGTTTTTTGTTTGAGTGACCTTTCAAGTGTGTTCGTTTGGTTATCCCAGGTGTATGTTTTCCTAAAAGACCTATTTAAAATTATTTGTATTGGGGGATTAAATGTTTGTTTTTGAAATTCCCCCCCAAATCATTGAACTCCCCCAATGGATGTGAAACAATTTTCTCAATCCCCCAAGATAAGCTTTGAACCATCATTTCACATTTAATGCGCCCTTATCTCTTTCCATGCCTTTACACGTGGCATGCTGGAGCAGGCGTGTGGCTGTCAAATGACCCACCTCAATGACTACTACACTAGTAGATAATGATTACACTCCTTATGTACGCGCAACCACGTGCACGTGGGTCCACTCCCACCACTTCAAATCCAACACTTTGCCTCTTATAAAAGGGTTTCATTTCCATTAACAATACTTTTACCTTTGACATTTTTGCAAGTATAAACTTTTAGAGAGAGATAACTTTCTGCCCCTTATCCGCCAATATTTGAGTGTTTGAACTAATTCTTCTTCCTTATCTTACCTTCTTCTCACTTTTAATATCTGCAATGGCTCCCTTCATTAAAAGTACTCCTTCCTCCAAAAAGGCTTCCCCCACTACTCTTGCACGCAAATCTCAATGGGGAAAATATCGTCATTCCCCTTTCTTTGGTGAGGATGACAAGTTTTGGTCTATGGAAAAGTCCTTCCTAAATTTTTTTTTCCGACCAAAACATCTCCCCACTTGTTTGTGGAGGAAAGTAAAGAGGTGGAACCCAAGGCATAAATCCAAGGTGCCAATGTTGTTTGTTTTCGAGTTGAGCGTGGGGATTTTCCTTATTTGAATGTTGAATTTTAATCTGCTGGAGGGGCTATTGATGGCTTAGTCCCCGAACTTATTACATCCATGGAAAGTATGCCAGTCATTTATCCCAGGTGGGATTATCCTATACCATATGGTTTGGCAATCTGACCTTGAGCAAAAATAACAGTGCTCTGAGGTTAGTCGTCTCTCACTGGAACTACAAATCTCATACTTTTATGGCTGCATGTAGAGAGTTCACCATAACCCTAGAAGATGTTTGTGAACTTTTGGGGTTATATGATGCTAGGAATAAGACCTTCTTTTAGGAGGTTCTTTCGAAAAAAGAGGAAGCTACTAGAAACAAATTGGAGAATATATGTAAGAAGTGTATTGGTAATTCAAACAAATGCAGTTTTTTGAGCTTATTCGTTATTTCTACTTTGTGGAGGATAAGGCCGCTGCAAAACCAAGGGAGTTGGCCAAGAATAACCCTAAAGGTAAGAAAGTTATCGATTTACCTCTTACTAGGGAAAGCTTTAAGAGTGACCTGGAATTGGCTGCCTTGCCCCAAGAGGGATTTGATCAGTATGGATATTTGAATTTCTATAGGCATAAAGATACTCTTGGCTACTATAACTTTAGGTTATTTTTACACCTAGCTTGATTGAACATACACAGATTTCGTCAGGTCCTTCGAGTGCTTTGACATTTCTAACTATGCCAACCATATGCTCCTCATAAAATTACTTTATGCCAGTTTTCCCTCATTTGCTCCCAGTGCCATGTTGTCCGTCTCCCATTATATGAAAATCCCTTCAATATGTTCTTAGAGCCACAAGAAGAGTAAGAAGACCTTCAACACCCTGATTGACAATGTCAAAGCTCTCTGCGCCCAAACTTATACGATCGTTAATTAATTTTACTCCAATAAGTTCTTTAGTGAGTCCTCTCGACCTGTTGATGAGGTTGATGAAGCTACTGCTCACAACATCCCTTCAAAAAGTGTTACTCTAGCTATTACTCCCTCTTGTCTTCCCTATTATACTGAGTGGGAGCCTTTTTATTCCGCTTATTCTCCTCATCGTGTAGCCACTCAGTTTGGTTATGACTAAGGGGTGCTCCTACTGCACTATAGCTAGTTGGAGCGACCTAATAATTTTTCCCTTGACTATGATTTTTTTTAACAAGTTTGGTGACAGCCCTCTCCCATCGATATAGGGGAAAGTTAATGATCCCTTCTAAAAAATCAAGGGGGCATAGATCCACTGCACACCATACTGTATTTTAGCCAAACTAGCTTGCGTGTTTTCAAAAGGCCATTTTGCGCCAACCTTCTTACCCAACAGTAGAGATTTATCCTTTGACGGAGCTTAGGCCAAAGAGTTGTGCGATTGTCCATTCGTCGTTCGATATGATCAAAGCTAATGATAGCATGCCCAGTGGGTTACCTCCTTTGGTTCCAGTTGAGTGAGCCATTTTAAAGAAGAATAAAGAAGCCTCCACTCCAACCCGTTGATGAGGCTGAGGATGCCCCCATGGCTTCCCATCCCGACCTTACTGACATAACAACATTGAATTCCTCATCTTGAGCAGCTCTAAAGGAGAAAAAGAAGTAATAAAGGAAGAAAACTTCTACCATTGTCCATTTGTCGATTGTATCTCTAGCGAAGGAGGTTGATCCTATAATCAAAGACAAAGTGATTGAGCTCTTTGACAACTTTATGAGCAACTATGAACAGGGGGTTGGGGATGCTCGAGCATTTGTTAAAGAGCGGATGGCCTCTTAGGGCCTTTCTTTTAGTTATTCAGTTGGTACGGGAGGTCGAAAGAGATGTAGGTCAGAGGCATAGTCCTCTCATATGATAGCAAGTTATCTTGAGGAGGGGCCTTTGATGCATCACTTGCACATATTGCGAAAAATGTTCAACATTGAGAAGCATTCTTCCCCCCCCCCCCCCCCCCCCCCTCAAGATTACACAATTTTGGATGACTTTGTTGATGAAGAGGTATTACTCACCCTAACTTGTGTCATTGTTTTAATAGTTATTTGTATTTCTTTGCCCCCTTCTTTTCATTCTCTTTCGCTTTGGTTATAGTACTCAGATTGATGCCTATGTTGATACTCTCATGGCCGAACAAGAGCCGACTGAAGATCATCAGGAAGGTCAATCATAACAACACACTCCCACTCGTCATTAGACCCAACAAACCTCTCTCTGATTCCATCAATAATTAGAACAAATAACCCCCACCTTAGAGCAAACTTGATCACAATAACATCCATTCCCTAAAGAATTAGGGACTGCTACGAAAAACTCAGTGGTAACGGTTGATTCCCCTTCGTGGCAAGGGATGGTTTTCATCTAAGTGGGTCCGTTAGTTCAGGTTATATACCTCACTCTTATTTCTTAGGCAACTAGGCTGCTATTGCTCGTGTTGAGCTAGATCTGGGGAGGATGAGGTGCGGAAACCTTTAACAGCTAAGCCAATTACTGATGTGAGGCCCGTGGCTGGGTTTGAGGTATATTGTGTTCATCTTACAAAGCTTACTAACTTGTTTTTATATTTATTTGACCCATATTTTCCTTGATTGTAGGTTGCTCCCCATTTTATCCCTGAGGAGGCTATTCTTGTTGAAGCTGTTCCTCAGCCAAGTCCTGCTATTCCAATCAATACATATAGGGTCTTTATAGTTATGCCCATGATGAATGAGAAGATGCTTGTAAATATCTTTGGTCGTTCTATTTTGGAAGGTGGGACTAATGTTGGACTTGAGGATGCTGATATTAATGGAGGTGTTGTCGCTGAACTTGTAGCTGAACAATCCACCCCCACTGCACCTCTCTAGCATATGTATATCTCTCTTTTTTACCCTACTTGATTTTCTTCATGATGACAAAAAAGAGTTTTAAGATTTTAACCAAGTGTTTATTGTTGTACCTTTTGAGACTTTTAAATTATTTAGTTAAGAAAATTAGCGAGTGTACTAGTCTGAGAAACCATTGGTGTTTAGCCAAGTACACTAGGACTTTATGACCATTTGGTAAAAATCTTACTGAGTTACTGGTTCGAGCAACTATTGGTGCTTATCCAAGTACAGTGGAAATTTTATGACCATTTGGTCAAAAATTTGATGAGTGTACTGGTTTGAGCAACCATTTGTGATTATCCAAGTACACTAGGACTTTTGTGACCATTTGGTCAAAAACTTATCGAGTGTACTGGTCCAAGAAACTATTGGTGCTTATCCAAGTACACTGGAACTTTTGAGACCATTTGGTCAAAAACTTTTTGAGTGTACTGGTCCGAGCAACTATTGGTGCTTATCTAAGTACACTAGGACTTTTATGACCATTGATCATACACTTAATGAGTGTATATGTCCGAGCAACCATTAGTGATTATCTAATCACACTGGGACTTTTGAGGCCATTTGGTCATAAACTTGTCGAGTGTACTGGTCTAAACAACCATTGGTGCTTATCCAAGTACATTGGGACTTTTTGCGACTACGTGGTCAGGTTAGGCTTGATCAACCTGCTCCCCCTGTCTTTGTTTATCTTTCAGGTTATATTTGATTATCCTGTTCCAGTGCTTGTTGGGGAGTATATTAGGATTCTTTCTCAACTTATTTTATCTGCAGGTTAAGTACCCCCCCAAGGATGTTTGCGGGGAGTCAATTATTAGCCATAATGTTACTGATGTTCCCTTGGATCAATCTGCCGTTCCTACTGCTGGCCAAAATATTGAAGTCAAATGCCGTATAGCCACTTATCTCTAAGAAAAAGAAGATAGGGTTGTAAACACAATGTTGCCCTCAGCCAGTAATAGTGCCTTCAACATTCCCCCCTCCCCCATGAGGCATCTAAGAAGGATCATGTTAGATAGGCTCTTAGGGACTTTTCCCACATTCTCTCTGTTATGCATCGTGAGCTTATGGAGTGACTACTTGACCTTCATCCTTATACCTTTGGTCTTAGTTGTATTCAGCCTATTCCTGTGACGATGACCATTAGGTTGCCTATATTTGCTATGTTCCTGAGTGAAGCCATAAACAATCCTCCGAAGTCTCTTACTTCTTCCAAGATTAAAAAGTTGATGGGCAAGATCTATGTATTGGCTAATGATGGCTTTAGTTTGAGGTGACTGATCAAGTTGTTGAGGTCTTTCAAACAAGCTGATTTGCCCTCATTTTATGCCAGAGTTTAAGCTAGCACTATAACTCAAGCTGTTGTGGATGAGGAAGTGGCTGGACTTCGTTCAAAAATCATCAAGGCGGAGGAGTAGGTTATGTTCGTGCAAGAAGATTTAGCTCAAGCCAAATCGGAGTTAGAGAAGCTTCAACAGGATATGGAGGATCATAAGAAAGAAATTTATGATCATACAAATGAGCAGGCTGAGCTAGCCTCTTCTCTCCCATATTTCATCACAGGCTGATTGATTCAACCAACTTATGGTTTATCATAGATGACCCTTGCATTAGTTAGGATTCCCCCCCCCCCCCCCGTTTTTTTTTTATTTTCTTGTAATATGAGGCAGGCAGTTGTACCACTCTACAACTTTGTTGGAGTTTAAATGAATTATTGGTTCTACCCTGCATTCCCCCTTTTATCGATTGATTATAGTGATAATATGCCTTTAAATGGACTGTTATATAGCTTCGTTGTTTACAAATATTATGTTTATCTATGGGTTATGAGAGAAAAGCTTTTGATTAACCATAAAACATAATAATGATAAAAAATAAAAACATCCTAGACATGATAAAGTTTAATCCATTTGTTATTGAGGTTAAATGTTACATTATCTTTAGTTTTTGATATCCTATAGTAACCCTAGTTATGTACCTTACACAATATGTAAGTCCCTTCCCAATTGGCTTCAAACTTTGGCAGTGAAAGTCCAGGTATGTGTCTTATGCAAGATTTTAGTACTAAGTCTCCTTTTTTTAATCTTCTTGGATTTACCATCTGATCATATGACCTAGAGATCTTCTTCCTCTATATTTGGAAATATTTACTCACGTTGTCCCTATGCTCATCTAGGGCTTCCAGCTGCACATCTCTACTTTGAGGGAGCATCGCATATCGTAAGTTATATTAGGCAGAATGTATTTCTAGCTCAACTAACAGGATGGCCTCAGCACCGAATACCAAGAATAATGGAGTATAACCAGTAGGTTTTCTTTTAGTTGTTTTATAGGCCCACGTAACTTATGGTATCTTATCATCCCATGTTTTAGGGAAGTTTTCCAACATTTTTTCTAAAATGTTCCGTAAGGTTTTATTAGTAGCTTCTGCCTCCCCGTTGCATTTAGGGTAAGCCATAGTGGACTGGTGGTGGATGATGGAGTACTTGCATGTGAGCAATCTTACCTCACTATTTACAAAGGGAGTTTCATTATCTGATAGGAAGACTTTTAGAATGCCGAATCGATAAATGATGTACTCCTTTATAAACCGAGCAACCACACCTGCTATGGCCTTCTTGAGGGATATTTCTTTTGCCCACTTGGTAAAGCATTCAGTAGTAACCAAGATGTAAATTTTGCCCATAGAATAAGGATTTATGGCCCCCACAAGGTCAAATTCCCAAGTATAAAAAGGGAATGGAGTAGAAAGTGAGTACGGGTCCACCGAATGGGTGTGGATCATATTACCATGGAGTTAGCATGCCTTGCATTTTCAAACGAACTCAGCGAAGCCTTTTTTCATGATTGGCCAATAATACCTTTATGTCATTAGTTGGTCATAAATTTTTGCCCTTCCAATGTGACCTGGTTCGCGGGCCTGCTTTAGTACCTCCTCTACTTCTTCTAACCTGATGCATCCCAGAGGTCTATCTTGATGACCTTTTCAATACAACTGGTCATTCTGTGTATAGTACCTTGAGATCCTCCTTATAAGACTTATATCATCATCCTTATCTGATGGGACCACTCTTTCTAGCATGCTAATGTAAGGTTGCCTCCAATCAGGTGGTTATTAGGTAAAATTGCATTCATATGGTTGGTAATACAATTGACATTAGTCACAAATTCTTTGTACTTCCACAACATCTTGTCACAATATGGGCTAAAAGTAGCCTGGCCTTTGGACTCTCCGGTACAAAGGAATATCTATGGTTTCATAACTATCTTTATGGGTTTCTCTCAATTATTTCTCATCTTCCTTTAGGTCAATATACCTTCATAACCACCTCCTCTATAATTATAATATAAACTACTAGTCATGGAAAATTATTGTTCCAATTCCACTAAACTCAAAGGTCCTTCCCCTGTCTCAAGATGCCTCCTTATTTTGCCCCTCCAGTCATTACTATCACCAGTGCGCAGTATTTGAGTTATTGTCGATGGAGCAGTCCTTTTAGTTATCCAAATGACCATCGAATCCCCATTGATGGCAATATTTTGAGCAATTATGGCATAGGCATATGCATGCATATTCATCATTTTGGGGTGCCCTTTCACCGTTACTTCATGGAATTATCCATCCAACTTCTGGATAATCATTCGGTAAGGTACCAGGATCATGTGTTTGAGGTCATACTCCCCATTTACTTGCTTTACTACCATGTTAGAGTCCCCCTTGATCGTAAGCACATGGATGCCCCTTCTCAAGGCCTCAAACAAAGTCCAGTTTTAAGGATAGAAAAACTTCTTCCTCTCCTTTGCTCAAAATGACGCTTGCCCCTCCTTTGTCCTAGGTTGATGATCCATCGAACTATATATTCCACTCTTCCAGGATATCTTCTAGGTAGTTAGCTTGAAGGCCATCACCCGAAAGTTCTTCATATGGTGGTTCAAACATTCCAGAAGGAAAGATGGCAAGTAGATCTGCATAAGCTTTACTTTTAATGGCTAGAGGGACCACTCACTTAAGGTCATATTTTGAAAGTATGAGGAACCATCTAACTGACCTCCCAATTAGTACAGTCCTAGTTAACAAATACTTAATGGGGTCATATCTTGTTACAATGTGTACCGTGAAAGATAACATGTAGTGCCTAAGTTTTTGAGCAATAAAAATAAGGGATAAATAATGCCTCTCAATACTAGTGTATCTGGCCTCAAGCCCATGTATAATACGATTTAGAAAATAAACAGTTTTTTTTATTTCCTCTACTTCTTGTGCTAGATGTGCACCGATAGACCTTGATGTGGAGGTGAGATAGAGTTGCAATGGTATGCCTGCGTTTAGAAGGATCATGGTTTGTGACGATGTTAGGATCTACTTCAATTTATCCAAATCCTCTTGGTGTGGTTTCTCCCATGTGGACTTGCCTTCCTTTCCCAGCAGCTCCATCAGTGGGTGACTGATCTCAGCAAGCCTAGGTATAAACCTTTTTAAGTAGGAGACCTTCCCTAGGAAGATTTTCAATTCCTTCATGTCTTTGGGCATGGAATGTTGATGATGGCCTTCTGTTTACATCTTAGCACCTTGCCTATTCACCACAAATAAAATAAACTTACCACTAATCACCTCAAAGGCACACTTAAGGGGGTTCATCTTCAGCTTGTACTTTCTGCACCTTGTGAACACTCTTCTAAAGTTTGCCAAGTGTGGTGCCTTTTTATTTGACTTTATGATCAAATCACCCATGTAAAACTCCATGATATCATAGAAGAGATCATGAAAAATAACCATCATAGTCCTCTGGTATGTAGCACCTGCATTCTTTAGTCCAAAAGGCATGACTGTATACTACATAAAGCTACCTAATGGAATGCGAAAGCCAGTCTTCTTATCATTCTCTAAATTCACCTTGATCTGATTGTATCCCACATATCCATCCATAAAACTATACATATTATGGTCCGCAATTGCATCTATCAAGATATCTGTGAAGGGCAATGGAAATTCAACCTTTGGGCATGTTCTGTTCAGGTCCCTGAAGTACACACAGATCCTGATTTGGTTCATATCTTTCTTCCCTACAAGCACAATGTTGGATAACCAAATAGGATGTTGTATGGGCACAATGAAATCTACTGTGATTTACCTTTGAACTTCTTCCTTGATCTTTAAATCTAGCTCTTCCCTGTACGTTCGAGTGGCCTGCTTGACATGGATAGCCGAGGGAATCACATTCAGCTTGATGTAATCACCTTCTTATCAATCCCTGGAATCTCTGTGTATTTCATCATGAAAATAACCTTGAACTCTTATATCAGCTCAATCAATGCCCCCTTCCTTCCATATCCAGGTTTCTTAAGATAAAGATGCAAATAGGATCATCTCCTTCCATTGCGAGATCTACTTACACCAGTTCTTGGATTAAAGGCCTCGGCATATCTCACATACATTCCGGCTCCTCTTCCACAAAATCCTGGACATCAGAGATATCTATCACTATACAGTGGCCTTGGTTATTTACTAAGAAACACTCATAAATCGGGTCAGTCTCATTATCTAGGCCTTCAGCTGCCTGCTCACACCTTCATCTTTTGTAAATAATTTTGCTATTCGGAAACACCACTCTCTTGAACTGTCTAGGGGTCTCTTAACTGTGTGACCTCTTACATTAGTTCTCCCATAAAAAAACACTAAAGACACTCTGATATTGGACCTGGTGCTCAATCGGGTCAATTCGGGGTGTCATCCTATCACGCAACTTCCTGGACAAATTGGGGGGGGGGTCTCATTCTTTCTCGATCCACCTCAAGATCTTCTGGATTGTTGATCGTCCTGACTTGTGTGTGAACCCTTTATCTCAAGCTAGCGATTTTAGTTCCACCAGTGTATCAGATGATCACCACAACCTCTTCAGCCAACTCCTTATAAAAGGCAACGTCCACCAAATGTACCTCTTCACGTGCGAAAGGCTTCTTATATGCTCGAATGACCACCTCCTCGACTTTGATGTTTACCTTAGCACATTGATGATAAGTAGAAAGCACGAGCCCATGGTTGTTCGTCCATACCCTTTACGTGTGAGAGAAAATTCGATATACTCGACGTACATGAGCGATTTCCCTGCGATATACCTCCCGTCATGACTTCGACCAAGCGGTACGATGCGGGGGAAAACATTCGATATATGTCGAAGGCACTTGACCAATGGAATGTGAGATTCATATCGCTTAGGCTAAGTGAAACCTGTCAGACCAACACCCATCACGAAGTGACCCTCTAATTACGAGACAAAATTTGGTGAATATCCATGCTCTTTGGTGATATAGTGTGCAAAATGCATGATTCTTGATTAGTATATTATGGAGAGAGTATTTTATTTTGCATGATGAGAACTATACTAATAAGGAAGAATGTACAAGTATAAAAAGTAAATCTAACATGGAGGATGAAGATTATAATAAGCATGGATATGTAAGCATGGATATGTAAGCATGGATATGTGAGGGAAAATGATGTATGAATATCTACAAGTGAGTGTGTGGTAGTGAACATAATCATGGATCAACTACAAGTGGTGTGTGACAAGTGTGAGTGAGCATGGATATATAAGTGTGATAAGTGGAGGTGTGTGTTAGTGACACCTAAGCATGGATATTATAAGTGCAACATATGGTTATAAGTAATCCTACGTGTAAATAGTAGGAAATGTACATGGGAATTATCTATTAGTGTGTGAGTGAAGAGTGATATAATCATGTGCAAGAAATAACATAGGAGAAAGAGGGGGAACATATAGGTAGGTGAATACGCACACAAGAAGAAAATAATAGCACCCATGCAAACAGAGTCTAGACCTCTTATGAAAATAATCCCCAGCGGAGTCGCCACTATGGCCATCCCGGTGATCTCTCCCCCTTTTCTGCTCTTTCTCAGTGGTGGGGTTAAGGGGGCCAAAGAGGGACGGAGAAAAGGTCTCACACCCACTTTCTCTAAGAGAATTTCGATCGTCGTCGGTGTGGGGTGAATGTAAAGAGATGGATTCGCCAACCTATTTTGCAAAAAATAGGCAAAAGAACATGCCGCCGCCTCGACAGAATGGCATCAAAGACAAACTGATGCTTATGAAACCAATAGTTCGAAGGTTCGGGAGCTAAGTTTTGGAATGAAAAGGTGTTAGGCACCCATCCCTCCCTTTTGGTCTCTCATGGGCTTGTGTTACTGTTTTCCTAAATTTCTCCGTGAAGTGTGTGTGCATGTATATATAAATGGATATCGAAATAGCCCACTCATACCATGGAAAAGACAGAGTGAGGCCATCCAAAGGAATGTTCCCGAAATAATATCTAGACAATACAATGTATGCATTTATCGAGATATTGATCATTATGATGAAACGATAATATATATCGGGTAAAACGCCAATAAGGATCACAAATATGTAATATATATATATATATATGAAAAGGAGACAAATGCGAAAATGGAAAAATTGGACTCGAGTCTCGGGTTTTATCCCGAAATGCCTACGTAGCCTATAAAGGCATCAAAGTCCACGTAGTTCGTATGCGACATAAGGGTGGGGTTTATCCCATAGATTTAAACGAAAATTTATTATATGTGTGTGTAGAAAATGTATTTTAGTTTTGAGAAATTATAGTGGATAATCCTATTAGAATTTATAGGTGTAACCCTCTTTTTCTTTATTTTTTTATAGAAAATACAACATTTGTAATATAATAATAAAAGATGAAGTATTAATGTGTATGAAATAAAGTAAAAGCTAGATTAAGGATTTATGTAACTAATATAAAAATAAATAATTTAAAGAGAGAGAATGATTTTTGGACCTTCTTTGGAGTATTCAGGCTTGATCTTGATCCTTGATGAACTTTCTTAAGTGTTGAGGTGAATGTTGGATGACAGAGAATGAGATTTTGCTAAATTGGGTATGAAAATGATGGGAATGAAAGATGGAAAGAAATTTCACACAAGGAAACTTCGTTGATTGCAAGAAAATATTGCTGAGATCACTGATATTGATGGATTTGAGGTATGTCCAGGGAGTGAGGTCATGCCCTATATTTATAGGGTAAGGAGGGTTCCGATCGGTATAGGCCTAACCCTACCAATCGACAGGTACCCCTAGATAAAATGCTGATAGGAAGGGAAATGGACCTACTAATCGATAGTCTCATGCAGATTTTTCCGAAAAAATGATTGTAGAACATAATACGCAAATCCAAATCGTGCACGGGGCATACAGTTAGAAAGATAATTCAGATACCTTCAAGAGAACATGGGGACGCTCTTCGGTTCAGGAGTTGACTTTTGGTCAAATGAGGCTCGGAAGCGCTTGTCGATCCTTTAGACGGGGGATCGTCGGACAAAAATGTGTCATTCATCCAAAACGAAATTCAGAATCATGAACGGGGTGGACCGTTGGAAAGGTTTTATGAATTACTTAGATATTACAAAGTGCTTCGCTCAGTTAAGAAAGTTGGCTTTGGTCAACCAGGGTCCAAAGCACTCGGTGACCTTTTGGAGTAAAACGGGTCGTCCGTCCGTACCGTATGGTTGATTCATGCACGGGGTGGACCATTGGAAAGGTTATTTATTTACCTTATAATATTCATTCATTATTTTTCAAGTTGAAGAGTTGACCTTGGTCAAACGGAGCCCGGGAGCGCTCGGTGGCCTCCGGATCAATTTTTTGGGGAAAATGGATTGTTCGTCCAAACGGTTATGCCATTTCACGCATGGGTTAGACCGTTGGAAAGGGGTTTCAGTGCCTTTAGAAGATTCAAAGAGATTTCACTCTGATGATGAAGTTGACTGTGGTCAAATCGGGGCTCGGGAGCGCCCGATGGCCTCTAGATCGATTTTCGGTGGTAAAATAGTCCGTTCATCCAAACCGTTATGCCGATTCACACGTAGGGTGGACTATTTGAATGGGAATTCATATACCTTTAAAGATTCAAAGAGATTTCTCTCTGATGATAGAGTTCATCGGAGTCAAACGAGGCTCGAGAGTGCCCGATGGCCTCTAGATCAGTACTCGGAGTATGACCTAGGGGTTTGTAATGAAATGGGGAGGTGTAGAGACCTAAGGAAAGACTTAAGGGGTCCTAAAATATGGTGTCTACAGTCGATACTCTCACAAAACCTTTAGATGCACTTAGATTCGAGAATCTTAGGAAGCCTATGGGTATTTGTTACTGTAATTGAGTTGGGGTACTTTATCTAGTGTAGGGCATTTATCATGTTCATATAATTTGTCCCTTTTACTAGATTGTATTTTTGTATCTATATCCTTTAATTTTTTTTAAATCTAGGAAAATGCAAAAAGATTTTCGATTTTTAAGAAAAAGTTGAAAATATCCATAAATATTTTATTTTTGATCAAATTTTTGAAAAAACAAAAAGATTTTTGCATTTTCATTTTTCACCATATATGGATATACATTTAAGATATTCGGATCACTCACATATTCCATCCATTCATGTGGCTTTTTCAGGGTGTTTTGAGACATCGCTTCATTTCTTTAATATGCTTAATAATGTGTGGATATAATTGTGTTGATCATTGATGATTACTTTCTTCATACTAGACCCTTATCACCTTTATTGCACGTGTGCATGGACTTTTTAAACATCGTGCTCACTTATCATATGTCGAATATGCTGTTCTCATCTCAATCGTGCTTAATAATGAACCAAATGTAAATAGAGATAAGTTGTGCTTGTAAGAACCGTTGCTCGAATTTCGTATCCTGAAAAAGATTGTTATATATTCAGCAATGGAAAGGGGCTACGAAAGAGCAAAAATCATCTTTGCATTAAAAGCCACAATTTATATAGAAAAAAGCCTAAAAGATTAATGGCACATAAAAATGAAACTTCAAGGACAATTTTATTTCATTGATGCTTCGCTACAAATAAGCATTATGATATCTTTAAAATTGAGAGTGAATTTTTATATATGTGAGACTTTGAGGGTGTTATAAAGTAGAATATCAATGGGTTTGCACAATGGACTCTTTTAAAAAGCATTAAACAGTTTGGCGTTATTGATTTGAGAAGCAATTAAATTCATGGCATGTGCATAAATCAAGTCAATTTCATTTAAGTTCAACAGTTAAAATTGAGTTCTTTCTTTAAAAGTATCTCAGGATTTCGTGCACCTATGTTACATATGCCTTTGTTGAGTTGCCCATGGTAAATGTTCACACAATTTTATTCTGCTTTCACTGTTCGAATATTTTATTATTATTCCATGGTGTGTTGTATTTGTAATTTTATACCTTGTATTTATGCTTGAAAAAATTTGAAAATTTTAAAAAATAGTTGTTATGCGATTTGGTTCATCGCATTTTCTTAGTTGATTATCCTTGTGATGACTATTTCTTTTGGATTTATGTGATGCTAATGCTTTCATGATTTATACCTTACTCTTTGTCTATTACGGACAAAAGGGGGATACAATTTAAAAGAAGTTTATTTATTTTTATTTCTTTTTTAAACTTGAATGCATCATGGCATTTCTTTTGTGTCATATGTGTATGTCATTCTACCTTAATGATGATTCCAATAGATGCAAAGAGAATTTTTACAGCGTAAATAATGTTCTCGCTAAGAAATAATATATCATGCATTTAATATGCTATCCTTGTTATTAAATGCACAATACCCTTAGCATTAAATAACACAAACAAGGTCACTCGAATGACCTTGTCCTCATATAAATACTTTCACTTATCATCTTTATTAAGGATTATGGATATTCGTTTTCTCCATACACGAGAGCTTCGTATGAGTTTATCGTTATTAGTGATCGTCTCCTTTTCTCCAGAGCTTAACTCGCGCCTATTCTTAATTATTGGCATTTATTTCATATAAAAGTTGATTGCATATAAAAGTTTATTGCCTTGACTTTATTATGCCAAGGTTCTTTCTCTCTCCAATCAAATCAATTGTGGGGATTCATTTAATTTATTATGGTAAAAAAAATTTATATATAAAAAACTTATTTAATATATATTCCTTGGCTTTAAAGACTACTCATTGCAAGGGATGTAATTCTTGTTTATTATATCATTCTTCGTGTATAAGTCATCATTACGAAGGGGTTGCTCCTTATTAAATACTAATTGTATTTAAAGAATCCATATCTTATATATAATATTTTGCACAAGTGAATGTGGTTGTATGTCTTCAACCCAGTCAGTTATAGTCTTATGGATTTATTGTCACATTTTGCCTATTGGACATGTTAACTTACTAACTATTTTGATATTTAGGATGGGACAATTAATAGTTTAGCCATACAATTATGTGGTCGGCTTATTGTCAACCTAATTTGCCCTACTAGATACCAGTTTTGGACAAACCTAAGTTGCCCTGACTTAGGATCTACAAGTGTTTGTGCCAGCTTACTAATTGTATAGATGGATCTCATTATTTTGATCACATGTCAGTATTGGTTACAAGAGTCAACCAAGTTTACTATGATCTATCCTTGCATTAATAATTTATGGCTGGATCTTATCGTCCGTAAAACTGCACGAGATTTTTTAGACTTTCTTAGACTTTTTAATCCTGACATGTTCACAGACGCAGTCATATATGAAGTGCTAGGATAGGCTTGCCAATAATTTTAGTTTATGATCATGTTTGTCAAATCTCTTCAACCTGCCTTACTAGCTATAGATTTTGGATGAACCGAAGTTATCCTGGCTTAGGATTTACCAATGCTTAGGACAGCTTACTGGTCGTATGGGTAGATCTCATTGTCCTGAAAGTATGATTTTATTCTTTTAAAAGCCTCTATCAAAGTTATGGCTAATTTCTCAAGCCTAGGGTACCGAATTTTTTCTCCACAATAGGCCTTGCTAGTGTAGTTGACCTGCCTTTGCACCCCAGCTTCTTGTTTGGCCAATGCTGAACTAACAGTGATTTCAAATACAAATTATGTTTTTCACCTAAGATTGGCCTATACAACAACAGTGCAAATCCTAAATTTTTTTAATTCTATAAAGGTTGTTTTGCATTTATCATTCCATTCAAAGGTCTTTCTTAGTACATTAAATAATAGGCGACATTTTCCAGTGGCTTTAGATACAATTTTGTTTAGTGATGCCACCCATCCTGCCAATCTTTGGATATCTTTTTTTCTCATTAGAGACTGCATGTTGATCAGTGCTTGGATCTTGTCTGCATTTTCTTCTATAAACCTTTGGTTAACTATGAAACCCATGAATATTGCCTCCTTGACCCTGAAAACACACTTCACGTGGTTTATCTTCATTTAGTATTTTTCTAATTAGTTGAAAGTTAGCCCGAGGTCACAAAAATGGTCGGCAACCTTCTTGCTCTTCATTAGCATGTTATCAACGTAGACTTCCATAGTTTTACCAATCTGATATTCAAAGACCTTATTAACCAGCCTTTGCTATGTTTCTTCATCATTTTTAAACCCCGAAGGGCATAACACGGTAACAGTATGCACCTCATCTAGTGTTGAATGAGGTATTCCCCTGATCCTCCATCTTCATCTTTATCTAATTGTATCCAGAATAGGCATCTATAATACTGAGGAGCTCATGCCCCACTGTAGCATCGATAAACTGGTCAATCCTGGGCAGGGGCTAATGATCTTTTGGACAAGCTTTATTGAGGTCAGTGAAGTCTACACACATACGCAAATTTTTATTCTTCTTTTTTACCTTGAAAACATTCTAGAGCCATTATAAATACTTCATATATTCAATGAACTCTTCTTTTTGTAATTTATCCACTTTTTCTGGATTACCATATTTTTCTCTTGACTGGACAAATGACGTTTCTATTATACTAGTTTATCATCCACATTATGTTGAGCTCGTGGCATATGAATTATGGATCTATGCCTAATATGTATTCATGGCTCCAGGCAAACACACTATAACTCCTTCTCAAGAACTTCATTAATTCTTTTGTAAGAGTGGGGTCCAGTGACGAGCTGATATGGACCATTTGCTTTGGCTGTTCATCGTCTAGTGTTATTGGCTATATCTCCTAAATTACCTAGCCCTTGACTAACTTATCTTCGTCTTGAGGATCTAGTGTATCGATCTGATAAGTGGTAATTAATTTCCTATGATCTTCCTATTTTATTGATTTGTAATAGCACTCATGAGCTTCCACTTGATTTACTTTCCCCACGCCGATCCTATAATTAGTAAGGAACTTCACGCATTGTTTTGCAGTAGATGGGGCAGTTTCAAACTCTTTAATCCGACCCTTTCGAATATAATGTTGTAAGAAGAATGTACGTTCTCACCAAGGACTAAAAAATGGATCATTTATTTTTGACATGTTGGCCAGTCATTGACCACAACTTTTAGCTCTATAGTTCCTAAGGGGAACACCTTCTTCCTCAAAAATCCTATGAGAGGTCTGTGATGCGCCTCTAGTTTTCTGTCCTTCAACCTTAGGTTCTTGAAACAACTATAAAATAAGAAATCAGTTAAGCTGCCATTGGCAACCAAGATTTTTACCACCCTGCTATCATATACTACCATGGTGAAGATGAGGGGGTCATTGTATGGTTAAAGCACACCAGATAAATCATTTTTAGAAAAAACAACTATAAGATGATCTTTGTTTACCTTTCTGGGGTGAGATGACATAGTCCTAGCTAAATTGAGCTATCTGATATGGTCACAAGCCTTTACCTCATTTAAGCAGTCTTCTATTTCTACTGATCTATCTCCACTACCAACATATCCTCTCGCTATTAAGTTTTTCCCAAATAAGATCATCTTGACCTCATACATAGACTCTTTGGGTTTCTTTGGCACATTAGGATCATCGTCTCAACCTTTTTTCTTCTCGTTCGCCTTCCTACAAGGGTATTTTAATTGTCTTTTGGGTTTTGCTCATCCCACTTGTCTGATGGACTACCATTGTCAATAAACTTTGTCAGTTTGCCTTGCTTAATGAGAATCTCAATCTCATTCTTTAGAGTCAGACAATTGTCCGTGTTATGGCCATAATCTTTATGGAACTCGCAGTATTTTATTTTATCCTTGTTGTGGCCATTATCTTTATGGAACTCGTAGTATTTTATTGTATCTCTCCTATTAAGAGGAGATTTTAGCTATTCCGGCCATCTCAGATCATTACTTCCTCAAATCTCCTTGAGGATCTAGTGTGCCCCTACAGTCAACTGGGTATATTCATCAAGCTTCCTTGGCCTGTTAATGAGATAATTTTTTACACAACGTTACTGTCTATGCATATGATATAAGATTTACATTTATAGTGTAATGTATTGTTAAATATATATATTTATCTACCCGGTTCTAATTGCTAGAATATCTCATTGAGCATTGTATCCTTAGTGTAATTTTGAGGAAAACAATCATTATTTATGATAACTAGTTTTAAACCTAATCTTGATGTGACTCTTTAAATAGTTACATAGAGTTTTCCATGGCAAAAAGCCGATTCTGGTAAGTATATTCCAACATTTGAAAATGTTTGCACATGACTCTTTTTTATAGTCATAGTAAAGCATAAATTCAATGGGAATTGTTAACGTTTTAATATGAAAGGCCATATCTTATTCGTCGATGTCATTACAATTATTGGAATAAAAACTTTTATCATAATATGTGACCCAGTAAAAACTCTTCCTCCAATTATACATTCGCTTTTTTGATTAATGATCAATTATGTTCCAATATAAAGGTCGAAACTTTAGTTAATGTTCCGCAATAAAAATTACTGGTGCTCCAACTTTTGGACACAGTTTGTGGTTTGGTAATCCATTAAAGTTGAAACTATTTAGAAACTTGACTAGAAGTTACATGTCTTCATCATTTGTTCTAGCAGATGATTTACAAGTGGAGTCCTAACTGAGGTATATACGTTCCTAGTTGGGAATAACAATAAGAATATAGTGGTTTATATAGTCCACAACATCATTAGTGGTGGTTAGAATTATTCTTGATCTCAAGTACTCCTCGTTTTGGATGTTCTTAATCAAAGCAGGGTACGTTCTTTCGATAATCGATGCTATCGGATTATCGCTTGAATGGGTGAGTAAATCATTTGGAATTTCAAATCCACATCTTATCTAACTCGTCATTAAAAGAAGTCGAGTTTATCGTCCTTTCTCTTATTTAGAGAACCCAAACTGTAAATTCATATTTGTCTTGTATTCTCATATTTTGTTTTAGGATAAAAACTATACAGTTATTCTATATAGGCGACATGTTAATTGAATCCCGGACAATATCATGTCATGTTCATCTTTAGATAACTAGTAAGGTTTGCCTAAAATTTTCTTTAAGAAGAACAATTTTTCCACCAAATGTTTTATCGTTGGAGTTTGCATCATCAAAATAGAGGATACCACGCGGTGTTCTATCAACCGCTTCAAATTTATAACGATGATCCATAAGAGCTTCTTCCGAAATAATTAGTGAACATTTATAAATGAGATCAGAAAGGTTGGTCCTTTGTCTTATGTCACATGTCGACGATTCACATGTGTCAATTGGAATTGCAAAATGTGAATATATTCATTCTTCCTCCAAGTAGCAATAATGTGGCGATTCCAGAGGATGCTAGAGCAAGAACGATCTTACCTTTGAATTATAAGTGTGTAATGATCGTCTTGTATAAATATGTGTTCTCGATTCCTCCTGACCCGTAAACGAATTATAATCCTCCTTCGTTCTCATGAACTAATTCAATGACATTATTATATACCAAAATTTAATCATGGTTTAATCCTTCACGTAGTATTTCGTGTTGTGCAGCCATTTCCTGAATATCGTAGAAAATCCCCTTATGAATTAATAGATTACCTATGTCCCTTAAGAAAGAATCATTCGAAGGGGGTATTGGAAAAAAATGTTTCAAACTTCTATTGTTACGATGCATGATTTGTTCAATTTCGTAAAGGGCATAATTTTGGAGTTGAGAATCAGTCAAGATTAATGGAGGGAATTGAAGTATTTTTCTCTGCATCTTCAGATAGAATGCACCAATTTTATTCCCAAAGAGCAAATGGATAAAAAACTTTGAATTAAATAATCATTGTAATAAATAATTCTTGTAGTTGATTACCAGATGACCAGTTGGACGAATAAGGTAATGCTTCGTGCCATTCTTTGTCTCCATCTAACAGGCATAATACGTAGCCTTACATGTTGGATATGTGACACCATTTACCGTTATGATCTCTCCATAACTTCGTAGGACATACACAATGTTCAGCAACATTCATAAGTAGAACCTCTATTGGATACTAGATGTGCATATACGATCCACTTATGCAACCTTTCATTTCTCTTTTTTTCCAATCTTTGCATTTTGCCTGCCAGACCTATTTAGTTGAAAATTCAACATATGTAAGTTTAACTGGCTCTGAAATTTTTAAATTTCATCCCCATCCACTTATTAAGCATTGTTTTTGTTGCATCCATCTTGTTAACGACATTGTCCAATCTTTGTGAATCTTTAACCGTTATATTTTGCTCATTGGGTAGGTGGAATGTTAATCTCTCGACTGCTATGCTGCGATATTTAATGTCAAAATTAAATATTCTCCATGCAGACTCACATGATGATACGTATCTACAGTCAAGAAATGATCGAACCTCGTCGACTTCTTTAACATCATCCGTGCTTGTGTTGTCATTTCTAAAGATATTTTCTTGGAGCAGAGCTCTTGCTTTGTCAGCACCCTTATTAACATACTTAAATAGGTACTTAATATTTCCTGACTTCGTACACAACTCAACATTAATATGTGTGTCATAGGTAATGACTAAGTCCCTATTGTAAGGAATAATAAACCTATTATCGAGTTTCATACCATTTTTCTCTACAACAATTCCATCATCTTTCCTTTTGTAAGTAGGGAAATCGTTCTCATCTAAAGATGTCTCACGTGTGAATGATTTAGGGATTTTTTTTTGAATAAATTCCATTAGACATACAAGTGACTTAGGATATGCTTCTTCACAAGGGCCATGCATCATAAATTGTGACACGACTTTGATACCAATAGGACTATTTGGTTTCTCAATAGAGATAATCGTATCAATTTGCAATGACCCTTTTTGGAATTTAATAGTGTAAATGTCTTTAAGGAGAATAACGACATATTTTTAGTTTAAATCATAATTGGGTAAAAAGAAATTGTAATTTCAGTGTACTTACCAGCTGTGATAGTCCCAAAACGCTTTCCTTTTTTAAATCTTTCATGAATTATCAAATTTTATTTAAAAAGATCTTTCAACAATGTTTCAACATTCATCACATTGTTGGGCAGTGATTAATGAAAGGAATTTGATAATTTGTGACATAAGTATGGGATAACAAACCATCCACAAATTACCACAGCATCCTGGAAGCTCTGATCCATGCACCTCGAGCCTTTTGTGAAAGTAGAGGGGATAACAATGTGTTTACCAACAGATACAAGTGTTGTGTCACCTTGTAGGACTATATCTTTAAGACCTTTGTAAAGTTCTAGACGCAATTGGGGTTGATTTAGGTGTATCCACCGAACCTCTCTTCTTATATACATGTGTATGCATCAACAATGTATTATTGGAATAAACGTCTACAAAGGTGAAATGCATTTGATTCATTTGTTCTTTATTGTAACTTGTATGAGTAAAACTCCCTCATCGTTACGCATTCCCTCTTTGTATGGCGACGACCAATATTATTTGCGTAACGAATATCAATGTCGTAACTATCTTCTTCGTATGGGAAAATTATTGGGTATTGTATATCCATAAAAAAAGGATGTATCTTGCTGATGCATTCTAATTCGGAAGACTTGTGATCAACGATGGTGTCACACATATAATTAGTATCCGACACGTCTCCAACTATGAACCCTATAACCTCAGAGGCTTATGGTAAATTATAATTAGGTGGATTACCTCGCCTTATACCTAGCGGATGTTTGTAAAATCAGAATCAATGTTATTGACACTGTTCGGTGACTGTATACCTGATATACGATTTGAGATCTTCTATTCACTATCATAGACGTACAATTGGGAAATTTTCGGATGTTCCTCTACATTTAGAAGTAAGGAACCAATCTTGTGATGATTTTGCCCACTTATTCGATAGACGTATGTTCCATGACCATTATTGTAAGTATTGCCTAAATCTCCTCCTATTGAGGTGAACGCAAACATTGAGTTGTATGCACAGATGTTAGTTCTGAACTTTGTAGACCCCACACCGCCGATGTATGATAGCAAACCAATAAGGAAGGAAGGTGGTTCCTTGGTGAGTGATAGTTTAATTTTTTCTTCTCGATAGCAGAGGGAGAATTTAGGAATTTTTGTTTGCTTATTTTCTCAGTACCTTCTTCATACCACATAATAGTGCAACATGAACTGCATTGTTGCTATGAAGGGACAAAGGTACATACATCAAATTTTTTACCTATAATGTCTTGTTGAAAGGATTAAAACACAAAAGGTTCTTTAAAAGTGCGCAAGGTTCGGCACTAAATTTTATGAGTTTATATTGTCTTACTATTTTTAGATGCGGTGCATGCTCGAATCCTACGATATACGTTAATGGTTGGACATTTTCGCTTACTTGTTGAATTGCACATGTAATGACATGATTTTATAAATATCCGTTAGCAATTTATTATATCGTATACCGATACACCGTCGAAGAATGTTCAAGATCAAATATGCATCGAGACGGACTCGAATATTAAGTTCTTCAACATTCAAGCAGAACAAGGATGAATTTGGTAAAATATGTTTAAGTTCACTTTACATTTTACATTAAAAGTGTTGGGATATTTTTGTGAAAAATAAAATATTTTTCTATTACGAAAAAAGATTTTTGAAACGTTTTTAAGTGGTTTTAATTTTTCAAAAAACATTTTTATCATAAAATCTTTCAGATAAATGTTTATGTTCTCGTAAACAAACTTAAGTTTTGAGGTTTCCATGATATTTAAAAGACTGAAGTTTTCTGGGATACATGCATGCTGTCGTCCGAACGACACCGTACATGGTTCGAACAAGATCTTATATCATTCAAACGGGAGATGTTTTTATCTGACACACCCCGCCTTGATTTTGAATATAAAAAGGGTGTCAGACTGCTGATTTTTGGCTGGAGAAATACTGGTTTTCACAAAATACGTTTTAATACTATTCTCCAACCATTTGAGGGTTCATAACTATTATTTTACAATTCACAATCCCAATTGCTTTTATGGGAGTTGTTTTGTGGAACCCAAAACATAGTTTGCTATTTTTTCATACTTTGTGGGGAGATCTATATAACCAAGAGCTGCGTGCTATTGTGGATTGAGTTGCTACGAAGTTTATGGATGCGTATCATTGAGGATCTTGTTGCGTGAAGATTCTTTGCTGATTTGGAATAAGGTTCATAGGGAATGTTGCGGTATTCCTGGGTTGACGATAGGACTGCGATTCTTGTGGGTTTTCTGCGTGTGGATCCATTGCTTATAACACCGACTGACACCTGAGGGTATTCATGTGTCAAAAATTTATTTCATTATAACCGTTGTAAGTTGCGATTTACTAATTATAGTGAAATAAAAGGTTTTTCCCCTGTGGGGGATTTTTCCTGAAATTTGGTTTCCTTTGCATGCTTATTGCTTTATGATTTCATGTCACTTATATGCATGTGTTAGGACTAAATTAAAACTTGGGTTTCATTAAAACTGGTTTGGTTGACACACAATTAAATTTAATTTATTTGAGAAGTCGCATTTATTCCACTATAACATACTCTCAAATTGGTATCAGAGCCTATTGCACTAAGTTATTGTATTTGATCCTGTTTTTTTCCTTAAAAATGGCTTTTGGAGGTTTTGATGATTTTCGATGTCAACTTTTTGACAAGTCTAATTGGAAAATTCACATGAACTCCTGTTTTATATCTTCTCTTGAAAATGATTTCGAGAGGTGTTCGGGATGTGAGGGAATTGGTCACACAATAGATGAGTGTCCCATAAATTTAAGGAAGCAATTAAAAAAATCGACATCTCTTGTTTCTACCCTTAGTGAGAGTGATTCAAAATAATAGGTTTTTTATGGTTATAGGGAAGAGCTTCCCACCCGTGTGATTAGTGATGATAGTGAGGGTGATGAGAGTGAAGATGGAAGTGTAGATGAGCGTAACCTGCAAACGACTTTCAATGAACTTTATGCTGAAGCTTTGAAAATAAATAAAGAAAATTTGAAATTGAAAGAGCATGCCTTAAAAAATGATAATGTTTTAGTTGAAAACCTGAGGTCACGTGGGAAAATTTTGAGATAGAAGCTTGAGTACATCGAGGGTGAGAGAGATAGTCTTAGAGGGTTGATGGAGACTATGAAAAAGTAACTTTTAGAGTTTGAGGATTCCAGAAATTTATTTGAGTCGAGGATAGGTGAGCTTGAGAAGAATTTGATAGAATCAAGCAAGGTAAAATTTTATTTGGAGACTCGGTCAGAAAAATGAGATAAAATTTTAGGGACTGTCCAAATTAGGGAGGATAGGGGTGGTATAGGCTTCGATGATAGTGTCACACCCGTTGCCAAAGCCAACCCCACACGTATGAGAGAGCCTCTTAGGGGTGTTAGGAGAGAGACACCTATGGTTATTAAGAGAGAGAGGCCGAGGGTTATCAAGTGAGAGCTACCTAGGAAGATCATGCGAGAGGAACCTAGGAATTTGAGGAAAGGGCCACCGTTAGGTAACATTCACCGCCCTGTTTACACTTGCACACACTGCGGTAAGCAAGGTAATCTTAGGCGTTTCTGTTACAAACTTTTGAGTGGACCTAGGAATTTTAAAGAGAGAGTCACATCGATTCCTAAAACCCCCACACCTCGTTACACATCAGTTTGGGTTAGGAAATCGGATTTAGAGGCTTATGGTCTAATAGTTCACGACTCTCATCTACTTGCACGCGATTCAGCCCATGTGAGATCTTTTGGTTGATTGTACTGATATTTGTCATATACTAATTGTGCGTCTTGATATACTAATTGTAAGAACATAATTTTTTATCATGTACTTTTGTTTTGATTGGCTTAATTCCGGACAAAATAAATTAAGTCTAGGAGAGTTTTAATTATGGAGTTTAATGAGTTGAATTGATCCTACGATAAAGTTCAAGTCCAAAAATGTGCAATCAAAGCTTTCAAGAAGATTACAAGTCAAGAAGAGTTGCATATGTTTAAGATCACTCAGGTATGAATACTATTGAGTAGTTGGGTAATTTTATATTGATTAAATGTTGGGTGAGTTAAATGTTTGGGAAATAAATCTTTTTTGTTTTAAAAATATTTATGAGTTGCAAAAATTTTAAAGAAAATTCGAGGATTAATTTAAAAGAAAAAATATTAATTTAAAATACTGTATCTCGCTCGAACGAGACCATAAGTCGTTCAAACGACATTCAATATCGCGCGAACGAGATCTCATCTCGCTCGAACGACCTGCCGCCTCGATTTTTGTGTTTTAATTTTCTTGGACTCTGTGCAGCTCTGTTATAAATAAAACGTATCTGCAAACGTTTAAAAATGCAAAACAGTTTCGAAAACTTATTCCCATACATTTTTTTATCTTTCGGTGTTTATTCAAGATCGTATTACTCAATTCCAAAGTTAAGTGATCTTGAACGCGTTTATCGGAAGATAATTCGTTCGTTGACTACACCGTTCTGAACTTTGTGAGGAGAACTCTACAACCGAAGAGCTGGGCGCTATTGTAAAAGGAGACCTTATGAAGTAACTTGTGGAGAAGCCGTCTTCTTCTCTACTACTGACCACCTGGAGTTCCTGCGGGAGATTTCAGTCGATACATCAAAACCGACACCTGCGGGTATTTTGAATGTCGCACTTATTTTCATTGTAATCCTTGTAACCATTCTTTACAAAATTATAGTGAAAACAAAAAGGGTTTTCCCTTCAGGGAATGTTCCTGAAATTGTTTCTATTACCGCATGCTTTATTCATCGAATGGATTAATCACTTAGATGCATGCTTAGGGTTTAAGAAGTTAAAATTGGTTTTAACTAAAAATTAGAACAAAGAGGTTTTTACCTAAAGTACACACTAAAGGGTCGTTTCAAATTGGTATCAAAGCTTGTTGCACTATCTTATTGTGTTTGATCTCATGTATTTAGGTACGTCTTTCGGTGGTTTTGATGATTTTAGAATTCACTTTTTTGAATTATCTAATTAGAAATCTCAGATGAAAACTGCACTTACAAAATTGGTTAATAAGGGTGATTGTGAAAAGTGTCTTTGCTGCGAAGGTTTTGGTCACAAGATAGATGAGTGTCCCACTAAACTTAGGGAGAATTTAAAAAAACCAATAAATCGTGTTTCTACCCTTAGTGATAATGACCCAGAAGAAGAAAACTTTTTTGCTAGTAAGCGTGAACTTCCCACCTTTGTGGCTAGTCATGTAAGTGATAAAGACTTACCTTTGCATGATTCTTTCGCAACCACAGAAGTTGATACACCTGAGAGTGAGGGTGAGGTGAGTGAGGATGAGAGCGAAGACGAGAGAGATTTGCAAACTTCTTTCAAAGAATTGTACGAAGAATCTTTAAAAGCAAAGAAAGAAAATGTGAAATTAGGAGCTATGTTGAAAGAACGTGCCATACAAATAAATAATTCCAATGCTTTAATTGAGGATCTTAGGTCACAAGAAAAGAAAATTCGAGATAAGCTAGAATATGTCGAGGTTGAGAGAGATAGTATTCGGGGATTGATGGAGACTATGAAAAAGGAAATTCTGAAGTTTTAAAATTCTACGCGTTTACTTGAGTCAAGGATAGGTGAGCTTGAAGAAAAATTAAGAGATTCGAGTAAAGTAAAGTTTGATTTGGAGGCTAGGTTTGAAAAGTTAGAAAAAATCTTAGGCACCGTCGAAATCAAAGATAATCGAAGAGGTATTGGCTTTAATAATCATGTCGCATCTGCACCCAAAGAGAAAACTATGCAAACAAGAGAGCTGCCTAAGAACTTTAGAAGAGAGCCACCTAGGAACATGAGGTATAATCGGCCTATAGGACACGCTCCTCACCGTATCTACTCTTGCACTCATTGCGGTAGGAGAGGTCATCTTAGACGGTTTTGCTACGATCTTAATAACGCTCCTAGAAAGTCTAATGTCGTTCCGGTTCCCAATTCCCCTTCTTATCGGTTCACACCTACTTGGGTTAGGAAGTCGAATTTAGAAGAATTAGGTATTAGGCTTGGTGATTCTCGTATCATTGCACGTGGTTCTCCTCATCTTTCAACTTTTGATTGAGGTTATTCGTTGGTTTGTCATACACTAGTATTTACTTCTTGTGTTATATTTAGCTAGTGTTATGGCCTGTTTCTAGTTTTTGGTATGTATTTGAGTTTTATCAAAAATACAAAAATATTTTGATTTTATAAAAACTTTTGAAAATACAAAAAGATTTTTGGTTTTTGAATCCTGAATTTACATGGTTGATATGGGATATTGGTGTGCTTGATTCCCCCCTTCTTTCATTATTCATGTGGCTAGGACTTTTGGTCATTATTCTTGATGCCTAAAATGATCTTAACCTTTGCTCTATGGGGTTGTTTCGAAGTTGATATGCATTGTGATTCAACTTTTCTTATATGCCATCCTTGCACACATGCACGAGTTTATATGAATGTTTGACTTCTCTTGCATATTTGAGTTTGGTGAAGCATTCTTATATCAATTTTGTCATCAATGCGTAAGTAAACCTAAGGAGGAGGTCTGCTTGTAAGAACCGTTTTTCATGAGAATTGATATTCAAAATATGATGAGTGTTCACGGGAAAGGGCTGCGAGAGTATCAAATTGACTCGTCGTGAAAGCCACCATTTAAAAGATTCCAAAAGAAAAACAAGGCAATAAAAATCATATGCCAATAATTGGGGCCAATAGGACTTTCTCTAAGTTGAGATTGATAGATTTTTCTAAAGATCTTGAAAAATTCATATATATGAGGGAGTTTGGTTAGAAATTAATTAAACGGGTTTGCACCATGAATCCTATGTTGAAACATCGTATCATGACGCTATTGTTTGTAGAATTGTCAATAATTCGGACTTGTATACATGTTGATTAAGTTTAGTTTATCAAACTCACACTTATTTTGTCACACATGGCTTTGATGAAGTTTGATGATTCCTTGCTATCAATTAGTACTCTTTGATCGATTCGACGTATTGAAATGATGACTCATTTATTTTAGTTCACTCCCAATCAATCCACTTTCATAATTGAGCACATTAGTACCATGTTAACATGTAACTCCCTTTTTGTCGCTTTTTACATTTTTTTTCTATTTTACAATTTGTTTCTGAGTTCCAGGTACTGTTTTGGGGTAATTTTTTCACTGGGAAAATACTGAATGTTTTGGGGGTATTTCTGGAATTTTCATATTCTCGTTCGAACGACATCACATGTCGTGTAAACACGTCGTTTAAGAGACTTCCCAAATCGTGTGAGCGACATCTCAAGTCGTTCGAATGACTTCACGCGAGATCAGGGTTACTTTTAAACAGTCGTTCTCTCTTCTCTCCTGTCGTTCTCACATATCTTTTTCTCCCAAGCGACAACAGCACCAGTTTTTTTTCAAAAAAACCCACCATTTTTGGCGTTTGAAGCTTCTTGTTTTAAGTTCTTCATCTCTATCATCACTTTAAACCGCCACTGTTCTTCGTCTCTCTCTCTTGAGCACGTGTATCAGCCATTGATACTCCTGCTCCTGTGATTCTCCGGAGTGTTTATTTCTTAGAGATTGTTCTCCGGAATGTGTGTCACCAGGAGGTTTGTTCGCCGGCGACTGACCCATTCTCCATCTTTATTTCTCTGGCGTTAACAAGACAATTCTCCAGAGATTGTTCTCCAGAGATTGTTCTCCAGAGCTTGTTCCCCACATTGTTTACACACGCTAAGGGAATTTCGAGGTCCTGCTATTCTCTGACGTGTTTTATTTTCAGTCAATGGTTATCCGACAAATAATTCCCATTTTCCAGTGATTTCAAGGTAATGCTGTTCATAATTTTTTTTAAACATCTGTTTAAAAAATTGGATTGTTGTCTTCTGGATTATATTACTAATTTTGAATGCTGATTGTGGCTGGTGTTCGCGGTGGTTCGGTTGGACGATTATACAGAGATAGGCTCTTAGGTGTGTGTGTGTTCCTTAGCAACGGTATCCTTTTACACATCTCACATTACACCTGTTTTAGTCATGCCACTTAGACGTCATGGTGCTCCTTTCGGGCGACTCGATGAGGCTCCTCCCTCTGCTCGATCTTAGAGAGATCAGGCCAGTAGGCCCCCGTACTCACCTATGAGGTGGGCCACTCATGTTGAGTATGATCATTACTGCTCATTGGGTCTTCACATTCGGTCAGTTGTTTCGGAGAGAGTGTTTCATTATGCTGAGTTTCCTGAGCTAGGTATTCCTTGTTGGTTATTTGATAGAGGTTGGGATTATATGTTTGAGGTTCCTGGGGTTGTTTATCCAAAAATTATTCGAGCGTTTTTCTTTCGCTCCCTTCCCCACGCTGAGGGGATCTTTTCTACTGTACGTGGCGTTCCTTTTCTCATCACTGCAGATCTCATAGCAGCTTTTCTGCACCTTCCTCGTGTCCCATATACTGTGTATCCTCATTATACCTACGATGGACCTACTTATAATGATATTTTACGGCATTGTTTATAGGAGATTACCCAGGAAGGTTCTACGATGTATCATCGCCAGCTTTACCCTTCCTTCCGTGTACTTAATAGGTTTGTGTCAGCATCCATTTATCCTCGGATAAATCATTCTCATATTAGATCTGGCATCGTCTATTTCATGTACCATGTTTCTCAATGGTGGGATATCGATCTTTCGACGGTCATGATTCGAGTCATATCTTATGTCACTGTCCATGGTTCCATCCCTGTCTGCCCTGCTCTTCCATATGGGATTCTCATTCACTACACCAAATCTGCCTAATTGTCACGGTCATTGACCTTGACAAGTTGGACTTGTTAAGGTCAATGACCGTGACAATTTGGGGCGAGACAAATTTTTTTGTCACGAACGTGTCACAGTCATTGACCGTAACAAGTTCATTAGAATTGTCACGGTCGTGTCACGAGCCATGACCGTGACAAGTTTAGTCACGGTTAATAACCGTGACAAAGCCTTGACCCTTTTTAAAAACATTGTCACGGTCATTGACCGTGACAATTCTGGGTATAATTTAAAAAAAATCTACTGGCCAATATGGCCACTGCTACTGTCTAGCAGCATATTTGTACCTGTTATAGCAACGTTGTACCTGTTCAAACATCATATATCCAAACAAACTAAAAATAATGCAAATATATATTCAAAATAGAAACAATATACATGACGATATAATCCAAATATAATTCAAATGTACCAACTTAAAAATAATGTCACTATATGTCTAGGGTAAATGTGAGGAGGTGAGCAGGCCACACGATATACGAATTGACACACCCATTAATATACATCGTGTCGCATTGTTCGCGTAACCACAATAGGGAGTTCTCCTTCCCGGGTATCACATGCGTGACAAGCACTTTGGACTCGATATCTTGAAGCGCACGTCCATGAACTATTCCACCCTGGACGATATCCGGGTCCCTCAATCCCCGCTCTATCCGTTGGCCATCAAATACGTCCAATATGAACACGCTTGGCCAACCAATTGTCGACATGGGTCTGGGGAAGGTAGCCAAATAAGGAAGAGGATCATCGAAGTACGCACGTGTCGGTGATGAAGCAGCGAGGTCCATATCCTCGTCATCCTTCGCCTCATTCTTCCGCACCTCCTCCTCCTCCTCCACCATCGCCTTCTCCTTCCCTTTCCCCTTACGATCTCCGCCCAACGTACGCTTCATGAATGAGTACATATCTTGGACCGTTGCCTCCAAACGGGACAGCTTCTCGTCATGTGAATCCACCGTTAGAGCCAACCCGGTGTTGCTCGTCTCCAATCCGATGATCCTAGATTTGCCCACCCGCGAGCTCACCCCCCTTGTCCTTCCCTTGCGATCAGAGCTAAGCACTTGGCTAAGTGCGTCTGTGGACAAAGACGCCTTATCGGCATCAGACTGCGACTCATGAACTTCTATAAGCTTTTCCTGAAAGGACAAAAAGCACATGATTAGTAAAATAAGTAAACTAAAAAATTATAACGTAATTAACAAAAATTAAACTGTCGGATTACTTACAATCATGGCCACGACTCTCGGGGACACTTCCTTATCCTTCCCCTTCTTCGTCCGAAGAGCCACATAAGTATCGAGCCTATATGGCTTACCCCCTGGGCCACCCCCTACCCCCTGAAATAAAATAAAGTAAAATTAGTATCGGCCCCGCAAAGTAAAATAATGAAGAATAATATATTTCTGTAGTTATAGAAAAATTAAATCTTACCTTCATCCTATGCTCCACCTCGGCGTAAGACGTCCGGCCGGAGTAGTGCACGTCCGTCTTTTTTTCCCGATTTTCCCTCCCCGATTGGCGAGATGCCAATTGTCGATCCTCGATCTCATTGTCAATGAACTTTTGTCATTGTGCCAATGAGATCGGCTCCTTGGGCGGGACGGATCCACGCTATTGGATAATGGACTCTCGTGTTTTCCCAAAGTACCGTGTCCGCATATTTTTCTTCCACGTCTTGTGTTGATCCCTCAACTGCTCCAAGATGGAATCACGTGGCTTTGGATCGAAGTTGAATTGTTCTTGTCCAACAAATACAATGTTAGTTGCGAATAAATATAAATATAAATATAAATGTAAATATAAAATGAATTTGAAATTGAAATATAAATTGAAATATAATTATAAATTGAAATATATGACCTGTAGTGCCGCCCAAACAGCTAACTTGAGCTCATATGGCACCTCCTTCCAACTCATAAGCCCCGGGCCGATGACCTTCTTTAGCAGCTCAAGGGATCTCGCTAATAGCTCCGATTTGTTCTCGATGGTAACCCCAAATTTGTCATATTTGGGGAGCCTAGGGGCCGAGGAGCCCTCGTCACCTCCGCTACCACCGAGCCCAGACGACATCATCATAAACAACATCATCATCTTCGCCTTAACACCTGAAGGAGATATTTGCTGTAAAAAAAATATTATTAGTACAGATAAAAAAAATGTTATTAGTACACATAGACACACACGCAACCCCCCACCCCCCATCCCTGCCCCCACCCCCTCACCCCTCACCCCACCCCCACCACACACACGCACACGCACACACACACGCACACGCACACGCACACGTACATGTACACCCCCTACCCCACCACACACATATACACATACACACATAAATATGTCTAAATTAGTTGAAAACATCTAACATCGATACATGTATCGAGATTTTATGTCATCTATTGGAACTATTAAAAAAAAAATCTTCTTTGTTTAAGGTAATTGACACTTAATAAATATTATTGCAAGTGAAAACATTTTTTGGACAAAAAAAATCATTGAAGTCATTTTGTTGGAGGTCATATGCTTCAAGATCGCAGGTTTACTTCAGTGATATCATTTTATGTTAGGAGTAGATGGGTTTTTATGTATTTTTTCTATTGGGACGAGTGAAATATTTGAAAAACTTATTATTACCATTAATGTTTTGATTGAAGTATCTTTGATTTAGGTTGGTGGATATGATGTTAGAATTGTTGATTGTGTAGAGAGATTTTACTTATATTTGAAAAACTTATTATTACCATTATTGTATGTTATATATGTTAAAATGGGATAATGTTATATATTATTTTTAAGAGGTTTTATTTATTATTATATATGCCAGAATAGATGTAAAGTATGGAATAAATGTTATATATTATGTCCGTTTGAATGCCTCAAAATAAAAAATTTCAAAATTATTTTTAAAACTTGTTCCTAGATCCCAATACTGTAAAAGGTAAATACACCCCCCATCCTTGCCCCCACCCCCACCCCCACCCCTCCCCCCATCCCCCCACCCCCACCACACACACGCACACGTACAGCCCCCACCGCCCCACCCCCTCCCCCCACCACACCCCCTCCCCCTACTAATCTACTAAGAATTTGGCAAAATTAAAGAAATTATTTTTAAAACTTGTTCCTAAATCCCAATACTAATCTACTAAGAATTTGGCGACATCCACGTTGAAAAAAATTGGCAGGAGAAAAATGTTGTCAATTTAATGTTTTAATGGTGAAGGAAAGTTCAAAATAACCTGCCTTATTAAAAAATAAATATCTTTCAACAGAAAGAATGCATTGATTTCTTTAACTCCAAGAATAAAAATTCTAGAATCACTTAGAAATAAAATCACAACGAATTATTTTTTATCTTTAACCATAGTAAAAAATATCGTAATGTTCCCTTTGAAATTAAAATTAGACACAAATATACAAGTACAAATATCTTCAATGTGGAATTAAGTCGATAACACTAATATTCTAAAGTTCATGAACGATATCTAACCTAAGACAAAATTACAAGTTAAGCAACAAAAGTGGAACTCACCCACCTCATACACACACACACGCGCAACAGTCACCACCCTACCCCACCCCCTCCACACCCCCACCCACCACACATATACACACACACACACACAACAACCCCCTCCCCACCCCCTACCTCCACCCCCACCCACCACATACACACACAACAGTCCCCACCCTGCCCCACCCCCTCCACATCCACACACATAACAACCCCCCTCCCCACCCCCCACCCTGCCCCACACACGCACACACACACGCATGCACACACACACACACACACACATATATATATATATATATATACACACAAACATATATATAAATGGAAGAGAGAGAAAGAGAGAGAAATTAACCTGAAACTAGAGAGAGAGAGAGAGAGAGAGAGAGAGAGAGAGAGAGAGAGAGAGTTGTAAAAAGGAGGGAACGACCGGGGGGGGGGGGAAGAAGGGAAAAGGGTTTTTGCTGAAGAAGTTGTCACGGTCGTGTCAAGGTCAATGACCGTGACAAGTAAATTTGTCACGGACTTGTCACGGTCATTGACCGTGACAATTCTTTGTCACGGTCGTATCAAGGTCAATGACCGTGACACAAAACGCGTATTTTTTGTCACGGTCAATGACCTTGACAAGGGTGGCCTGCTGAAAGGTGACAATTTTGTCATTTTGGTGTAGTGATTTCCACCATTTGCACTACCACTGGTGTCCCTATTTTAGAGGGTGATCTGTGTCTCCCTATGCCTATTATTATTGATCATAATACTTTCACTCATTCTGAGAGTCATTTGCCACAGGTAGCGAGAGCAAGAGCTCCACCCCCAGAGGGAGTCTTCCCTGATGCTGATCCTTGTTAGGTTGCTGATCACACTGGTCCGAGCACGTCTGATTTTTCTCAACCACCACCCTCCACTCCTGCACGCCCACGTCCTATTGAGGAGTAGGTTTCTACTTTACAGGCCCAGGTAGCTTCTCAGAGCAGGATGTGTGACTCTATTATGGCCAGATTTGATGCTGAGGCCGAATCACGTGTTCGTGCTGAGTCCAGGATGACAACATTTTTTATGAGATGCGGCAGAGAGAGCAACAGAGAGGCGCAAGTTCATCTGGACTCGGTCATATCTCTTCCACATACACTGCTGGTACTGATGATGATGATGATGATGATGATGATGATGATGATGATACTCCAGCCGATGCTTAGTTTTTTTTGTTTTACATTGTATCTGAGACATTCATATTCCTGATGTATTTTTTATTTTCTCTGATATGATGTATTACTTATGATCAGTTGTATCACTCTTAGTTTTATGACATGGATGTACAAACTATTTTGCAGTTTTAGTGATTCTAGCATTATTATTCTGTTACTGCTATCTTTTGCTACCCATTGTCATACTGATATTGTTTCTCTAGCCATGTTATTCATTCTCATATTTTATTGCTAGATTTGGTGTGTCTATCCCACCTTTTATCTATTCCAGGAAAAAGGGGGGAGAGACATGTGATGTAGGGGGAGTATTTATTATGATATTATATTTATTTTATACTTAACTTGGGTATATGATTGCGTCTCGTGTGTATAGTTATATTTTTCAGAGATTTAGATATTTATAGATACATCACATTCAGAGATAGAAATAGATTGCCATTCAGAGACAGAATCAGATTCAGATGCTTATCATTCATTCAGTTTCATTATGTCCTATATTTTTTATATTGTGGAGTTTTGGGATATGACATATTTTTATTTTATGGCATATATCATTTCTGCTTAGTTTCGTCCCGGAATAGCCAAAGGGGGAGATTTGTAAGAACATAATTCTTATCATGTACTTTTATTTTAATTGGCTTAATTCCGGACAAAATAAATTAAGTCTAGGAAAGTTTTAATTATGGAGTTTAATGAGTTGAATTGAGCCTACGATAAAGTTCAAGTCCAAGAATGTGCAATCAAAGCTTTCAAGAAGATTACAAGTCAATACGAGTTGCATATGTTTAAGATCACTCAGGTATGAATACTATTGAGTAGTTGGGTAATTTGTATATTGATTAAATGCTGGGTGAGTTAAATGTTTGGGAAATAAATCTTTTTTGTTTTAAAAATATTTATGAGTTGCAAAAAGTTTAAAGAAAATTTGAGGATTAATTTAAAAGAAAAAATATTAATTTAAAATATTGTAGCTCGCTCGAACGAGATCATAAGTCATTCAAACGACATTTAATGTCGCGCGAATGAGATCTCATCTCACTCGAACGACCTGTCGCCTCGATTTTCGTGTTTTAGTTTTCTTGGACTCTGTGCATTTCAGTTATAAATAAAAACGTATCTGCAAACGTTTAAAAACGTAGAACAGTTTCGAAAACTTATTCCCATACAGTTTTTCATCTTTTGGCGTTTATTCAAGATCGTATTACTCAATTCCAAAGTCAAGTGGTCTTGAACACGTTTACCGAAAGATAATTCGTTCGTTGACAACACCGTTCTGAACTTTGTGAGGATAACTCTACAACCGAAGAGCTGCGCGCTATTGTAGAAGGAGACCTTATGAAGTAACTTGTGGAGAAACCGTCTTCTTCTCTACTGCTGACCACCTGGAGTTCCTGCGGGAGATTTCAGTCGAGACATCGAAATCGACACCTGCGGGTATTTCGTATGTCGCACTTATTTTCATTGTAATCATTATAACCGTTCTTTACAAAATTATCGTGAAAATAAAAAGGTTTATCCCTTCAATATTTTTCCTGAAATTGTTTCTTTTACCACATGCTTTATTCATCGAATGGATTTAATCACTGTTGATGTAAAAAATTAGATCACTCTAATAATTCAATCACAGATAAATAAGTGAGACAAAGAATTTTAAAGTGGTTCGGCCTTATAAGAATGGTCTACGTCCACTGTTTTGGTATTGCTATTTGTATGGGAATTCTCGATTACAAGTTATCTCAAGAAATTCCAATCTTCGGCCCCCCTACAATGAGGATTGTACAATGTATTTATAGCCCTGAGGTTGTAATGTGAAAGGGTAATACATTAAATGATATACATATGAAAGGGTAATACATTTAATGCCCTCTTTGTGTGCGCGTCCAAATGATAAGCATTTAATGAGCAGTTAAACTGTTGGTATCCTGCTTCGAGGTGCAGCTCGGACCGCCATGAGTTGCTCGGACCGCCTAAGCTTCTCGGTATTTAAGAGTTCCTCGGAGAGGTATTGTTCCTCGGAGCTTGTGAGTTCCTCGGGGAACTAGTCTTCCTCGTTGTACTCTTATTCCTCGGAGCGAGCGGGTTCCTCGGATGTGTTTGTTGTTGCCATGTAGATAGCCACGTGTCTTCGTATGATTGGTCCATGTCAGTAGATTAATTTTGGTATCAACAGAAGCCCCCAATGTTTCATAGTTCGAAATTTGAGGAGTATGGAACATTCTTTCTCGGAATATGGTAGCTTTAAATAGTCTTCCTGATTTTTAGGAGCGTTTCCCTTGTATTTATTTCTCCTTCCCTAATTCGTAGAATCATGCTTTTTTGGACTTTTTTGCGTACTTCGATTCCCGTGTTACTTTTCGTCTTCTTAGCCGCTGTTGTCCGCTTCGATTCCCGTGCCACTTTTCTTCTTTTTAGCCGTCGTTGTCCTCTTTGATTCCCGCGCTACTTTTCATCTTTTTAGCCGCCGGTAACGTAATCATCCTTTTTTATAATCATTACTTCACCATTTCCCAAGGCAAGGTATTTAAACTTCACAGACGCTCCCATCGTCTTCTACCTTTCAAATTTTTATCTTCGAGTTTTACGCCACCTCTTCCTATTCTCTTGTGCGTTCATCTTTTTCGTCGTTCGTTGTCAATAGCTCTACTCTTTTTCTCTAAGATCTTCTTCTTTCTTCTTCATTTCTTTATTCACCATGGTTTACCTTGTTGAGTCTTGAGAAGTTTCGTTCTGATTTCTCCATCCCCTCTTGGGTTGTCTTGGAAAAACTTTCTGAGCCTTCTGATTATTTCAATTTGGCTGAGGGACATTGGTTCCCCAGTCTCTTTTTTGCTGAATGTGGATTTTCTTTTCCACCCAATTCCTTGTGTCTGGAATTCTGCCAGTATTTCGATGTTGTTCCTGCACAAATAGCCCCCAACACATGGAGAATAGTTAATGGGGTGCATAGATTAAATCAAGTGCATGGAACTCGTATAGGAATCCCAGAAATCATGTTCTTCTATAAAAGGGCAGTTAATGAAAATATTTTTTATTTAAAAACTAGATTTTTAAATAGTGCCTTAGTGGTCAATCTCCCTGATGCCAATAGGGATTATTTTGAGCATGGGGTTGTCATGAAAAATTGGCAACACCCTCCATTAGTTGGAGATGAGGTTTACCAAGGTCCCAGATGCCCTCCTTATGGAAATGGGATAGGTTATTTTCATTTTATTTTATTTATTTTGAAATCATGTTTCTTTTGTGTTTGATAAAATGTGCCACTGATAACAATGTTTATTTATTTGCAGTCGATAGCAAGAGAAGGTGCCCAAAAGAAATAGATATCAATATAAGGCATTTGAAACTTATCTGGAGCCTGCATCAAAGTGTTGCCGACGAGCACATTAGATCATCTTCGTATCTTCTCCAGTACAAGAGCTACACCACTTCCTTCACTGCTCGTCCAGTGATAAGTGAATCAGAGCCAATTCCTGCTTCCACAAGCTCATCACCTGAATCCCATATTCCTTTAAGTGAAAGGATGAAGAAGAGAAGACCTCTTGCCCTGTTTGAGAAGACTGCCTCCGGTTCTGGGGAGGTAAAAATGAGTAAGATTGATTTCCCAAGGGAGGGGACGAAGAAGACTGATGCAGCTCCTTCAGCTGCTCCTGTTAAAGTTGCCGAGAAGCCCGTAGTGGCTCCGAGCAGGTCTACTGCTCCTGGAGAGGTGATTGTGATATCACCGACCAAGGATTATTCCTTGGTTGAATCTTTACCTGTTCCCCCGAGGAGGCTGAAGAAAAGCTCCTCGGTCAATTTGGCTGATACCATTACTTAGCCCCCAATTACTGGAACTGGGATTCCATCTTTTGTTCCCCCGAGCTTTGCCATGATCTCGGTAAAGTCCTCGACCATTCCCGAGGTACAAGGTACTGAAGAAAACCTTACTCGGGACATGGTCACCTCACTAGCTGCTCGCCACCTTGCTTCTGTAAGTCTCTTTACTTTGAATTTTTCATATTTTCTTTGTCATTTCTGTTTCTAACTTGCTTTCTTTTTCTGTTCACAGTTGAAGAGCTGCTTTAATATAATCCTGAAGAAGGATGAAGCGATCAAGGCTTCTTGCTCCTCGTCCAGTGTGGAGGGAGCTTTGGAAGAAGCTACCAAGTCTCTGGTAGATTCTCGCCAGAAATATACTGGTGACAAAGCTGTCTGGGAGAAGAAGCTTGCCTCCATCGAGCAGGATAAAGCTCGAGCTGTTGAAGCCTCCAAAGAGTTAGAGAAGAAAAATAATGCCTTGGAGAAGGTAAATAAAGAGCTCGCAGAGAAGCTCAAAACTGCTGGAGAGCTTGAAGATAAGCTCAGGGTTGCTGAGGAAAGGTTGGGCCAACTTCAAGAAGTAGGTTGGCAAAAGGAGGAAGCAGAAAATAAATTGAAGGCTGCTGAGAACCTGCTGTCTGATACACTTTCCTCGGAGAAGCTGAAGAGGAAAGCTGCTGTGAAGAAGTCCTTCAGCTCTGGATGGGACAAGGGTTGGAAGAAGGGGTTGGCCGCCATGGTGTCGCAAGTGGACTATGGTGGTCTTAAATATTTTAGGGACGGATGGGTTGCCGTCCTTCAGGAGATGAAGGTCAACGAGTCTTCCGAGTTCTTCCAGAGACATATCCCTAGTCCCCCTCCAACTCCAGAAGAATTATAAGAGGACGAAGCTACCTTTGAATAATCTTCGATGGTGATGGGAGATCATGCCCTATCCATCCAGCCTACTGATGGGGAGAATCAACAAATCATTTCTTCCTCCGAGCAACTGCCTATTCTCCCCGAGCAGCT
Source organism: Sambucus nigra (assembly GCA_949130495.1). Taxonomy (NCBI): domain Eukaryota; kingdom Viridiplantae; phylum Streptophyta; class Magnoliopsida; order Dipsacales; family Adoxaceae; genus Sambucus; species Sambucus nigra. The sequence continues at coordinate 515,683,916 of OX422217.1, read as the reverse complement.
ATCTCTTCCCTACGAGCAACCTACCTCTTCATCCCAGCCTCCCGAGAAGGTTTTGGGAGATAAGGAAAAGGTTTAGTGTTGTTCGGGTTTATCTTTATTTTGTTTCTCTTTTTCAAATGTAACTCGGAAGATGTAACTCTGAATTATGATCTAATAAAATTTGAACTTTTTTGCATATTATTGTCCATCTTTCATTCATACTCTGCTTATTCTTCTTATTGATGATTGCTCTTCTTTCTCTGCTAGTTTCTCGCCAGGATGGAATTGCTATCTGCTTATGACACAAAGTTTTTGCAGCAATGTAATGAGTACTTTAAGGCTGGTCACACTGACTTGAGTGCTGCACAAGTTACCGATATCCTCGGACAGGATGCTTCAGAATAGGCAGTTGAAGCATATCAGTACCTGAAGTGTCTACTTGACCGAGCAGTGGACAATAATGTGGCTTACTATGAAATGATCGAGGATCTCCAGTGCACCCTCGAAGACCTTCAGAATCAATACAAGGAATTAACTGCTCTGTTGCATGAGGGTTACGAGAAGAAATACAAATTGATCATGGCTGACAAGGGCTACGAGAAGCTTTTTACTGGATATGATCTGAGGGAGAGAACTTTAAAGGGTGAGGTCGAGGAATGTAGATAGATTGCCAAGTTGCTGGAGCAAGAGAACAACAACTTGCAAAAAGAGCTATCACAATTGAAGTCTGCAGCCTCCACTTCCAGTGCCTTGATCCCAGTGACCGACGAGGGATTCTCATTCCTAGAGGTTGATAATACCAAGTTGAGGGACAAGTTGGAGACTTTGAAGAGTTCTGGAACCTCTACACCTTCTCGCGGTCGAGAAAGAGCTCCTTGGGGACGAGGAAGAGCAGTTAGGGTTCTTGTCGAAGAACAGAGAACTTAGTCTGTGTTAGAGAACCAAGCTTTTCAATTAATGGCGAAGAACCAGGCTTTGTCTGACATGTCAAGAAAATTAGGGACTTGGAAAAACAGATCTCTGTGCAGAAATTCGTCTTGGAGAATAAGGAGATTTTCATCAAGAATCTCCACGAGCAGCTAGAAAGACTAACCTATCAATTCCACAAACAGCCCAGGGAGTTCTGGATGGCTGGATACAACGAAGCACTATTCCACTTGTATGATCGTATCCAGAATGCCAACAATGAGGGCTACAAGCAAGGCTGGCTAAATGCCTTAGGTGTGTTGAAGCTCGAAAAAGGTCATTATTTGTGGGATTACCATGATCCCGGCTTGCTCGACTTGCCTGTGCCACCATACAATTTGGAGATGGAGTGGATCCCTGCCCGGGCCATTCCTCGGAACTTAATTTCAAAGTATCTCGGTGACTACAATCTTCACTCTCAAATCGAGGTATCTCATCCCGAGCATCTCTTAGATCGACCATCCGTGATGAATGTCAGGATGCTGAAGGATCTTAACTTTATCAATTCTCCTCAGTCTTTAAATGATCCGCCTGCTGGAGAGGAACCTGTGTCAAAAACAGAGGAGAAGATACCAGTAGAATATGAATTTTTGATGTAATAGTTAGTGTACATGTCAATGTAACTGTAATTTCGTTATCAATGTAATTTATTTTGAATTCAATGAAAAACTTTTATTTTTGTTTGCAAATATTGATTGCTATTGTCTTGTATTTATCAAACACTTTATATTTATGCATATCTGTAAAAAAATAACAATATTGTGTTGTTTGTCGATCAACTCAGTAACAATTAAAAATTACAAGTATCAGTACTGTTGCTCGATCACTTAATATTAAAGTAATGAGTATAAAAATGTTGTTTAAAATTTTTCCAACCAACTAAGGTTGTTAACTTATGCTTGTCGATCAACTACAGTTAGTGGGGTTTTATCCCCGACCAGCCATACTTGGTAGATTTTTCATAAAATGTGTCCGACCAACCAAGGTCGTTAAATTCTTCTTGTCGACCAACTATAATTAGTGAGTTTTTATCAGCCATACTTGGTAGATTTTTCTCTTAAATGTGTCCGACCAACCAAGGTCGTTAAATTCTTCTTGTCGACTAACTATAGTTGGTGGGTTTTTATCACCGACCAGCCATAGTTAGTAACTTTTGCATCTTCTGGAATAATCTTACCTCCCGACCAACATAAGTTGGCATTTTCGAGAATGTACGTACCTTCCGACCAACATAAGTTGGCATTTGCGAGAATATTTTGTTTCCTAGCCAAACAGGTTGGCATTTTTAGGAATATTTCGTTTCCTAGCCAAACAGGTTGGCATTTTTAGGAATATTTCGTTTCCTAGCCAAACAGGTTGGCATTTTTAGGAATATATTGTTTCCTAACCAACCGAAGTTGGCATTTTTAGGAATATTTTGTTTCCTAACCAACCAAAGTTGGCATTTTTAGGAATATCTTGTTTCCTAACCAACCGAAGTTGGCATTTTTAGGAATATCTTGTTTCCTAACCAACCGAAGTTGGCATTTTTAGGAATATTTTATTTCCTAACCAACCGAGGTTGGAATTTTTAGGAATATTTTGCTGAGCAGTCTGATCTTTGCCGAGTAGTGTGTAGCACTAGTATTCCCCGAAAAATTCTCAATAAAAAGGAGAGACTTTGGCAGAATATCTTCGTTTTATTCATACTAATGGAACTGTGTTACATATACATCATTGATAATACTTGCGCAGGTTCTCTGCGTTCCATGCATTCTTAATTTCCTCACCTTCTAAAGTAGCTATTCGATAAGTTCCTGGTCGAACAACTTCTGTAACTCGGTATGGTCCATGCCAGTTTGCTTCCAGCTTATTATATTTTTGAATTACTTTCTTCAGCACATAGTCTCCTTCTTTCAGGTTGCACTTCTTCACCCTTTTATTGTAGAACAGAGATGTTCGTTGCTGGTAAGCAGCATGTCTAATGGCTGCTTCTTCTCTAACTTCCTCGAGCATGTTTAAATCCAGTCTTCTCATTAAGTCGCTGACAGGGGAATTAAAATTCAGTACCTTATGTGTTGGGAGGCCCAACTCGGTAGGTATGACAGCTTCACTTCCAAACGCCAGCATGTATGGTGATTCTCCAATTGCTACTCGAGGAGTAGTTGGATAAGCCCAAAGTACTCATTGTAGCTCATTGATCCAGTTTGCTTTTGCATCATTCAATCGTTTCTTCAAACCGTTCAGCAGCATACTGTTGTCACTTCAGTTTGTCCGTTGCTTTGAGGATGGCCTCGTGCTGAATAAACCTTCAAAATGTTTGACTGATGACAATAGGTGACAAACTCCTCGTTATCAAATTGTGTTCCATGGTACGTGATGAAAGCATGAGGGAGACCATATCGACAAATGATGTTCTTCCAAACAAATTGGTACACCTTCTCATACGTCATGTCAATGAGTGGCTCAACTTCTACCCACTTAGTAAAATAATCCACTGCGACGACAAGATACTTGAACCTTCCTCGGGTCGTTGGCAGTGGCCCAACCAAATCAATTCCCCACATGGCAAATGGCCAAGGGGAAGTTATGGGTGTCAACAATTCTTGTGGAGTTCTTAGGATGGACGAAAATCGCTGGCACTTATCACATTTCTTGGCGTAGGCTATGCAATCAGCCCTCATCGTCGGCCAGTAGTATCCTTGCGTCATCACCCTTTGTAAAAGCGTCCGACCTGCTATATGTGCTCCACAAGACCCTTCGTGGATTTCTTCAATTAATTCTTTCACTTCGGAGGGGTGTACACATCTCTGCAAATCTGCCATAATTCCTCGTCTATATAAAACACCATTAGTTAATACATAGCTGTAAGGACATTTTTGTCCATTATCAATATGTATGTCATACGCCGTTACACCGTTGAAGAAATTCAAGATCGCATCTACATCAACGGATCCGAATATCAAAGCGTCTTCAACATCATAGCCTCTGCAAGAATGAGCTTGGTAAAATTTTGTTTTTACTTTCCTTAAAGTTCATATTTAGTATTGGGAAATTTTTATAAAATGTTTTTTATAAAAATAAGAAGTACGTTTTTTCAAGCAAAATGAGGCTTTTAAAAGGATTTTATTTTTCTGGGAAAACCGGACCGATCCGCCCCATACCGGTCCGATCCGCTTGCTGCAGATCCAGTATACCCCGGACCACAAGCGAACCGATGAACGCCAAAATAAAAGAACCGATCCGCTTGACCGGACCGATCCGCCTCAGAACCGGACCGGTCCGACTAGGATAAATTCAGCCAGATTCGCTGCAGATTTTTTAGGCTCAAAGTTTTCCTATTTAAAGTCAACTTCGGGGAGTTATTTTTCAAGACTTTTCAAGACGATTTTCAGAGTCCTAAATACTCTAAGTCTTCACCTTTTTTAGTCCAAAGACTCTTTTTGATTTACACCAAAAATCCCAATTACTTTTGGATCCCTAGAACACAAACTTTGTTGTAGTTCATCTTTGTGGAGAGATCTTTGCAACCGAGGGCTGCGTGTCATTGCTGAGGGAGTCTCTACAAAGTTTTATGGCTGCGTGTCATTAAGGAGAGCTGCGGTTCTTTCTTCGTTGTTTGGGGCTGCGAGTCCTTGGAAGGTGCTGCGTGTATTCTCTTGCTGAGTTCAAGACTGCGTGTCTTTGTGGGTTGGCTGCGTGTTGATCCATTACAGATTTCTCTATGTAATTGTAAGTTGCGGCTTGTACATTCATATTGAAATAAAGGTTTTACCCGAAAGGGGTTTTTTCCTGAATTCTGTGTCTCAGCATATTTTTGTGTCACATGCTTTATTTATTTATCGGTTGACACACGCACCTTAGATGAATGATTAGGGGCTGAAATTAAATAAGTGTGCTATATTAGAAAGTTGCAAAGTTAATCAATTATCACACGTAATTCTTGGTTTCTCAAATTGGTATCAGAGCGGGTTACGCTAATTTATCGCGTGATCCTGATTTTCCGAGGATTTACTTTCTGATACAATTTGTCTACTCACGTTTTCAATACCGAGCAGCTTTAAACTTCAATTTTTTGGCAGCGAGCTTGTCAATTGATAATTCTTCCTCCTCGATATACGCCCTGATGGAATCCATCCAAGATGGTCCTAAATCAAGGGTGATAAAGTTCATCGTCAGATCTTCATCTATGCTCCGACCAGCTAACACTTCAATTGGGATCGTTCGTCGTAGCTCGGTGCGAGTAGTTGACGCTAGTCGAGCTAGGGCGTCTGCTCTTGCATTCTCCATCCTTGGTATTCTGACCAGCTGAATAGCGGTAAATTCTGACACTAGCTCCTTTGCCTTTGCATGATATCTGATCATTAATTCTCCTCTAACTGCATATACTCCCATCATTTGGTTTATGATCAATTGAGAATCACTGAAAATAATGACCTATTGCGCCTCCATACTTTTTGCTAAACCAAGTCCTGCAATCATGGCCTCATACTCAGCCTCATTGTTGGAAGCTTTGAATTGGAAACACAAGGCGTATTCCATATCGACCTCATCCGGAGTGCTCAAAACTATCCCCGCACCGCATCCTGTAATGCAAGATGAGCCATCTACATATAGTCTCCATATAGGTAACTCATCTTCAAATTTCTGATCAGTTAGAGTTCCTCCATGAAATATTCGTTCCTTCCTTTCCTCCTAGGATTTTTCTTGCTCTTCATCGATCATTTCTTTTTGCCCTTTTACCAATCGGAGTTGGTCTGAGCCCGAAGTCAATGATCTTGTAACATCCACTTGCCCTTTTACCAACCGGAGTTGGTCTGAGCCAGTGTCTGTTGATCCTGTAACATCCACAGGTTGTTCAGCGAGAAACTCTTGTTTCTCATCCGGAGTCCTCACAACTATCTCTGCATCGCATCCTGTAACATCCACACACCCTTTTACCAATCGGAATTGGTCTGAGCCTGTGTTTGTTGATCCTGTAACATCCACAGGTTGATCAGCGAGTAACTTTTGTTCCTCGGAGATATCAGGATAGGTGAACTCCACTATAAAATCTGCTACAGCCTACCCTTTAAGCGATGATCTGGGTTCATAGACTATATCATATTCACCGAGCTCTATTGCCCAATACATCAATCTTCTTGATTTTTCTGGCTTATGCAGGGCTTGCCACAATGGCATATCAGTATATACTACTATGGTATGAGCCTGTAAATATGGCCTCATTCTCCTACTCGCCTCAATCAGCGCCAGTGCCAATTTCTCCAGCCTTGGATATCTGATTTCTGCTCCTCGGAGGGCTTTACTTGTGTAGTAAATTGGCTTTTGTACTCCATTCTCCACTCTGATCAACGCCGAGATAATTGCATTCTCGGACACAGTAAGGTACAAGTATAATTTTTCTCCCATCACTGGCCTGGACAATAGTGGAGGTGCTCCCAAGTACCTCTTCAAGTCTTGAAAAGCCTTCTTGCATTCATCATTCCACTCAAAAGTCTTTCTGAGTGTCTTGAAGAATGGGAGACATCTATCAGTTGCTCGTGACACAAATCTGTTGAGTGCCGCTACTCGTCCTGTGAGACTCTGTACTTCCTTCTTCATCATTGGAAATCGCAGCCCTAATAGAGCTTTGATCTTTTTAGGATTTGCTTCAATGCCTCGTTGATTGACAATGTACCCGAGGAACATGCCTTCTCGTACTCCAAATATGCACTTCGTTGGGTTCAGCTTCATTTGATATTTATCTAGTTGATCAAAAGTCTGACTTAAGTCAACTAGATAATCGGCAGCTTTCTTGCTTTTCGTCAGCATATCATCAACATAGACTTCCATATTGTCACTGATTTGTTCAGCAAAGACCTTGTTCATCAGCCTCTGATATGCCGCACCTGCATTTTTTAAACCAAAAGGCATAACATTATAACAATAAGTTCCCCTAGGGGTAATAAAAGAAGTACTTTCCCTGTCTTCAGGTTTCATTTTAATTTGATTGTAGCCAGAATAAGCATCCATGAAGCTCAGCAACTCGTGTCCCGAGGTAGCATCCACTAGTTGATCGGGGCAATGGAAAATGATCCTTTGGGCATGCTTTGTTGAGGTTGGTGAAGTCCACGCACATCCTCCACTTGTTATTTTTCTTCTTTACCATCACCACATTAGCTAACCAATCTGGATATTTAACATCTTCAATGAAACAAGCTTTTTGGAGCTTCTCGACTTCCTCCTGTATAGCTTGATTCTTCTCGGGACTGAATACTCTTCTTCTCTGCTTCACAGGCTTGATCTCCTTATTCACATTGAGCTCGTGACATAAGAAGTTTGGGTCTATCCCAGGCATATCTTCATGACTCCACGCAAAAGTTTATCTTCTGCTTCTAAGGAAAGTTATCAATTCCTGTTTTAATGAGGCTTCCAACGATGAACCTATTTGAGTAGTTCGATCAGGATGCTCATCGTCTAGAATGATGTTTTCAGTAGCTTCCACCACTTGACCCTTCACGAGTTACGACTCATCTCGAGGATCCAATGTTTCAATTTCTGTACCTTCATCCACTTGATAAGTAGTGGTCTTTTTCTTTGATTCTTCCAGTTCTTCTTGATCGGTGGATGAATAATAGCATTCCCGAGCTACTCTCTGATCACCTTTAACAACTCCTACTCCAAAGTTTGTTAGAAATTTTAGGCACTGATGCACTGTAGATGGTACAGCCTCGAACTTCTTCAGTCCTACTCTTCCCATGATGATATTGTATGATGATTGGACATTCTTATCCATCACGAAGAAACGTATTCTTTTTGTCCGACAAGCAGGCCACGTACCAATGAATATATCCAACTTGATCGTCCCAAGTGGAAATACTTTCTCGCCAGCAAAACCGATGAGGGGTCTGTGGTAAGGCTCCAGTTGAGATAGCTTTAGATTTAAACTATCGAAACACGAGTAGAACATGATGTCTGCTGAGCTACCATTGTCGACCAGCACTCTTGAAATCATGACATCCTTCATTCTCATTTTGATCACCAACGGGTCATCATGAGGATATAAAACACCTCCAAGGTCATTTTTTGAAAAATTGATAACCAATTTCTCCTTGTTCACCTTTCTCGGACGATCTTCCTCAGCTAGATTTATTCGCTGAATGTATGAGCAAGCTTGAGCCTCACCGAGATAAGCTTTTCTCTCGGTAGTAAGGTCTCCTCCTCCTTCATCTCCTCCTGTAATAACATTACAATCAAATGACCCAAAGAGTATTGAAAATACCTCTCGTTCTGGCTGCCTTGGTTTCTTCGGAAGATCGGGGTCATCTTCTAGATCAACTTCATGGTTTCTCTTCTTGTTCTCCTCTGCTCGACGAGGAGATCTAGACCTCTCTCTATTTCGGTCGTTGTGTCTTCTTTCGCCTCCCCGATCAACATATTTTGCTAGCTTTCCTCGTCGGATGAGTGTTTCAATCTCATTTTAAAGAGCTATGCAATTTTTGGTCATATGGCCATGATCCTTGTGGAACTCGCAATATTTTTCCCTATTCCTCGTGTCAGGGTCTGCCTTCATTTTCTTTGGCCAGTTTAACTCCTCGCTGTTCTTAATTTCTTCTAGGACGTGGTTGATATTTACCTTCAAAGGTGTGTAATTATCAAATTTCCTCAAGACCTCCCATGACGACCTATTTTTGGATTATTTGTCACCACCATTGTTCTTATGTTCTTTCTTCTTAGCTTTATCACCTTCCACCTTGGTTTCTTTGGCGTCCATATTCTTCTTCGCAGACATAGCTTCCTCGGCATTCATAATCTTGGACGCTTTTCCCATCAGGTCTGCCATGGTTCGAGGTGGATCTTTGGCCAAAGTGTAGTACAACTTGTTTGGCAGTAGTCCACTCATCAAAGCAGTAATCGATGTCTTCTATTCGTAATCAATGACTTCGAGTTTCTCGTTATTAAAACGAGTTATATAATCTCTGGTACTCTCACCAGCTTTTTGTGTAACACTTAACAAATGTGCTACTCATTTAACTGGCTTTGCCCCAAAGCAGAAATTCCCAATGAATAACTCGGCCAGTTGAAGAAAAGTTGAAATCTTACCCCGAGGAAGGCTATTATACCATATTTGAGCAGATCCGGTAAGTGTTCCCGGGAATGCTCTGCATCTCATCTCATCTGGGAGAAAATAGATGTCGGCTGCAGCTTGGTATTGTTCTATATGAAGGACAGGGTCAGTCTTTCCATCATACTTGGGAGTCACAACAGGTGCTTTGAACTTTGATGGTGTTGGAAAATCAATAATGTCCTGGACAAAAGGTGTTCCTCGAACAAAGGTTCGTTGTAGAGGGTTCTTGGCCCTAGCCATTTCCCCTAATCTATCCTCCAGCCTCTGAATAGATCCTTTTCATGCATCATTTCCTTCCTCGGGCCTATTGGTTCGAGCAACTGATCGTGTTGAAGTGGCTTCCTGGGATTTATCTTGACGAGCAGCTGGTCGGTCATAGGATCTATCTTGACGAGCAGCTGGTCGTGACTGGGCAGATCCTTCCCTTAAATCTAATGGTCGTCGAAAGCTCCTCGACGCTGCATTAAGAGGACTTTTGTTCCTCCTAGGGCCTAATCGGTCGAAAGGAGAAACCCTGCTTAATCTTTCCAATGTGCTGGTCCTTTCTGGGGAGAGGGTGACACGTTGTTCAGTATCCGTGACTCGCACTGACGAAGTTCGCCCAGGTTGATAAGAGAAATCATCATATTCCTCATTGCGATGTGAGTTAGTATGCCTAGTACGCGAAGGAGGCGCATGGGTATTTCTTTGAATGTTTCGTGGTCCGGAATGGGCTAACGCACCGCCATGGAGGGTTTGGATGAGTTGTCGCATTGTTTCTTGCATGACGGTCTGGCCCTGAGCCAGATTTGCCATTATTTCAGTCAGATTTGAAATAATTGGTGGAGCAGATGGATTTGGAGGGGTTCCAGCATTTCAATTACTGGATTCAGGAATATCCGCCATTGGTAATGGATTGTGATTCGTATCGAATATTGTATATTTCCGTCCATTATCCTTATGCATTCTAGCTCTTTTATGGTCCTAAATGCCTATAATTATGCTCATTAACCAGACAACCTTGGATTTGGATATATACATGCTTTGCAGGGGTTATTTGGGCTTTTGTAGGTATTGGAACGCTAAAAGTGAGGATCCGTTGCATTTCGGAGAAGTTTCGTCGCTGGACGCTACTTCAAGGGCATTTTAGTCAATTAACATTTCTTATTCGGCTCTTGGAAATTCCACGGATTCGTAGTTCATTGAGTTAGCATCGCGTGGCCGCAAACGGTGCGTCGTTTGGAGTTCGGACGAAGAAGCTAGGCTCGTTTCCGTAATGGACCTTTTCCCCCTCATCATGGACCAAATGCAGCCTGAAAATAGAGTACCGGTCGACCACGTCCCTGGGACCGGTCGACCTCGGTTTCAACTTTTGCCGTGGGAAGGAGACAGTATGCTTTGGCTTAAGGGGCCGGTCGACCGCGCCCCTGCGACCGGTCGACCGGTAGTGCCAGATATTTTGGGCTCTTTCCTCTTTCTTTCCTTTTTCCCTTACTTTTTCCCACTTACTATATAAACCCATTTTTGGTTTTAATTCAGATATACTTAGTTAGAATAGATTGTAGAGAGTGGTAGTTAGGGTTTGGGTGGTTTTGGATGGTTCTTCTTCATTTATACTTGGTTTGACACCCCATTTGTTGTGTAAGTTGACTATTCATCATCCTCTCCTTTTAATTTAAGTTGTATTTCCTTTGTTTCCATTGTTGTAGTATAATTTACAAGCTTTCTAATTTAGGTTTTCTTGCTTTATTTACATGCTTTGATTTACACGCTTTCTAGTATAGATTTACCGCTTTCCATTTATCACGTTTTTAACATGCTTTCTAGGTAATTTAAATTAGGTTGTGTTTGAATTGAACTCACTCGAGTTGACGCATTGCTTTGCTTTGGTGATGGAGTTTACGGGTTTATTTCGAGTGCGTTGTCCTAGTTATTACGCCTAGGAGATTTGACGGGGCATATCATGTATGTCCTGTGCTTACGACCTTTCGTGCGTAATTTTCGGGATATTTGTTGATGCCAAAATCTTATTAGGCTTTTATGATGATTTAGGGCGTAACAACCCTTGATTTAATTAACTGTCGAAATGAGACGCACTTGTAATAACTCGTCGACCCATGTGACCATTTTATACTAATTAACTCGGGTGAGGGATATTCGACGCAACCTATAGTTTTACTCGCTTTCTTAATCTAGTTTCAACACATTGCCTAGATTAACTTTTCCTTTTAGTTTGTAATCATCTTTTACACTTTTATTTCGGAGTATTAAATCACTTAAATTCTAGCATCTCGTCTCTGTGGATTTTCGATACCCGACTTACCGCTGTGCTTGCCTCGCAAGTGTAGTAGTAACTTAGGTTTTTGTATTGAGTTGGCGAAACGAAAACAACGATTAGCGTCTTTACACGCGCTACTTTTCGCACTCAATCAGATTGTTTTTGATGAAAAACGATATTATCAGTCGTTTCCCACAAACGACGCCAATCTGTTGATGTAAAAAATTAGATCACTCTAATAATTCAATCACAGATAAATAAGTGAGACAAAGAATTTTAAAGTGGTTCAGCCTTATAAGAATGGCCTACATCCACTGTTTTGGTATTGCTATTTGTATGGGAATTCTCGATTACAAGTTATCTCAAGAAATTCCGGTCTTCGCCCCCCCTACAATGAGGATTGTACAATGTATTTATAGCCCTGAGGCTGTAATGTGAAAGGGTAATACATTAAATGATATACATATGAAAGGGTAATACATTTAATGCCCTCTTTGCGTGCGCGTCCAAATGATAAGCATTTAATGAGCAGTTAAACTGTTGGTATCCTGCTTCGAGGTGCAGTTCGGACCGCCATGAGTTGCTCGGACATCCTAAGCTTCTCGGTATTTAAGAGTTCCTCGGAAAGGTATTGTTCCTCGGAGCTTGTGAGTTCCTCGGGGAACTAGTCTTCCTCGTTGTACTCTTGTTCCTCGGAGTGAGTGGGTTCCTCGGAAGTGTTTGTTGTTGCCATGTAGATAGCCACGTGTCTTCGTATGATTGGTCCATGTCAGCATATTAATTTTGGTATCAACAATCACTTAGCTGCATGTTTAGGGTTTAAGAAGTTAAAATTGATTTTAAAAAAAAATTGTAACAAAGAGGTTTTTACCTAAAGTACACAGTAAAGGGCCGTTTCAATTATGTTTAATTATTTTGAATGCCAAGAAATTAGGGCATTCGTTTTGTTGCTGTGTGTTTGCAATTACAAGAGATGGACGATGAAGAAAAGGAAGGTCTCGTCTAGCGTGGGTTTAAATTCGTATGTAGTGTTTCAATTCAATGTCATATAGCCCGCGAATCGCGTGAGTTTCCAACTAATCTAATAACATAATATAATTTTGGTGTCTCCTATTAGAGGATTGACACGTGGCAACACTAATTAATGCACTATTTTCACACCTCCATACCTCCATATTCACTTCTCACGGATTCCCTCTTTTTATTGATATTTGAAGAGACCTAATAATCAAGGTTCATGTATCTATAGAGAATCTGATATCTTTATAATCTTCTAAAATGGTTTACAAAAATTAAGATTGCTTCTTTTGTAGACGTTTTCCTTCCTCCTTTTCACCTCCTTCTATTTATATTTATCACCGGTCTTTTTTCCCCCTCAAGTATAACCAACCAACAAATCAAAAAGCTTTAGTAAATATCAGGTAGTAGAACCGACGTTCTTTAAATAAATAGTTCATTTTTCTAGACTTTAGACCTGATAACAGATTGATTCTTAAACTTCAAATTTCTTATTGTATATAACTCGATCTCTGTAGTGTTGTTTTTATATTGCATATGATTATGATGGTTGAAAGTCTAATTCTCCGCACAAGACAAATTTTAGCAATCAGTGTACCATTTTTGAGGTAAAATGGGTATGTTTTTTCTTCATGTTTACTAAATATTCTTCCAAATGTTTGTACCCTTCTATGTTCTGTTCGAAAAAGGTTTAGTTTTATAATATGGGTTTAATGGATGGGATCTATGTAGATACTTTTGGAGTATAATCAAATTTAAATACTTTTAATTTCTTATTGTGTCATATTTTTTTTACTCATCAATGATTGATTTGCCCTTTTCCTCTATCATTTGTAGATGTATCTTTTGATAAAATACTTCAAAGAAAGCAAGAGAAATATGATGTGTAGATTGTGCAGACAAATAAAAGGTCTTCTCACATTCTTTTTCCACAATTATTTTTTAATATTTGTAGAATAAACTTGATTGGCCACGAATGCAGGATCTAAAGAGTGATTTTTTCAGTACTATGGAGTGACAATTTTTTCTAAAGCAGTTTTGTGGTGATAATTCTTACACAATTTTCCATATGAAGAAAAAACTTAAAAAGGTAGTAAAATGTTTTTGGTCAATGACTATTATATAAACATAAAATTTATATTTTCTTTTTGGGTTGATGATATTGTAATGTTATTTTCATGTTCGGTTAGTTTGATAATGGTATCTTAAGGAATGTTTATATATGGAAGCAATGACATGAAAAAAAATGATATATACCAATTTATCTAACGAGCTATGATGAGTTGGTGCATTAGAGGGGCTCAAATTCTTTGAGACCATTTTTGGGCTTTCAATGTTGAACACAGTGTCAATGCTATAAATAGATATATGTTGTCATGACATTTCATGCGTTTTGAACTTTTTTCCTTTTGGCATTATAGGTGCTTGACAATTTTTCAATCCTAAAAAATAGATATATTGTGATCCCATTTTATGATCTTGAGATATGATTTGACTTTGGATATCACTTTTTAGGGGACAATTGTTGTTTATTTACTCAACACATAGATTTTTCTTCTTATCTTGATTATTGAGAACCAAATACATATTAGGAAATTTGAATTTATTAAGTGTTATAACAAATAACAATGACAAAATAGTAGTTTACACCTAACCCATCTATACCATTACACCCCAACTTTTACACTAACCCGTGCATCGCACGGGTTGTATATATATATATATATATATATAATCTTTTTAAAAGACTTTTTTCATCTTTCTTAAATATAATATATATGTATACAATCTTTTTAAAATAATTTTTTTTTTTGCAAAACAATTCTTTTGGTAAAAATATAAATAACAAATTATTTTTTTATAAACTGTAGTTTTAGCTCTTTGTCTATAAAAATATTTTTTTACAAAAGTTAATTTTATAAAGATAAGTATAAATTATTTTATTATATATGAAAGAGTTTCTAATTTCTTTTCTTTACATAAATTATGTTTTAAAAGGCTGTTCTTATAAATATAATTATAATCTTTTTTAAAAAAACTGCTTTTATAAAATAACGTTAACGTGCAAATTTTATAGACTATTTAAGACAACTATACATTTTATTGTAAAAAATATTGTTTTGAGTAATAGATAAAAAAAATATTTTATATATAACTCAATTTTTTTTTATAAAAAATGTACAATTTATATTAGATTTTAAACATTAACATTACTTTATAAAAACATCTTTATCTTAAAAACATTTATATTTATATTTATAAAAAAATTCATTTAAAACATAATTTTTGTAAAGAAATGAAGTTGAAAACTAGAGTTTTTAGAAATTAATTTATAAAAATAGAATTTTATACATAATAAAACATTTTATGCTTATCTTTATGAAATCAAGTTTGGTAAAAAAATTATAAAAAATGTTAACACTATAGCTTTATGAAAAAATATTATATATTTATATTTTTATAAAAAAAATAATTTATATTTATAAAATAGTTTGTAAGATATATACATGTGTGTGTGTATGTGTGATCTATTATTTTTGTTTTCCTAATTCCCCTTATTTCATTATTAAATATTTTTCTTTTGTATTTCAATTTTACATGCAAGTATTTATTTGACATCAAATATTGTACAAATGAAGTATATATATTCGTTATTTTTTTTTATAAATTTTTTTATAATAAATCCATGTATCACACAAATATAAAATATATTTTTGAATGTTTTATATTTTACTTATATTTTTATAAGTATTTTTGCATTGCATTGTATAATAAAAATTCCAAAACACTCGCAAATCACGCGAGATTGAAACCTAGTAAGTGTTGATTTGCTGTTTGCATACTCAATGCTTTTTACGCGTGGACATATGATGTGAAATCCACATCAGATTTAAAAGAAGTTTTTAGTAGAGATTTTTGTACTCATATCATTATTATATGCTATCACGAGCTTAAAGCTTACAATTTTATAGATTAGATGAGATAAAATGAGGTTTTGGAAGGAAGGTTGATTAAAGTGAATCGATTGAGATGGGAAGCAGCAACACGAACCAACCTCCACCCTCGTACACCCCTTACAGACTCCTTAAAACCCTAACTTCCCACACCCTCGCCGTCTCCTGCGTCAAATTCTCCAACAACGGCAAACTCCTGGCCTCAGCCTCCCTCGACAAAACCCTTATAATCTGGTCCACCCAAACCCTCTCCCAAATCTCTCACCTCATCGGCCACTCCGAAGGCATCTCCGACATCGCCTGGTCCCCTGACTCCCACTACATCTGCTCCGCCTCCGACGACAAAACCCTCCGCATTTGGGAAGCTACCACAGCCGACTCCGTCAAAACGCTCCGCGGCCACACCAATTTCGTCTTTTGTGTCAATTTTAGCCCTCAGTCTAATCTCATCGCTTCGGGGTCGTTTGATGAGACTGTTAGGGTTTGGGATGTCAAAACGGGGAGGTCTGTCCATGTGATTCGGGCTCACTCCATGCCCGTTACTTCTGTTCATTTTAATAGAGATGGGTCATTAATTGTGTCCGCTAGTCATGATGGCTCTTGTAAGATTTGGGATGCCGATACGGGGGCGTGCTTGAAGACGCTGATCGACGATAAGGTTCCCGCGGTTTCTTTCGCCAAGTTTTCGCCTAATGGGAAGCTTATACTCGTTGCCACTCTCGATGACACTCTGGTCAGTTTTACTTCTGTGAATTGTTTGTTTATTAGAAATGAATTAAGTAGCTGTATGGTGCCCAATTTTGTAAAGATTTTTGCTTTGAGGGTATCGAACAACACTTCAATTATTGTCTAGTCTCTAAGAGATGAACCATTCTTGTATTATTTTAGGTGACAAGTCATTTTTTAAGTTCTGTTATTGATGTCAAAAATTTCAATATTATCAACTATAACTAAAATAGTCAATGTTACAATGGAGAACGTCACATTTAGATAATTGGATCGTGAATCTACTATGTTTTGGGTCACATTTAGAGAATCGGATCGTGAATCTACTATGTTTTGGATCGTACGATCTCAGATCGTAGTATGAAAGAATATTTGTCCCACTTAAATATTTGATCCTCACATATAGTGCAAGAAAAAAGGCACCTCACATGTTTTCCCCAGTGATGTGTTTTATGTAAAGATTCAACCAAGAGTATTAATATCACATCTTTCGGTGCTCCTTCTCTTCATACCTACGTGAGAAAGGTTTTTAAGAGCTTGGAGTGCTGTGGGCTTTGCATAAGATTTGTGTTTCTATGTTGGTGAAGTTTTGGGGCTAACATGAAGATGGTCGTTCTTTAAAGATTTTTTTGGCCATTTTGAGTTTTATGATTGGCAACAAATAAAAGATTTTTTAGGAGTTTGTACGGCCAAGTTCCAAGCCGTGTTATGATCTTCATCGTCAAACATTTTCTAGACATTTTGGATTTGATGGTGTATATGATTTTGCACGTGATGGCTGACCCCATATGATTGGATTAAAGCAAGAGTGATGATGATGATATGATTTTAGTATTATCAATTTTGGTCACTGGATGTACTATCAGCGGACAACTTGTCCGTCAATCTCTTGAATCTCTTAATTTATAAAATAGTCTGTTTATTATACAAAAAATTCAATTACAAATATTCAATTACAGAGTTTCACTTCTTTTTATAGCTTTATTATGGTGATTGAAGATATATAATATATAACTACTATTTTTACTACTTTTTTATCTTATGATGGGCGATTCAGCCTTCAATATCAATTTTCTCTTATTGTCTGTTCGCAGAAGCTTTGGAACTACTCGACTGGGAAGTCATTGAAGATTTATACGGGTCACGTGAACAGAGTGTACTGCATTATGCCCACATTTTCTGTGACGAGTGGGAAATACATTGTCAGTGGATCGGAGGATCGATGTGTTTACTTATGGGATCTGCAGGGGAATTTGATTCAAAAACTTGATGGGCACACGGATGCCGTCGTCTCCGTAACTTGCCACCCCTCTAAGAACATGATTGCTTCTGCAGGACTCGATGGTGATAGGACAGTGAGGATTTGGATTCAAGATTAATGAATGGTAATAAGTAACCCATTGCTTAGTTTCTTTGCTAGTACTTGTTGACACATTGAGTTTTTCGTCTAGTTTAAAGTAAATACCTACTATTTGATTGTTGACCTTTTCATGCTATTTGTAATTGAATATGCCCATGTAGTCATCAATTGGTGATTGGCAATGACCATGATGATGAACCCTAAATTGAACCTCAACACAAGGGTTGCTAACGCCATAATGAGGGTGCTTACATGGCATAAGTCGATAATAAAGTGAATTCTAGCTTCGAAACCAGTGTTTTTAAATGCACACTATTGCGTGTGGCAAGTGAAAAGTGCAATATAGTGTATTTTGGTTTGCGCAGTGCTCAAATTGTGCGCGCAATTTGCTGACATGACATGCTTTTGTGCGCTATTTTGCGCAACCCTTGAGCTATTTGTGCGTCTTTTTTTATATCCCAGAAATTTAAAAAGAACCAAAAAAAGGAATGAAACCCTACTTACTTTGTCGGCCTTCAGTTTTTTGCCCAAAACTCCCACGTATCTGTCGGAACAAAAGCCCTAACCCTCTATGCCGTAACCATAGTTGTCAACATCGTACGATTCAAGCTATTTTGCGCAACCCTTACGCTATTTGTGTGTGCCTTTTTTTTATCCCAGAAATTTAAAAAGAATAAAAAAAGGAATGAAACCCAACTTATTGTGTCAGTCTTTAGCTTTTTCCCCCAAAACCCTTACGTCTCCATGCGAACAAAAATCCTAGCCGTCTATGCCGTAACCATAGTTGTCAAAATCATACGATTTGATTCGATTCTCTCATAAAACGGTTCAACTCGGGTTGAGAATCGGGCGGGGTTAAAAAATTGGCCTGATTCGGCAATTCGGGGAGCGATTCACAATTGAGGTTCGATTCACTGCTATTTTTTTGTGGTTGGTGTTTTCCCCTTATAACAATATGTGCGTTTTAATAAAACAAATAAAAAAGAACCAAACAACAAAGGATACCTTTAGTGAATTGAGTTTGAGAGAAAAGAATATTCTAAATTTGAAAACTCGAACTTTTAGTGTTGCATTATGCTTGATCTCTTCTCCTCTCCTCTCCGACCTTGTTCGAAACCTCTCGATCATTATCAACCGGCTTCTCTTTTCAATTCTCTTGGCATTGGCTTGTTTAATCAGTTTGACTGATAAATAGAGAGACTTTTCTTAGCTATATTAATGCTTGTTTTTATCATTATATGATGTGTATTTATATTGTATTATTTTTATTATTATATGACATATATATGTTGTGTTATTATATTTTTGTATGACATTTTTGTGTTTAGTCTTTTTATGGGTGTTGTTATTGTTAATAGTTGATCATCAAGATGGTTAATAAAGTAACAAATACGTTTTAGGTTATAATATGTTTTATTACATATTCAAATGTGTTCTCTATGCATTTATATATTATTTATTATATTTTCAATATTTATATCGATTCTTATGATTCGATTCACGATTTGACAACCTTGGCTGTAACCCTCTTCTCTTCAAAGTGGACAATTTCTCGAACCAAACTGAGGTCGCCAGACCAAGATGTAGTCACCAGAGTAAGCATACTTCAAAGTTGGGGTCATTTGAGGGATTGAGGCTCAGAATTGCTTCGATTAAGTCCAAACAGTAATGTTATTCCTTATTAGCTACCGTGCTACCTAAATATCTCTGTTCATTTATTATCGTCCAAATCTTAAATATATTTGTTTATTTTCATCGTAAAATGTTACCTATTTTACTTTTATGTTATTTATTTGATAAAATAATATGTCATATAATTTTTAGTTTAAAATGTTACTTTTTTTTTACTTACAAATTTCAGTTTAAAATGATATTTATCTTACAAATTTTAGTTTAAAATGTTATTTTTTAAGAAATTTAAGGTTAAAATGTTATTTAATTTTCAAATTCTAGTTTTAAATATATTTTTTCCACAAATTTCAGCATAAATGTTACTTTTTTTTTCAATTTTTTTTTCAAATTTTATTTATTTAACAAGCTTCAATTTTAAATGTTATTTTTTTGACAAATTTTAGTTTAAAGTGTTATTTATTTTAAAATTTTCATTTTAAAATGTTGTTTAGTTTTCCAATTTCAATTTAAAATGTTACTTTTTTTAATACAAATTTCAATTCAAAATCGTTTTTATTTTACAAATTTCGATGTAAAATGGTATGTTATTTTTACAAATTTCAATTTCAATTATATTTATTTTACAAACTCAATTTAAAATTCAATTTATTTACAAACTACAGTTAAAATTTTTGTTGTTTATTTATGTATATCCTTTTATATGTTTTTCTAATTAAAAACTGAATTGCCAAATTGCTTGCGTGATGCACGACGCGACCCAAAATCCAAACATGACACCTTTCGCAATCGCGATTTAAAGCATTGTTCGAAACCGAGGATAGAGATAGCTGCCCCAATTTGTTGTTGTCGTCTTATTTTGATTTCTTAGATGAGTAACGAAGCCCCCCCTCCTGTATACGAGTTTCGCCTCACACGGGTTTCGCCTCACACGGGTTTCGCCCCAATAGCAGTTATCAATGATATGTGTATTTATAAAGAAAAACAAAAGGTGTCCATTACAGTGAAGCAGTTAAGCCTATCTATGCTACTACAATTCTAAACCTACCATAACACTATGATTTCTTAAAAGTTGCACCAAATCAAGTAATTCTCAATTAAAAAACCAAAATTATTTAATACGAAATAACTAAAATAAAACCTTACACAAAATCTGATTCTGTGGACCTTCCAGTATCTAAATAAAATTAAGGAAATACAACCCCAAAATAATAAAATAAAATCCATCAATAATATCAGAAAACCCTTATGAACCGCTGACCTAAAAATCTATCCTATCTAATTGGCAACAAGATCGTTAAAAAATATATTATATCCATCTTCCTTTTTTTTTGTTACATGTCATACATTAATCGATGATTGGTGATGAACATGATGATGACCCTTGAATCCAACCTCATCACGAGGGCTACTAACCGTAGCATAAGCTGACAATTTGAAATCGAGGGTAAAAGAGTTGCATCAACTTAGGCTTCATGAATCCATTAGAATAGGCAAAAGTTCTATTAATTTATTTTTTTAAACTCATAAAAAGTTGAGTGTCCATTACAATGAAGAGGTTAGGCTAATTATGCTACTAGAATTCTAAACGTATCATAACTATAGTTTCTTAGAAGTTGCTCCAAATCAACTCATACATTTAAGAAACCAAAATTAATTAGTACTTAATAACTAACAAAAAATCTTGTCGAAGATGTCTTTTTGTTTCCTGTCATAAAATAAAGGAAATATAGCCTTAAAATAATTTAAATTCATCAATACTATAAAGAATCCTTTTAAATTGTCGCTTAAAAGCCTATCCTTTCTATTTGGCAATAAGGTCAAATAAGTACTCCAAATAAAGTACTACATCATTTTAAATAAAGTCGTAAGGCCATTAAACGCTACATAATTCCACAGTCCCTTCTTCTTCTTCTCTCTCTAGTCCGGAGCTCCCGTTTCCTCTACCTCTTTTTTCCGGTCAGTATGTGCTAATTGCCAAACCTTTCTTGGTTTTGGATGCAAGTGTCTTTTTTTTCTCTCTTTTCACGCTACTTTTGTTTCTTAACAACTAACCCACACGCCCTTAGTTTTTACACTTTGAGTTCAACTGAGTTTTTTTTTAAAACAAATGTTCAAATAAGATTTTATACATGTTTTGTTCAAATAATATTTAATAATTATGAAAATTCCTAACATATTTTGTTTTGGAATGCCTAAAAATAATGTTATTTTGTAGAATGGTTGTAATAAATATTAGCATAATCATGAGAGAGTTCAGAGCTCTCGTCTCCTCTGCCTCTTTTTTCCGGTTGGTATGTGTTAATTGCTAAACCTTTCTTGTTTTTGGATGCAAGTGTCTTTTTTTCTCTCTTTTCACGTTACTTTTGTTTCTTAACAACTAACCCACATGCCCTTTGTTTTTACATTTTGTGTTCAACTGAGTTTTTTTTTAAAACAAATGTTCAAATAAGATTTTATACATGTTTTGTTCAAATAATGTTTAAAATAATGTTTAACAATTCTGAAAATTCCTAACATATTTTGTTTTGGAATGCTTAAAAATAATTTTATTTTGTAGAATGGTTTTAATAAATATTAGCAAATTCGTACTCATATTAGCAAATTTATGAAACAACTATTTATTTTTTATATTAATATTGGTTTATCATAGAATATTGAAAATGATAATTTCGCCCCTCTTCAGTATAACCATTTGTACAATGCAATTCATATTAAAGGATGATTTTGAACATATCTAATTGGTCCACATTGTAAATTTTATTTTTTTATATTCTTTTCGGAATTTTTTGCTCTTTAAATAACGTATTTTTGTGTATCCTCAATACTGCGACCAAAATCAAGTGCCCGATACTGAGACTTTGAACCATGTGAACAATATGCATTTTAAACTGGAAAATTGAAAATAATAATTGAATATTTTTGTAGATTAAAATCTTAAATATATAACTTTTTTAAACTAAAAAATCTTAAATAAAAAATTTTAGAGTATAAAAGGATAAATAGGTAACATTGTGGAATGGAAATAAACAAATATATTCATGCGATGGGCTTAATCATATATAAACAAAACAAGTTTTTATTTTTAGATCGCACAACAGCTAAAAAATAAGAAACTTACATTTCAGACTTGGGTGATGCAATCCTTTGAAGTTGTCTTATAGCTTGCTTACAGCTGGATTACGGGGGTTTTGGAAATAAGAAGGTTGAAGTGAAGATTTACGCAATAGGTGGGTTTCATTATTTTTATTTTTTTCCTCATAAAACAAAATGGCGTCGATATGTTTAGTTGTTAGCCCAATAGCATGGATTGCGTGTAATATCACACAAAAGAGTGCCATGTTAGCAAATGGTGCATGGAATTGGAACATTACACAAATCAGAATACGCAACATTGCGTTTTCACCCATCAAACTGCAATAGCACACTTTTGCTTTTGCATTAGCGAGAATTTGAAAACACAGTATATTTGACTACTTTTTTTATGTATGTAATGTTATTTATACATTGATTTGACTACTTAGACTATGGATTGAACCACTGAGTTAATGGTAATAGTTCATTTTTATAATATCGGAGTCCAATTGATAGGGTAATATGTCATGGCAAATAAGGAATAATTTTCATTTTTCAGCTTTTAGACTCGTTTTATTAGGACTAATAAGCCTTGGGAAAGTTTTCCAACGTACACTTATGCACAGAAGCATGCCACGTCAGCAAGTGTTGCACGCAATTGGAACATTACGCAAGTTGGGATACACAACATTGCGTTTTCACCCCGCAAACTGCAATAGCGCGCTATTGCGTTCGCATCAGCGAGAATTTGAAAACACAATATATTTAGCTACTATTTTTTATGCATGTAATGTCATTTATACATTGATTTGACTACTTGGACTTTGCATTGAACCACTGAGTTAATGGTAATAGT
The DNA here is from genome assembly GCA_949130495.1 of Sambucus nigra. Classification (NCBI taxonomy): domain Eukaryota; kingdom Viridiplantae; phylum Streptophyta; class Magnoliopsida; order Dipsacales; family Adoxaceae; genus Sambucus; species Sambucus nigra. Next base: position 515,661,011 of record OX422217.1, on the reverse strand, counting down.
TCATTTTTATAATATTTGGGTCCATTTGATAGGCTAATTTGCCATGAAAAATAAGGAATCTTTCTAATCTTTTAGACTTGTTTTATAGGACTAATTAGCCTTGGAAAAGTTTTTCAACTTACACTAATGTACTACTAGCTAAATTATAATTTGATGATTTTCCATGGCAATAAAATCTGTAGGCAATGGGTAAGAATTGTTTTCCATGGAAATTTTTTTAGATCTTGTGATAGTTATGCGTAATTTATTCTCTTTTTAACACTTTCAAATACGTGCCTTATATTTACGTTCATAAACTTTTCTATCTTATAAATTGTGTGAAATGTTTACTTGGAAAGTTATACATTTTTTCATGAGTATTATGTATAGTGTTGTGGGCTAAATTATTCATGCCACGTGGAGCTATAATGCTGGGACACCTGTCCTTGTGAGTATACACTTCAACGCTTTACTTATACTTTGCCTGCTCCAAAACAACTTGGTTGGCATACCGGTCGACCAGCCTAAGAAGATGAACCATCATGAAGTAGAAAAGTCATTCACATAGGAATTACCAAGCGACATTCTACATGTGCCCTAGAATATCAATAGTCTCATTCATTATGTACTCATGTAAATGCATGGATATATAAAGGCATTCCACCCTTTGATTTCAGGACTATTATAAATATCTTATTTTCCCTTAGCTCAAGGGACAAGTCTAGCACAAATATGCAAGACTACCCCAACTTCTATATAACTACCCTCAATCGTAATATCATATTAGTGGACGTAGGCATTTCCTAAGCTGAACCACTTTAAAAGTCTTTGGTGTTCCTTATTATTTTCATTTATATTATTCAATTGTTTATCTGTGATTACAAAATTAATGATTAGTAAGCTAAGATAAATTATCTACCAATTTTGGACATTAACAAATTGACACCGTCTATAGGAACGACTGTTGGTCATCGTTCTCTACTCATTTTATTCACTTATTCACCTTCTCTGAGGGATGACAACTGTTCTTGAGAGCAGCCTTGCCGTTGTAAGCAACGTTTCAGATTCATCTGCTCCCCTTAGTGTTGTAGATCTCTAAGGAATTTTACTTAATCTTACCGAAGGATAGGAGGTCATGCAAGAGTCGGTCAGAAAATTGCCTCGAACATTGCAAGATAAATCCACCACTGCACTATCCAGGAGGGAAATGTCGCCTCCTCCCATTAATATTTAAAGAAGTACCTGCTCCAGATCCTCTTGTGACAAATCTTATCATCGAGGGGTAACATTGTCAGTTTGATCTACTGATTACTACGATGGTCGGTCTGTCACTTCTGAACGGTCGAGCGTTTTAGAAATCTTGAGTAAAGCATCTGCTTTTGATCGTCTTGGTCCCCAAGCAACCAGAGGTCATCATAGAGAGCCAATCTGATCCCGTGAACATAGAGAAGGGTCAGGTAGATCCAAGGCTAGTATCAGAGGGTTGGTTTGTGCGTGCCAACCAGACTTCCTAGGAAGAGAGCTCAGCACAAATGCACAACAAGGACACCAATCTTAGAAGGGGTCCATGCAGAGATTTGAAGATCGTTTGGGATAAATGGCTAAGACTAAGGCTATTGTGGATTACCCCACACCTTTCGAGTTCAATCCACCCGTGGTCACACCCAAGTATGATGGTAAAACTGATCCCGTCCTGTATGTCGAGCAGTATCAGGCTGCTGCCAATATTTATTCTGTTCCCGACGAGATGAGATGCATAACTTTTTCAAGTACGATAACTAGTCCAACCCAGATCTGGTACAATAATTTACCTTGAGGACAAATTGTCAATTTTCACCAGCTCGCCGAACTATTCATTAGCAATTTTTATTTTGGAGCAAAGCCAATCAAGAGAATAGACCATCTACTCAGTGTTCATCAGTGACCAGGAGAAACTACTCGAGAGCATATCATTTGTTTCAATAATGAGAAACTGGAAGTTATTGATTATGAGGAGAAAACGACTATCACAACTTTAATGAGCAGACTACTTCCTGAGAAGCTATATTATGCGTTGGCAAAGGAACCTCCGAAAACCATGATTGAACTAATGGCAAAAGCTGGGAATATCATGAATGCCGAAGAGGCTATGTCTGCTAAGCAAACCCCCAGGATAAAGTCTGAAGGCCAGAAGAACTCTGATTAGAAGGAACAAAAGGACAAGAAAGTCGAAAGCCTAAAAAGTATGAGGAATATACTCCTCTCACCATAGGTGTGCATCACATTCAGGAAGAAATTAGGGGCAACAAGGATTTGAAATGGCCAGGGAAACTGAAATTGTCTCCCAACCGGAGAGAGAAGTCCAAGTATTGTGACTTTCATAAATCTCATGGGCATACCATTAATAGTTGTATTGCCTTGAAGAATGAGACTGAATCTCTCATCCATCGAGAAAAAATGACTAAATTTGTTGACAAAACTGAAGGTCGGGATAACAGAAGAAGGTCAGTGTAACAACCCGAATATAATTATGACAAAGTATATTTAAATCATGCTTACCTTATGTGATATTAATAATATGTTATTAGTATATCTAATGGTAAGTGAATATGTTTAGTCCAATCCTGCTTTCATAAACCATGAAATGTTGAATTATTTACAAACACAAATTTTTGTTATTTTCGATAGAAATGTCCCTGTTTAAGACTAGTTTTGACCCTTATAACATAACAATTGGCTTGAGGTGAAAACTATATAATTGTAGACATATGAGTTAGGGTTGTAACAAAACAAATGGTGCATCAAACGGATGTACGAGTAAAAAGTTAGGCCAAATTTACGAACAAGGGGAAAATCGATCAATTCCCTTTAAGTGGTAAATTGTCTTTTATTAAACCAAATGGTTTAATTTCATTGGTTGGCTTGGGAGGGACCCTTGGCCAACTTAAAACTCTCCCTCTAACTTATTTCTTTAGCAAATTAAGCCCTAGGTTCAGTTTGAAGTGTTATTAACTTGAGGAAGGAGAAAGTAGAAGTTTATGAAGAAAAAGTGAGGAGAAAAAGTGTAGAAAAGTTCGTAGAAATTACGTAAAAGTCCCGAAGGTAATCCTAATTGAAATTCTTGTTATTTTTTTATATTATTGATTTAGATGATATAAATCATCATTTGTTTACTAAAGTTTCAGCTATTTATATATATGTATGGTTAGATGAATGTTTAAGTTAAATTGAATGTACAAACCCTTAAAATTGCTTTGTATTGAAACTCCCTGTATTCAAACTTGTATATCTCTTTGTGTGCCTACTGGAATTGAGAAATTCCAATTGGATTTAAAGTAGACTCATATATTCATATCATATCCGAGAATTATAATTTAAATCCTTGTGGTTAGACCTTAATGATGATTTCAAGTTGGTATATACTTGTTGTTTGTATATTTCATTTCGGTATGCCCTGCGTTTTGTCAAGCTTTTGACATAACAAATGAAGTCAAAAATTTATGAAACTTTAATTCTGTACTATTCAGTATGTGTACTGAAAATGGGTTGAAAATCATGGAAAGTTATGCTGTAGAAAAATTATGAAAATTCTGGGAAGTCGAAGGAACAATAGAGGAGCTTGTAGGGAAGATTTCTTGTGTTGTAAAGAAATGGTCATAACTTGCTCTAGGAAGCTTGAAAAATTACACCGTCACTTGTATTGGAAAGTATATTCATATATGTTTTCATATTGATAAGGTTGGACACCAGTATTTATACAATTTGGGAATATAGGATGGTTGAGTATAGAAGACAATAATTTGAGGCCATACTGAATACCCGATGAAAGAATATTGTTATCTCCTCTTTCTAAAAAGTATTTTGAGTACATGTTTCATGTGTATATACATTGAGAAGTATGTTTTCGTAGTTACTTGAGTTTAATTATAAATCCCTTATGAGGTATTTCCTACGGTTGAATGTTCTTAACTTTATCAACATGTGTACCATTGTTTTGTCTTTACTCATGTTTTATGGAATGTGACTGAAGTGGAATTATATTGTTGCTGTATAGTCATGGAAAGTTACATAATTATGTTAGGATAATACTTATGATTGAGATTCAGTACTGATTTAGTTGGATTGACAGGTGTAAGGTCTAATCAACCCAGTTCAGCTCCACCCGAAGGAAACATAAATACATAATTGACAACCCAAGGTGAGTGTACTCACTGGAATGATGTATTTATATACTGTTACGAATATGATCATAATGTTATGAATATAAAATTGTTCATTTCGATTTACCGAAATGGGAGGTTACTCCTTGACCCGGAATGGGGGAGATTTGTCTATTAATGACAAGGGGTTACTCCTCGATCAGGAATGGGGGTGAATTGTCTATTTAGACAGGATATGTGAATCATGATTCGGAAAAGTTGGTCATTTATTATGAATGAGCCGGATAAGTTAATACAAAATTATATGAACATGATTTATTGCATTTAAATTCATGATGCTTTCACTGGGCTATTTTGCTCATGGTTTCTATGTTCACATTTTTTTCAAGTAATGCGATGTCACTGTCAAATTTAGGAAATCGGGTTGGGTTAGCCAGGAACGGGAGAAACAATGATTTTGTGTAAATGTAAATGATGTAATTAAGTTAACTTATCCTTCAAGAAAGTTTTATGGACATGACTACTCTGATGTTGTAAAAAGGCTTTCAATTATATGGATTTACAATGATGACTCTGAAATTAAAACTCATATTTATGGTTTGGTTAGATTAATTATGGTTTGACTCACTTTGACTTTCAAACTTAATTATAAGTAACTGGGTTGGGGTGTGTCAGTCAGAATCCCCCTGCAAGAACACAGGCGATAAGAAAAGAGGACAAGATGAATGATTCTGAAGATGATCCCGGCTTACCGAAGAAACCTAGAGAGCCTGAACTTGATGTAGGTATGATATCTTTTGGTTGTCATTTCATTGCAAGAGCGGACACTGGAAGCGGAGATGGAGTAGCCGAAAGAAAGACTTATTTGAATGAGGCCAAAGCTTGATCTTCCCTTAGGCAAGTTAGTCTAACAGACGAAGTAGATGGTCGGCTTAGAAAAGTGAACAAAGATAAGCTAGTCATCGATTTCTCCAAAAATGATTTATTGAAAGTTTTGTACCCTCATAATGATCCCTTACTTGTCACCTTCTGAGTACATCATGCAAGGGTGGCAAGAATTCTCGTAGACAATGGTAGCTCGACTGATGTCATGTTTTACACCTATTTCCATAGGTTGGGGTTACGAGATAGCAAACTGGAACCCTACCATCGACCTCTAATCGGCTTCTCTGGAGAAAAAAGTATTATTTGGGAACTGTCAAGTTAGAAATATTGATCGGCACTTGGCCAACAAGCAGAACAAAGAAGATTCGTTTCTTTGTCTTGGAAAAAAATGTACCTTCAACTTATAATATGATTCTCGACCGAGTCGGATTAAAGAAGTTTGAAGCAGTGACATCCACAGTTCATCAGTGCGTGAAGTTCCTCGCTCACTACGGGGTAGGTGTCTTAAAGAGCAATCGGAAGGAGGACAGAGAATGCTACTATTCCTTTGCTGACCACCAAGAAGTTTAGAAAGGCACCATCACATACCAAATTGATATTTTGGAACCTCGCGAAGAAACTGAGTTGGTCAAAGAGCAAGTTGTGGAAGCCATGGAAACCATTATACAAGATGATGAAAAACCAGAAAGGACCACCCAAATTGGCTCAAACCTAACACCTTCCCTCAAACAGGAATTAATTGCATTCCTTAGAGAGCGGAAGAACATGTTTCTTGAAGCCATGAGGATATTCTCAGAATTGACCCTAATTTTATGTGTCATGAGCTCAACATGAACAAAGATGCTAAGTCGGTCAAGCAAAAAAGCAGAGTATTCAGTCCCAAGAAGAATATGACTATCTAAGAAGAAGTTGACAAATTGCAAAATGCCCATTTCATTGAAGATGTCAAGTATCCCAGTTGGTTGGCCAACGTAGTAATGGTAAAAAAGAAGAATGACAAATGGGGAATGTGTGTGGATTTTACCAACCTCAATAAAGCATGCCCCAAAGATCATTTTTTCTTTGCCAATGATTGATCAATTGGTAGATGCAACAACAGATCACGAGTTGTTAAGCTTTTTGGATGCATACTCTGATTACAACAAGATCAAAATGAAGCCTGAAGACAAAGAAAGCACATCTTTCACCACCATCTGAGGTACCTACTGCTACAATGTTATGCCTTTTGGGCTTAAAAACATCGGAGCAATATACCAGAGGCTAGTGAAAGGTCTTTGAAGAACAAATTGGGAAAAATATGGAAGTATATGTGGATGACATGCTCACCAAGAACAAGGTAGCTGCCGACCACATCAAAGACCTGAGTCAGACTTTTGATCAGTTGGAAAAACATCAGACGAAGCTAAATCCGGCCAAGTGTGTGTTCAGTGTACATGATGGGATGTTCCTCAGCTTTATTGTGAATCAAAGGGGCATTGAAGCCAACCCGAATAAATTAAAGGCACTGATTGATATGAAATCTCCAACTTGTAAGAAAGATGTGCAAAAATTGACTGGAAGAATAGCAACCCTCAACCAATTTGTGTCCTGAGCCACTGATAAGTGCCTACCGTTCTTCAAAATACTCTGGAAAATCTTCGAATGGAATGAAGAATGTGAAAATGCCTTTTGAGTAGTTGAAGAAGTACCTGGGGTCTCCACCATTGCTTTCTCGATCAGTTTTGGGACAAAAATTGTATATGTACTTAGCTGTTTTAGAGTCGCTGTTAGCTCGACGTTAATCAGGTTGGAGGATGGAGTTCAAAAGCTAGTATATTACACCAGCAAAGCATTTAGAGGAGCAGAAATCAAATATCCTCGTCTAGAAAAGCTTTTTCTCACTCTTATTGAAGCCTCAATGAGAATGATGCCTTATTTTCAAGCATACACCATTGTAGTCTACACAGACTTACCTCTGCGCCAGACACTTCATAAACTAGAGACGTCTGGGAGATTGATGTCCTGGATAATAGAGTTGGGAGAATACGAGACCCTTTATGAGCCTAGGCAACATTGAAGGGACAGGCTGTAGCTAATTTTATCACAAAATTCACATATCCTGAGGCAATTCCTTCTTCAAGTTTTCCTGCCGAGCACCCTTCCTTAGAAGAAAGCATTGCTCCAAAGCAAACTGAAAAAATTTCCGATTAACCTGAAAGATCAGCTACCCAAGAGCTGGATCAAAAGTGTAATGACCAGCGCAAGAAAATATTCTTACAGGGTGTACTGTCTGAGGAAAGCTTTAACAAAGACATTTGAGTTTGGAAGTTGTATGTAGGTGGATCCTCATGTACTACTGAAAGTGGAGCAGGTTTAATTCTCAATACTCTGGACGAAATTGATGTGGAGTATGCACTTCGTTTTTAGTTCTAAGCCTCCTACAATGAAGCAGAGTATGAAGCATTGATCACATGTTTGGAGTTAGCCTTATTATTAGGAACCGAGCAGGTTGCGGCACACAATAATTCCTAGCTCATTATTAACCAAGTGCTTTAAATATAAGGAGTAAAGGGGGATCTCATGATCAGGTATTTGTCCAAAGCTATGGAAGTCATATCTAAGTTTGCTACAGTTAAAATGGTGAGAATACCAAGCATAGAGAATGCCCGAGAAGATGCACTTGCTTGGCTGACCTCAGTAACCAGGATAGAACTCAGAAGAATCATCCCTATGGAAATTCTTGTACATAGAAGTGTAGACGTGGAAGCTATGGCCAGTCTTATAATGACGGATGTAGGACCTTCATGGATGGATCCTATCAAAGATTATATTGAAAAATGCATACTACCTGCTGATTTAAAAAAAACTAGGAAGTTGAGGTTCAAGCCAGTTTTGAGTTAGAGCGAGGAGTCCTATACAAAAGAGGATACACTGTTTCATTACTTCGCTGTGTTCTCCCAACCGAGGTACCAGACTTGGTCAGAGAAGTGTATGAAGGTTCTTTTGGGGCTTATTTAGCTGGCCGATCATTACTACGCTAGATAGCTATGCAAGGATACTATTAGCTGATTATGAGAGCAAATTACCTTTCCTTTGCAAAAAAGTGTGATAAATGTCAGAAGTTTTCCACAATTCATAGAAGCCCGGTGGCTGCCTTAACTCCTATTACTTCCCCTTGGCCTTTTGCTATTTGGGGAATTGATTTGGTTGGCTCATTGCTGAGAACTAAATGAAGATTCAAATGTCTAGTTGTAGCTGTGGATTACTTTACCAGATGAGTGGAAGTTGAGTCGCTGGTTGAAATGCCTTATGAAAGGATTTTTCAGTTCATATGGAAACCCATTATATGCAGGTATGAAATGCCATATGCCTTCATTACTAACCATGGCACTCAGTTTGGCAATGAGGAGTTTGAAGAGTACTGTATTCAATCTAAGTTTCGAAAACCTCACCCCTGGACACCCACAGTGTAATGGCCAAACAGAAGTTACCAATAAAACCATCATTGATGGGTTGAAAAAGTGGTTAGATGATGCGAAGGAGAACTGGATAAGTGAACTGCACAGTGATCTTTGGGCATATAGAACTACGCCGAGGACAGCCACAAGTGAGACTTCTTTGCTTTTGGAGCAGAAGCCATGGTACCAGCCGAGGTAGGGTTGCCGATTCACAGGGTGTTGAATTTTGATTCCCCTTAAAGTGATCTCATGAGGAGATTGGATTTAGACATGATTAAAGAAGTTTGGGAGGATGTTGCACTTCAAATGTCTGCTTATCAACAAAGGATTGCTAAATTTTACAATAGGAGGATCAAGCCGACCAACTTGAAAGAAGGAGACTAGGCCTGTAAACTGATCGGATTTGTACCGGATTAGGCAAATCCAAATCCATATCCGTTTATGTTAAACGAATTCGGATCCGATCCGTTTATTAATCGGATAGGATCAGGCAAATCCAAATCCATATCCGATTATATTAAATGGGTTCGGATCCGATCCGATCATCCAATTATCCGTTTATGTTGAACTTGATTTGTAACATTTTTATTTTCAACTCTTATTTCATAAATTTTTTTTTCAAATGTTCGAAAAAAGGATAATGAAATAAAGAACTATTATAATAAATATTTAAAATATATATAATAAATATATATATAATAAAATATATATAATAAATTATATATATATAAATTATATATAATTGTGGTGATAATTAAGTTCAGCACAAATTAACAAGGAAAAGCAATCACCAGAACAAATAAAGAAAGTAAGGAATGACAATCACACAATACAAAATTTACGTGGTTCAGCAAGAATGCCTACGTCCACGATGGTGCTCTCAATATTATTTCTCTATACTCCGAGGAGTGTTTTACAGGGAAAATAATACATACCCTTTGCCCCGGGCTGAGGGTTTGTTATATACATGCTTGTTTTCGGGGGGTGGGGGTGTTAGACTCCCCCACGTCAGTCCATAACCCCTAGAATATCTCCTTACGAGATTTTAGGAATTTGACTGGGTCGTAACTGAATTAGTTAAGGCGTGAGGCCTTCAGACTTTGGGTTGGGCTCTACTGGGCTACTCGTCTGTGCCCAAATGACAAATCTAGGTACCCACAATTGTCCCTAAAGTTGTTGAGCTACAATTTGGACTCAATAATTTTAAATGATTTTTCATAATGGCATTTTTGTAAATTGTACAACACTTCTTCAAGATTGAAGCACCTCTTCTGAACTGATTTAGGTGGCAGACTGCCTCGTTACCTGTGCGCTATGATTAGAAAGGTTTAAAACGTCTCTGGAGAAGTCTCTTCCTGTTGTCGTTTCAAATTTCTCGACATCTCTAATTTTCTCCAAGCTTCCGCTGTTGCTCTTTCATTCCCAGGTCTCGTCTTCCAATTTCAATCCTCTCATCGTCCTTACTTGTGACTTTGCATCGTCTCAAGCTAAATCTTTACTTCATAAGTTCTTCTTACTTCTTCTCTTTGTTTTTTCTATTGAAATTTCTTCACATTTGCTACTAGGGGTTTTTATTTTTCAACGACGAAAATAGGCGATAGATCGATATCTGAATTTAGAAATTTTTATAACATTCCAAATTGGGTAGGCATCGAGTGTGCCCCTGTCCCTCGTAATGTTAGAGAGATTAAGGATGGTCATTGGATTCACGTTCTCTTATTGTCCCTAGGGGGTCTTACTTTTCCCCCAAGCAATTTGTTTTTGCATTTTTGTGGTAATTTCAATATAGTTCCTACGCAATGCTCGCACAATGTCTGGAAAATTGTTAATGGTGTGCACATAATAAATCTGCTCTATGGCACCAATTTAGGGCTTGCTGAGATCTGCTTCTGTTATTATTTTTCGCGAACAAGCTATGGTCTTCTGTACCTCAAGGCCAGGAGTCCTGATAGGGTATTGGTAGTAAATCTATTTGATTCCCATAAGGATTACTGGCATGAGGGTTTTATCGCTAGAAATTGGCAGTTCCTTCCCCATACTGAGGGATCAAGGTCTGACAGATTTGTGGTCCCCTTTTATGGGGAGGAGTACATAAGTAGGCTTAGTCTTTGCTTTGCTCATCGATCCTCTGTTTGTTTATGATTCTTTTTATATTTTTCTTTCTTTCTTTTCAGCGAGAACAAAGAACTTGGAACCTGCTCTCGGCGAGGTTCGAGTTGCTGAGTTGGTCAAAGCCTGGAAAATCAGGGAGCTCTTGGCTGACGGTGAACACCCTAGGTCGGCGGCCTTCCTTCTGGAATACAAGAACGTTGGGTCCAGCTTTATTGCGTGTCCTGCGGACAACATTCCTGATCTAGACATCACCGAAGAGGTTGCCACAAACCCCATCCATTGGTCGAAGAGGAGAGCAAATCTGGTGAGGAGAGAGAGGGTGCTAACAGGGGTGGTGCTGAAGGTGGTTCTAGTGAAGAGAGATCTTGTGGTGAAGGATCTTCCATCTCGAAAGAAGTTTCAGAGGCTCAAGAGTCTTCGAGTGAATCGAGTAGTTCCAGCGAGGAAGATATGGTTCCTCTCAGGAAGAATCTGATCTGTGATGATGATGATGATGATGATGATGATGATGATGATGATGATGATGATATGCTCCTTTCTCGCTGGTCGAAGAAGTAGAAATCTGGCGGCGAAGAGGTTGCAACTGGTTCTCAGTCTGCGAGTCATGAGCAGGAGAAGAAAAAGAGGGAGGAAGAGTAGTTGAGAGAGAGGGAGAGAAAGGAGGAAGAGAGGAAGAAGGTGGAGGAGAGAAAGAAGGGCTAAGAAGGAGAGGAAGGAGAGGAAAGAGGAAAAGAGAGGAGAGGAGGTTAGGACGAAGACAGGGCAATCTCTGGTGCGTGTGTCCGCCTTGCCCGAAGGGGCCTCTGTGGCCCTTTCTCCTCAGTTGGCTACTGTGTTGCTCGAAAGAGCAATTCTGCCGACTGATCGTTAGAAGGCGATAGGGACTGACCAGTTAGCTCTGAAGGCGAGTAAGAGGATGGCCTTGGTAAGTTTACTCTCACTTCTTTATTCTCGTAATACTTTAGTCTTTGCTTCCCTTGCTAATATCTCTCTTCTTTACAGTTTGTTACCGACTTCGCCGTCCTCTACCACAGCCGCGACGAGCTGGTAAAGAGGAATGCTGATCTTGAGAAGAAGAATATCGAGTTGGAGGCCAGCTTGAAGACTGCCAATGCTGTCTAGAAGTCTTCTGATCTCGCTCTGTCTGAAGCCAATTAAATAAAGGAGGCAACGATCAAGGAGCTTGGGGAGTTGAGGCAGTCTTATGACCTGGTCTGCTCGAGCAAATTGGCTATGGTGGAGGAGAATAAGGTGCTGACGGAGAAGGTGAAGAAGGTGGAATCTGAGGCAACCACCCTTAAGGAAAGCTTGTACAATGTCAGATGGGCTGCTGCGTACGAGGATGACGATGTTCAGATAGGCTACACTAGCCGATTAAACTTCAAGAAGGGTTGAAATAAGGCTCTTCTGGCTGCTGAGGTGGATATTGACTCCCCACTGTTCGACGAGAATGATCCTGGGCCTAAGCTAGTGGTGGATGAGGCACCTGCTCCTGCCTTCAACGAAGGCGTTCCTGCTGCCCAGACCGTCCCTGCTGGTGCTCCTTCTGACAAGGGGATAGTGATTGCCCCATCTAAGGCGGGTGTTCCTTCTGCTGCAGACAAGGGAAAACAACCAGCGACCTTGGAGCAAACTGAGGTTGCCAGCTAGCCTGCTTTAGGGATCCCTTTCTATTTTTGTTTTGCTTGTTCTTTCCTTTTTTCTTTCTGCTGATGTACTTGGAATCTTTTATTAATGAAATGAAGTTTTGTTCCCTTCTTCGTACTAATTTCTTCCTTTAATGCTTATATGGTCTGTAGCTAATTGATGTTGATGAGTATATACCTGCTACCTCTCAACTAGGAAGCATTCTTGGCCCTAATGCCAGTAATCAGGTTCGCCAAACCTTTGTAAGGATTTCCAAGTCCCTTAGGTCGAGGAACAAGAGCTTTAAAAACCAGTCCGAGCTCATTGCCAAACTGAAGGATAGACTTCAAGAGAAGGAAGAGGTTTGTGCTTATGTTCAAGAAGAAGTGAATGCTCTGAGAGCTAAACTTCTGGATGCCTCCAAGATCAATCAAGTCGGAGAAGTTCTTCAATAAGAGAATAAAGCTCTGAGGAGGGAAGTGTCGCGACTCAGAGAGCATGCGCCGAGCATTGCACCTCAAGTTTTAAGGGGTTCCTCTTCATCGACTGGTCCGCGAGCTGGTACAGATGATAGGGGTGCATCTAGGGAGGTTGACGAGCTTCGAAGAGATGTTCGTCGAGCATACGTGATAGCTGCTGGGCTCCAAAGACATGTTACGCTGCTGAGGCATTTGTTCAAGAAAGGTCCTCGACGAGTGTGGGCTGATGGTTATGATCAGGGTTGGACAAATGCTCCAACGAGGTTGGCAGAGGTCGAAGAGCTATCCTATATTAGGGGATGGTTGAATGCTCTCAGGGAGCTGAAGGTCCCCAGGAACTCAGTGCTCTGGTATCGTCATGAGATCTCTCCTTCGACTCTGATGCCTAACCCTTTCAGGAGGGACGACCAGTGGATCCCCATAAATGCTATACCCAGGCAGCTACTGGAGCCAAATGCAAATAAAGTTGAGTTGGAGTTAGCTCCTCACCCAGACGATGGCCGAAGAGCGCAAGTAGTTGATTACCTTGATCGGAGGCCTAATCCACATTAGTATTTATTTAATTCAATGTAACTCTTTGTAAATGTAATGAAATAATGAAATATTTATGTTTTGGGCGATTTGCCGACTAAACACGTGTTGTGTGTTTTTCTATTTCATTGATTTCTTGTTTAACTATCTTGGGCTCTTCTTAGCCGACTAGAGTTGTTTCATTGGGTGAGTGTCCTCCCAGTCCAGTATGTTTATGAGATACCATTCTACCCTACTTTACCTTTTAGGTCGTGTCGTCACACTCCCTTAGGCCTAAGTGTGGCAATGGCAAGGACACACCTAGTATTGGATGTTCTATCCAAGAAGGTTTTTTTGAGCCAAACATCATTTGGTGACCAATTCGATTTGGCCAAGTTGCCTAAGGGTCCCCTGTAGGGCTTCATATATTTCCAGGGGCAATGCTGAGAGGTTGTTCGTGTTTCATAACGAAAACCTGAGGAGGCCAACACCCTGCTTTTACATGTCGAGTAAGGTGCCTGTTGCTTGGAAAAGATGTGCAAGCTATAAAGTTCATAACAACAAATTAACACTTCATAGAATGCCACTGCCAAATAGTCTTTTATTAATAAAAAACAATGAAAAATGAGTTTCCAACTTCAACAATGTAATAAAAGACCAATATAGAAAACTAGAAGTATAACTTTTTTAGGTTGGCTGCGTTCCAAGCTCGGGGTATTTCTCTACCCTCCAGCGTTTCCATGTGATAGGCTCCATGCAAGTTGTCTCTTGTTACCTTGAATGGTCCCTCCTAGTTTGGGCCTAGCTTGCCATCAGATGGTTTTACTGCGTTGCCAAGAACTTTCCTTAGGACGTAGTCCCCAACCTAGAATGTTCTTGGATTGACCTTTTTGTTATAGTGCTTTGCTAGCTGTTGTTGATAGCCCGTTAGTTTCACTAGAGCTAGTTCTCTCCGTTCCTCAACCAAGTCAAGTTCAGGGAGTAATGCTGCATCGTTCTGGCCCTGGTCGATCAAGGCGGACTTCATGGTGAGGAGGCCAGCTTACAGGGGAATGACTGCCATGTTAATGCAAATGTTGTTTCCCCAGTTGCTCGTCGTGGGGTAGTGCGGTAAGCCCATTAAATATGTGTCAATTCGCTCACCCATGCCCCTTTGGCTCGCTCTAATCGCTTCTTCAATCCATCAATCACTGTTTTATTAGAAGCTTCAGCTTGGCTATTGCTTTGAGGGTATGCTACCGAGCTGAAATGGTGCCTGATCCCGTGGTCGTTGTAGAAACTCTGAAAGAGGCCTCTTTCAAACTGTGTTCCGTTGTCAGTGATGATGGTTCTGGGGATACCAAAGCGAGTAATTATGTTCTTCTATATGAATCTCATCATATCTGCATCTCTGATGTTCACCAGCGGTTCTGCCTCAATCCATTTAGTGAAGTAGTCTGTCGCGACGAACAAATACTTGCGATTACCGGCAATGGTAGGGAGAGGGCCCACGATGTCCATTCCCATTGGGCGAAAGGCCAGGGGCTAGTAAGTGATTTTAGGTCGCTGGCAGGTTGGTGGACCATAGGAGCATGTAGTTGACATTTCTCGCACTTGCGAGCATATACCCCAGAGTCTCTCTGCATGTATGGCCACTAGTAGCCTTCCTTCATTGCTCGGAAAGCTAGCGATCTGCCCCCAATATGGCTTCCACAAATTCCTTCATAAAGCTCGTTCAGAACTTGCTCGACGTCTTTTGGGTGAACACATTGGAGGTAAGGGCCGGTGAAGGATCTCTTATACAGCTTGCCCTCAGGAGATAAGTGAAAGCGGGAAACTTTGACTCTTATCTGATGAGCGACCTTCTTATCGTCTGGTAGGGCACCATCTTTCAAATAGTCCCTCAGGGGGTCCATCCAATTGGGTGCTAGTTCAATCTGGAGAATATGCCCTATGTCTGGTAGCTCGTCGCTCCAGTTGATGTTCGGTTGGGCGAGGAAGTCGATAGGGATTGTTCTCTTTAAGTCAGAGTTGATTGCTGAACTCAAGGCCGTTAGGGAGTCAGCATGACTGTTTTGTCCTCTGGGAAACTACTGGACACTGACATTGTTGAAGTTGGACATCAATTTCTTTGCTAAGGCGATGTAGGCTCCCATTCTCTCATCCCTCGCGTTGAAGTCTCCACTTATCTGATTAAAGACTAGTTGTGAGTCGCCGAACACCTGTAGTTGTTTTGCACCCAATGCCTATGCCTTTTGCATGCTTGCTATCAATGCTTCATATTCTGCTTCGTTGTTGGAGGTTTAAATGCAAGCCTGATTCCTTGCTCGAGAATTGTATCTTCTGGGGTAACGAGCACAATGCCTACTCCTTCCCTCTTGGAGTTGGAGGCTCCATTAACAAACAGTCGCCAAACACCTTGTGTCGAGTGATCTTTTCTTTGACCCACGGGTTGAAGTTGGTCGCAAGGCTGTTCGCCTGTAAATTCCGCGATGAAGTCGACGAGGACCTGCCCCTTGATTGCATTCCTTGGTTCAAAACTGGATGGAAAATCATCCGAGCTCGACCGACCACTTTGATAGTCTCCAGACAGATTTGCTTTCCACAGGACTGCTTTAAGGAGGTGTGACGTAAGGACGATGATAGAGTGAGCTTCGAAGTAGTGCTTCAATTTCGTCGAGGCTACCACTAGTGCAAAGGCGAGCTTTTCCAATGGTAGGTATCGCTGCTCGACATCCAAGAGGGTCTTGCTCGCGAAGTAGACTGGGTACTGGATTCCTGTTCTTTCGCATATCAGTGCAGAACTGATAGCGTGGCTAGAAATTACAAGGTATAGGTACAGGGAATCGCTCTCTCGAGGTATTACGAGCAAGGGTGGTGTGCTGAGATAAGCTTTGAGCTCCTTTAATGCTTTCGAGCAATCTTGATTCCACTCCACTGTTTTGCTTTTCTTCAATAGTTAGAAGAATGGCTATAGCACTTTTCGAATGACTTCGAGATGAACCGATTCAAGGCGGCGAGCATGCCCGTGAGCTTTTGTACGTCTCTTATCGTGCGGGGAGGCTGTACCTTATTGATTGCATCGATCCGGTCCGGGTTGGCTTCAATGCCTCTCTCGTTAATCAAGTACCCGAGAAATTTTCTTGACTGGACGCCGAAGGAACATTTGCTCGCGTTGAGTTTCATTCGGTATTTCCTGAGAATTTCGAAGGTCCTTGATAGGTCTGAGAGGTGGTCTTCTTTGTGCCTGCTCTTGACGAGCATATCGTCAATGTAGACTTTCATGGTATCTCCTACTTGATCTTTCAACATCTTGGTGACCAGCCGCTGGTAAGTTGCTCCTGCATTTTTTAGCCCAAAGGGCATAACTTTGTAACAATATAATCCGACGGTGGTGATGAACGCTGTCTTGTCTTGGTCTGGTGCGTACAGAGGAATCTGGTGGTACCCTGAGTATGCGTCCAGGAAACATTCTTTCATGAGCTGCTGTTGCGTCCACCAACTGGTCGATCTTCGGGAGATGGAGACTGTCGTTAGGGCATGCCCTGTTATGATCAGTGAAGTCAATACAAACTCTCCATTTACCATTGCTCTTCGGAACTACTACTAGGTTGAACAACCATTTAGGGAATTGAACTTCCCATATGGATCCTGCATCTAGCAGCTTCTCTACTTCTTTCTCTACAGCCTTGGCCTTCTCGGGCGCAATTCGCCGTGCCTTCTGCGCGATAGGCCTGAAAGTTGGGTCGACGTGCAACCGATGACAAACCACACTGGGGTCAATTCGAGGCAGTTCGTAAGGTTTCCACGCGAAAACATCTAGATTGTTCCTCAACACTACCATCAATTATTTCTTCTCTCGATATGTGAGAGAGGCCCCAATCAAGAACATCCTGTCTTTTTTGCTACCACCAGCTGCGATCTCTTCCAGGTTTTCAACGACTCGCTCAGAGGAGCTGTTGGTAATGAAGCGAGCCGTGAAGAGCTCTATCAGGGACTCAAAGCTCCTGATGGATCCATGAGGGAGCCTCTCGAACCACTTCTGGGCCACATCATGCAGACTTGAGTGAAAACTCTGGCACATTAGTGCATCCCTGTGGTTCCAGAGAGTTATGGCCTGCCTGTACTGCCTAACGTGATCGATAGGGTTAGTCTTTCCGTCATAGATCTTGAATCTTAGAATTGCGAACTTCTTGGGGGCTTCTTCTTCTATTTTCCTTGAGAAAGGGGATTTCATCTGGGTCTTGAGAGCTCGTCGAGCAAGCTCTCTGGTCGATTTGGCACCCCGATGTGCTGGGTGCTGGTCCATTTCTCTTCGGACCAAATTTCGTATATCCTTATCTCCTCGAGCTGGGCTCCTGTAACGGCGAGCTGATCGCTGTTGCTCGACCAAGTCATCATCAGACTCGTGCTTCTCACTTCCCGGGGATCCGCGTCTAGGGCTCCTTCCTCAGCTGTGAGACTTGCTCGCCTGAGGGCTAGGAGTGCGGTATGGACGCCGCCTAGTGCTGTGATGGAGTTCTTTCTCCATCCTTTTCAATCTCCTTTTGAGGCGAGCATTCTCAGCCTCTTGCTTGCGAGCGGCCTCCCCTTGCTCTTGGAGCCTTGCCTGATAGGCATCGATCAACCTGGAGATCTATGTGGACCTCCCTGACTTTCTTCTGAGGCCTGCTGTTCTGGGAGACCCCTTTGATCTGAACGTCGAACTTCAGATCTGATCCTGCGAGGGGCAAGCTGTTCTTGGATATCCCCTGCTTGAGGGGCGTTACTGTTGTGACGAGACATTCCAAATTCTTTGTTGGTGAGGGATTTCTTAAAGGAAGACAAACGTTCCCACAAACGGCGCCAATTATGGTGACAATTATGTTCAACACAAGTTAACAAGAAAAGACAATCACCAAAGCAAATAAAGAATGTAATGAATGTCAATCACACAATACAGTACATACGTGGTTCAGCAAGAATGCTTACGTCCACAGTGGTGCTCTCAGTATTATTTCTCTATACTCCGGGAAGTGTTTTACAGAAAATACAACGCATGCCTTTTGCCCCAGGCCTAGGGTTTGTTATATACATCTCTGTTTTCGGGGAGTGGGGATGTTGGACTTCCCCACGTCAATCTATCTTCCTAGAATATCTCCTTACGAGATTTTAGGAATAGACTAAGTCGTAACTGATTTTGGTTGAGACACAAGGTTCCCAGACTTTGGGCCGTTTCTATCAGGCTACTCGTCTGGGTCCGTGGTGATAAATCGAGGTACCCACAAGTCATAAAGTATAAAAAGAATAAAGTAATATTCATTAGATCATCTGAGCATTCTCTTGAATTGATTGAGTCATCAAATGGGGTCTTGTGATACATTTCTAGCTTGTGCTTGATCATCATAGGTTGTGGGAGGTGATACTGAGCTTGTATGTTTGACACATTTGATGTTGATGTTAAAATTCACTTGATGTTTGATAGACATCTTGTTTATATGCTTTGATTGTGTGACACAATGATAATATTTCTTGTATACTCAGTTTATGATGAACGTCACTTGAATCTTGAAGGATAAACTGTGATATGATTTGATGATGCTTTGAATCTTCTTTGTGTTGTTTGTAATCTTCATTGTTGTTTGTGATCTTCATTATGTTGCTTAGATATGTTTGCATGGATGATATGTGAGAATGCTACGTGATATCGATTGTATGTGGATTCGTGAATTTCCAATTTAAAACTTATTTAATTAATTATCAATTTTTTATCCAAATTAAATAAACCCTAACACGTGCATCTAGGTGTATAAATTTTTTCATTAAAAAATAAATATTACCGACACACAGATTTCAGGAAAAAATCTCTTTCGAGTAAAACCTTTTATTTCATTATGAAGAGGTAAGTCAACACTTACATACGCAATGAAATCTGCAATGAATATCCGCAGCCACTCACATAGACCTCAGTTTAGAGTCAACAATGGATCAATCATAGTGAACCCATAAGAACATGCAGTTATGTCTTTAGCAAGGAACACCCGCAAGCACTCCCAATGACACGCAGTCGTCAGACGTAGATTTACCTTCTCTATAAGAGAAACTTCAACAAGATCGTATCTTGGGTTCCAAAACAATTCACTAAACTATTGGGATTTTTGTGAATTGAAAAAATAAAGTTTTAAACCCTAAATGAAGAAGACTAAATAATTCTGCAATTTGTAGTTTTCGTGTATCTGAAAAATTCAGGTCTTCTTAAAGAAAAATGACTCATTTCACATGCTATTTATAAAAATCTCGAGTTGGTGATCTCGCTTGAACGAGATCCTTATGTCACTCGAACGACTTTAAATGTCATTGGAAGTGACATCTCGTGACAGATCAAATGAGTTTAGAAAACCAAAACAATGTGATGTCGTTTAATAAAATACTTCGAGCGAGCTACAAACGAGCCTTCACGCAACAAAGCATGTCGTTTGATGCTGTCGTTTGAACGACATCAGCAAAAAATAAATTTTATTAAAACTCTACCTTAACACTTAGAAAAAAATATTTTGACAAAAAATGACGCCTCATATGTTTAAAAACATTTTAGAAAAATTATCCCAACACTTTAAATGAACCATTAAGGGACTTAAACACAACCTTACCGAAGTCTATATTGTAGAGGCTTGTCTGTCGAATGATGTTGATATTTGGATCCATCTTGATGCCTGATTATACTTGAACTTTTCTTCGATGGTTGTAGCGGTATACAACATACTCTAATGTAAACGGACTATGTAAAATATGGCCTTACAAATCTCTCCATATGTCTATGCTGGTATAAACTAAAAACATCCAAATTATCAAATCAAATGTCCTATATAAATCTAATACCCTCCCATGAATCCAAAATTGAAAAAGTACTAAAAATGTAAGTCTTTAAACTTTCTCAAAAATCTCCAACTTTTATTTGTCATCATCACGGTGTGCAACATAGTGATCATCAAATTTTGTTTCTACACACATGAGACAAGAAACAAATACCTTCATGGCATATCGAGTTTGAAATGAGATAAACATAAATCAAAACAAATATAAATCAAAACAAATATCAAATCTCAAATCTTCCCCATAAAATCATAATTCGTTCTCCCCCTTTTTATTTGTCCCAGTCAGGACAAGCAAAGCAAATCAATTACAATCATCAATGGTAAATTGAAAGCGTTCACCAACTATTTTTTATTTTTTCAAACAAAAATATTTTACAAAAAAAATCACATGCCATCAATTTACACTAAGATAACCAAATCATGGAAATGAAATGAATAGGTGTGAACATATTCAATAGGTAAATTAACTCAAACATACATAACAAATGTGCATGATGAATATAGATACTCGTAACGAATGAACTTCACAATCATCCCTAGGTGTAAAAATTATTGCATTTAAATGACATTGACTTAATTGAATCAACAAATCAAAGTCAAAAACGATTTTCGCACCAATAACGTCTAAAACTATGCAACGCTTTTTCAAGAGTTGTTAAGACGTGCAAACCCGTTGTTCACATATTTCCAACCAAACTCCCTCAAATATATATTTTTTTTTCAAGTTCTTTTGAGGTTTCTATTTATTTTCTCAACTTAGAGAAATCCTATTGGCCCCATTTTTGGCATATGATTGCTTTTATTGCCTTAATTTTTTGGGGCCCTTTCAAACGGTGGCTTTCACGATGTGATTATTATTCACTTGCAGCTTTTTCCTATGAATAATCATTATTTTTTCATATTAAACACATTCCTCATGGGTAACGGTTTTTACATGCACAACTTTTATTGTTAAGTTTTATCGCATTTAGTTCGTTTTAAAGATAGGATTGAGATGGAAACACTTTGACCAACATGTGATAGATAAGTACAATAATCAAACAAATCCATGCAAGTGTGTATTAAAGGAAATCATGAGTCAAACATGTAGAAAGTAATCTCAAATCTTGTCTTAATGATTACAAACATTATAAAGCACATGAATGAAATGCTGTATCGTCTCAAAACACTATCGAATAGTCACATGGATCTGGAATGATGTTGTGACTTGGTCATCCAAAATGTCCATCCATAAATTGTGTGAAAAAAATACAAAACTCTTTTTGTCTTTTTCAAAAATTTTATCAAAATAAAATCTTTTTGGCCTTTTCAATGTTTTCTCAAAAAATAGAAAATATTTTTATATTTTTCCAAAAAATTCAAATTCAAAATAAAAATCTTTTTGGTTTTTTGAAAAGTATAACAAAAATGGAAAAAGATAAATACAAAAGTGGTACACACTAGCAATAGGCATAAAATATCATCATGCAAATCATCCTATGCTAGCAAACAAGTCTAAACCTCACCCGTTAGGTACGATGCAATTTTCCAAAGGTGGTGACAATCTATGAAAAACATCCATCAAGTCATGTGAAGTTTTGACCAAAAACTTAACTTGCTCCCTAATATGTGCAAACTCTCTCATGTAATCATCCGAAGCATCATGTGTGGGTGCGTGCGTGGGAACATGTGGCAAAACTCTATGCGACACACTACCTTAAAAGAAAATTCCCTAAGGTGTCCTATTTTTTTTTGCAATAAGTGCAAACATACACGAGCCTAGGAACATCTCTCTCAAAATGTCTAGGACGTGCTCTCCTATCGGGTCCCGGACCCCTATGTGGGTTGGCTTGAGAGCCATATGTGCAAACTCTCTCATGTAATCATCTGAAGATCATGTGTGGGTGCGTGCGTGGGAACATGTGGCAAAACTCTATGCGACACACTACCTTAAAAGAAAATTCCCTAAGGTGTCCTATTTTTTTTGCAATGGGTGTAAACATACATGAGCCTAGGAACATCTCTCTCAAAACGTCTAGGACGTGCTCTCCTATCGTGTCTCGAACGCCTAGGTGGGTTGGCTTGAGAGCCATATGGATCATTCAAAAAACTCGAGAATCGACTTGAGTGCAACATGAGAAGTAGACGCACCGTCATGACCTATTCCTAGTCTCTCAACATTACCCAAAGTGGGGTTGAGGAGCATCTTTTCAATCTTCTTATATGTATCATCTATAGTGACTTTTACCTCCCAAGCTCGTTTAAGATCTCTCTCTAATTTGATGACACGGGATTCAAGTTCACTCTTTTCTCGACCTACAACGATAAACTGCTCACTCAAAGTAACCTTCACCTTCTTGAGTTGAATCGCCGATGCCTCAAATCCCCTCACAACCTCTTTCTCCATCTCTCCAAATATAACAGCCTAAAATCTGATTCCTTATTCAACTTCTTCGTTTTTAAGGTCTCGGCGTACAAATCTCTAAACGCTATTTGTCTCACTCGAAACACTCAAATCATTATCCTCGAGGCTCTCATGTGCACAAGTATCATCTGTGACACCCTACCTAATTAAACATCGAGTGATCAGTCCTTTATTGAATTAAAACAGGTTTCCCATATGACTCATTCTTAGCATCATTGTCGAAAACTTTTTAATTACTACCCCCTAAGTGAAATTAGACTAGTGCCAAAATTTATCTTCTATTAAAATAGATAAATCCACTAACATGGAAACTAAAATAACAAGTCACAGTATACTAGAAATCAACCATCACAATATAAAAATGTATAAAGGTTTGCCAAATAAACTATCGACCAAAATCCGAAGCCCAATACTCTATAATAACAAAGGAACTAGATAATTGAAATCTGCCAATGGACAACATGTCCATACATAGAATATGAAATAAGATCCTACGCTAAATCAGAAAGGTAGAATTGTCTAATTAAGATCCTGTCAGCATCCACAGTGCTGCAGCTCCGAGTCCCTGGAATGAAATCCTTAAGTTTGGCGTCCCTATGACCGGACACCTAAAATGTTTTGAAAATATTTTTATAGCAAGAGTTAGTACTCAAAATAAATTGAAAATATTTAGCAAGTGTTTATTACAATAAAATTTAGTTATTGATTACACATGTTCACGTACACTCTCCCTTGAGTTTTCCTTACCTCTTATCTATAGTACACGCCCAATGTTCTGTACTTATCCCACCTAGCTGTACTACCCAAGATAACTAGACTTAAGTATCCCACTGAATTCATCTACACCACTAAGTCCTTGTACCGCCCATACAGTACATTATACATTAACCCTTATCAAATGTTAATCCTGTGTAATTTCACATGTTAAATTTAATCATCATAATCAAGTATCACTACTTAATTCATATGGCATTTCATATTTATCATCATTCAACTTTCATAATTAAGTTTCACTACTTAATTTACTATAAATATGCCCCAATCGATATTTTGTCTTGTAATTAAGTCTCTCTCTACTTAATTTACCTATATATATTTATACTAGGGTATGCCCGTGCCTGAAGGCACGATGACAATTTTCCCGAGTATGAATCGTGTGGTCAAGTCATAAAGTTTTGTATTATATACAATTTTTCAAAGTATCAATCGTTATCAATGGCCAATATTGAGAGTCGTTCACTATCATGTAGTTTGGTTCAGTGATTACATTTAAAATAATAAAGTGGAGTATATATTTGGGACATTCCAAAAGAAAAGCAAAACGGTTAATTTGGGAAGAAAGAGTATTATTTATTACGCTCCCACATATGATTGTCGCCTCTTTATTATCAATACATATTTTGGGATGAAAAAAGTAGTATAACATTCCATGCTAATGATTCAACCCGAGTCTTTTATGTTAATAGATTTCAAATATTCCTATCCATTCAATATTGTTAAAACCAGTTTTAAGAAAACTGAATGCCAGAACTGTATGGCTTCTGCTACTTCAGGCTCAAAGGGGAACATATTTATTTGGACATTGCTCCCATTCTATTTTGTAACTATCCCACTACCCCATCCATTCAATAAAGTTCGTGAACATTGCTGGATCATAATGGAAGTTAATCAAAAAATTATTTTTAAATACGAAATATTCTGGAAATAAAAAAACATAATGTTTTGAATATAAAAATCCTAATATTGAGGAAAATAATTTTTTTAATATTCTGGAGATATAAAAATCATAAATGTCAGTTTTTATTTAAAAAAAAATTCGGTTATTTATAAAAAAAGGGATTTTTTTATTGAAACGAACGCTAATAAAAAATGTTTTGTTATTTATATAAAAAAGGGACATTCTTTTTATAAAAAAAAATGTTGACGATAATTACATCAAATAAAAAAGTGGATATCCTTTTTATAAAGAAAATCTGGACGAAACTTTTATTATAAAACATAGCTTTTTCAGAAAATTGTATTTTTTGTAAAAAACTAATTTGTGATTTTTATAAATTACTAATTTTTGCATTTTATACATTAATGCATGACGCAACACGCCACGAATAAGGTGATTTATAATTTTCACACTAAATTGAATACAATATGACACAAATAATTTGGTGTGAGTGACACTATTAAATTCATAAGTCTACTCGTGTTATTCGTGTCATGTTGTATTTAATGTGGTGTGAAAATTATAAATCACGCTATTTATGTCATGTCGTGTATTAAAGTATAAAGTACAAAATTAGTAATGTGTCAAAGTCACAACTTAATTTTTTACAAAAAAATACAAATTTATGAAAGAGTTATGTTTTATAAGAAATTGTAAAAAATACAGTTTTTAAAAAATATAGTTTATAATAAAAGTTCCGACCATTTTTTCTTTAAAAAAATGTTGTCCAGTATTTTTGTTTGATATAATAATCGTCAACATTTTTTTGATAAAAAGAATGTTCATTTTTTAAATAAATAATATCACAGTTTTTTGATTAACCTCCATTTATATAAAAAAAAAACAGTTTTTTCTAGAATATTATGTATTTTTTGAATATTTAAAAATTATTTTCCAGAATATTAGATTTGTTTATATTCAAAATATAATTACAAATATTTTTCAGAATATGATGTTTAAAAATTAAAAGTGGAGTGGAGGAAAAATATTTTAGAGTGAGAATAATGGTTCCCTTTAAAATATTTCTTCAACATTACAAATGACTTTAAAATATAATTACAATGTAAAAACAGTTTTTACTAATAAAATGAACTAATTAATTTATAATGTTTTAATAATAAATATGATATTTGGGTAATTACTAATAACTAAGACAATGCTTTGTATTTACTAATTATATAGTGTGCTAGTTTAGCTCCACCACTAATCATATGTTAGATGCAACGTTCACATGAGATCACACTTTGTTCATTTGGTTACCTTTTATAAAAAAAAAATTATTGGAGAACTTAACTACAACTTGGTTCAATTTTAGTTTTGTTCAGGAATGACATGATGCCCATGCCCTAGAGTGTCAGTTAAGAATACTCAGTTAAGAACCTTTGTGGGTGGGTATGTTTTGATTGATCTTTATCAAATCTCTGCGTGCCTTGAACAAAACTGTGGCAGAGACTGTCTTTCATTTTAATTAGCATGTTGTACCAGGCAACTTGCTATAAGACTACCTACTCTCACAACACACCTTCATCTCTCTTACACCACCCCTACAACACCCCGAACTATCAAATTTCATAAATCCTATTTTCAATCGCATACCATATATACAACTATGAAACTGGAAAAGTGTATTCATGGGAAGACATGTTAAGAAAGATAAAAAAAGACTTTCGGAGTATAAAAATAGTAATATTAAATTAAAGTTAAAAAAACTATATTTGATAGAAGCTATCACTTGTTCGTACAAATGATTTTTTTTACGACACTATAGCCGTTGCTCTCTATACATAGCTAAAGACATTTGTAACTTACCAGACAAAAATCAAGACAAAAAAGTTCAAATAAATAAAAGGTAAGAGCAACAAAAGTAAACTAAGTATCTCTGAAAACCCCAACGCAGTAGCAGTAGACACCAAAAACTTGAGCACCTGGAAAAAAAATTCACTCAAACACCAAACCTGCATAGTAAAATGAACACAAACATCAAAACATGAGTCTTTCACTTGACAAATAAAAATGCTCATAGAATTGAGGGATATAATAGAAACAAAAAACGATCTTGTATTTTAACATATAAAAAGAACAAAGGAGAAAGAAATGTTGGGAATGTAAAATTTATTCCGTAAATCAAAATATTGGGCAAGCTAAGTGTAAAGAGGTATTTGGGAACCATTGTCAATCATATAAAAATACACCATCAATGCAAAAATGAAGTACCGTCTCATGATGAAGCCAAAATATTATGGAGATGAAAAAACTTGAGTAGGGAGAATCTTCTCAAGTTTATGGAGAGAGAGGGTGCAAACAACACAAATAGAGCCACATGCCAAACCTTATACCCAGCTCACCCATCACCACCTCAAACTTCAAACCATCAGTAACAACAAACCTAATATTTTGAAACCCCAAAACCTATAGGCATATGGGGCTATCAGCAGTCACCTCATTTTCATGGTTTACATTCGTTGAAAATAACAAACTAAAATTGAAAATTAAATCACAAATCATAGCTATTGGAGGTCGCTAATACATGGTAACTATTCCTCATATTTCTTAGTCTCTGTATTGTACCTAATTTCATAAATATGATTGGAGCACCTGAAAATGAACATCAAACAAAATCAGAGTTAAGAAGGGCAAAAATGTCCAAAAAAAACTGATACCAAAGAAAATCACCATTCTTGAACAAACAGTCTCACCCATGAATCAACCCACTAAGAACCCAAACTTACCTGGACAAAAAGCACGCATATCATTTTAGTCGGATAAAATAAATCAGTATCATCTAAGCACATCTGAACAACAAAAAGATGTTTAGAAAACACCTATAAATAAAAAGGACATCAATGGCGTAGACAACACATATTGTAAAATAGAAATGGAATGGGTAGAGCTGTTTTTTTTTAAATACAAACCTACAGAACAATGGTATATGTATTGTTGCCCACTCCGAATAAAGATCTTAAAAAAAACAAACTAAACACACACATTTCTTTAAAAAAAACATTGTTGAAATAGTTACCCCAAGGCTTCCTTTAGCCGATCTCCATCTCTGATAGTCTACAGCATATCTATAATGGAAGGTGTAGTGTTTTAGCAGAAATAAGTTTGGATAGAGAGAGGGAGGAAAATTTCAAGAACTGGTTGGGGTTTTTACAAAAAGAAGTTCAGAGAGAAAGATAAAGTGATTGGGAGATGGAGTTTCAAATTAAAGAACCCTTTACCATCCTTCTCGAGCCACGCAATATTCATGGCGGGTTGTGTTTTGTGTGGTTGGAGACTATGAGAGGGAGAGGGAGTTTACTAATTTACCCCAATTTTGAATTTTAATGTATAGAGGGAAATAAATTGGAGAGTGTCAAAAGAGGGGAATTCAAATAGTTGAGGGGCAAAATAGATAGTGTGGAAAAAATTCATATGAATGACATCATAGTTTTAACTTGTGACATACATAAGTTTCCTACTTTATTTTATATATATATATATATATATATATATATATATCATCTACAAGTCTATTTTCACACATAAGTAGAATATCATGAAGTATATATTTCACACACCATATAAACTATAAGGATTATTGGTTCGGATAATCATCGACCCCAATTCTCCTATCATTTACATTAGTCCGGATATCCCTCGATCCCAATTGTAAATGTAATACATATGTATATTGGTATGGATTTTTCTTCAACCCTAATATAATTATCTATCCATGTTCGATTTGGTCCAGATAATCATCGACCCCAAACTCGAACCTAAATGTATTGGTCCGGATAGTCATCGACCCCAATACTATTAAAATACTTTAGGTATTCACATAAGCTATAGGTATTCACACAACCTAATGATTCACATTGGTATGTAGTATATTTCTCACTCTAATACTTACCGTACATTTTATTTTATGATTTATCTCGCTATCATATTTATTGAGTATTCACACGACTCTAAGGGTTCTAGTTACCCCTTTTTAAATTTCATTAGTTAGGCTCTCTCTCTAACCTACTGGTATACACCTTGGATTGATAGTTACATTCTCCGTAATTCAATTCCCAAATTTCTCGATACACGACGCGATCGATTTATTCACGTCGGCCTATACTCCAAGTCCTACCCTCAATAACTGTGTCGGACCTAAGAAATATACCCACTGGTATACTTATCATTCCATTCGAAGTTCCAGTAATTTATTATCTCTTTCTTTGATAATTTACGACACAATTTAACCCATTTGATTTTCGTCTTAATTTGCTCACTAAGACTAGACTACAAACCCCAATTAGGCCAACTGTAGTATAAATAATTCCCCAATGATCTCCTAATAAGGTTCTAAAAATTTCCACGAAAGCCGAATTGAAGAACTAGGTCAAATAAGGAATACGTTTAAAATTTCTGGCAACCCGAATCAATTCACAGGGTTCGAATCGATTCGCCCCGAATGGATTCTCCCTGTCCGAATGGATTCGTTTCTGCGCAGATCTAACTTCGTCTTCTTCATGTGTTTTCTACGTTTTCACCATTAAAACTCATCCCAACCTTTATGTTTCTTCACCAAACTTTTAACCCATAATACCACACATCATATATAGGTACTAGAATGATTTTAAACAATTAAAACAATTAAATCCATACTAAAATCATTCAAATATGAACTAAATCTATGATTTCTTCAAGAACCCTAATTTTAGTGTTCTTCCAATATACTCATCCAATTTTCCAAATTTAATTCGTTTAAACCATTAGGTCTCTTTTGATTTTAATGTCCATACAGATGTAATTCATACTATATGCAAAAGCCCTAACTAAGATGCATTAATTCTATTCTTTTTCTCCAAGAACATGGGTTTAATCATGATTTTCATCAAATTTCTATACATGGGCATTATAACTTCATTTAATGGCAATAAACAACTTGCCTTAATTGCTGTAGGGTCTGATTTCGTGGGTGAGGATGATGATTTGATGTTTTCCTCTTTAAATCTTCACTCCTTAGGTGCTTAGGATGCAAGATCTCTTTCAAGCCTTCAAGAATCCTCCTTTAGCTTTTGGGAATGGCTCCTCTCTTCCCTCTAGTGGCCTACCTTTGTGTTTGGTGTTTCTAACCCTAGATCCAGTCTCTAATTATCAGATATTGGGTTGAAAATTTCGTAGGTCCTATAACCTCTATTTTAAAAATGATCAAAACGCCCTCAGTAGGTGTCAATTTGGTCGAAAATTGACCCGAGACCCAAACTAAACCCCTGGGTACACTATTTCGACTATTTCGACCCTTATGGAATCATTCGAGACCTCTAAATTATCATCCAAGTCACTTAAAATATTTTTCTCATTTATCACCTCAAAATAGTCTAACATTCGACTACCCTTGAGATAAAATAAAATACGCACATATCACTTGCTATGCCGTATAACCACAATTATCAATTATTTGCTATTCACACTTAGTAAATATCATAATGCAATATTAATCAGTATCTATCTCTCGATTAATATTTAATAGTCATAATTATCATCTAATCGCATTAAATTACTTCACTCGCAAAATTTAATTAAATTATATTTTTCCTAGTTAATTCCTTAAATTAATGAAATAAAAATACACAGAATTAAGGGGTGTTACATCCTCATCGTCATGGGATAAACTAGGTGTGCTCATGTGACTAGCTAAAAATGCAACACACATATCGTGTGAAGACTCATCCCCGAAATCCTTCACCTCTTCTTCACTATCGCTAAGAGTGGCTGGTATGGCATTCTTCTTGCCCTTTCTCTTTAGTCTAGTGGGACACTCAAACGCCCTATGCCTCTTACCCTCACATTAAAAACATCTCTCCTCTTTCTTTTTCCTTTTCTCTTTCTCATTTTCTTTCACTTTCTCTCCGCTCTCTTTGAGCTCTTTTTTCTTTTTATTTTTCTCAAAAAATATTTTATTGGAAGAAATTTCTTTGGAAAATTTGAGAAACTTTTTAAATTTTTTAGCAAGCATGGCCATATCAAAATCAAACTTGCCCTCAGACTTGGAATCACAAACTTTCACTTTCTTTTTCTTATCTCTCTTGAACACTTCCTTACTCTTCCTAGACTAGGCTCTAAGTGCTATCCCTCTATCCTTAGGCTTGACCGTGTCAGGAAATATATCAATTTCATATGTCTGGAGGTCTCATACCAGTTCTTTAAACTTAAGATTGCGCAAATTTCCTAAGGAATTTACAACAGTGACATTGGGGATAAAACGTTTAGGCAAAGATCTTAAAATCTTTTTAACCACTTCTGCATGAGGAATGTGCTCACCAAGATTGAAACTAGTGTTGACAATATCAGACAAACGTGCATAAAATTCATCAAAACACTCATATTCAAGCATAGTAATCATTTCAAATTGAGTAGTTAAATTTTGCAATGTAGACACTTTCAATGCAATCGTGCCTTCATGGGTTAGTCGTAAAACATTCCATGCTTCTTTTGACACGGTGCACATCATAATGCATCGGAACTTGTCAGGGGTGACGACTCCAAAAATCTCACTTAGCCCACAAGAGTTAAAAGTGCTCCATTTAAACTCATCCTCAGTCTAGTAAGTCACAGGCTTAATATTCGTGACATTATAAGCAGTGACAGTGGGAGGAGTCCACCCTATTTTACAAACAACCCAAACTTGCTCATCGATGGCGTTTAATGAGATTTCATGCGGGCTTTTCAATAGGCATAATTATACTCATAAAAAACTGGCAACCTATTATATAAGTTTTCATTCGGAAACATTGTGATTTTTTAAAATCCAATTTTTCCAAAAAAAATCAATATCATAATTTTTTTTGCGAAAAGCAAGGACCAAACACAATAAGTTACTACAACAAGCTCTGATATCAATTTGAGAATGCTATGTGATATTGATTGTATGTGGATTCACAAATTTCCAAATTTAAACTTATTTAATTAATTGCCAATTTTTTTATCCAAATTAAATAAACTCTAACACATGCATCTAGGTGTATAAATCATGTCATCACAAAAAAAATATTATTGACACAGATTTTAGGGAAAAACCCATTTTGGGTAAAACATTTTATTTCACTATGAATAGGTGTAAGGACAAATTTCCAATCGAGTCATTTGTTATATTGACTACATTTCATTGGACAAAATAATTTTGGATCATTCCTCATCAAGCATCATTCAACCATAAAGATTCGAGCATTGCATCCAAAGTTCATGCGACATCAATACGCACGCCATGTTCACTCTTTTAAAAGGTATATGACGAAAATCATTTTATGTGTTGGAGTAATTTTTTATATAAACAAGAAATTTTCACATAGAGTAAAGTTCACAAAAATTCAATTTCCATAAAGAATTATTTTTGGAATTTATTTTAACCCTCTCTGTGAAAAATCTGTCATCTCGTTCGATATTTCTCCAGGTCGTTCGAACGACCTGGATCTAACGACTTTCCCTAGGCCACACTGGAAACTCGTTAGAAGCTCATTAGAAATGCCGTTCGAACGACCTCGTTCGAATGAGATTTCTGACGACCTTTCTAACTCTACACTGGAACATCGTTAGATAACTCGTTCGGACGACATGTCATTTGAATGACCTCGTTCGAATGATATCTACCAGATTTCAAACTTTTTAACTTATTTTCGTGCAGTTATTTTACAAAAACTGTTTTGGTCCACTACTTTTACAGTTTCAATATATGGACGAAAATTAGTTATTTTTCATAAGGAAGTTTTATATTCTCTTGAGAGCATTTTTCATAACTTCCCTCTTTTTGGTAAAATCAATCTCCAACACCATTTTCATCCTTTGAAACAAAACCCCTTACAATCAACTTGACATTCAACAAGCAAGTTTGCGGTGGATCTTTGCATTCAAGTTTAGTGGAGACGGTGGTTTTGGGCTTCGGTGGATACCGCGACACGAGGAGTGTCGAGCAACGCGTACTACAAATTCGGAGGTCAAGGACGGCATAAGCATGTTTTGAGTGAGTCAATATCTGTAAGTCTTTTGAGTCTCTTATAAAACCTATTTTGTAGTGAATTTTGTCTAGTCCTAGCCGTCCGAGGTTTTTTCCATTTGGGTTTTCCTCGTACATTGGCGCGTTGTGGTTGTGATTTTCGCAATTTACTTTATTAAATCATATAGATGTATGCTTAGGATATAATGAATACAATTGGATAATTTTATTTTAATTAATCAAGTTATCAATCTCATCGCATTAATTGGAAATTGTTCTTGCTAACTTATCAATCTGCTATAGAAATTAAAATTGGGAAATATCTCTTCTTAGCTAATTTTAATTGGGTTGTGTGTGTGTATTCCACGATATAAACTTAGTTCATATAACCCTGCAACTTGAAATTGGTATCAGAGCTAGTCTCTAAAAGTTATTTAGATGAATTTTGGAGGTTGTATGGATAGTTTTTCGTCGAATAGACTACCTTTGTTTGATGGAACTAATTACACCTATTGGAAAGCACGAATGAAATCTGCCCTTAAATATATTGATGAATGTGTTTGGGTTACTATTGAAAGAGGATGGTCTCCTCCTACTATGGTTGTTAATGATGAAATTATTTTGACTCCTGTAGAAGAGTGGTGTGAGGAAGAACTAAAATGGTGTAACTTTAACTCTAAAGGTTTAAATGCCTTATTTGGTGCAGTGTCCCCCGATGAATTCCATCATACAATGACGTGAGAAACGTTAAAGGAAGTTTGGAATATTCTCCAAGTTACTCATGAGGGAACTAGTATAGTTAAAGCTTCAAAACTTCAAAACTTAACAACTCAATTTGAAACGATCACCATGAAAGAATCTGAAACATTTGATAGTTTTATGCTCGTATATCTGATATTGTTAATTCTTGCTTTAACCTAGGTGAAAAAATACCGAAAGATCGTGTTGTTAAGAAAATTCTTAGATGTATTCCTAAGAAGTTCATTCCTAAAGTCACTGTTCTTAATTCATTAGGAAATCTAAATACTTTGAAACTTGAATAACTTGTTGGTGATCTTCAAACTTATGAACTAGATATGTTTCCTAAAGATAATAAAAGAAAAGATAAAAGTGTTGCCTTAAAAGTTAAGAAAGTAGAAGTGTCTGAATCTGATGCGTCTGATATAGATCCTAATGATATAGATTTATTTGCTAAAAATTTAAAAAATTTCTCAAGTTCCAAAAGAAAAACTCTAAATTTGAAAAACCAAAATTTGAGAACAACAAAAACAAAGGAAATAGAAAATTCAATAATCAGGACCCGAAGAAGTTCAACAAAGATAACTTTAAAAAGGATGATTCGAAAAGATGCTTTGAGTGTGAGGGACGTGGTCATAGAGCATTTGAGTGCCCTACTAAACTTAAAAGACAAGGCAATTTACAATGCCACTCTAAGCGATAGTGATAATGAGTCTGAAGACTCTGATGACTATACCCCGTCTAATTTCACTGCTTTTATGGCAAGCTATGCTAGTAATTCAAGTGAGTCACACCTTAATGTTAACCATTCCGAGAAAAATCTTGAGGTTGCTTCCACTCACTCTAATAGTAGTGATGAAAAAGGAAGTGAAAGCGAAATAGATGAAAGTGAACTGCAATCCGTCTATTCTGAACTATACACTGAATCTCTCCGTATTCAAAAAGTTAACAAAAGACTAACCTTTAAAGTCTTAACTTTAGAAAAGGAGTTGAAAGGCTTGAAGGAGAAAGAGGCTTTAGTTAGTCAACTCGAGGCAATTAAGATATCTCTTTCTGAGAAGCTTATCTTGATAGTTAAAGAAAAATGTGACTTAATTATCTCCTTGGAAGGTGTCAACAAAGATCTTAATGAGTCTTTAGAGATTGAAAAATCTCTCGAAGCTAAAATTGCCCAACTTGAAAAAGATATCGATTCCTCTCGTGAAGTTAAAGTCACACTCGAGGATAATTCAGGAAGAATGGGAAAACTATTTCTAGGTCCTCATGTTTTAGGATATAAGGAGAAAGGTTATCAAGAGAGAAACGGTATAGGATATGAAGAAGGAGATTCATCCAAAGTCAAATCCGAACCTGTAGCTAAGTTTGTTACCAAATCTAATGTTCCTAAAATAAGTCTTCCTAAGAAACCTTCAAAAGCTAGTCCAAAACAGCCCTATGTGTGCACTTATTGTCACAAATGGGGTCATCTTAAAGATTTTTGCTACAAGCTTGGAAAGAACTCTCATTTCACATCTTCTAAACAACACTTTATCTCCTGAGCGAGTCTTAGGAACCAAGTTGAGTATCTAGTCAATACTTCTAAAGGTCTAATGGAAGAGTTTCTTAGGTTTTCTAGAGCCCAAGGAAATAATTCCAATTATAACACTAGAGCCAACAAAGGAAAGAAAACAACTCAAGCTTGGGTTAAGAAAAATCACACCAATAAATCTTTTGTTGCTCATGTTGCACTTAAGGCTCAAAATACCTCACAATGGTACTTTGATAGTGGTTGTTCGAGACATATGACTGGTGATAAATCTCTATTTACCACTCTTGAAAACTATAAAGATGGTAAAGTCACTTTTGGGGATGGTAGCAAATCTCGAATCATGGGTAGAGGATCTATTGAAATCTCCGGGTTTCCTAAACTTGAAAATGTCCTTTATGTTGATGGCCTCAAGGCTAATTTGATAAGTATTAGCCAATTATGTGATGAAAATATTGATGTTAAGTTTAGTCAATCGGAGTGCACCGTATATGATCAATCGGGTGAATCTATTTTACAGGGTGTTAGAACTAGTGACAATTGCTATGGAATAGTTCCTAAATCATCTTTAGTTTACAATAGTGCAAAAGCCTCGCCTGTCGATCTTTGGCATCAAAGGTTAGGCCATGCTAATTTTAGAGATCTTGATCGATTAGTGAAGAAAGAGCTAGTTCAAGGTTTACCATCTCTAGGAAAGCCAACCTCCACTATTTACGGTCCGTGTCAATTAGCAAAGCAAATTAAGAATCCTCATAAAAAGTTAAACTCAATAACTACCTCTCGTGTCTTAGAATTGATACACATGGACCTTATGGGTCCCACTTATACCGAGAGCATAGGAGGAAAAAGGTATATCTTAGTAATGGTGGATGATTTTTCTAGATACTCCATTGTAGGCTTTCTAAGAGAAAAATCTGAGACAGTTGATTTTCTTACTGTTAAGTGTAGAACTCTTCAAAATCAACACGGTGTTACCATAAACTGGTTTAGGAGTGATAATGGAACCGAATTTAAGGAATCCGGTGTAAATGCCTTTTGTGATGAAATAGGAATTAAACATGAATTCTCGATCGTTCCAACTACATAACAAAATGGTATAGTTGAAAGAAAAAATTGAACGATCCAAGAAATGCCAAGATCTATGCTCCTAGGAAGAAATGTGCCCCGTAGGTTTTGGGCCGAAGCGGTTAATACCGCATGTCACACCGTAAATAGGAATTATTTGCGTCCTAATACTAACAAAACTCCATATGAATTATGGATGGGCAAGAAACCTAATTTGTCTTATTTTAGAGTTTTTGGTAGTCCTTGCTATATACTTCGAGATAGAGAACTTCTAGGTAAATTTGAGTCAAAGAGTGATGAAGGTATTTTCCTAAGATATTCTCAAAATAGTAGGAGTTTTTAGAGTGTTCAACTTAAGTAGCTCTAAAGTCATGGAATCAATTAATGTTGTCATAAAAGACGATGCTCCGGCCACATCAATTGAAAATGAGGAAGATTTGTCATGTGAGTGTGATGTTGTGTCTAATGTTGAAAATATTGAGTCTCAAAATGACTTGGTTGTTCCCACTACTGAGAAAAATGATCCTACTCCTTGGGTGCGTAAAAGTCATGACACTTCAAAAATTATAGGAGATCCTGAGTTAGGTGTCAAAACTAGGGCGCAATTAGAAAATCAAGTTACCTATTTATGCTATACTTCTAAAATTGAACCTAAAAACTTTAAAGAAGCATTAAAAGATGAACATTGGATTATTGCTATGCACGAAGAACTGTTTCAATTTAAGAAAAATGATGTTTGGGAATTATTCCCTAGGCCTTCTAATACAAATGTCATTGGCATCAAATGGATTTTCAAAAATAAAATGGATGAAAATGGTGTCATTGTTCCTAATAAAGCTAGATTGGTTGTACAAGGATACACCCAAATAGAAGATGTTGACTTTGAAGAAACTTTTGCTCCTATTGCTAGGTTAGAATCGGTTCGCCTTTTACTCGCCATAACATGTCATCTTAAATTTAAATTATATCAAATGGCTGTAAAAAGTGCCTTTTTAAATGGTATTCTTCAAGAAGAAGTCTATGTTGAACAACCTAAAGGGTTTGAGGACCCAAAGCATCCTAATCACGTCTTCGTCCTAAAGAAAGCGCTATATGGTTTAAAACAAGCACCCTATGCTTGGTATGAAAGACTCACTTCTTATCTCCTCTCTCGTGGCTTTTTGAGAGGGGGAGTAGATATGACACTTTTCATTCGTCGTGATAAAAAAGCTATCCTAGTTGCTCAAGTGTATGTCGACGACATAGTGTTTGGGTCTACGTGTGATAAACATACTCAATTTTTTTCAAAAGAAATGCACGATGAATTTGAGATGAGTATGGTAGGTGAACTTACTTTCTTTCTAGGTCTTCAAGTTTGTCAACTCGAAAGTGGGATATTTTTGTCCCAAGCTAAGTATGCTAAATACCTTGTTAAGAAATTTAATCTCGAATCTGCTAAACATGCACGTTCTCCTATGAGTTCATCGATTAAACTTAGTAAGGACACCGAAGAAAAGGATGTAGAGAACACACTTTTTAGAAGTATGATAGGGAGTTTACTTTACCTAACCACTAGTCGTCCAGATATTTCCTTTAGTGTAGGAGTTTGTGCCCGCTATCAAGCTGCCCCAAAAGAGTCTCATTTACTTGCCATTAAACGTATTATGAAATATGTTAGTGGGACCCTATCTTTTGGAATTTGGTACTCCTTTAACACAAATGATTATCTATCGGCATATTCGGACGCCGATTGGGCAGGATATGTTGATGGATGCAAAAGTACTTCTGGCGGTTGTTTCTATTTTGGAAGTGCACTTGTCTCATGGATGAGCAAGAAACAAAATTCAATTTCTTTGTCCACGATGGAGGTTGAATACATAGCCGCCGGGAGTTGTTGCACTCAACTCATTTGGATGAAACAAATGTTGGAAGATTACGTTATCTCTCAAGGCACTATGACTATATATTGCGACAATACTAGTGCCATTCACATTTCTCGTAATCCCGTTCAACACTCTAGAACCAAGCATATTATGATTCGTGAACATTTTATTCGTGACTTGGTTGAAGAGAAAATCATTTCTCTAAACTTTGTTTCTACCGATCAATAATTGGCCGATATCTTTACTAAACCTCTAGATGCCCTTAGGTTTGAAAACCTTAGGAAATCAATTGGGGTTTGCTCAATTGATTGAGATTGAAGCTGTTTATCTAGTTTAGGTTGGTTCTCTTGTATATTTTTATACCTATGAACTAGATTATTTTTGTATATATTTTATTCAAAATCTCAAAAATATTTTCATCTTTCTTATTTTCAAGGAACACGGGAATGGTAAGAAGAGCTTTCACAAACTTTTGTCCATATGGCTTTGTGTTGGATGTGTTCGGATCACTACCCTATTTCATGTCCATGTGGCTTTCGATGAGTAGTCAAGACAGACCTCATTTATCTTGTGCACAAAAATGCTCTTTTATGATATGTATTTCTGTGATTACCTCACATATTTGCCTTTTTGCACACACCTTTCACGAAATATTGCGGATATTTTGTTCACATTGTACTTGTAAAGTGAGATTTGGTGTTGTCTTCTCAATCTTGTCACATCTCTTATAAGTAATCGAAATTGTGCATGATCATCCATTGCCCGTATTGAAACAAAAAGTAATTATATTTATCCGGTTGGTTTTCGTTTCAAGCAATGGACTCGGGCTGCGAAAAACATAAAGTTTTTGTGTGAATAGCCTCCACTTGCATTTTAGAATATGTGCCTAAAATAGAAGCATTGAAAATGATATATAATGCCAAGGCCAAAAGTATCTAGCTTGATTGATTCTTCAAAAAGAATAGTCTCAATCTATTATTGCTAATGGGAGATACAAGTTGAAGATCAATGGGCATGCAAATTTAATCGATTAATTGATTTCTTATTGTGACAACATTGGCGAGAGAATCATCTATCTTGTATGAGTGGTGCATTTTTGTTTGAGTGTCCAATAGTTTTTCTTTATTGACACAAGGCTAATGTGAGTGAATATTGCGTTTATATATTGTTTGGCATTCCGCACTTGTACGTTGTCTTGCGTAAAAAATCTTACTCGCATTGTTAACACCCCTACATTCCCGCTCCCACGGTTTGGATATGTCTTCACAAGCTAGGACTATTAAAATCCTCATTTTGGCATCTTTCTGGCCTTCCCAATTCCTTATCTTATGCTATTTTTAAAACTATTTTATTTTTGTTCATGTTTAAAAGATTGACTTTCGTCAGAAATTCTCGTTCAAACGAGTTTTCTAACGAAATTTCTGACCTCCTCTCTGGAACTTCGTTCGTAATGTCGTTCGAACGAAAAAGTTCGTTCGAACGAACTTCTAACGAGTTATCTAACGAAATACCCAATATGTTTCTAGAACTTCGTTCAAAAGACATCGTTCGAATGACATCACTCGTTCGAATGACCTGGGTTTAAAATCTGTAATTTCTCTTTCCAAGAAATTGCCGCCTCATTTTCTCTCCACACGCCCACGTTTCCCCATTTCCCTCATTCCCCAAAAATCTCTCCCACTCCATATTCCACTAACCCTTTCCTCATTACCCATTATCCCTCTCTCCCACTCTCTATTTTCCCCACGATTTAACCTCAGTTCACCTCCTCCATTATCCCTCATTTCGACCACCTCTTTGCTCTGTAGATCTCCGAGTTTGTTGTTTACCTCTTCACTTCGAGGTATCATTTTTTATGTATTTGTATACATTGCTCTCTCTCTATATCTATCTATCTATCTATCTATCTATCTATCTATCTATCTATCTATCTATCTATCTATCTATCTATCTATCTACCTACCTACCTACCTACCTACCTATCTATCTCTCTCTCTCTCTCTCTATATATATATATATATATATATATATATATATATGCTATTAGGTCACATTTTAAACCAAAATGATCTCTTCTTTTGTTACCCAAATTTCATATATAAATTTGTGTATAAATGTACTTTGGGGCCACTTTATTTTCTCCTATTATTATTTGTGTTGCCCCTGTTTAAGTTAAATTCCATGATTATACTCAGTTTTTTTCTTTAATTAAAATTTATTTTCATTTCATGGAATTTCTCTTAAATATTTTTTTTTTTTCTGGAGAATGGGATTCTTGCTGATTGGTTGTTTGATTTGTTGGCTTATTGGTGTGTTTGGTGGTTTGGTTGGCATTATGTTGGGGTAGGTTCTAGTTTTTTCCCTAGTTTAGAATGACTCGTAACCGTCGCCCACATCGCATTCGTGACTCTCCCGAGGAATGCTCCTCTTCCTCCGATGAGGAGTCCAATGCAAATGCATCTATCCCCGACCTTAGGCTTCGTTGGGGATCATTCACCTCCCACACCCAATATCATACACAAGGTTTCTCCACTCGTTCTATTGTGCGTGAGAAAATTGTCAATCTCCAATCTCTCAACGGCACCATTTTTTATTCTTGGATTTCTGATTTAGGGTGGGACCCCCTATTCTCACTCACGGACACTATTTTTCCGTTCTCATTCGGAAATTTTATTTTGGGATGCATGATAGGGAGAATCATATTTACTCTCGTGTGCGCGGTAGGGAGATTATTGTCTCTCCCAAATCCATTGCTCATCTCATATCCTTACCCAGGGTCAATAATCTCTCCTTCCCATGGGCTCCCGATGCTTGCCCTGACCCTTCCCTCGTTATGCGCACCGTCTTTAGGCTTAACCCTCCCGGCACTGTCACAATCTTTCACAAACACTTGCATCCCGATTTTATGGTCCTTAATTGAAATGTGTGTGTGCGTGTCTTATTCCCCGTGTGAACACAACCCAAATCACCAAATGCACGTGGACCTAATGTTTTCCATTAGCATTAGGGCTGCCATAGATCTCCCCCCGTTCCTCTTTAGTGTCATTCGGATGGTTAGGATCCTCCCTTTCAGTCTCGCTCGCCAAGCCCTCCCATTTACCGCTATTATTACCAGGTTTTGTCTTGCCGCCGGCTGCCCCTGCCTATCCACCAATGTCCTCGTCACCCGCTACCAAACAATTGACATGTCATCAGTCAGTCGGTCTTGTGGTCATTTACCCCCCGATACCCCTCAACTCACTCCCTCCACCTCCTCTCACCCTGCCACTAGTCGTCCCACACCCTCTCGTACTACCCATCGACCATCTTCTTCGTATGCTTCCGCACCCGTAGAGTTGGAGGATATTTTGTTTGTTCGTTCACAGGTTG
This sequence comes from Sambucus nigra, assembly GCA_949130495.1. Classification (NCBI taxonomy): domain Eukaryota; kingdom Viridiplantae; phylum Streptophyta; class Magnoliopsida; order Dipsacales; family Adoxaceae; genus Sambucus; species Sambucus nigra. The sequence continues at coordinate 515,620,368 of OX422217.1, read as the reverse complement.
AGCAGATTCAGGAAGATGGATGTCAAGATAGGGCGCTGTTGCAGGAGCTTTTAGTTTCAATGCAGCAAGACAGAGGGGCACAAGCTTGCCGGGAGGAGGCTCAAGCGAGCATAGATGAAGCACAGGAACATCGGGATTCTCTTCTGTTAGAGCACCTTGATGCCATTCTCCGCATGGAGATGCGCCGAGGTGCAGGCTCATCCGGTTTCGACTGCCTTCCCAATGATTCTCCTCATGATGATCCTGCTCCTTGATTTACTTTGTTTTAGTCTTCTTTATCGTTGTAATTGTGAGGCTGAGCGGAATATTTTCTTTCTTATACTGTTTTATTTGGTTTGGATATTTTTTTCTTCTGCAGTGTATGCACATTGGATATTTGGCATTTCCCTTTTTGGTTTATGAATTATCATGTTATTCCCTTTGTCAGTTATTCTTATTAGTTTTATTGCCTATTATTCTCTCGATTACTTTTTAACATGCAGGCTATTTATCCCTATGTCTTTTCCGGACAAAAAGGGAGAGAAACATTGATAGGGGGAATTCATACTTTAGGGGGAGTTAATTTCATAATATTCAAACATATGCATATTTTAGGGGGAGTTCATTTATTATTCACAACATATGCTTTAATCTCTCATAACGCATTAACACATTGTTTTATATATGTTACATTCTCTACTTGCCCATGCGTTTATGAATTTGCTGTTTCATGTGTGAAGGATACATCACCTACCCTTTTGCAGCATCGTCAGTCGTGTTACTGAGTCTGGTTTTTTTGGGGTTTTTGGGACGGGCTTTAGAATCGGCTTGACGACTGGCTTAACAAATTCAGTCTTTTATTTCTTTTTTATTATTCTGTTTTGTCCCGGAATAGCCAAAGGGGGAGATTTGTAAGGACAAATTTTCAATCGAGTCATTTGTTATATTGGCTACATTCTCTTGGACAAAACAATTTTGGGTCATTCCTCATCAAGCATCATTTAACCGTAAAGATTCGAGCATTGCATCCAAAGTTCACGCGACATCAATACGCATGCCATGTTCACTCTTCTAAAAGGTATATGACGAAAATCATTTTAAGTGTTGGAGTAATTTTTTATATAAACAAGAAATTTTCACATAGAGTAAAGTTCACAAAAATTCAATTTTCATAAAGAATTATTTTTGGAATTTATTTTAACCCTCTCTGTGAAAAATCTGTCATCTTGTTCGATATTTCTCCAGGTCGTTCGAATGACCTGGATCTAACGACTTTCCCTAGGCCACACTGGAAACTCGTTAGAAGCTCGTTAGAAATGTCGTTCGAACGAGATTTCTGACGATCTTTCTAACTTTACACTGGAACATCGTTAGATAACTCGTTCGAACGACATGTCGTTCGAACGAGATCTGCCAGATTTCAAACGTTTTAACTTATTTTCGGGCAGTTATTTTACAAAAACTGTTTTGGTCCACTACTTTTACAGTTTCAATATATGGACGAAAATTAGTTATTTTTCATAAGGAAGTTTTATATTCTCTTGAGAGCATTTTTCATAACTTCCCTCTTTTTAGTAAAATCAATCTCCAGCACCATTTTCAACCTTTGAAACAAAACCCCTTACAATCAACTTGACATTCAACAAGAATGTTTACGGTGGATCTCTGCATTCAAGCTTAGTGGAGATGGTGGTTTTGGGCTTCGGTGGATACCGCGATACGAGCAGTGTCGAGCAACGCGTACTACAAATTCGGAGGTCAAGGACGACATAAGCATGTCTTGAGTGAGTCAATGTCTGTAAGTCTTTTGAGTCTCTTGTAAAACCTATTTTATAGTGGATTTTGTCTAGGTCCAGCCATCCGAGATTTTTCCCATTTGGGTTTTCCTCGTACATTGGCGCGTTGTGGTTGTGATTTTCGCAATTTACTTTATTAAATCATATAGATGTATGCTTAGGATATAATGAATAAAATTGGATAATTTTATTTTAATTAATCAAGTTATCAATCTCATCGCATTAATGAAATTGTTCTTGCTAACTTATCAATCTGCTATAGAAATTAAAATTGGGAAATATCTATTCTTAGCTAATTTTAATTGGGTTGTGTGTGTATTCCACGAAATAAACTTAGTTCATATAACCTTGCAACTTCAATAGGTAAAGTACAACTTACATACGCAATGATATCTGAAATGAATATCCGCTGACACTCACATAGACCTCAGTGTAGAATCAACAATGGATCAACCGTAGCGAACCCACAAGAACACACAATTTTGTCTTCAGTAAGGAACATCCGGAAGCACTCCCAATGACATGCATCCGTCAACCGTAGATTTACCCTATCTATAAGAGAAACTTCAAAAAGATCGTATCTTGGGTTCCAAAATAATTCACTAAACTATTGGGATTTTTGTGAATTGAAAAAATAAAGTTTTAAACCCTAAATGAAGAAGACATAATAATTCTGCAGTTTGTAGTTTCGTGTATCTGAAAAACTCAGGTCTTCTTAAAGAAAAATGAATCATTTAACATGATATTTATAAAAATCTTGAGTCGATGATCTCGCTCGAATGATATCCTTATGTCACTAGAATGACTTTTAATGTCGTTTGAGGTGACATCTCGCGACAGATCAAACGAGTTTAGAAAATTAAAATAGTGTGATGTCGTTTGATAAAATACTTCAAGCGAGCTACAAACGAGCCTTCACGCGACATAGCATGTCGCTTGAAGCTGTCATTTGAATGACTTTGTCATGTCGTTTGAACGACATCAACAAAAAATAAATTTTATTAAAACTCCGCCTCAACACTCAGAAAAAAATATTTTGACGAAAAATGACGCCTCACATGTTTAAAAACATTTTAGAAAAATTATCCCAATACTTTAAATGAACTGTTATGGGACTTAAACACAACCTTACCAAAATCTATCTTGTAGAGACTTGTCTATTGAAGAATGTTGATATTCGGATCCGTCTTGATGCATGATTGGACTTGAACTTTTCTTCGACGGTTGTAGCGGTATATGACATACTCTAATGTAAACATACTATGCAAAATATGTCCTTATATATATGTATATATATATCATAATGCCTTGAGTGCTTGTTTTAATATCAAGTTTATTAGAAAGAAGATAATGAAGTTTGGTCATATAGTAATTGTGTTAACATCATACAGAATCCTTTATGGTTGAAATACATTTGGCTTCACAATATCCCCTTTTTTGATGATGACAATAAAATTGATATAGTTTGATAAAATGTTAAATCTCTCCGTTAGTTGTAGCACCTTTTTCACATATCAAATTTCTCCCCCTTTGTCATTATCGAAAAGGGTGGGGTTAATTTTTTTACGGCTTTCTGCAAAAAAGAGTTACTATAGAAATACAAGGAGGAAATATCTTCTACTGTCATGGGTCTTAACAATCAAGGTATGTAATGTATCATCTTTTCCAAAAGGTGTTTTCATCGAAGTACAACATTAAATCATGCGAGAATCATATAAAGGTATACACTTATTGTCATTATGAAACAAACCTCATTTTCCACGTAAAGGTTGGCTAAACACAATACGTCGAAGATGGGGCTTGTCTAACAATCTATATCATTCTCAGCATCAAAACCATAATAATAATAACACATTTTAATTTTTCTTTTAAAAGGACATGCACAAAACATTTAGATACCAACTGATGATAAATAAAATCCAACAGTAATAGAATTATCCCCATAATTGAATAATAAACTCGGGTTTATGCTCATACAATAATATGAAATAATAAACTAACTGAAATGGAAATAACAATCTACGTTAGAATCAAATTAACTGAAGTAGACGCTGTGCAAATATGACCGCAAGTCTAATCTCCTGTCAGTCCTGCTATCTCTGTCTATGTAAACTGTGTGTGTGTGGGGGGGGGGGGGATATTTTATAATTTGGGTCAGCAACCTAGAGTTGTAACAATTAACTTACAAAAATTAAGATGCAATAATACTGTTAATTCGAAGTATGTATCGCCCATCGGCGCTCACATGAGATAAGTACCTCACCCCTCACCTAAGTGCAGTCCTATATGCATATCAACCCAAGTCCCAATTATATAGTCTGATAATTACCACTATGAGATATCATTTATAATGTACCTAGCAAGAAAAAGTCTTAAACTGAAGTGGATCATCCACACATATGATTCTAGTCCTAAGAATAACCCCTACGATACTACCCACAAGAAATCACATATCATCCATTATGCATTTACGTAGTGTTAGGTTCATTACCAATAGTTGTGACACCCCGACTAATTAAATACCGGGTAGCTACTCCTTTATTAAATTAATACAAAATGCCAAGTTGGCTCAGTTCATAGCATCACTGTCGAAAAACGTTTTAACAATTACTAGCCACCTAATATTTAAAAGTGAGTTGTCAATTTTAATTAAATCTGATTAACATGCAATAAGTAAGTTATGAAAGGCTAACACAACCACCAAAACATAAAGACAATAGAGTAACCATAAAATAGTAATGAGTTTGGAGGAACACTCCTCACAACAATCCAAATGCTGAAATAAATAAGTACCAAGTCTGCATCACTAAATTAATTACAACCCAAAATTTTGAAATAACTGAACAAATAAAGTGTCTCTAAAAGGAAATAGGGCGACATGACCAATAGATGAGAAAAACTGATAATATGGAGTCAAGATCGAGAGTGGAGGCGTCTACTGTCAAGGTTCTGTAACTTCCACGGCAGCTACAGTACGTCACCTGAATGGAACTCCTATACTTGGTGTCCTTGTGGCTGGGCACCTAAAAGGTTTTTACAAGAAAATATATTTGGAAGCAAACGGGTCCGAGCCCGATAGTGAAAAACAGTTTAAAATATAGCAAGTGTTTTAATGACATTAAAATAATGAATACAAAATACATGTTAGGACGTGCGCTCACATGAAGTACTCACCTCTCGACTATTTGTGCACTCCTAACGTACCCGTACCCAATTCTAGTTATTCTCATATCTAACTAGTCCAATCATAATGCCTAACATTACTATACGATTCACTCTTTAATTCCGACATCTTCATTGAAACAGAAAGCTTTACATTTATTCTCGGTTTCCCATATTAGTAATACAACTTACTAGAGGATTTCCACTTCTATCTTTATAAAAACGTTACTATTATTTACATTCACATTTATACATGACAGTGCATTTCAATTAACCGTATATTATTCACATAAAAAATATACAATATTAGCACCCCGAGGCTAAGCTGCGGTGCACACATACTCTGCTATCCAATCCTGGTACATCACGTACATAAGGACTACGCGGAATCGTTCTCAAATAACAACAATCACAAGTAATGGAGGTGAACATAGTTCACATCACATGGGTCACACACATACCTACGCTCCCATGATCAACAAACTTATTAACTTCTCAATAAGTCCTTCTCTGGCCTATGTCCTCGAGGTACCAATCTAAATCCCCCCGTAGGCACACAAAGATTAGATGGCCCTGATAGAACGCCGACCTCCCATGATAGCAAGTATGGTAGGTATGTTGTACACAAATAACCACATATACTAAGCATTCACACTTCTTAGATATCTCATAATATTAATAGAGGTATACTTCTCATTCTTATGCCATCATTTAACATTATATATTTACAAGTTCACGATTTATATGCATTAAAGTTATCAACTCTTCTCACGTCGTAATTTGGTACTCGTTTCCTAAACCATAAAGGTCATCCGATTTACTACAAGATTCTAAATTTTACTCCTCAACGTACCCAATCTCCCAAATATACCCACTAGTCAATAAGGGAAGGTTATAATTCCATTTAAATAAGTCCCCGGAATATTTGAAATAAAATCAGGCCAAAAAGGCCATTCTGTCAACTCGTTAGAAGTCTCGTTCGAACGAGTTCGTTCGAACAAAAGGCTTCGAACGAACTAGAAACTCATTAGAAGGGATACTGTCATCTCGTTAGAAGCTCGTTCGAAGGAGGTCGTTCGAACAACCTGGGCAGGCCTTCTAACGAGATGGCAGAACACGCCCAGAAATCTGCAAAGTCCGTTTTTCTTCCTTTTTCTCTTTTCTAAATCCCTTCTATGATCATCCAAACTCAGTTTTAATATGTTTAAGCTACACTAAGTCCTCCTAGGTTACTTTTTAACATATACATGGGGTCAATACCTCCTAAATCAACACGTAATCATCATAATTTCCCAAATCTTGTCCCAAACCCTATAATTATGAACACATAATTTAATGTCTACAATTACTCCTTAAAAATCCATTTTTACATCATCAAAAGATATATTTCGTATATGAAATTCATCCAATAACATTCTACATGCAATCCCTAAATGAGATTTTGAATTCTACCTCCAAATTCATGTGTTTTCATTAAACTTTCAATATAAGACATATCTTCAATTCTAAGCACGGAAGAAACATTCGCTTGAAATTATGTAATTAAACCACTTGCCTTAGATTCATTTTTCAGATTCGTTGTCGTAAATTCTAGGTTGAAATTCTCTTCTTTCGGTCACGAATTCTTCCAGAATGGTGGTGATGGGTGATGGCTTTGGTTTGGCTCTTGTAACCTCTCTCCAACCTCTCTCAAAACTCCCATAGGCCACTCTCTTCTCTTTTTGCTAGTAATGGCCTTAGTGGCCCCTTTAAAATTATAAATATAAACTCTAATTTTCGTGGGTTTTAATTTCCTAATTTTTAAAATTACCAAAATACCCCTCTAGGTAGCCGGTTTGGCCTAAAAGTTCCCCAGGACCCAAACTAAACCCCCGGCTAGTGTTTTCTAGCTATTTCGACCCTTCCGGACACGTTGGCGCATTCAAAATGACCATTTGGTTGATAGAAATATAATTCACTTTTAAATTTAAATAATTTCATTCCTGATGCGACTGACACGCGCGTCCCAACTAAAATTTTAAATTATCGTATTTCGGTCTCTCGACAACAATTTTAATATTTTCAATACTCATGAAATTTTCAATTTTAACATCATACTCAAATACCAACTCACATCTCGCTAGTATTTATATCTGGATTAATTCTCAATTAATTCTCATTTAATTTAATTAATCCCTTAAATAAAAATCAATAAAATTACGGGGTATTACATACTCCCCCCCTAATAACAGAATTTGTCCCGAAATTCGGAACTAAAGATTACTTGGTAAAAATAGCTCTGGATAACGCTCGCGCATCTCATCCTCATGCTCCCATGTGGACTCCTCGGCATTATGATGCCGCCACTGAACACGTACTAATGGTACTATCTTTGACCTCAGTTTCCGCTCGCTTTGGTCCAAAATAGCAATCGGCCCCTCCTCGTAGGAACTATCTGGCTGAAGATCGATGTCCTCTATAGCAATGTGGGTATGGGACAAATCATCCCTAAGGTATTTCCTTAGCGAGGAAATATGGAACACATCATGAATCTTATGCAAGTGCTCCGGTAACCCAAGTCTATACGCAACTGGCCCAATCCGTTCGATGATAAGAAAAGGCCCCACATACCTCGGTGCTAGTTTCCCCTTCTTCCCAAAGCGCATAATCCCCTTCATAGGAGATACTCTGAGTAACACCTGGTCCCCCACTACGAATTCTCTAAAGAACCTCTTCGCATCAGCATAGCTCTTCTGCCGATCCTGAGCTACCCGAATGCGACTCCGTATCATCTCTATCCTTGCCGAAGTATCCTGAATCACTTCCGGCCCAAGGAGTTTGTTATCCCCCACCTCTAACCAACATGCTGGGGAACAACAAGATCTACCATACAATGCCTCAAATGGAGCCATGCCAATGGTGAACTGGTAGGAGTTATTATAAGCAAACTCCACCAGTGGAAGGTACTGCTCCCATCCACCTCCAAAGTCTAGGATGCACATACGCAACATATCCTCCAACATCTGATTTTTCCTCTCGTTTGCCCATCAGTCTGCGGGTGATAAGCCGTACTCAGCTGCAACTCCGTACCCATGGCCTCGTGGAAACTCTCCCAAAATCGTGAAACAAATATCTTGTCTCGATCAGACACGATATTTAGAGGCACCCCGTGAAGTCTCACTATCTCCGCAATGAAAATCTGGGCATACTGTCCCGTAGTGTAGTCTGTCCTCACGGGTAGGAAATGGAAAACTTTGGTCAACCTATCCATAATTACCCATATGGAGTCGTGACCCCTCTGTGACGTAGGTAACCCCGTGATAAAGTCCATGGATATGCTCTCCCATATCCACATCGAAACCTCTAATGGCTGTAGAAGTCCTGCTGGTTTCTGATGATTCACCTTTACTAGCTGACAAGTGGCGCATTTAAAAACGAACACGACGATATCTCTCTTCATCCCGCTCCACTAATACTGGCGTCTCATGTCTTGGTACATCTTATCCCCACCAGGGTGTACCGCGAACCGTGAATCGTGCGACTCTGCCATAACCTCGTGTCGCAAGTCTTCCCCTTCCGAAACAACCAGTCTCCCATTGAAGCATAATCCCCCGTCTGAACTAACGGTATAGGACTCTGCTCCCTCTGCTAGTAGTCGAACTATCTGCTCCTGATAGAACAAGTCAATTTCCTGGGCTTTTATCACTCTCGTAACAATCTGCGGTGTAACAGTCATCACAAACATGAATGATCGGGCCACTGCATCCTGGTGTCCCAACTCCTTCCACTTAGCTTTTCACACCTCGGCCACCTCATCTACTGGTCTACGGCTCAACGCGTCTGCTACCACGTTATCCTTCCCCGGGTGATATTGGATATCAAACTGATAATCCTTCACAAACTCAAGCCACCGTCGTTGACGCATGTTCAGTTCCTTCTGCGTGAAGAGGTATTGTAGAGACTTGTGGTCTATGAAGAATTGAAATTTATCCCCCAAGAGATAGTGTCTCCAAATCCGAAGAGCGAATACGAATCCCGCTAACTCCAAGTCGTTGGTGGGGTAATTCCTCTCGTGAGGCTTAAGCTTACGAGAAGCATAAGCTATGGCCTGACTCTCCTGTTGCAGCACACCTCCGAGTCCTTGTAAGGACGCATCGGTGTAAATTAAATACTTAACTCACGGTCTGGGCAATGCTAACACAGGTGCTGAGGTCAACTTGTCCTTCAACTCATTGAATGTCAACTGACATGCATCGCTCCAGATGAATGGCACACCCTTGCGAGTCAAATGTATCAAAGGACCCACTCTCTTTGAGAAACCCCGAATAAACCTCCTGTAGTATCCTGCTAGGCCCAAGAAACTACGGATCTCAGTCGGTGTCGTGGGCTGTCCCCACTCCCTCACCGCGGATACCTTCCCTGGATCAACAGATATCCCCCGGTCTGAAATGATATGCCACAAAAACTGAACCTCCTTCAGCCAAAACCCGCACTTCTCATACTTGGCATAAAGTTCATTCTGACGCAGTGTCTGCAAAACCTGTCTCAAATGAGCGGCGTGCTCCTCTTTTTTCTGGGAGTAAACCAGAATGTCATCAATAAAAATGATGACGAACTGGTCTAGGAACTCTCTGAACACCCTATTCATCAAGTCCATAAACACGACTGGAGCGTTGGTCAAGCCAAAAGGCATAACCTGAAATTCGTAGGAACCATATCTCGTCAAGAAGGTCGTCTTCGAGATGTCCTGTTCCCTGATACGCAACTGATGGTATCCCGATCGTAAATCAATCTTTAAGAAGAAGGAAGCTCCTCTCAGCTGGTCGAATAAGTCATCGATTCGGGGCAACGAATACTTATTACGTATCGTGACTTTATTCAACTCCCGGTAGTCTACACACAATCTCAACAATCCATCCCTCTTCTTTACGAACAACACAGGGGCACCCAACGGTGAAGTACTCCTTCGAATAAACCCCTGACTCAATAACTGCTCTATCTGATCCCGCAACTCTCTCATCTCTGCTGGAGCCATACGGTAAGGTGCACGGGCAATTGGCCGAGTGTCCGGCGTCAAATCGATCACAAAATCTATCTCTCTACTAGGCGGTAATCCAAGTATATCCTGAAATACATCAGCAAACTCCCTCACGACTGGAATCGAATCGAGTGGCATCACCACTTCCTTAGAGGTCTCCTCCTCTATATAGTACAAGTGAGTGGACAATCCTCCCTCAGGGCGAGGCATCGCCACTAAAAACATCTCCTGTCCGGGAATGACAAAAATGATACTCCTACTGAAACAATTAATCATGGCTCGGTACGCAACTAGCCAATCCATACCAACAATTGCATCGTACTCAGTCATATCTATTACTAACATATCAGCGGGTAAAGTAAATATCCCGATCTCTATACCCACACCTCTACAAATAAGGGAAATCACGAAACCCCTACTCAACGGTGAATCTACACAAGTAACTTTGCTCTCTGCGGTGTCTAACAACCCAATAGTGCGTGCAAATCTCATGGCAATGAAATAATGTGTGGCCCCCGTGTCAAATAAAATACGCTCCATAGTCCCCCGAATAGAGAACATACCCTCAATAACAGGTGGATCCTCTGGGACTGCGACATGCTGGAGCTGGTACACTCTCCCATACTGAAGTTTTCCCTGCTGGACTGGGATCGCTAGAATGGGTGGTAATGCTGCCATTTGTGGTGGTGTTGGGAGGGCGGCGGGAAACATAGGCCTCTGAGGCCCGTGTCGAGCACCCTGCTACTGCTGCTGTGGGGCCCTGCCCCCATCAGGACAATCCTGGCATTTGTGGCCAGTCTTACCACAAACGAAGCACTTCCCCGGGAAGTTTCCCCCTAGCTGTCCCTACTGTCCACGGCCCTGATGGCCGTTACCATTCCTACCCTGACCATGCTGGCCCTGCTGAAACTGCTGCTGCTTAACATTCTGGCCCTGCTGGCCGTTCTGACCCTGATGGCCATGTCTGAAACTTCCCTGGCCATTCCTGAAACCCCCAGATATGAATCTCTTAAAATTCCCCTGTTGGGAATCTTGATCTCCCTGCCTATTCTATCCCTGACCAGATTGTGCCCCGCTAGCACTATTTCCCCCAGTCCTGCCCTGATGGCTGGACTCTCCTGATTTCTTGCTCTCAGACATGTGGAAGCGATGATCCTAGCAGTGAAGTAGTGCAGCGTTAACCACATCAGAATAAGTGGCCAACGAGAGATTCCCCAACAAGTGCTGACGAATCCTCCAAGTCAATCCATCCGTGAACTTCTGAATTTTCTTCTCCTCGGTTGGAATTTTATCTGGAACAATGTTCAAGAGATTGGTGAACTCAGCCTCATACTCGGCTACGGTCTTTCCCTCATGCTTGAGGTTCATCAACTTCCTCCTCATCTCAGTGTGGACAGCTGACGGAAAATATTTGCGGTCGAACCGCACCCAGAACTCCTGAATAGTGAGGGCGTCCCTCTCCTCCGCAGTAGTAATGGACTCCCACCACTGTAATGCTGATCCTACTAGCTTAAAAGTAGCTAGTATCTGCTTTTGAACATCCGTGCACTCATACATCCTTAAGTGCCTCTGTATGTCCTTCCTCCACTGACTGGACACAACAACGTCGGAGCTACCTACAAACTCCGGAGGGTGTGCTTTCTGAAAAGCATCACGGACGCGTTCCCAAGCAGACGAGAATACATGAGCCTGAACTGGCGCTACTTCCGGTGTCTGAGGTGGTGCCTGCTATACAACTGCAAGGGCGGCATTCACCGCTTGGGCTACAAAGGCTGCAACCTCTGCGGCATTCATGGTGCTCAGAACTGGTGCAGGCTGTGGCTCGGGCTGAGCATCCCTAGGAACTCGCTGTGCACGTCGTGGAGGCATCTGAAATGAGATTAAAGTCTATAAGTTCGACGTTATTATCTCAAAATAGCTGAAGAGCGAAACATACACAAAAGAATACAACGGTCCTAAATTATAGGGCTCTACATCAAAGAAAGCTCAGCGTAAACATAACAAGCCGTACAGATCCTAAGGACACTAGAACCTGATGCTCTGATACCACCTGTGACACCCCGACTAATTAAATATCGGGTAGCTACTCCTTTATTAAATTAATACAAAATGCCAAGTTGGCTCAGTTCATAGCATCACTGTCGAAAAATGTTTTAACAATTACTAGCCACCTAATATTTAAAAAGTGAGTTGTCAATTTTAATTAAATCCGATTAACATGCAATAAGTAAGTTATGAAAGGCTAACACAACCACCACAACATAAAGACAATAGAGTAACCATAAAATAGTAATGAGTTTGGAGGAACACTCTTCACAACAATCCAAATGCTGAAATAAATAAGTACCAAGTCTGCATCACTAAATTAATTACAACCCAAAATTTTGAAATAACTGAACAAATAAAGTGTCTCTAAAAGGAAATAGGGCGACATGACCAATAGATGAGAAAAATTGATAATATGGAGTCAAGATCGAGAGTGGAGGCGTCTACTGCCAATGTTTTGTAACTTCCACAGTAGCTACAGTACGTTACCTGAATGGAACTCCTATACTTGGTGTCCTTGTGTCTGGGCACCTAAAAGGTTTTTACAAGAACATAAATTTGGAAGCAAACGGGCCAGAGCCCGATAGTGAAAAATAGTTTAAAATATAGCAAGCATTTTAATGACATTAAAATAATGAATGCAAAATACATGTTAGGACGTGCGCTCACATGAAGTACTCACCTCTCGACTATTTGTGCACTCCTAACGTACCCGTACCCAATTCTAGTTATTCCCATATCTAACTAGTCCAATCATAATGCCTAACATTACTATACGATTCACGCTTTAATTCCGACATCTTCATTGAAACAGAAAGCTTTACATTTATTCTCGGTTTCCCATATTAGTAATACAACTTACTAGAGGATTTCCACTTCTATCTTTATAAAAACGTTACTATTATTTACATTCACATTTATACATGACAGTGCATTTCAATTAACCGTATATTATTCTCATAAAAAATATACAATATTAGCACCCCGAGCCTAAGCTGCGGTGCACACATACTCTGCTATCCAATCCCGGTACATCACGTACATAAGGACTACGCATTCCGAATCTCTCAGGAATCGTTCTCAAATAACAACAATCACAAGTAATGGAAGCGAACATAGTTTACATCACATGGGTCACGCACATACCTACGCTCCCATGATCAGCAGACTTATTAACTTCTCAATAAGTCCTTCTCTGACCTATGTCCTCGAGGTACCAATCTAAATCCCCCCGTAGGCACATAAAGATTAGATGGCCCTGATCGAACGCCGACCTCCCATGATAGAATTTATGGTAGGTATATTGTACACAAATAACCACGTATACTAAGCATTCACACTTCTTAGGTATCTCATAATATTAATAGAGGTACACTTCTCATTCTTATGCCATTATTTAGCGTTATATATTTACAAGTCCACGATTTATATGCATTAAAGTTATCAACTCTTCTCACGTCGTAATTTGGTACTCGTTTCCTAAACCATAAAGGTCATCCGGTTTACTACAAGATTCTAAATTTTACTCCTCAACATACCCCAATCTCCCAAATATACCCACTAATCAATAAGGGAAGGTTATAATTCCATTTAAATAAGTCCCCGAAATATTTGAAATAAAATCAGGCGAAAAAGGCCATTCTGTCAGCTCGTTAGAAGTCTCGTTCGAACGAGTTCGTTCGAACGAAAGGCTTCGAACGAACTACCAACTCGTTAGAAGGGATACTGTCATCTCGTTAGAAGCTCGTTCGAACGAGGTCGTTCGAACGACCTGGGCAGGCCTTCTAACGAGATGGCAGAACACACCCAGAAATCTGCAAAGTCCGTTTTTCTTCCTTTTTCTCTTTTCTAAATCCCTCCTATGATCATCCAAACTCAGTTTTAATATGTTTAAGCTACACTAAGTCCTCCTAGGTCACTTTTTAACATATACATGGGGTCAATACCTCTTAAATCAACACGTAATCATCATAATTTCCCAAATCTTGTCCCAAACCCTATAATTATGAACACATAATTTAATGTCTACAATTACTCCTTAAAAATCCGTTTTACATCATCAAAAGATATATTTCGTATATGATATTCATCCAATAACATTCTACATGCAATCCCTAAATGAGATTTTGAATTCTACTTCCAAATTCATGGGTTTTCATCAAACTTTCAATATAAGACATATCTTCAATTCTAAGCATGGAAGAAACATTCACTTGAAATTATGTAATTAAACCACTTGCCTTAGATTCATTTTCCAGATTCGTTGTCGTAAATTCTAGGTTGAAATTCCCTTCTTTCGGTCACGAATTCTTCCAGAATGGTGGTGATGGGTGATGGCTTTGGTTTGGCTCTTGTAACCTCTCTCCAACCTCTCTCAAAACTCCCGTAGCCCACTCTCTTCTCTTTTTGCTGGTAATGGCCTTAGTTTCCCCTTTAAAATTATAAATATAAACTCTAATTTTCGTGAGTTTTAATTTCCTAATTTTTAAAATGACCAAAATACCCCTATAGGTAGCCGATTTGGCCTAAAAGTGCTCCGGGACCCAAACTAAACCCTCTTTTGGTGTTTTCTGACTATTTCGACCCTTCTGGACACGTTGGCGCACTCAAAATGACCATTCGGTTGATAGAAATATTATTCACTTTTTAAATTTAAATAATTTTATTCTTGACGCGACTGACACGCGCGTCCCAACTAAATTTCCAAATTGTCGTATTTCAGTCTCGCGACAACAATTTTTATATTTTCAATACTCATGAAATTTTCAATTTTAACATCATACTCAAATAGCAACTCACATCTCGCTAGTATTTATATCCGGATTAATTCTCAATTAATTCTCATTTAATTTAATTAATCCCTTAATTAAAAATCAATAAAATTACGGGGTATTACAATAGTCTACATCATTATCCATACATGTATTTCCATTTCCCAGAGTACCTCAATAATACTACCCACAAAAGTAACATAACCATCTTTTATGCATATACATAGTATTGGGTTCATAACTGATTATTTACATCATTAGACTAATTAATTAATCTCAATTAATTTATACATCTCTCTCTCTCTGAAAGAGAGGCAGACTCCTTTGCACACTAAGTTTGCACATCATTTTTTAAAAATAGCAAAAAATATATTTTTGAGTTGATTTTTTTGTGTGATTTTTAAACATTTCAAGGGACCCATATAAAAAAATCAGCTAAAAAATATTTTTTGCTATTTTAAAAAAAATCGGTCAAACTTTCGCTTCTTTTAAAGCACTTTAATAGTTGCGAAAGTTTGACTGACTTTTTAAAAATAGAAGAAAATGTTTTTTGAGTTGATTTTTTTATATGAGTCCATTGAAATGTTTAAATATCACATACAAAAATTCAACTCAAAAATATTTTTTTTAATGTTTAAAAAAAATAGGTGTGCGTCAGCACGTGTGCAAAAAAGCCTTCCTGCATATATATATATATATATATATATATATATATATATATATATATATATATATGTTGTATGCCATGATGTGAGTTACGAGCCATTGATAGTAAGTGCATCACGTGTGTAATAATGATGGATTAGAGTAACGTAGGAGTAAACCCTAGGCAATCTCCTATGATGTGGTTTTGGAGAAGATGATACGATAGTGAGGAGCAAGATACCTTTTGACGTCAGTAGTGTGGGCTTAAAGGATTATAGGTTAAGCATGACGTCCTGTATCCAGCCAGAATCCTTAGTAGTGTCAGATTTTGGTTCATACGTAGTGTGTGGCATCAAGTTGATTGAAAGGGAGTCTTTGGGCCCTTTTCTCGGGTCCCAATGATAGGGACATAGGTTGAATCTATACCAAGGTTTCAAACAAAAGAAATTATGATTTTCATCCGAATGCAGTAGCTCGTTTGTTAGAGACCAGATAATAGTCATTCGAGATGGATACTAGGAGGTCAGTAGGGCATACCTACTAAAAGAGAATCATGAGTGATGAAATCTTATCAACTTTGGGTGACATTTACATGGAGGTGTGCTTGGTGTCCTCATGGAGCCAATCATGTTAGGTGTTATAGAGTGAAAATATTCAATTCACGATTGTTATAAGGGTCATATGATGACATAAGTTTGTTGACCAAGCAGAGGAGTTAAATTGTGTAATTCGTGGTAGCACTGTCCAATGTAATGCAAATGGGTGAAGTGACATTATATGGTATTTGGGGATTTATGTTGTGATGGGACATAACCCTCATGGTTGTAGGATAACTAAGTAAGGACACGTGTTGTACTTGATTTGGCAAAAAACTAGGAGATGCATTAGAGACGTAGATTGTTGATGTCGGGTCGAGAACCTGAGAATAACACCTTAGATGGAGTGTTGGAGTGTGATTAAGGTATCGACATGTGTCTTTGGTACAAGATGAAGAACCCAAATAGGAAAAGGATTTGCTCTTGGAACATCTTGCCATACTTGTTCAGATTAGGATGTGTAGACCTGTGTAGTACTCTCTACCCGTATAATGCTAATGATGGTCGATGGCCATCACATAGATTCTATAGAATCGCTACAGCGGAAATATTGCGACTTCTCGAATAAAATCCATCTTTAATTATTCCCAAATTTTAGTTAAACCCTAAAACATGCATCTAGATGATTTATCCAATAAAATAAAGCATAGAGGATAAAATAAACAATTTCAGGAAAAATCCCCCAAAGGGGAAAAACCTTTTTATTTTCAATATAATTTGTAAAGAATGGTTTACACGAATTATACTGAAAACAAGAGTGGCATACGAAATACCCTCAGGTGTCGATTTCGATGTCGTCAGATGGAATCTCCCGCAAGAACTCCAAATGGGCAGCAATGGAAAAGAGACGGCTTCTCCACAAGAGTAACTTTACAAAGACTCCCTCCACAATAGCACACAGCTTTTCGGTTGTATAGTTCTCCCCACAAAGGTAAATTTCAACAAAGTTGAATCTAGAGTTCAAAAATAATTCACTAAAGGATTGGGATGTTTTGTGAATTGAAAACAAAAGGTTTAAAACCTAAAAGAAGAAGACAAAAATCATTTATGCACTAACAGTTCAAAAACGCAGGTCTTCTTATGAAAAACGGAGTTGGAGACTCCTATTTATAAAAAACTTAAGGCGGCGCGTCGTTCGAACGAGGTTTGATGTCGCTTGAACGAGATGCTATGTCGTTTGAACGACAAGAGCATGTCGCTCTAACGAAAAGCATAACACGTGGCAAATGTCGTTTGAATGACAAAATCAGGTCGTTCGAATGACCTATCAAACGATATTTCCCGCGTGCCTGTAGAAAATTTTGATACGAATGTGTGGCCTCTAGTTTCATATTTTTCTGATTTTTGATGAATTAGTTATGATTTTTCTACTAAAAGGTGTCCGAGAACAAAATCTTTTGAAAAATATTTGATAAAAATATCCCAACACTTTAAGTGAAATGCTAGCCTTACCAAACTTAACGTCGCGGAGGTTTGAATGTTGAAGATCTTGATAGTTGGATCCGTCTTTGATGCTTGAATGTTCTTGAATTCTATTCGATAGTGTAGTGGTATATGACGTACTAAATTGATAACGGACATATAAAATAATGTCCTTACAGAATCAGTTTGGGTAGCACCTGGAGATAGGTGTGATGATGACCTTGTGTTATTAATGGTTATAATAATATGAGTGTTTCTAATAGTTGGGAATTGCTTAGTAAATGATGGGATACAATCATCTTGCGATGAAGTAAACGGTAACTCAAGTGTGTTCGGTTGGTCACGAAGTCACATTGACTAGAAACATAGACGCGGTCAGCATTGGCGAGGATGTTTGCCACTCGCCGATTGGAGAGGTTTGCATTTGTCTAGGATGAAAGGGGGAGGCATCACTCCTGAGGATGGAAGTCCGGCATTGACTTACCAAAGGATAATAGGTCCGTATGTTACTATCGTCTCATGGAGGTGAATGGTTTGTGATCCATTATCACGGTTGGTGACCCAAACCAGGTTGTATGTTTAGGCTAGGATACGATGAGAATGTCTAGAATTAGTTGTAGGCTTCAAAGCATATGGTATAGACAATTGAATGAGAATGGAATTCTCTCAAAACATTCGTTCGCCCATTTTGACTCATCATGTTCTTTTGGTTCCAGTGCCCGAGGATTGTGTTCCCTCGGTTGCGGTAGTCTGGAATTATTTCACACTATTGTTCAGGTTACTGCGCGGCTTGACTCGGCATGAGTTAGTATGGACCTGGTGTGGTCATTGCAACTAGTCAACTAACTGCGCTATTGTGGGAAATATACCCTTGTTCTACACAAGTTTCGTGTACGTGTGGTTGCACGTTCTACCGTATAATTTGCCCATAGTGTTTGTTTTCCTTACATTAACGATTTCATAAGTTACCAGTATGGCGGTCAGTGGATCTAGTTGTAAGATTAGGTGAGGAGTTAGCCGAACTGGTGGTTAGTGGCCCCAGCTGTAAGAGAAGGATTATAATTCGAGAATGTCATAGGCATCAGAACTCGAGGAAACTTGGCACGTGGTGTTGTTTTATACCTATGAGTGTAAGTGGATTGGCGTAAGACTTGGGTAAGAGTTCCATAATTGGGATGCCTGGAGTGGTACTTTGTTCGTAGAAGGACCTTGCGGGAGTACCGATCGGACGTACGCTTTGTGACTTAGTTGGTATGTCATTTCTTGGAGTGAACGACCATCAATGTGAGGTGAGCATAAAGTTTAAATGAACTTTATGATTGAGATGAATCAATAACTCGGGGGGAATCTGGACATATAGTCCCAAGTATAAGAATACCTTACTATGATGGATTGGGTGTTAGTTGCATATCTTTTGGCTCTTGGGTGAGTGTTAATCATTGCAGAGTTTCCTCCGATAGATGTGTTGGGTATGCCTTGCGTGTTAACAAGGAAGCCTTATGCCTTAATTGAGTATGATCACTGGGAAAATGGAGACTCGAAGACCGTTTTATAATTTGATGATGAGCCTAATGGTCAACATTGGGACATGCCTCGTGTTGAGTTCTTTGGTAACTGCTCTTGTGAGAGAAAGTATGATGCTTTCCTAGTGATTTAGGATTTCAATAACCCTACCTTGAAGGCTGCCTATGACTTAGAGTAAGGATTGATAAACCCAAGAATTTGAATAATTGATAAATATAAAAAATTTTGAGGACGAAATTCCCTAAGGAGGAAAGAATGTAACATCTGCCCCCGCGATTTTGATCATAGCCCTGTGATTTGATAACTTAATGTGATCCATTTGGTAGTAAGATGGATGTTGGGTCAAATTTGGGTAATGTGGTGGCCTTAGTGAGATTAAAATTGATTTGTATGGCTTAAAGTTGTCATGCGGAATTATGACTGTCATTCGAATGAATGGCCACTTCTTTCGAACGAGGAAAGGCTTGTCATTCGAATGAGGTTCGAACGACCATCTAACGATAATGGCCTTAATGACTTCCATCATTCTTCAAAATCTAGTTGGAACGCCCTTGCTTGAATGAGGTGCGTTATCTTTCGAACGAGGGGTAGCTTCATTTTCGAATGAGATGGCATTTGACCCATTTGTAACCTACGTTTGAGTCTCATTAAAACTCTCGTTCCAATGTGAGGGGATCTCGTGCGAACAACATCCAAAGTTGTTCGAATGACTGCACAATAATTAGAAATTTTTGCACATTTTAATGTGCTGTCGCGACATGGATCATTGGATCAAATGAGCTGTCGAATTCCCAGAGACTCATATCAGATCATGGGTCAAAGCCTAGTTAAATCATCGGATAAACGGGTTGAGTTTAGGGGAATTTATGGATTTAACCCTTAGGGTTTTGGGGCTATTTAAAGTTGGTTTTGGCTCATTTGAGCAACCCAGTCTGATTTTGCCTCTCTCTCTCTCTCTCTCTAGCTCTTAGAGTTCCTCCATCACTGACCATCATACACCCTAACACC
Organism: Sambucus nigra; assembly: GCA_949130495.1. Taxonomy (NCBI): domain Eukaryota; kingdom Viridiplantae; phylum Streptophyta; class Magnoliopsida; order Dipsacales; family Adoxaceae; genus Sambucus; species Sambucus nigra. The sequence continues at coordinate 515,600,402 of OX422217.1, read as the reverse complement.
ACCATCCACCCACCCAAAACCACCATAGTTTTATCCTTTTCCACCATATTTAAGCTTATAAAACCCATATACACCACACGTTTGAGTAAGATGGTATTTCATGGAGATCTTGTTTGGAATTTTTGGAGAAGAAGAAGAAATTAAGGAGTTGAGAGTGTGCTTACGATCTTAATGGATAATTTCTATAATTAAGTGTCCAGCACACACAAGTCCAAATTTTATCATATTACCCGAAACAAGCATCTAAGTGATAGAACAAATAAAATAAAGCATGCAAACACGACAAGGCCATATGAGGAAAAAAAACCTTGCGAGTAAAACCTTTTTAATCAGCACTATAGATTCTTTACAAGATGCAACTTACAAAATCTCTACAGAATACGGCTCAGTCCAGAGTCATCCAGAGGTGGCATTCCACCTTCGGTATCCACCGATCAACCTTGTCTTCTTTCAGAAATGATCCCCTCAAGAACCACATAGTCAGTAATGAAGATAATCTCTCCACGAGAATAACTCAGATATATAACTATCTAGGATTTTAAACTAACTCACATATCTAGTTGGGAGTGATGATTGTGAATCAAAAGAGGTTTTTGACCTAAAGAAATGGGAACTTTTGCTGCAGGTTTTTAGAAATCATTTCTGTAAAAGTCTCTAAAAGATTCTATACGAAAGAAGTATTTAATAGTCGGCACAAAATTCGAGGCAACGACACTATTTCAAAGTAAAACACAAGCTCGTTTGAATAAGAAAAGGATCTCATTAGAATGATAGCAAGGTCGCCATAACAAAATCCTAATATCGTTCAAACGAGTTTTAAATGAGCTTTGAACAATGCAAAATAGTACGCCCTCATGAGATGTTCGATCAAGGTAAACTTTAAACGAGAACGCATACTTGTTTGAAAGAGATGTGCGTATTTTGAAAAAAAAAAAAATACAGAAAAATGCTAGACAAATTCCTCGATTTTAAATGAAACAACTCCCAATTATAGAAGAAAATAAATTTAAAAACTTAAGTTATTTTATACCTTTGTATTGTGAAGATCTTCTTGAATTTGGAGACGATGAAAATTCGGTTCTTCATGACGGCTCGAGTCAAACGGTAACGGGATACGCTAAAAATTATATGTAGCCTAAGGTATTAGCAAATTATGCTTTTACAAATCGCCCCCTTTTTAGCTATTCTGGCACAAATATAAAACCAAAATCCAAATTACAAAAAAATCCCATAAGACGAATATAATATCCTAATACCCTCCCAAACCCTAAAATGGATAGGTACAAGATAGAGTTATCTTCAATATAAAGTCTTCAAATCTTCACTTCTACTTTGTTTTCTCCTGGGCATTTTGTCTTCATCATGTGTAATCCAAATATGATCTTCCAAAAGTACCTACACACATGAAATAAAGTAAATACCCCATGATGCATCGAGTTTGACATATCAAATCTCCCCCATAAATCAAACTCTCCCGTAATTTATTCTCTCCCTTTTATTTTGTCCGAAATAGATAAGGAGTAGAAACTAAACATGGAAAATAGGTAAAATCACCAAGAAGAAAAATATATCATCATGCAAAAATATGAATGAATAATATGCAATGATAAACTCAAAGGCTCCACAATTTTTTTTTTTAAATTTTCATTTTTTTAAGAAAAAATACATACAACACACCATGGAGAAACACAAAAATAACCAAATCATGGAAATGGAATGTAGGGGTGTGAAAACATTATTTAGTTTAATCAACATGGACAAACATAACATATGTGCATGAAGGAATGAGACATCACTGACGCAAGAGCTCAAAGTCTACCTTAGGTGTAAAAATGGTGAACTCAAGTGAAATCGACTTAACCTACTAAACTAATCAAGATCGTGAGTGATTTTCACAAAAATAATTCCCAAAACTATATAATGCTTTATAAGATTTTTTAAGGACGTGCAAACCCATTGATCTTAAATTTAACTCCCTCAAAACTCACATATTGAATTTTTTTCTCTCAAATCTTTTTGAAGTAATCAATGCTCATATGTAGCGAAGCATCAATGTTCTTTAAAATTGGCCTGACACTATCCTTTTGTTTTTATGTGCCTTTAATCTTTTAAGCTCTTTTCTTTTTGCAAATGATGGTTATTCACGTAAAGTCAACATGTCTTTTGCAACCCGATTCCATTTCTTAAAATATACCAAAATTTACCAGAGAAATGATTTTCTATATTTTCAATTCGGGCAATGGTTCTTGCAAGCACTACTTTTATTATTTTGTTTATCACATTTGGTTCATTTTAAAAGCAGGATTGAGATGAAAACATTACAATTAACACACGAATGGTAAGTGCAATACTCAAATAAGTTTGTGCTCATGTGCATTAAAGGTGACAAGGAGTCAAACATATAGCAAGTTATCATCATATCACATCCTAATGACTCCACACAAAATAAAGCACAAAAAATGAAATGCTGTCACATCTTAAAACACTACAAAATAGTCGCGTGGATATGGAATGAATGGGTGACGCGGACATCTTTAATGTTCATCCACATATGGTGCAAAGAAAATACAAAACTCTTTTTCTATTTTTCAAAATTTTTATCAAAAATAAAATCTTTTTAGCTTTTTCACTTTTTCTAAAAAAGAAACCGAAAATCTTTTTGTACTTTTCCAAAAAATTTCAAGAAAAACAAAAATCCTTTTGGATTTTTTGAAAAATATATCAAGATGAAAAAGGATAAATACAATGATAATACAATGGTAGTACAATATATTAATAGTAATAAATATGAATAATCATGAAAATCATCCTATACTAGATAACATATCCAATCTCAGTCAACAGTGCAAATACCTAAGGATTTCCAAAGATCCTTGAATCAAAGTGCATCTAAAGGTTTCGTGAAAATATCGGCTAACTGACGATTCACGGTTATAAAGCTAAAGGACACGACCTTCTCCTCAACTAGGTATCGAATAAAGTGCTTGCGTATCCTAATGTGCTTTGTACCCAAATGCTGGACTGGATTACGTGAAATGTGAATGGCACTCGTATTATCACATAAAATAGTCATCGTGCCCGGTGAAATGTCATTGAGAGTACGCTATGGTTCAATGGCTCAACTTATTTAATTAAACTCCAATTTTATAACCTGTTTTAATTAAGCCCAGAACATGCAACTAAGTAATTGAAAGCGATAAATCTATCTAGCATGCAATCCAACAATCACAAAAGCAGTTTCAGGAAAAATCCCCTGAAGGGGAAAAACCTTTTTATTTCACTATTGTATGTAAAACTCTACTTACATGTACATAGAAAAATACATACATCTTAATAGACGAATATCCTGTAGGCATCAGTTTGTTATCTTCAGCAAGAACTCCCATGAGAACTCCAAAAATAGCAATGGAGACAGCTTCTCCACAAGTATCACTCCAAGATTGGGTTATATGATTATAAGGGTATCTCAATGATTCATATATACGGTAAGGGAGGTTTGAGTGAATCAAAAGTGTTTTAGGTCTTAAAAAATGAAGACTTAAATTGCAGCAGGTCTGTCAAAGATGGAGTTTAAAAGTCTTATGAAATACCTAATGAGAACATGTATTTATAGGTAAACAAAAAATACAAGGCGGCGGCATGTCATTCGAACGACTTCTAAAGGTCGTTAGAACGACATCAAGATTTCGTTTGATAATGCTTTGAACGAACTAAGAAATGACTAGACAAAAATCAAAGCAGCATAGGTTCCATCGATTCATATTCGATCAGGGGCTTCGAATGACCTTTCGAACGACTTATGCATGTCGTTTGAATGACTTATCCATGTCATTAGAACAACTGTTAGCAAAAAATGTTTTATTTTAAATGCCAGTCTTATTTTTGACAAAATAAAATCAGTTGTTAAATTGAAATAAAAATCTTTCAAATATAAGTGCGAATATTAGGAACTCCAAATGAAATTTTACCACTAACGTTGTGGAGTAGTGGAGACCGATTGAAGTTTAATGTGATGCACGTTGAAGATGATGTGTGCGTGATGATGAGCACGTTGCCAATGATTCGAATAGTGGGCATCATGGATGATCGTGTGTAGACGTGCCAATGTATCGGTATACGCCATATCATATATGATCTAGGTCAACTCAGACAATTCCTAGATTCTAGCGATCAAAGACAGAAATATTGTCCTTACAAATATCCCCCTATGGCTATGGTAGTACATACATAAAAAAATCCGAACGATGTAACAAATAAATCCCTAAGACATACAATCTAATATCCCCCAAAATCCTCAAATGGAAATATCAAAATACATGTCTTGAAATATTCAAAATCTTTAAAACTTCAAGTCTCCAAAGTTTATTTGTCATCATCAGGGTGTGCTAAATATATGATCTTCAAATTGTACCTAAAAACATGAGATAAGAAACAAATACCTGTGACACGCAAAGTTTGAAATAAAATGATAAACATAAATGATAAATTAATTAAGCACAAGCAAATCATTAAAGAATCAGACTCTCCCACTCCCCCATAATTCTTTCTCCCCCTTTTTATGATGTTCCAAATATACAAGGAAATAAAACATAAATAATAAATACGGAGTGCGTCACAAAAAAATAAACCTCTCTTTTGGAATTTTTCAAAATGTTTCTAAAAAAAATATACATCAAAAATCACACCATGAATTTACACTAAGATAACCAAGTCAATGAAAGCATAATTGTAGAGGTGTGAAAAAATTCGATAGGAAGATCAAATCAAACATTCATAATCATATGTGTACAACAAATTTTGGATACTCTTAACGAATGAACTCAAAATCGTCCTTAAGTGTAAAAAGGTGAATTTATATGAAATTGACTCAATCTTATTGACAAATCAAAGTCTAAAATGAAATCCACACCAATTATTTCTAAAATTATGTAATGCTTTTTTAAAACTTTATCAAGACGTGCAAAATCGTTGCTTTCCAATCAGACTTCCTCATAAATAATAATTCTTTTTATTTTTCTATTGAGGTGCTAATATCTCTTGAAGAGATTTCCTATTGGCCCCATTTTTGGCATATTTTCTTTTTATTGCCTTAATTTTTTTCTTGGACTCTTTTTAAACTGTGGATTTTACGACGAGTTCACATGCCTCTCGCAACCCTTTCTTGTGTTCACTCATTATTTTTTCAATATTAATTAAACTCTCACGGACAACGGTTCTTATATGCACTACTTTCATTGACTCGTTGTATCGCATTTGCTTCATTTTAAGACAACATTGAGATGAAAACATTTTGACCAACATGTGATAGACAAGTACAAAAATCAAATAAATTCATGCATGTGTGCATTAAATGAGATAATGAGTCAAACAAATAGAAGGTCATCACTAATTACATCTCAATGACTCCATACATTACAAAGCATATGGATGAAAATAAGTTGTGTCTCAAAACACTACCAAATAGTTACGTGGATAATGGAATGATGTGGTGACTTGGTCATCCTAAATGTCCATCTATAAACGGTGTGAGCAAACTACAAAAGTCTTTTTGAGTTTTTCAAAATTTTTATGAAACAAAATCTTATTGTTTTCTTCATTTTTTAAAACATCGAAAACACATTTTTATGTAAAAGCTAGGTAAAGATCGATTAAAAAGATCTTATACCAATTTGAGAATGCTGTGTGATATCGATTGTATATGGATTCGTAAATTTCCAATTTTAATCTTATTTAACTAGATGTTAATTTTTTATCCAAATTAATTAAATCCTAACACATGCATCTAGGTGTATAAATCATGCCATCACAAAATAAATTGTTGACACACAGATTTTAGAAGAAAAAAAAACGCTTTTAGGTAAAATCTTTTATTTCACTATGAAGAGGTAAATCGCAACTTACATACACAATGAAATTTGCAATGTCTATTCCGTAGAATACTCGCATAGGCCTCCACTTTGAATCTACAATGGATCAACCGCAGCAAATCCACAAGAACACACAGCTCTATCTTCAGTAAGGAACACCCTCAAGTACTCCCAATTGACCTCAGTCGTAGTCAACCAGCACCTCCCTCAAGTGGTACTAAATCAGTCGTAGAGAAATCTTCCCTACAAAAGGAACTCTAGCAAAATTGTATCTTGGGTTCCAAATTGATTCACTAAATCTATTGGGATAATTTGTGAATCAAAACAAAGCTAAAAACCCTCAAAAAGTGAGAAGACAAAAATTATGCAAAAACAGTTTTTGTAAAATGAAAAACTCAGGTGTTCCAAAGCAAAATGGACTCATTTAACACGAATATAAAGAAAATATGAGTCGGTGTTGTCGCTCGAATGAGAATCGCATGTCGTTCTAATGACATGTGATATCTCTTGAAGCGACTTCATGCGACATATCAAACGACTTTAGAAAACTAAAACTGCAGCATGTTGTTTGATAAAACTCTTCAAGCGAACTTCTAGTGAGCCTTCACGCGACATAACCCGTCGCTTGAAGCTGTCGTGTGAACGGCTTTGACATGTCGTTTGAACGATGTTAGCTAAAAATAAAGTTTATTAAAACTCCACATCAGGACTTAGAAAAAATTATTTTGATGAAAAATGACGCCTCAAATGTTTAAAAACATTTTATAAAAATTATCGCAACACTTTAAATGAAACAATAATGGACTTAAACACAATCTTACCAAAATCTATCTCGCAGAGGCTTGTCTATTGAAGAATGTTGATAGTCGGATCCGTCTTGATGCATGATTAAACTTAAACTTTTCTTTGACTGTTGTAGTAGTATACGACATACTCTAATGTAAACAAGACTATGTAAAATATGTCCTTACAAATGTGCCCCTATGTTTATGTCGGTACAAATTAAAAACATATGAATTATCAAATCAAATGTCCTATACAAATCCAATACCCTCCCATGAACCAAAAATTGAAAAAGGTACTAAAAATGTAAGTTTTAAACTTTCTTAAAAATCTTCAACATCTTCAAATTGCTAACATTTCTTTGTCATCACCAGGGTGTGCAAAATAATGATCCTCAACTTTTGTACCTACACACATGAGACAAGAAACAAGTACCTTCGTGATGTATCGAGTTTGAAATGAGATAAACATAAATTAAAACTAAGATTAATTCTCAATTCTACCCCATAATTTAAACTCCCCCATTAAATCATAATGCATTCTCCCCCGTTTTATTTGTCCGAAATGGACATGAAAAAGAATAAACAAAAATAAATATAAAGTGTCATGACAGGCAAAGAAAATCAACTATGATAATCAAAGATAAACTTGAAAGCATTCACTAACTATTTTTGATTTTTCAAAATTAATTTACAAAAAATATCACACACCATGAATTTACACTAAGATAACCAAATCATGAAACAAAATGAATGGGTGTGAACATATTCAATAGGTAAATCAACTCAAACATACATAACAAATGTGCATGATGAATATGGATACTCCTAACGAATGAACTTCATAATCATCCTTAGGTGTAACAATTGTTGAATTCTCAAATGACATCGACATACTCAAATCAACAAATCAAAGTCTAAAATGATTTCCATACCAATAATGTCTAAAACTATTTAACACTTTTTCAAGACTTTGTCAGGATATGCAAATGTGTTATTTACATATTTCCAACCAAACTCCCTTAAGTATATATTTCTTTTGAAGTTATTTTGAGGTCTCTAATTTTCTCAACTTAGAGAAATCGTATTGGCCCTTTATTGGCATATGATTATTTTTATTGCCTTAATTTTTTCTCAGGCTCTTTTAAACAGTGGCTTTCATGACATGATTATTATTCACTCACAACCCTTTCCCTTATTCACTCATCATTTTTTTATATTAAACAAATTCCTCTCGGGCAACGGTTCTTACATGCACAACTTTTATTGTAAAGTCTTATCGCATTTGGTTCGTTTTAAAGACAGTATTAAGATAGAAACACTTCGACCAACATGTGATAGACAAGTACCATAATCAAATAAAATCGTGCAAGTGTGCATTAAAGGAAACCATGAGTCAAACATGTAGAAAGTAATCTCAAATCTCATCTTAATGACTACAAACATTACAAAGCACATGGATGAAATGATGTATTATCTCAAAACACTATCGAATAGTCACATGGATATGGAATGATATTATGACATGGTCATCCTAAATGTCCATCCATAAACGGTATAAACAAAATACAAAACTCTTTTTGTCTTTTTCAACAAATTTTATCAAAATATTTTTTTTTTCTTTTTTAATTTTTTTTTCCAAAAAAAAAAATTGGAAATCTTTTTTTATTTTTCCAAAATTTTTCAAAAAGAAAAATCTTTTTTGGTTTTTTGAAAAATATATCAAAAATGGAAAATGCAAATACAAAAGTGGTACACACTAGAAATAGGTATAAAATATCATCATGAAAATCATCCTACACTAGCAAACTAGTCTAAACCTCAACCGTTTGGTGCGGTAGAGTTTTCCAAAGATGGTGACATCCCATGAAAAACATCCATCAAGTCATGTGAAGTCTTAACCAGAAACTTCTCTTACTCCCTAATATGTGAAAACTCTCTCATGTAATCATTAGGAGCATCATGTGTGTGTGCATATGTCGTAGCTTTATGTGTCAAAAATTTGTGTGACACATTACCCAACTTAAAAAACAAATTCCCTAAGGTGTCCTCTTTTTACAATGGGTGCAAACATACACGGTCCTAAGAATACCTCTCACAAAATGTCTAGGACATGCTCTCATCTCAGGTAACCAATGCCTAGGTGGATTGGGTTGAGAGCCATATGGATCAATCACAAACTCGAGAATCGATTCGGGTGCGACGTGGGAACATTACCCAAAGCGGGATCGAGGAGCATCTTTCCAACTTTCTTAGATGTATCCTATATAGTGACCTTTACCTCCTGGGCACGTTTAAGATCTCTCTTTAATTATGACATACGGGCTACAAGTTCACTCTTTTCCCAACCTACGATGATCAATTTCTCACTCAAAGTAACCTTCACCTTATCGAGTTGACTTGTCGACGCCTCAAATCCCCTAAAAATATCTCTCTATCTCCAAATCTAACACCCTAAAACCTAATTCCTTATTCAACTTCTTCATCTTTAAGGTCCCGATGTACAAATATCTAAACACAATTTGGATCTCACTTTCACCTTCTCTTCCACACTCACTTTCACCATCACTCTCACACGAAACACTCAAACTATCATCCTCGATTTGTACAGTGCCTCCAATTCAAACTTCACCTTACTTGACTCTCTTAAACTCTTCTCAAGATCATCTATCCTCAACTCGAGTACTCATCTAGAATCCTCAAATTGTAAAAGCTCCTTTTTCATAGCCCGTATCAACCCTCGAAGACTATCTCTCTCACCCTCAACATATCCTAGCTTCTCTCTAAGCGTCTTTCCCCGTGACCTAAGAACCTCAATCAACGCATCGGTGTTATTATTATCTAAGGTACGTTCTTTCAATTTAGCTTCTAATTTCAAGTTTGCCTTCTTTATCTTTACAGATTCCTCATAAAAATTATTGTAGGCAACTTGCAACTCAATCTACTCTTCCTCTTCCTCTTCACTCATATCACTCTCACTCTCATCACCCTAACTTTCATGGGTTTCACTTACATCACTAAACACAAGGGTGGGAAGCTCTCTCTTAGTAGCATAAACAACTTCTTCTTCCGAATCACTATCACTAAGGGTAGAACACATGAGATGTCGATTTATTAACATTATTCCTTAGATGAGTGGGACACTCATTTAACGTATGACCAAATTCTTCAAAACCAAGATACCTCTTAGATTCGTTTTTAATGGAAGATTTAAAATAAGAATTCATGTGAATTTTCCAATTAGACCTTTCAAAAATTTGACATCTAAAATCATCAATACCATTAAAGTCATAATTAAGAAAAACTGGTTCATAGACATAAATTTGAAACAATAGGTATCTCAAAACAAAACCTATAAAAATCAGGATCAAGTGATAAATTAGTGTAACCCACTTTGATACCAATTTGTAAAATCAAGGTAAATATCGCGTAAAAAGCTATTATACCAATTTGAGAACGCTGTGTGATAGCGATTGTATGTGGATTCACAAATTTCCAATTTTAAACTTATTTAACTCGATGCTAATTTTTGATCCAAATTAATTAAACCCTAACAAATGCATCTAGATGTATAAATCATGCCATCATAAAATAAATTGCCGACACACAAATTTTAGGAAGAAAAAATCATTTCGATTAAAACTTTTTATTTCATTATGAAGAGGTAAATTGCAACTTACATACACAATGAAATCTGCAATGACTATTCCGCAGAATACTCACATAGGCCCCGACCTAGAATTAGAAATGGATCAACGACAACAAACCCACAAGAGCACGCAACTCTATCTTTAGCAAGGAACACCCTCAAGTACCTTAATTGACCGCAATTGTAATCAGTCAGCACCTCCCTCAAGTGGTACCAAATTCACTCGTCGAGAAATCTTTCCTACAAGAGAAACTCTAGAAAAATTGTATCTTGGGTTCCAAATTGATTCACTAAAGCTATTGGGATGATTTATGAATCAAAACAAAGTTAAAAACCCTCAAAAAGTGAGAAGACAAAAATGAGCTAAAGCAATTTTCGTAGAATGAAAAAGTCAAGTGTTCTCAAGCAAAATGGACTCATTTAACACGAATATGTAAAAAATTTAAGCCGGTGCTGTCTCTCGAACGACATGTGATTTCTCTTCAAGCGACTTCGCGCGACATATCAAAAGAATTTAGAAATCTAAAATAGCAGCATGTCATTTGATAAAACTCTTTAAGCGAACTTCTCGCAAGCCTTCGCGCGACATCGCTCGTTTGAAGTTGTCATTTGAACGATATTGATATGTCGTTTGAACTACATCAGCCAAAAGTAAAGTTTATTAAAACTCCACCTTAGGACTTAGAAAAAAATATTTTGACGAAAAATGACACCTCACACGTTTAAAAACATTTTATAAAAATCATTTCAACACTTTAAATGAAACAATAAGGGACTTAAACACAACCTTACCAGAATCTATCTCACAGAGGCTTGTCTGTTGAGGAATGTTGATATTCAGATCCGTCTTGATGCATGATTGAACTTTAACTTTTCTTCGACGGTTGTAGATGTATACGACATACTCTAATATAAACAGGACTATGTAAAATACGTCCTTACATTTTGTATTTATCTTTTTTTTTAAAGAAAATTCTTTTTGTATTTTCCCAATTTAAAAAAAAAGAATAATCTTTTTGTATTTTTCTAAAATATGAAAAAGAAAAGATAATACAAGAATAATACAAATGATATAGTCTAGCAATAGGAACCAAGAATATACACGTGAAAAACCATCATATTCTAGAAAAAGTAACCAACCCTCAGTCAACCGTGCGTATACTTAAAGACTTCCTAAGACTCTTGAATCTAGGGGCATCTAAAGGTTTCGTGAAGATGTCAGCTAACTGACGATTGGTGGTCACAAATCTCAAGCATATGGCATTCTCCTCTACTAGATCTTGGATAAAATGCTTGTGTATCCTAATGTGTTTGGTGCACGGATGCTGGACTGGATTATGGGATATGTGTATCGCACTCGTGTTATCACATGAAATAGTCATGGTATCCTGTGATATCCCATAGTCCTCCAGCATTTGCTTCATCCACAATAGTTGTGTGCAATAAATCCCGATGGCGATGTACTCAGCCTTCGCAATGGACAAAGATATGGAGTTATGCTTCTTGCTCAACCAAGAGAGAAGAGCAGTACCAAAATATGATTACCCACCCAAAGTGATCCTACATCCATCTGCATCCTCGGACCAATCAGCATCCGAATATGCAAATAAATGGTCATCGGTATCAAAGGAATACCAAATGTCGTATCAGAGAGTCCCACTAACTTATTTGATAATACATTTAAGTGTATATAAGTGTGACTCTTTTGAGGATGCCTAATATCTCGCACAGGCTATGTCGGGATGACTGGAAGTCAAGTGCAAAAGACTACGTATCATACTCTGATACGAGGTTTGTTGTACGTCCTTACCTGAAGTGTCCTTTCTAGGCTTAGTTGAGGTACTTGTGGGGGTGCGTGAATGCTTAGCAGAGTCTAATATAAACTTCTTCAAGACATCTCTTGCATACTTGGATTGGGAGATGAACATCCCATCCTCTAGCTGACAAACCTAGAGATCAAGGAAGAATGTAAGCTCACCAACCATGCTCATCTCGAACTCACTCTTCATCTCCTCCTTAAAGTTACGAGCATGGCAAACGTATGTGAATCCACAGACTATGTTGTCCACATAGACTTAAGAAACCAAACTATCACCTTCTCCTCTCTTAAGAAATAACGTCTTATCTCCTCCCCATCTCTTAAAGCCACGGGCTAAGAGATAGGAAGTAAGCCTCTCGTACTAAGCAAGGGGTTCTTGATTCAAACCATACATGGATTTTCTCAGATAATAGACGTGTTCAAGATGCTTAAGGTCTTCAAACCATTTTGGTTGTTCCACGTAAACCTCCTCCTGTAGAATTCCATTGAGAAAGGCACTCTTGGCATCCATTTGATATAACTTAAAGTGTAGATGACATGCGATGGTGAGTAGTAAGAGGACGGACTCAAGCCTTATAATAGGAGCAAATGTCCTCAAAGTCTACACCCTCAATTTGTGTGTAGCCCTGAGCGACCAACATTGCCTTATTACTTAAAATGGTACCATTCTCATCCATCTTATTCCTAGAGATCCACTTAGTACCAATTCCATTCTTCTCACTAGGTTGGGGGGCAAGTTACCATAAATAATTCTTTCTAAACTAAAGCAACTCTTCCTGCATAACAGATATTCAATGTTTATATTTGAGTGCTTCTTTGATATTCTTGCACTCAACTTTGGACGTGAGCATAGAAAGCTAACAATGTTCTCTAGCTGAGCATGAGTCTTCGCCCCTAAGGTGGGATCTCCTAAAATGGAGTAAGGGTCACGACTCTCGTGAAACTAAGAAGGTGTGTTCCCTAAATCAGGAATAAGGTCCACCCTGGGTGTGTGAGGGACAATGGGATCATCATAAGAAAGTGAGTCATCCTCACACAAGTGGTTAGGGTCAACAAACGTCGATGGCTCATCATCTTTAACAGTGATGTTTATTGACTCCATAATCTTAGAGATGCTTAGGTTAAAAACTCGCTATGCTCTACTCGTCGATGAATATCCTAACAGAATTCCCCCATCGCTCTGGGAGTCTAACTTTACTAATTGCTCTCTATCTCTAAAGATGTAGCATTTACTCCCAAAGATACAAAAATACAAAAGGTTGGGTTTCTTTCCTGTCCACAACTCATATAGAGTCTAAAGTGTGTGTGGACGAAGATATATCCTATTCATAGTGTGGAACTTGGTAGACATTGCCTATGCCCAAAATCTCCTAGAAACTCTACGACCTAGAAGCATAGATCTAGACATCTCCTTAATTACCAGTTCCTCCTCTTAACAATCCCATTTTGGTAAAGAGTTTTCATGGTCGAAAATTCATGTTTAATTACGAGGGTATCATAGTAATGATCCACCTTGGATTTTTAAATCCCGTGCCGTTGTTAATACACATTCTATTGATAATGACTTCGTGTTGATTTTTCAGGACATGAAACTTGGTCATAAAAAACTCTACATCATTAAATTCCTTTCTCAAGAAACCAGCTATTGAATAACGAGACTATCACGAGGATATACCTCTTACTACCCAAACTCTCAGTGCGAGTAGGATCCATAAAATCCACGTGAATAAACTCAAGCACGCATGAAGTGGTAATAGAATTCAACTTTCGATGGGAAGTACAGACTTGTTTTCCCTACTGGTAAGGACCACAAATCATGGAAGTTGGCCTTCCAAGTGACGACAAGCCACGTACTAGGTCTTTTTTTGCTAAACGATCCAAATCTCTAAAATTAACATGACCTAAATGTTGATGCCACAGATCCATTGAAGAGATCGTGGCATGATTACACACAAATGAGGACTTGGGCACAATCCCATAACAACTATCTTCTGTCCTCACCCCCTTGCAGTAGAAGTTTATCGGCTTGATCATAAATATTACACTCACTCCGGTAAAAACATTACAGAAAAGTCTACGTTGCACAACTGTCTAATGCTAATAAGGTTTGCTTTTAAACCTTTGACGTACAAAACATTATCTATCTTAGGAAATCCGAGTATCTCTACGTACCTCATCCTGTAATGCTAGATTTACTTCCATCTTCAAAGGTGAATTTATTGTCCTTGCAATCCTCAAGGCTGGAAAAAATGAGACGTCACCAGTCATATGCCTGGAGCAACCACTATCAAAATACCATTGGGAGGTATTATGAGCCTTAAGAGCTATATGGACAACAAGGGATTTCTCTTCACGCTTAGGCACCCAAGTAGTGGTGACTTTTTGTTTACCCTTATCATTTTTGGGTATAGTAGGGATGTTAGTAGTATTCACTAATGACGAAGACATCTGTTGGAACACTTCCATTAAACTGTGATAATTGGCGAATAGACACTCAATATACTCTCAATGGTTAGCAAAATCACTAAAGTGGTGCGACAGAGTATGCTTACATCAAGTCTGACCTAAACTATAACAAAAATACCCAAGGTGTCCTTTTCTCTTGCAATAAGAGTAGAAATAAATAGTCTTAGGCTGACCTTGGTTTTCTTTTCTTGGTCAAACTTTCCTTTGAGGTTTTGGTTGAGGGCGATAAGGATTCATAATGAATTCAGGAACCGGTTCCGGTACAACATGTGAGGTGGAATCGTCATCATAACCCATCCCCTGTCTCTCACTAAACCCTAATGTAGGTCCAGTGAACATCTTTCCCATGTTCCCAAATGTGTCCTCAATCTTGACCTTGACCTCCCGAGCTCTCTCGAGATCACGAGTGAGTTGGGATACAAGTGCTTCAAGTTTCTTCCAAGTCTCCACGAATGCAAGGAGTTCACTCGTAAGACTAGCCACTTGTTTGGTTAAGTCCCCGCTCTCTTTCTAAAAAGCAAACTCTCTCTCCCCCCCCCCCCTCTCTCTCTCTTAAACACATACTAACGAAGGACCCACTCTCTCTCTCTCCTCTCCTAAATCCTTCTCTAGCACAATTATCTTAGTTGATAACCCTTTGTTTTGATTTTTTTAAAGGACTCAGCGTATAACTCGGTGTACATGCATTGTAGGTTACTCTCGCTCTCACTTACTTCATCCTCATCCTCACGTCGTTTTCACTATCGAGGTGTCCTTGTAATGTAGTTTCCTCATCGTCGTGAGGCGTACTAAACGTACTCACATGAATAGCTATGAATGCGGTGAAGTTACATCCATGCGGTGATTCTTTTCCTGAATCCACCAACTCGACCTCACTCTCCTTATTAAGAGTGGCATTTAAGGCGGCTTTGTCCTTACCTTGATGCTTTAACCTAGTTGGGCACTCATATGATTTGTGACCTCTCCCATCACATTTGAAACACCTCTCTTCCTCTCTCTTTGGGGCGTCCTTGTTATCTTTTTCAAAATTTTCTTCATTTTCATTTTTCTCAAAACTCTTTTTATCTTTAAAATTGCCATTAATTTTTAGTTTGAGATTTTTTTTGAAATTTTTAGAAAAAAAGGGCTAAATCATCTATATCAAAGTCGTACTCAGAATCTGACGACAACTCCTTTCTCCTTTTTGATGACTTCTCTCTCTTTCTAGACGACTCCTCACTCTTTATAGACTGGGCTTTAAGTGCTATCTTTTTCTTTGGGTTTAACCATTTTAGGAAACATGTCAATTTCGTAAGTCCGAAGGTCTCCTACAAGCTCTTCTAACCTAAGAGAATCTAACATTCCTAAGGAATTAAGCACAATGACTTTAGGGATAAAACGTGCAGACAATGATCTTATAATCATTTTAACTACTATTGTGTAAATAATTTTGCCACCAAGATTAAATCTAGTATTAATTATATCTGTAACACGAGCATAAAATTCATCAAAACTTTCAGATTCAATCCTGGTTATAGTTTCAAACTGATTAGTTATATTTTGCAGTTTAGATGTCGTGACAACATTTGTGCCCTTGTGTGTAAGCTGCAGGATATCCCATGCCTCTCTTAACCTGGTACACATCATAATACGTCGAAACTCATCAGGAGAGATGGTTCTAAAAAATGCACTAGGGCCACGTGAATTATAAGTGCTCCATTTAAATTCATCCTCAGTCCAGTTAGACACAAGTTTAGGATTGGTCACATTATCTATGATGATAGTAGGAGGCGTCCACCCTCTTTCACAAATTAACCAGACACGTTAATCAATAGCCTTTAAAGTTGATTTCATATTGACTTTTCAATAAGCATAGTTTGTACTATCAAAAACTGCCATTTATTTCATATACGTTATCCATTTGACTTAGTTATTTCAAAAATCAATTTTTTTAGAAAATTGATATCCAGAAAAATTACACGGTAGAATTGTGTAAATGGCTTTGATACCAATTTGAGAGTTTGGTACGGTTCAATGCTTAACTTATTTAATTAAAAATTCCAATTTTATAACCATTTTTAATTAAGCCTAGAACATACAACTAAGTAATTGAAAGTAATAAATCTATCCAGCATGCAATCCAACAATCACAAAAATAATTTCAGGAAAAACCCCCTAAAGGGGCAAAACCTTTTTATTTCACTATTATATATAAACCTTGACTCACATGTACATATATAAATACAAACATTTTAACAGACGAGTATCTTGCAGGCATCAGTTCATTGTTTTTAGCTAGAGCTCCCCCGAGAACTCCGAGAATAACAATGGAGACAACTTCACCACAAGTATCACTCCAAGATTGGGTAATATGATTATAAGGGTTTCTCAATGATTCACATATATGATAAGGGAGGTTTGAGTGAATCAAAAGTGTTATAGGTCTTAAAAAATGAAGACTTAAATTGCAGCAAGTCTGCAAAAGATGGAGTTAAAAAGTCTTACAAAATACCTAATGAGAATAGGTATTTATAGGCAAACAAAAAATTCAAGGCAGCGGCATGTCGTTCAAATGACTTCCAAGGTCCTTAGAACGACATCAAGATGTAGTTTGATGATGCTTCGAACGTCCAGATAAAAATTAAAACAGTACGGGTTTGTTCGATCCATATTCGATTAGGGGCTTCAAATGACCATTAGAATGACATGTGCATGTCATTTTAACGACTTATCCATGTCGTTAGAACAACTGTTAGCGAAAAATGTTTTATTTTAAATGCCAGCCTTGTTTTTGATAAAATAAAATCAGTTGTAAATGGAAATAAAAATCTCCCAAATATAAGTGTGAATATTAGGAACTCCAAATAAAATAATACTATTAACGTATTGAAGATCGGTTGAAGTTGAACGTGGCACATGTTGAAGATGATGGGTGATAATGATAAGCACGTTGCCAATGATTCGAATAGTGGATGTCATGGACGATCGTGTTTAGACGTGCCAATGTATCGATATACGCCATATCATATGTGATCTAGGACAACTCAAAAAATTCTTAGATTCTAACGGACAAAGATAGAAATATTATCCTTACAGTTGTAATGCTCCAACATTTGCTTCGTATACAAGAGTTGTGTGCAATAACTCCTGGCGGCTATATACTTAGCCTCCATCATGGACAAAGATATGGAGTTTTGCCTCTTGCTCATCCACGATACAAGAGCACTTCCAAAGTAGAATCACCTTCCCGAAGTGCTCCTACACCCATCGACATCCCCGACACAGTTGGCATTTGAATAGACGGATAGACGGTCATCGGTATCAAAGGAATAACAAATATCGTATGATAGAGTCCCACTAACGTATTTGATAATACGTTTAAAAGCGTGCAAGTGTGACACTTTTGGGGATGCATGGTATTGCGCTTAGACTCCAACACTAAAGGAAATATCAGGTCAACTAGTGGTAAGGTAAAGAAGACTACCTATCATACTACGATATAAAGCCTGCTCTAAGTCGTTCACTAAAGCGTCTTTGCTAAGCATTGTCGATGAACTCATAGGGGTGCAAGTGTGCTTAGTGGAGACTAGACCGAATTTCACATGGTTTCTTTTATATTTGGATTGAGATATGAATATCCCATCCTCGGGCTGACGAACCTGGGGATCTAGGAATAATGTAGGCTCACCTACCATTCTCATCTCAAACTCACTCTTCATCTCCTCCTCAAAAGTGTGAGCATGTTAGGAGCACGTGAATCCAAAGACTATGTCATCCACATAGACCTGGCTAACCAAAATAACACAAATCTCTCTCATCACAAACAAAGTCTTATCTACTACCCCTCTCTTGAAGTCGCGAGTTAAGAGATAGTAAGTAAGCCTCTCCTACCAAGCAAGGGGTGCTTGATTCAAACCACACAAGGCTTTCCTAAGGTAGTAGACGTGTCCTAGGTGCTTAGGGTCTTCAAACCCTTTTTATTTTCTCAGGTAAACCTCCTCCTATAGAATGCCATTTAGAAAGACACTCATGACATCCATTAAATGTAATTTGAAGTGAAAATGACATACTATGGCGACTAGTAAGCGGGCGGACTCAAGCCTAGCAACAGGAGAAAATGTCTCCTCAAAGTCTACACCCTCGATCTGTGCGTATCCTTGAGCGACCAACCTAGCCTTATTTTGAACTACATTTGTGTGTAGCCTTAAAAATCCACTTGGTACTTATCCCGTTAGTATCTCTAGGTCCGTGGACGAGCTCCTAGACATCATTTTTTCTAAACTGAAAAAATCCTTCTTGCATGGACGATATCCAATGCTCATCCTTGAGGGCTTCTTTAACATTCTTGGGCTCGACTAGGGATGTGTAGCACAGACACCAAGCAACATTTTCGAGTTGAGCATGAGTCTTGACACCTAGTGTAGGATCAACAAGTATAGCATAAGGGTCGTAACTCTTGCAAACCCAAGACGGTGTCTCCCCTAAAATAGGAACTGGGTCCACCGTGGTAGCATGAGGAAGGATGGGATCTTCACCAGGGGCATCATCCTCACAATGCGATCTAGGAGAAACAAACGTCGGTGGATCGTCATCTCTAATCATGACATTTATTGACTCCATAACCTTAAGTCTAGCCAGATTATAAACTCGATAAGCCTTACTTGTTGATGAGTATCCTAAAAAATCTCCTCATCGCTTTGGGAGTCAAACTTTCGTAAGGGCTCTTTATCTATCAAGATGTAGCATATACTCCCAAAGACACAAAACTATGATAGGTTGAGCTTCTTCCCTATCCACAACTTATGAGGCGTGTGAAGTGTGTGTGGACCAAGATATACCTATTCACCATATGGAATGCGATGCTCACTGTCTCCGCCCCAAAATGTTTAGGCACATTTCTCCCAAGAAGCATGGATCTATCCATATCTTGTATCATTCAGTTCTTCCTTTCAACAATCCTATATTGCTGAGGAGTATGAATGGCCAAAAACTCATATTTTATGCCCACTTTATCGCAATAGCTATCCACTTTCAATTCTTTAAATTCAGTGATGCATTCGATTAATAGTGACACCATGTTGGTTTTATAAGACACGACACTTGGTTGTAAGGAACTCAACCGCATCAAACTTTTTTCAAAGGAATCCTACAATCGAGTATATAGAAAAGTCATCGACCATCACGAGAATATATCTCTTACCACCTAAGCTCTCTGAGAGAGTAGGACCCATAAGATCCATGTGAATCAACTCCAAAACACGGGTGATGGTAATGGTATTAAACTTTTTATGGGAACTTATAATTTGTTTATCTTGCTGGAAAGGTTCATAAATCGAGGAAGTTGGTTTCCCAAGTGATGGTAGGCCACAAACTAGGTCATTTTTCACTAATCTCTCAACATCTCTAAAGTTCACTTGCCTTAGCCCTTGATTCCAAAGGTCCATAGTGGAGACCGTGGCACTGTTGCACACAAAAGAGGACTTGGGCACATTCCCATAACAATTATCTTATATCCTCACCCCTTGTAGTAAAATTTTACTGGATTGATCGTAAACATTGCATTCAGACTGATCAAACTTTACCGCAAAGTTTGCATCGTACATTTGGCTAATCCTAATAAAGTTTGCTTTCAACCCCTTCACGTACAACACATCATCTAGCTTAGGAAATTCGGGTATCTCAACACTTACATTTCCTAAAATACTAGATCTACTCCCATATACAAAGTTTACTTTACCTTCCTTACTATCCTCAAGGTGGGTAAAAAATGAGACGTCA
This sequence comes from Sambucus nigra, assembly GCA_949130495.1. Taxonomy (NCBI): domain Eukaryota; kingdom Viridiplantae; phylum Streptophyta; class Magnoliopsida; order Dipsacales; family Adoxaceae; genus Sambucus; species Sambucus nigra. The sequence continues at coordinate 515,580,062 of OX422217.1, read as the reverse complement.
CCTATCATGTGCCTAAAACAACCACTATTGAAACACCATTAAGAAGTATTTTGAGCCTTGAGAACAACATAAATAACAAGGTCTTTCTCGTCTCGCTTAGGTAACCAAGTGGTGCTAACCTTTTGTTTGCCCCTACCGTTGTTAATTCCATTCGGAATGTTGGAAGCGTATCAACCAATAAAGACATCAGTAAAAATTCTTCCATTAAACTATGGGAAGTCGTGACTACAAATTCAACTTGCTCCCTAAGACAAGAAAAGTTGCTAAAGTGGTATACGGGAGGATGTGTAAGACTAGATCTACCTAGTTTTTAACAAAACTCTCTAAGGTGACCTCTCCTTTTATAATAGGTGCAAATATAGACGTGTTTGGGTCTACTTCAGTTTATATTTCTAGGTACTATTCTAGGTGGATTAGGACTCCTAGGTGGATTCGATCGAGGGCTATAAGAGTCCATCACAAACTCAGGAACTGACTTGGGTGTAATATGGGAAGTGGATGCACCATCGTACCCTATTTCTTGCCTCTCGATGTTTCCTAAAGCAGGTCCGAGAACCATCTTACCAACCTTCTTTGATATATCCTTGATAGTTACCTTGACCTCCAGGGCACGTTCAAGATCTTTCTCAAGTTAGGATACAATGGTTTCAAGTTTCTCACGAGTCTCCACTGATGCTTGGATATCTCTTGTAAGACTTGGCACCTTATTAGTCAAGTCCCCGTTCTCTTTCTCAACTGTGAAAACTCTCTCTCCCAAAGTTTCTCTCACCGAGGATTCAAACTCTCTTGCTTCACACAACTCTTTTTCTATTGCTAAAACTCTCATCGCTAAACCTTTATTCTACCTCTTTATTTTAAAGGACACGACGTAAAGTTCTGCGTAGGTGCGCTGGAGGTCACCCTCGCTCTCCCTTAAAGCATTCTTTTCCTCACTCTCCTCGGAACGACTAGACTCACTATCGAGGTGCTCATGTTTAGTATCTTACTCATCATCGTGAGGTGCACTAGATGTACTAATATGACTAGCTATGAATGTAGTGAAGTTACATCCATGCAGTGATTATTCTACCGAACTCATCGACTCGACCTCGCTATCACTAAACGTGATGTTTAAGGCAACTTTCCCTTTCCCTTGACGTTTCAACCTAGTTGGACACTTGTGAGCTTTGTGACCCTTTCCATCACACTCATAACATATCTCCTCATCTTTCTTTGGGAAATATTTCTTTTCTTTTTTAACACTTTGCTTGCTCGTTTTAATTTTTTTTATCTTTTTCAAAACTCTTCTTATCTTTGGAAGTATTTTGATTTTTAAGATTGAGAAATTTCTTATAATTTTCAGCAAAAAGGGTCAAATCGTCTAAATCATAATCAAACTCAGAATCGGATGACGTTTCCTCTATCTTTTTGGACACTTCCTCTCTGTTGCTAGATTGGGCTTTAAGTGCTACGCACTTATCCTTAGGCTTAATTATTTTCGGGAACATATCTATCTCATATGTTTTAAGATCTCCTACAAGTTCTTCTAACCTAAGAGTATCTAAGATCCATAGCGAATTAAGAACCGTAACAGTAGGTATAAAGTGGGCGGGAAGTGACATCTAGATTTTCTTAACTACACGTGTCTCGCGTATTTTCTCATCTCATTGAAACTCTAGTTAACTATGTCGAAAAGTCATGAATAAAACTCGTCGAAAGATTTAGATTCAAGCTTTGTTATCGTTTCAATTTGTGTGGTGAGATTATATAGCTTATATGCTTTCACAACATTGGTACCCTCATGAGTGAGCTGGAGGGTATCCCAATCTCCTTTAGACATGGTGCATGTCATAATATGATGAAACTCATCAATCGTGATGGCTTCGAAGATGGTACCCTAACCACAGGAATTGAAATTACTCCACTTAAATTCATCCTCTATCCACTGTGAGACAGGATTAGGTATGACGACATTATCAACTGTGATAGTGTGAGGATACTACCCTCCTTCAAAGACTACCCAAATGCGTTCATCTATGGCCTTTAAATCAGACCTCATCCTAGACTTCTAATATGCATAATTTGTACTATCGAAGATGGGCACTTGATTATAACAATTCTCCATTAAAATAAAAAATTTCAAAGACCAACAATTTAAAAAAAAATTGATATCAAGAGAAAAATATTTTTGTGGTAAAGATCACACAGTAAATTTGTTCAACAGGCTCTGATACCAATTTGAGAGTGTGCTTTCGATCTTAATGGATAATTTATATAATTAAGTGTCCAACACACACAAGTCCAAATTTTATCTTATTACCCTAAACAAGCATCTAGGTGATAGAACAAAAAAAATAAAGAATGTAAACACGAAAATGCAATATGAGGAAAAAACACTTTCGGGTAAAACCTTTTTAATCAGCACTATTGAGTTGCACTATAGAGTTTTTACAAGACACAAGTTACAAAATATCTACATAATCGGCTCAGTCTAGAGTCATCCACAGGTGGCGATCCACCCTTGGTATCCACCGATCAACCTTGTCTTCCTTCAGGAGTGATCCCGTCCAGAACCACAATGATCAGCAATGAAGAGACTCTCTCCACAAACTATATAGGGTTTTAAATAGATTCATATATATATATATATATATATATATATATATATATATATATAGTTGGGAGTGATGATTGTGAATCAAAAGAGGGTTTTGACCTAAAGAAAGTGGGAATTTTTATAGTAGGTTTTGAGAAATCGTTTTCGCAAAAGTCTCTTAAAAATTCTGTATGAAACATGTATTTATAAGTCGGCACAAAATTCAATGCAGTGACACTCGTTCGAACAAAAACACATGTTCATTTGAAAGAGAAAAGAATCTCGTTAGAATAATAACAAGGTCGTTAAAATGAAATCCTAATCTCGTTTGAACGAGCTTCAAACGAGATTTGAACGATGCAAAATGGTACGCCTTCATGAGATGTTCGATTGAAGTAAAATTCAAGTGAACACTTCAAGGAGAATGCATACTCATTTGAACGAGATTCCCATCTCGTTTGAATAAGATGCGCGTAGTTTGAAAACAAATTATCCAGAAAAATGCTAGAAAAATGCCTCAATTTTAAATAAAACAACTCCCAATTATATATGAAAATAAATTAAAAAACGTAAATTATTTTATACCTTTGTATTGTGAAGATCTTCTTGAATTTGGAGGCGATGGAAATTCAGTTCTTCGTGACAGATCGAATTAAATGGTAATGAGATATGTCAAAAACTATATGTAGCCTAAGCTATGAGAAAATTATTCCCTTACAGAAGTTTGAAAGGGTTCTCATGGAGGTTTTAAAGAGCAAGCTTAGTGGAGATAGGAAACCTCTTTAAGGCCATCTTAGGAGGTGGGAGGTTGCCATCTTATTCTACATTCATCTAACCATTTTTAGAGCTTCTTTGAGGTGGGAAACTCTACTCTTTGTCTTAAAAACTCTATTTTATTGGCCTTGTAGTTAGAGTTTGTAAGAGTAGAATGCATATATAATTTAAAGAGGTTATATCTTACGAGTTTGTGTAAAATGTCTTACAAATGATTTCAAGAGTTTTGAGTAAAATGATATATTTCAAGAAAACTTGGTATTTAAACATTTTACAAAATAAAATGTTTGAGATAATATTTATATTGTTGAAGATATTTTATGAACATATGTCTCAAAGGTTTCTTGTGAAATTTGGGATTTTACAAAGATAGACATTTATTCAAGTTTTGAAGAAACAAAAATATCTTTTGGTTTTGAAATGCATGTTTTTGTAAATATTATGAAATTTCTAGAATTAAGCACGTGTTCAACCCATTTAATACGATTTTTAGATTTAAAATCCCTCTTCCTAGCTATATGAACTTGTAGTATTTGACAGTGAGAACATAAACAAGTTTAATGATGGTTTCAAGGGGTTTTAACATGAATTAAAGAAAATAGAAATTTCAGCCCTTAAAGTGTGTGAATAAGTGTAGAAAATGTGATAAGTGGGTATTTCAAGACTACATGTAAAAATAAAGGAAAATTTGTATTTTCTTGAAAAGTAGTCTTGGTTTCCTTAATAAAGAAAGTAATGAAATAAAGAGATTTCCAATTTGAAAAGTGTGCTAACTCCAAAAATTTCAATGAGCGTTAATGAGGAAAACATTCAAGAAGGTGGTGTGTATAACTTAATAATATTTTTGAAAATTAACAATTGTGAAAATGGAGAAAACGATGAGTTTGGAAATATAGGGGTAAATTTTACGTTAAGTGGAACATTTTTATGAAATATTTTTTTTTGAAAAGATTCTACACAAATGGTCCTAAATGAAAGTGTTTGTTTAGAATAAAATCAATGCAAGTGTGTAAAGGACAAGAAATAGTGATTTTCAAAGTGTAACACAAAGTGGGGTGAAATCCTCAGGTTTTAACTTTGGCCAGTAAAAGGGGAATAATTTAAACATTTGAAAGATGTTAAAACACATTAATATGGACTCGGATGAGATTGGGAAAGAATTAAGAAGGGCTTAGAGCCCTAGGGTGAAAGACCCAAAACACTAGCCAAAGCATATGGTAGCGTAGCCGGCGGTGTAGAGCCCGTTAAAGTTCATGGTTACTTGTAAGATTCTGAGAAAAAATAATGAAAAAGAGGAACACGTCAAAAAATTAGGTTGCAGCCTAACTTGAAATGAAATTGGTAAATGTTCCGATTGAAAGATAATGTGGGCAAGTACTATGAGAAATTGACTAATGTCCATGTAAAGTGAAAGGAATGTTAAAGTAAAGTGAATAAATGGGTAATTAAGAAACCCAAGGAGGTTTTAACCCATAATTAACAAAAGTGCGCGTGCGAAAGGTTTTCAATGGAAAACAAGTATTTTCTAGTAAGGAGCATGCATGTGTTGAAGGGTTATTTTCAAGGAAATTATTAAGGTAAATACGATGTGACTAGATGGGTGATTTTGATAAACTAAGTATTTTATTTAAACAAATGGTATTTTGATTAAGTATTTAACCGGGTGCGTTAAATCGAAAATTTTTGTAAAATAAACAAAAAGGGAATATTCATAGGGTTAATTTTATTTAATCGGGACAAGTCATGCTTTCGAAATAAAAACAATTTCATGCATAAATGCGTGTGTATATATGTATATATGTACGAGGTAATTTCATGTGGACGTAGGCAAAAACTATTTGAGTCTCTTTTATGCTAATCGATTTTATATTGCAATGTTGATTTTCCCACTGGGCATTTGACTTATTCCATTTTCTTTGTTATGGTAGGTTGTGTGCTGCTCCGTATTTTGAGAGCATTGTATAGGTAAGTATTCTTTTATTTTACGTTAGTATCTCTGAATGCTCGGACTCTGGAGATGCTTCTTGCGGGTCCCACATGTAGTTTGATATAAATCGAAATTGCATGCTAAAGAAGTGAATGTTAATGAAATAAAATTGGATTAGTAATATTATTTAGATTGTCTCATCGCACGTCACACCTAACATTTGAGTCGGAACGAATTGACCATGGTTTACCCATAAATCTGGGCCGGGCATTATAAATGGTATCAGAGCTCTAGGTTCAAGGTTCCTTTTAGGAGTGACATGGTGAAGTCGATAGTGGATTTTTCAATGTCGGTGTTAGTTTTGGGCCGGTCACGCCAGACAGGTGACAATTTCAATTTGTGTTCTAGATGATGGAGTTAAGGAGATTAGCACGACGAGCAAGTTATTTCCAAATAGAAAGTGGTTATGTTAGTTTCCATTAATATTTCTTGGCGCATCTGATTTGGATGTGTCAGTAACTTGTGAATGTCTATCAAAGCCTTTAGTGGTGACACCGCGGTCTTTAGTGTGTGGTGCATTTGTGTCTACTTTAGCTATTCTGGTATAAAACACAAATCGAAGGAAAATTGACCCCTAAGACTAATACAACTAATGCCCTCCCAAATCAAGAAACAAAAATGCATAAATGTATAAGTCTTTAACTTAGAAGTCTTCATCTTGTGTGGTCCATAAAAGAATCATCAAGGCGGAATGACCTACACACGAGACAAAAAAAATACCGTGATGCGCACGAGTTTTAAAAAGTAAATGAATCCTCCTCAATTTGTTCTCCCCCTTTGTCCTTAATAGGAAAAAAGTAAGGAACTAATCATGAAAGCGTTAGCATCACCCGAGGAAGAAAATATATCGTCACAAAGATAATCATTAAAGCACATGAGATAAAATTCCAAATGCCTTACCAACTATTTTTTAATTTTTTTAATTTTTCAAGTATAAAAAATATAAATACAATACACCACTGAATAACACTAAAATATCCGAATCATGAAAGAAGAATGTAATTGTGTGAGAATTCTCTATGGGCAAATAAACGAAGGCATTGATAACATACATGCATGAAATAATGAGATACTGCTAAAGAAAGCACTCAATTTCAACCTTAGGTATAAATTTTTTAAACTTAAATGAAATTGACTTGACTTATGCAACATGCCATGAATTTGAATGATTCTAAAATCAATAATGCCAAACTATTTAATTCTTTGAAGAGAGTTGATTGTGCAAACCCATTGGTCTTGTACTTTATAACAACCTTAAAATCTCACATACATAATAATTCATTGTCAATTTTTTAAGATACCATATTGCTCATATGCAATGAAGCATCAATGTAAAAGAAATGTTGACCTTGGAACTTCTGTTATTGTGTGTCGTTAATCTTTTATGATCTTTTTGCAAATGGTGGTTTTTAATGCAAAGAGTATCTTACTCTTTCATAGCCCCTTTCCATTGCTTAATATATAACAAATTTTTTCGGGAAATGAAATTCAGGCAATGGTTTTTATAAGCAAAGCTTATGTCTATTTACATTTGTTTCGTTATTAAGCACTATTTAGATGTAAATACCATTTTTGATAGATGATAAGCAAGAACAATGTTCAAAAAGTCCATGCACATGTGCAATAAAGGTGATAAGGAGTCTAGCATGAAGAAAACAATCATCAATGAAATGTTGTCCACACATTATTAAGAACACTAAAGAAATGAAGCCATGTCCTACAACACCATGAAAAAGTCACATAAAATGATGGAATATGGGGGTGATCGGAATATCTTAAATGTACATCCGTACATGGTGAAAAATAAAAATTAAAAAATCTTTTTGTCTTTTTCAAATTTTTTATCAAAAACAAAATCTTTTTGGAATTTTTTCACATTTTCTTAAAGACCGAAAATCTTTTTGGGATTTTCAACAAATATCAAAAAGAAAAAGCATGTATAAACATAAGAATGCAATAGAAATACAACCCAATAGTAGGGATAAGAGATATATGCATGAAAATCACCCTATACGGAACAAAATGCTCGAACTCAATCAATGGTACAAATACTGAAAGATTTCATAACATTCTTAAATCTAAGTGCACTTAAAGGTTTCATGAAATTATCGGCTAATTAATATTCGATGCTCACAAAGATCAAGGACACGACCTTCTCCTCAACTAGATCATGAATAAAATGCTCACATATTCTAATGTGCTTTGTGTGGGAGTGATGGACCGAATTACAGGATATATGAATTGCAATCGTATTATCACATGAAATAGTCATTGTTCCTTGGGAAATCCCATAAGCTTCCATCATTTGCTTCATCTATAAGAGTTGGGTGCAATAACTCCCGGCAGCTTTCTACTTTTCCTCCTCCATGGACAAAGAAATGGAGTTTTGCTTCTTTGATCAACCAAGAGATATGAGCCCTCAAAAAGTAAAAACACCCACCCAAGGTGTTCTTACAACCATCATCCGAATAGGTATTCAAATAGTCATCGGTATCAAAGGAATACCAAATACCATAGGAAAGAGTGCCACTCACGTATATAATGATACGTTTAAGTGCAAGCAATTGAGACTCTTTTGGGGATTCTTGGTATCATACACAAACTCCAATGTTAAAGGCAATATCGGGACAACTAACAGTCAAGTAGAGTAGACTACCTATCATGATCCTATAAAGGGTTTACTCTAAGTCCTTACCTAAAGTGTCTTTGCTAAGCTTAGTCGATGTACTCATAGGGGTGCGTGAGTGCTTAGTAGAGTCTAAACCAAACTTGTTCACTAGTTCCCTAGCATATTTGATGGAGATATGCATATCCCATCCTCTAATTGACGCACCTAGAGACCTAAGAAGAACGTAAGCTTACCAACTATGATCTTCTCAAACTCGCTCTTCATCTCATCCTCAAAAGTGTGAGCATATTAGTAGCACTTGGATCCAAATACTATGTCATCCACATAGACTTGGGCAACCAATATAACACCACTCTCCCCCCTCACAAATAATGTCTTATCCACTCCCCCTCTCTTGAAGCCCCGAGCTAAGAGATAAAAAGTGAGAGTATTATACGAAGCATGGGATGTTTGCTTCAACCCATACAAGGCCTTTTTAAGATAATAGATGTGTCAGGGGTGTTTTGGGTCTTCAAACCCCTTTGGTTGTTTTACATAAACTTCCTCTTGTAGAATGTCATTAAGGAAGCCACTCTTGATATCCATTTGATATAACTTGAAGCGTAGATGACATGCTATGGTGAGTAATAAGAGAACGAACTAAAGCTTAGAAATAGAAGCGAATGTCTCATCAAAGTCTGCATCCTCAATCTGTATAGCCTTGAGAGACCAACATAGATTTATTAAAACTACGATACCATTCTCATCCATCTTATTCTTGTAAATCCACTTGGTACCAATCACATTAGTCTCGCTAGGTTGCAGAACTAACTCCCAAACATCGTTCTTGCAAAACTGAAGTAACTCTTCTTACATAGAGGATATCCAATGCTCGTCCTTGAGTGCTTCTTTCACATTCTTGGGCTTGACTAAGGAGGTGTATAAAAAGTAGCTAACCACATTCTCAAGTTGAGAGCGAGTCTTGACACCTAGGGTGGGATCACCAAGTATAGTGGATAGGTCATGACTCTTTTGAACCCATGGATTCTCTAAATCAAGCATGGGGTTTATTGGGGTAATACAAGGAATGATGGAATTATCACTAGGGGCGCATCATCCTCACACTAGGGGTTAGGGTTAATAGACGTCGGTGGATTGTCGTCTCTAATCGCGACGTTTATTGACTCCATAACCTTAGATATTGCAAGTTTAATCACACTATAAGCCCTACTTGACGATGAATAACCTAAAAATATCCCCCCATCGTTTCAGGAGTCGAACTTTACTAAATGCTTTCTATCTCTCAAGATGTAGCAAGTAGACCCAAAGACACGAAAATATGATAGGTTGGGTTTCTTCCCTATCCACAACTCATAGGGCGTGTGTAATGTGTAAGGATGAAGATATAGTTGATTCACCGTATGGCGTATGATGTTAATCGCCTCTGCCAAAAAAAATTTAGGCACGTTTCTCCTAAGAATCATGTATTTAGCCATTTTTTGAATTGTTCAGTTCTTCCTCTAAACGATCCTATTTTGTTAAGGAGTACGAATGGGCAAAAACTCGGGTCTAATTTCCACTCCATCACAATAGCTATCCACTCCAAATTTTTTTAATTCAGTTCCATTGTCACTATGCATCCGAATAATAGTGACACCATGTTAGTTTCATAGGACACGACACTTGGTTGTTAGGAGCTCAATTGCATTGAAGATTTCTCTTAGAAACCCAATGATAGAGTATCTTGAAAACTCATTGACCATCACGAGAATGTATCTCTTACCACCTATGCTCTCCGTACAGGTTGGACCCATAAGATCCATATGTATTAATTCGAACACATGAGAAGTGGGAATGGTATTCAACTTCAAATGGGGATTTTGAATTTGTTTGCCTTGTTGTCAAGGACCGCAAATGAGGAATTTAGTTTCCCAAGAAATGGTAAGCCATGAACTAGGTCCTTCTTCACTAATATCTCAATATCTTTAAAGTTCACATGACCTAGTAGTTGATGCCAAAGGTCCATAGATGAGACCATGACATTATTGCACACAAAGGAGGGTTTGGGAATGATCCCATAGCAATTATTGTTGGCCCTCACTCCTTGATTTAATAGTTCACTGGATTTATCATATATGTTACACTTGTATTGGTGGAACTTTATCATAAAGATTGCATCACAGTTAGCTTATGCTAATCAAGTTCACTTTCAACCCTTCGACGTATAATACATTGTATAGTTTAGGAAATTCGGGTATCTAAACCTAACCACATCCTAAAATAGTAGACCTACTCCCATCTCCAAAGGTGGCTTTCCCTTCCTTGTCCACAAGGTCGATAAAATACGACTTGCCACCAATCATGTGCCTAGAGCACCCACTATCAAAATACCATTGGGAAGTATTTTGAACCTTGATATCTATGTTAACAGTAAGGGCTTTATCTTCTTGCATTTGGCTTAACAGTTTTGAGGAACATGTCGATCTCATAAGTTTGAAGGTCTCATACGAATTATTTTAACCTAAGCGTATCTAAAATTCCTAATGAATTAAGGACTGTAAACTTAGGGATAAATCGGGACAAAATGGATCTCAAAATCTTTTTCACAATGCGCATCTCAAGAATTCTCTCACCCAAATTAAAAATAGAGTTAATGATATTAGATAATCGTGCATAAAATTGATCAAAATACTCAGTCTCTAGCATAGTAATTTTCTCAAACTGGTATCCAACGCTTCCTTAAACGTGGTGAAAGTTATGATGTGGCACCCGTTACTTTAGGGGTAGGACACCGAAGTGTAGTAGTGTTTGATGTCATGGATGCTACAGAATTCGTAGAATGGTTCACTTTTAAATTGCATCCCATTATCGGTGATGAGTGTTCTCACCATGCCAAATCAGGTCATAATATTCCTCCAAATGAATTTAATCATGTCGGTGTCATTTAAGTTTTCCATAGGTTTATCGTGTAATCATTTGGTGAACTAGTCTGTGTCAACTAGGAGATATTTTTATCTTCCAGTCACTATTTATAGGGGGCTAATATATCTAAATATTACTGCATGAAAGGCCATTGTCTAGTTAAAGACTTGAGGTCGCTGGCTGAATAGTGGAGCATTCCTGTGAATAATTGCCATTTCTTTCATCTCTTCACGTATGAGACCACATTCTTTAGCATGTATGGCCACTAATACCCCTCCTTGATGGCCCTGAATGCCAAAGATCTTCCCTCGACATGTCTCCCATATATCCTATTATACAGCTCATATAAAACTTGATCAACGTTGTTGGGGTGCACACACTACAGGTATGGCCCAATGAAAGACTTCTTGTGGATATTCCCCTCAGGGAATTGGTAAAATCGAGCATCTTTAATTTGAATCTGATGATCCATTTTAGTTGGTAGGTAAGGTTACTTATCACAAGTTTGCGGTGATTGGGTCCATCTAGCTAGGACCCTTTTGTATAGCGATAACTTGATCCATAATATCCTGCTTTTAGTATGCTCGATTGGGCCAAATATTCCACTTCAATTGTTGTTTTAATATCAGAGTTAACAATCGATACCATAGTAGGTAGAGTGCTTGAATAACTGTTATTTCCTCGAAGAAATTATTAGACTTGGATGTACGTGAATTTGGCGACCTAATCCCGGGCGATCTGGAGCTATGTTGACATACTCTTATCCCTAGCATTATAGTCTCCTGATATCCGGTTAGATTCCCACCTTAAATAAAAATAGAATTCAAGGTGTCTAGCTCAAAGGGATAAGGCCTTCTTCAATACTTTGACGATGGATTCGTATTCAGATTCATTATTTAATGCTTAAAATCCAATCCGATTCCTTGATCGAGCATAGTATGATTTGGAGTTACTAGGATGATCCCCACTCCACACCCTTTTGAACTAGATGCCTCATCAATATAGAGCGTCCACTTGTTGAGTTGATCGGTTTTTTGTTGGTCGCTTAATTTGTAAGATCTTTCTCATCGAGTTGTTTCCCTCTAATAAATTCAATAATAAAGTCTACTAATACTCGTTCTTTGATAGAAATTTTAGTTTGATAATGGATATAAAAAATCCTCAATTCCACCGACCATTTGGACTTTCGTTTAGAGAGGTTGGTTTTTATGAGGACTACCTTTAATGGAAATGAAGTGATAATAATGATAGAGTAGGCCTCAAAGTAATACTTCAACTAATGAGTATACTAACGTTTTCAAATGGTGGTAACGTTTCTCGACATCAAGCAGTGTCTTTCTAACATAGTAGCTTAGATCCTGGTGGATTTTCCTCTCACATACCAAAGCCGAGATGACTACACGGTTGAATACCGAGAGATTCAAGTCTAGAGGATCCACCAAATTTGGAACCAGGAGAAAAGGTGCTCGGATCAAGTAGAGATTGATTTCTTTAGTGATTTTGAACATTCTTCATTTCAGGTCTAGCCTTTCTCTATCTTTAAGATTTTGGAGAATGGTTAACACTTCTCAAAGGATCTAGAGATGAAATGGTTGAGTACAGCCAACATCCCGATTAACTTTTGGATGTCCTTAACTGTCTTAGGTGGATGGATATTATATATTGCCTCGATATGGTTGGGATTTACTTCAATTCCCCATTGACTAGCTAGTTAGGCTAGAAACTTCCCAGACTGGGCTCCAAAAGAGCACTTTGTTGAGTTAAGTTTTATTCTATAATATCTAAGGACTTCGAACTTCTTTTCTAAGTCTTTCAAATGGTAGTCCTTGTACATACTCTTCATGAGTATGTCGTCTATGTATACCTCCATGGTATCGCCTAACTGATGCTTAAACATCTTAGTGACCAACCACTGATAAGTTATTCCTGCATTTTTTTATTTTAAATGGCATTACCGTGTAACAGAACAAGCCAAAGGGTGGTGATAAAAGAGGTTTTCTCTTGGTCAGGCTCAACCAAAGGGATTTGATGATACCGCAATAGGCTTTATTTCGGTCGGTGAAGTTTATGTATACTCCCCACTTCCCATTTCTCTTCGTGACTACGACTGAGTTTGAGAACCACTTGGAGAATTAAACTTTTTAATGAACCTTGCCTTTCGAAGTTTTCCTACTTCTTCCTCTATCACCTTCACCTTTTTGGGGGGTTGTTCGACGTGACTTCTGTGTGATCGACATAAATGTCAAATCCATGTGAAGTTAATAACACATGACTTAGGGATTAATTCCAGGCATATCATATGACTTCCAAGTGATAACATTCTGATTATTTTTTAAGAAAGAAATCAATTCTTCTTTTTCATAATTGCTGAATGAGTTTCTGATTAGAAATTTCTTTTATGCATGAGATACATCAAACATAACTTCTTGTAGTGGTTCCATGGATCTACCTTGGGGAACACCCTTGTTTCTTCTACCCTATCCTTCCATACTTTAATTTTTATTTGGAAGGGGAAGCTCCCTCCGCGATATCCCCTTTCGTGAGCACTTTATCCTTTTTTTCTTCCATATGTCTGATGGCAGTGATAAATCATTACTGAGAAGCAACGTAGTTTCCCTGTATCTCCATTACCCCCGATCGATAATTTATTTAAGCTTCTGATGGTAGGTGGCAGAACTGCCTTCGTGGTGTGGAACCATTCTCACCCTAAGATCTTGTTGTAAGGTGAGTCAATTCACACTTCTAGTATCTTTATCACTTTGGATACATTTCCATTTTGCACTAGGAATATCACTTTTCCTAAGGGAATTTTCATCTTTCCAACTAAGCCGATCAAAGGTATGCTCACTTTCTTTATATCTTTCAACTTCAGATTTAGCTTGTTGATGAGTTTCAGATACATGATCTCTAAGTTACTCCCCTAGTCCACTAGTATCTTGTACACATTCCAATTGGATATATTGAGAGTGATTAATAATGCGTCACGGTGCGAGGTTTTGACTTCGACCAATTCCTCTTTAGTAGAAACAATATTCTTATTGTAGTCAAAATCCTCTGGTCATCGACTTTATTGCCTGAAGTTTTAGTAGGGTCAATCTGGAAAGCCTCATTGATCGTAATAACCTTACTCCATCCGCACAACATTGCCTTCAATATGATTTAGAATTAAGTCTACGTATGACTGCGAACTCATATCCTACCTCATCACCTAGAACATTATTGGGTTTTTGATTGCGTTCCATGGGGGACTTTGAGTTCTTCTTTTTTACATAGTCATCCAGGTGACCTATTTGAGCCATCTTTTCTAGGTGAGACTTGAGCACCTTATAAATCTTTTTTTTTATGCCTATATTCATTGTGGTAAGAACATCTATAGGCAATGTTCCTCTTTCATGGATCTCCTGTCATATTCCTCGGCCACTTGAAACACTGCTAATCTTTTATCTTGTTTAAGATTTTTATATATAGGCTCCTTGAACATCGTGTTGATGGCGTGATAGGCTTTAGTGGGGTTCGCTTTATTGTCTCCCTTTCACCCTCCATTATATTTTTGCACCCCTTCTTTGGGGCATTCTCCTTATCTCCGTTCTTTCTCACTTTCGTCCGACCATTATGCAACTGGGTGACAACCTCTACATCTTCCACTTTTGCATTATTCTCAATCCTTAACATGAGATCGTCGAAGGTGCTGGCCTCTTTTTTTGTAAGAGATTAGTGCAACATTCTCAAATGAGGCCAAAACCACTTATTCAGAGGAATACTCTACTTTATTATAGGTTTCCCATTATTGTAGAGAGTATTCACGCAAGGTCCCCAGGGTTTCTTCTTCATCATGAGGAGTGAAACAATCCTCTTTGGGCAGCTAGTGATGATTCTGAAGGTAAAGGCTTTAGCGAGCTACTTGAAATTAGTGATCAACATGTGTGGTAGTTTCTCAAATCACTTTTATGCGGAATATTCCAAACTATAAGGGAAGACTAGACACTTGAGGACCTTATTTTTTCTTCAGAGGGTCATAGCTTACCGCTACCGAAGAAAATAGTCGATGGGATCAGTCTTACTATCATAGATTTTGAATTTGGGAACAAAAAAATTCTTAGGAGGCTCAAAATCTTCAACTAACCTCAAAAAGGGTTATTTCGATTGACTTATGAGGGCCCTAATATTTAGTTCCTTAATGTATATGACCCATTGATTAGAATAATGTTCATCCATATCTCGTCGAATGATATTCTTGAGATCTTTTTCGTGTTGGTGACTGCCTTTGTGGTCTCTCCTGTCTGTTAAGCTCCTATGCTTAGAGTGATCTTTTTCGCGACGTGAACTCCTTCCTCGACTGTGAGTTTTACTCACCTGAGAGCTAGGGGTACGTACATGGCATTTAAGTTTGTCCCCATGGAACTCTTTCTGCATTATTTCCAGACAATACTGAAGGCTGGCATTTTCGTCCTGCTAGAGGGGTACGACTCCCTCCTATTTACAAATTCGGTGTTTACAAGAATTTACTAACCGTAAGACTTGGTTAGACCATGGTGGTTTATTTCTCTCCACAACCTGTTCTTCCCGTGGTTGATAACGTGAACTAGGAGAGTTGTGACTCCTATTAGGGTGGATTTCCAGCCTAACTCTAGGAGCTTTAGGTTCATTTCGATTATTTTGACAGTTGCCTCGAGATGGAAGGTTTAGGCTGTATGAGTGAGACATGGTTTATCGTTGGGTTTTCTTGGTTGTGAAAAAGAAATCATTTTCCAAAGACGAAGCCAATCGTAGGTGGTAAAATCCTACTAGTATTGAATCAACACAATTAAAGCCGACCAAAATAAAAATAATCACAATCACACAAGAACATATTATGTATGTGGTTCGACAATGTGCCTACATCCACAGGTTATTTCTCCCTCTTTATTGATCGTATCTTGATAAAAAAAATTCATGCCCCCATTCCCAAAGGTGTGGTTTACATTTATAGAAAACATAAAGAAGTTGAGTCATGTGGGAATCCATGACCTTAAATAGCTATCGTGACTTGATTAATTGAATATGATTATGAGATTTTCATTGATCGTCCTCTATCCATCCTTTTTTTTAAAGTTGTGGTCCCTGACAGATCTAGTTGATACGTGTCATTCCCTTGTGCATGGTCGGATAATTCCCTCACACATATATAATACAAAAATATATGTGTAATTATAATATATAAAAATTACATATATGTATGTATTATAAAAATATATATTATACTAAAATATGCATATTAAATAATATTAGTAATACATACATGATATATAGTTTTATACATATATTATATATGTATGTAATAATATAAAGTATACATATATTACATATGAATTAAATATTATATTAATTCATGTATGTGAATAGTTTTATTATTTATTAGACATGCCATATCATAATATATACATACACATGTTAACCAATTCTGTTGTTAGTATTTAATTTTTCAGAAAGCTAGATTTAAAAACAAGTTTACCAAACGTACACCAATGTTTAGAAACAAAAAAATCTGGGTTTGAAATTATATTTAATAATAGTTTTTAAATCTAATTTTCTAAATACAAAATCAAACGTGCCGTAAATTATTTTAAAGACCTAAGCCCAAGTCTCTAAGTGCACTAGTAGGATTGAACCCATGTCGACAAAGGCAACTAACTCAAAAGTTATCACTAGGATATAAACACTTGTTGTTAGTGTTTTATTCACATAAATATATATGCACAAATGCGCAACAAGATCTGATTGATGGTTAAGTTATCATTTAAAAATATTATAAACAATTTTATTTGTTTCACAATGGTTATATTATTGTCCAGAGAAAATCATTTGTCTACCATCCGATTACAAATTAGAGAACTAAAAGTATAATTATTCTGAATAGGAAATAAGGCTGCTAAAAAATCCTAAAGCTAACAAACTCCACCACTGTGAATAATAACAATACCCACCCCTAGAAGTGACCATTGCTATTATTAAGTACAGTGGATATAATAGCCTTGAGTCTTAAACTAATGATGGAGGAGATTGTGGAACTGCGTGTAAGGACATATTTTACACTCCATTATGCTTTACTTGATTGAAAAAAAAAACCTTTGAGCCGTAGTGTCTTTGTATAAAGTCTATAGAAATTGTAATGTCACATCAAGTGAAGACAAAGAGATAAAACGCCGTGACAGAGATTACAGAACCAAGTCGAACATATTCATCCCATATAAGAGATTTGGTAAAGGTAATGGTTTTTAAAGTTTGTATTTCTTTGTAGTGTACTTTATTTCTTGGAAGTGACAAGACATGAATTTGATGGAAACCAACTTGGAAAAGACTATTTAAAATGATTTTAACAAAATTTTGTCAAGGGTCAAAGCTTAATGACCTCGTTCAAACGAGATCATCATCGATTGAAGAAGGTTTTGAATAAGGACCATTTTTTAAGCCGGTAGACCTTGATAAAAATCAGACTTCAAATGAGGATGTTTGTTACGAACAAGGGCACAATATCTTTAAAAAATGACCCTCGACCGAAAAAAATTCAAATAAAAACATCTCATTTGAAAGCTCTTGTTCGAATGAGGGCTTCCGAGTTCGATCGAGGAGCTTTATCTTGGAAAGCGTGTTTATCTGGATATCTTTCCCCGCTAAACCAATTAAACACCTTTAAATTCATTTTCCAATTGACGAAGCCCATTGCTTCCAAAAACTCTAATTTTGTTTTGATATAGTCCTTTTGTTTGTGAGATGCTATCAATTAATGAAATAGAAGTAGACACTAGGTTTACAAATCCTATGAGATCTTCTATATTAAAGAAAATAACAAGTTGGATTATGTGGGGATTAATTTTCAACAACCGAGATCGATGGATACCGAGGCCTTAGAGGTTATACAACTGGTTCTTGGACTGGAGTGACTATTAATATGGGCAGAGGTAGATGAGTATAATGTAAAGAAATCACCACGCGGGAGTAAGTGTCGTCACATATATAAGACATGTCAGAGTCCTTACTAAGTCCTGTAAAATTTATTTCAGTACTAGTGGACTTATAAGTGGGTTAGAGAGATAGTGGTTTTTCCAATAAAGGGTTTCACTCTAAAATCCTTGTGTGCTTCTATGGTTATTTTTTATTACTTACGATGTAAATAACCATTTGCATGTAATTTGGACTAATTAATTCAATCCGATAAAATTAAAATTTGGTTCAAATTAAAAAGGATTTAAATTTTCTTTTCATGGTAATTAATAAGAAATTAATTAATTAGACTTGTACCCCTAGTAACATACCTATTTCAAATTAGTATCGGATTCCTCTTTATCATGAATTCAATGGGTATTTCTGTTGAATTTCAACCAGTCACACGTTCGCCTATTTTTTATAGTAGTAATTATGTATACTGGAAGGCAGGTATGCCTTTTTCCTTATGTCCCAAGATGAGAGGGAATGGTTAACACATTTAGGGGGTGGAGATGTCCAAAAACCATATTATGAGATATCATTGACTCTAAACCTGAGGAGTATTGGTTTAAGGATGAATATAAGGAGGTAACTACAACTATAGGGGGCCTAATGCCATTTTTTGAGGTGTACCCAAAAAATAGTTCTATCAAATCTCTACATGTATTATGTCTAATGAGACGTGGGACATTCTCTAGCTCACCCACAAGGGTACCGACACCATTAGAGTCTCGAAGATCCAAGATCTCGCCACCTAGTTTGAGTTGTCAAAGATTAAAAAAAAAATGAGGCATTCAATGAGTTTAATGAAAAATCTTTGACATCATGAACTCTCACTTGTATTTAGGTGAGAAGATCCTGGACTCTAAGGTCATTATGAAAATTATTAAGTCACTACCACTTAGGTTACTTACCCATGTCTCAGTCTTAAATATTGTAGGAGGTATATGTAACATGAAGATATAGGATACCATTGGGTCTACTCTAACATTTGAGTTAAAAAATTATTTATCACCCTAGAAAGAGAAGGCATCGCATTGAAGGCACATAAGAGTTCTACATGATCTCGAATGATGATTCCGAATAGAATGAGCCTGAGATTGACCTGTGGACCAAATAATTTAAGAAGTTTATCAAATCTAATCCATAAAGGTTTAGGCCTAACATAGAGGGGAAAATAACTCTAAGAGTAACATGGTTGACAACTCTTCTAGTATAGGTAATCACAAGTCTTGCGATGTTGAGGGCACGGGGAAATATGTTGAATGTAAAGGGTATGTACCTCAAGTTTTTAAGTTCTCACTCAGAACTAAAAGAGGCAAAGATAAAGGGGGTTTAAATGCATCCCTTAGGGAAATATAAAAGTAATCTTACAAAAAAGTGTTAAGATTAAAATTTATCTTTTAACTCTTTGGTAAAAACCCTTTTAACTTCAACGATTGAATATTCACACATAAAAAATCAATTGAGCTTGGTGTGATGTTCAAAGTCTAATAAACAAAAGGTGAAAAAATAATGAGATGAGGAGAAGGGGATTTGAACACAACAGTTTGATAACGAGGGAACTGGCGTAGTGGAAAACCCCAAGTTTTTTAGTTTCAAGGCCACACACCACAAGTCCACGACAATAACAATTCATGTACAAATTACAGTTTACAATGTGTAAATAAATCAGTATTACCAATACACCCAATATACCAAATCTAGCACTAAATAACCCCACCACTACTGAATTAGACCAGATTAACAAAAAGTAGACTAACAGTACACACACCACTTCACACTCAAAACTAGAGTATCCTGTGAATAGGTAACAAAAAAATCAAGTTTTATTAATATTTAGCTTTCACAGATGGTTGGAAGATCAAATCTAAAGACAAAGATATAGTTTTAGGATTTGATATTTCAACCCTGTGAAAAAAGAAAAACAATTTGTGTATAAAAAGGTTTAGATCGCGAGTTTTACAAATTCACAAAAGTATCTGCACAAATCAAAACAAAATGAAACAAAATCTTATTTCAAAGTATATATAAGTTTCAAACACAGATTTAGTTTTTAAATCAAATCCACTAAACATAATATATATATATATATATATATATATATATATATATATATATATATATATATATATATATAATGCTCTTGTGCGGACTAGTCTGCATTTTAAGAATGTGGACCGGACATGTGTCACCTAACGGTGCGCCTAAATTTTTTTTGCCTAAATTATAGGCACACTCTCTCTCTTTTCTGGGCTCACCACTAGGTGACACATGTTCGGTCTGCACTCTTAAAATGCGGACTGGTACGCATAAGAGCAGGACTGTATATATATATATATATATATATATATATATATATATATATATGATATAGAAAAGTTTTTGAATTATATGCACATTTTAATAGTTAGGATAGATGCCACCTCCTTAGACATTTTTACAAAATAAAGGGTTGAGATTGATTCTTCCAACTTTAATTAAAAATTTAAATTCAAAAATTAATTTTTGATATCCCGTTTAAACTTTTGGTTTCCCCAATATTTCTCCCATTTCTCTCACCTCACGCTTCCCATAAACTCCCTCCTTGACACACTAATCGATAGTGTCTCTCTCTCTCCTCACCTCACTCCCTCTTACCCTTCTCACAAAGGTTCATGTGTAGAAATCTCAAACTCCCCTACCACCATTAGTGATAAAGGAAAATGAGATTTTTGCCTCCCTCCTCATCTCCACGTTGTAGCACTATCATGCACAAAAAAGTGGATTTCGATGTTTGCTTTCTAATTTAGGTTTTTGATTTCCAAAATGGGTGGGGGAAATTAGGACTGATGACTGTGTTTTGATGTTAGAGGTTATTAGGGTTAAATGGGGTTTATTAGGGTACTTTTATCTTCATTTTTATAGATCGATCCTCAACACACAATAAGATTTGAAAATCAAGTATACTCTTTTATTATTTCAATAATATTTATTTTTTCACATTTCTTATGATGTTTCATATTTTTTATTCTTAAATGTTTGATTTGCGATTCTTATATGTTTACATTTCATATTTTTTAGATGTAAGCTTAAAGCTTTTGGCATTTTGGGTTGTTATTTGCTTGAAAAGAGCAGCTTTCATGAACACATATGTTTGTAGTGCTTCGAATAATATATGCATCAATTATATGTTTTTATGTATCTAATGATTTTTTCCTTCATTACTAATGTGTACAATGATTTGTATCACACTTTACATAAATGGTTATGTTTTTTTTTATCAGTGGTTATTTTCCTGATTGACTATGGCATGCTCATTTTATCAATTGTTTAAGCCCGATAATTTATTATTTATATTTGTATGTTGTTCTATGCCAGACTTGGGATGTGCATTAAAGTCATTTTTCATTACGCAAGAATGTATCATCCACCATGAAGGAATCTGCATTACAGATGTTTTATTTCTCTGCTGTAAAGAAGTTCAATGTTGTGTTGAAAAAAACTCATGTATGTTGGTTGTTCTAAAATATGCATTTCCATGTAATTGTTTCTCATTTTTATGTCTGTGTTTGTTTTTAAGGAGAATAAGGTGTAAATGTGTTGGAAAATTAGTTGTTATGATTATGTAATGTGTGTTTTTATTTTAAACTCTAATTGTGCACATCTCTTTTGTTTTACAGCTGTAAACTTAAGAAGGAAATATCTCACCCTTCCGGTAATCTCTTCCTCTCTCATATTTGAGATATGTTTTCTTTATTTTATTTTATTTTATAGTTATGTGTATCTAATGAATATTTTTTTAATTCTAAACTATGATTCAACATATATCTTTTGTTCTATAGCTCTAAACTTAGGAAGAAAATTATCTCAATATTTTTATAGTCTCTTTCTATCTCATATTTAAATCTATTTTCTTTATTTTATTTTAGTTTGACAAGTTGTTGGTTTCAACTCATTTTTGTTATTTTTTTGTTTTATTTTGTTCGATAACATTGAATTAATCCGACCATCCTATTTTTTTTACATAATTGTAGCAAATGTACTCAAGTTTGATTACAATCAATTTTTATTAGAATAAGTACAGGATGAAGTTGTATAAAAGGTAGCATTGTGATCGAATAGTAAATGGAGGGACTTAAGTTAAATATGAATTAATGAGTGAAGAAGTCATCCTACCATTTTTTGTGCTGCTTCTTATTGATTCTCTTCATTTAGGCATGCCTAATGTTTTCAAGGTTTTATTTTATTTTCTCTATGGTTTTAGTTAATATTTACACTTATTTTAAATATTAGTGTTTGTAGTGAACACTCACCAATTCGTACATATGTTTCTTTACATATATTTTTATATGTATGTTAAAAAACATTGTGAATATTCAACAATGTCTTTTTGATTATTTTACAATTATCAAAATTAACAAAATGTGAATATTTGATTATTTTAATTGTTTAGAGTCTTATATCCATTTCTCTCTTGCAATTTTTAATCATCAATATCCTTTTGATTTCTAAGATGAATGACTATTCATTTATGTGGTTGGATTACATTGTGATTTTACACTAGTGGAACTGTTTTATGAAAATTCCTTGCTATTTATTTCTTCCATTTACCTGTAGTACTCACATTGTAATTTTTAATGTTTTGCATACTCAATTTTGCTCAATTGAATAGGAAGATATTTATTATTCGTAATTGATTACGATAAACTTTTTTAGTGTTTTTTTAATAATTTGCAATTTTATTCATATACAGGGAGTACCAGGGCATGACTTGAAATTATGAGCCATAAGATCAGTGGGTTTGCTGGCATATCAAGGGGTTGCCAAATAGGAAGAAGCATTTTTACCTACTGATTTTATAAATTAATCCTATTATTATTAGTCTTAGTTCAAATAAGTAGAATTCTATTGGTTTGCAGCAGAGGTAATGCATACTATTAAAGCTCATGACTCCATTAAAAATGTGGCACACACCTACTCTCTGACAGAAATATAGTTGGTCAATATGAAATAATTTCAGCAAATGGATCAGGTGAGCAAGTTAATAAAGTACATACTATTTGTAACTGTTTATTGCTGAATTATATTGTGATTTGTTTGATTTCGATTCTACATTGAATCAGGTATGTGACTTAAATAATGAATTATATTGCTAAGTTTTTATTTTTAATTATCCATGTAATGTTCCTGAATTTAATTATCCATGTCATGAATGTGTCCTTTAAGGATTCATGTATATTGAACACCACAATGCATTAGTTTTATCCTTTTGGAAGGAGAAATTGTAATTTTATTTTGTTGTATAATTTTAGATTTCTTTTTTAATATAATCACTATTACTTGGTAAAAAATAACTTGGCCTTGGTTAGGTTCACAATCAACACATACTGCTAATTTGGTAAAATAGAGCAAAGGTATTGTCATTTGGTAGAAATGACAGTATGAGAAACTTTGGTTTTCTCTGCAAGGTTCCAGGGCATCGTTTATGGGATAACGTGTTGGAATCTACGTAGATATAATTTGATTAGCTTGTTATTTTTATTTAGTGTATACATATAATTTGACCTTTATTAATGTGTAATCTGATCTATTTTTTCTATTCAAGATATGCAGGTTGTGGTGATTTTCTATTCTATATTTTCTATTCCTCTTTGTTTTCTTAGGCTTTAAGATTTTATTCTATAAATCCTGAAGGATGCACTGAAGATGCTGAAGTTGAAGCACGAGGAGTAAGATGGAAGTAGGAGGATCCTAACAGTTACTGGAATGATGCATAAGTATATAAGTTTTGATATCACATAAATGGTGACACTCCTTGTTCTCATTTTTGAGCCAATGACAATGCTTTAGAAAATGGCGAAGTTGATGGAATAATCCTATCTATTAGATTTAGTAGCTGAATGTGAGGATTCGCACATGGGACTGATGTATGTTACATCGTGGTTCATATCAGTGTATTAAATTGATTGCATAAAAGGTTCATCAACGTTGCACACTAAAAAGAGCAGTGTGGAGGAAAAGAAAAGAGCTAAAAAGAAAATTCGAGAGTCGAAGGCTCACCAATTTACTTTGAAATGGTTTGAACTAGCTAATGAAAAAGCTCTTACGGCTTGAAAAAAAATATTCTAAACATCGGGCCGCTATTGATAATTCAGATAATATTAAAGAGGTTGATATTACGTCAATAACATTTTCAACCCCTGGCAATTCAAAGATTTAGATGAAAAGTAGATATTTATAGATCCAATGTTTATTTCCATTCCTTCCGTATTCCTTCAACATTTTTTTTCTTTTGCTTTATAGTTTCGGTTTGATTGCATTATAGTTAGTTTAGCTTCAACAGACCAATTTTGAAGTTGATATGCCGGATTATTTTTTCCTTGAAAAAACAATTTGATGTGATTGGTTGGTTTTGAGAGGTAAAATGAAGATTTTTGATGGTTTTTATTTTAATTATGATAAAAGATACAAGAGGTGGTTGAATAAAAAAACAGTTTGACGCAAGGACTTTCAAGACTAAAACCAAACATTTTTGTTTTACTCGAATGGGTTACCCAATCGAGGCACCACTGTGACACCCCGCCTAATAAAATACTGGGCGATCACTCCTATATCAAATTATAACAGGAGTCTCATATGGATCATTCTTAGCATCACTGTCGAAAATCCATTTAATTACTAATAACCTATTAGGCCGGTGTCAAAATTTTACTTTACTACTCTTTTTAACAACTGTAAATAAAGCATCCACACAGTTTATGCGGAAAAGAAACTGAAATGAAATAAATAACTGAACACTCGGTCAAAATATACAACCATATCGAATGTTGTACTTAAAGAATAAATAAATGCAATTGGACCATTGGCCCGAATGTGTATACAGTACCTCCTATCTAGAGTACAAAAATGGAAGCGTCTACTGAAAATCCTACACGCATCCACAGCTACTGCAGCAGACGTTTGACTCGAAAGAAGTGCCATCTAGGCGTCCCTGTGACTGGACACCTATATATATATATATATATATATATATATATATATATATATATATATATATAATATAGCAAGAAAGGAAAAGTAGATAAACGGGTCAGAGCCCGAGTTTTGAAAATATTTAGCAAGTGCATAAATGCCTTACTTTTAGAAAAGGTTTTATCTCATATTTAAGTTTGGTATCGCACTCCTATC
Organism: Sambucus nigra; assembly: GCA_949130495.1. Lineage (NCBI taxonomy): Eukaryota > Viridiplantae > Streptophyta > Magnoliopsida > Dipsacales > Adoxaceae > Sambucus > Sambucus nigra. Next base: position 515,555,063 of record OX422217.1, on the reverse strand, counting down.
AGATACCCCTCACGTCTCCACTAACAGTGCACTCCTAACGCATCCCTCTAAACATCCTAGTCAAGTTACCCTGCTAAACTAGTCTATCACCCAACCCACTATCAACCCTAGATAGTCCAAGTAATGTACTAAGGGCTAAAATTCACCCCAGTCTCAAGGCTATGCCATGTTCGTGCGTGGGGTGTCTCGCAAAGCAAAATCGAAACAAGGAACCCCCCCGATACACTACTATGAGGCACGGTCGATTGTCGAGATCCGTAAATCCCTCAGTAAAGAAAGATATATATAAATATATATACCATAAGAATTTATAATATTAGAGCACTAAGGATTAAACTTCTCCCCAGTCTCAACACATTTCCATATTCGTGCGTGGGGTGTCTCGCAAAGCGAAATCCAAACAAGGAACCCCCCCCCCCCCCCCCCCCCGATACACTACTACGCGGCAAGGTCAATCGGCGGGATCCATTAGACCCTCGGTACTCGATTCATCCATATATGCATACATTTTATCATAAACATCCGTATCTATCTCCCGGACTGAGGGTTCATATATCAAGTATTTATCAATACTTTCATTTTTCTCAAAACTTCCCATTTCCTTTCTTATATCAAGGAAATGTAAATATAAAAGCCAATTCAATATCATGAATTGCTTTAACAAATCATATACTTTTAAAAGCCAGTTCTATTATCATAAAAATGCTTTTCCGTTTTATTTCATCCCATTTCCTTTTTTATACTCAGGAAATGTATTCAAAGCCATTTTCATTATCATAAAAATGCTTTGATCAAATCACCTGCTTCTACATCCCTTCTTCCATCCGGGAGTGTTACCGAAGCCAAAACCTTTATCCCATTTCCCTTCTCATATCCAGGAAATGTAAATTAAAGCCAATTTATTATCATAAATTGCTTTAATAAAACTAAGACCGCCCCTCCGGGTTTTCCCACTGGACGTGCCCCTAAATGGCTATCATCTTCCAGGGCCTATCAAACAAGACAACCTGGGAACCTACAAACGTCGGGAAGCGGCCATATGCCTGCGGGAAAGGCAAGACCACACCCAGAATCTCCTAACCAGCGTAGTAAATAATAATCGCCCATATGGCCTATATGACTATATCCACCCTGCATTCATTAGCTAGGGGGCATCACCATACGCACGCAACTTTCCTTATGATAGCGATTTAGGGAGGTGTGTAACCATAATTCATTAATTATGAAAATCATTTACCTTTTTCCCATTTTGAAAATATTCATATTTTATTTTCAAAATCCTTTATCTCAAATTATATATATACTTGAATCACATAGTATGCATACACCATATATTCCTCCCTGAATATATATAAAAAATGTCCATATTTGCCAAACCATCTATCGATGACCAATAATCCCAAAGATTATCTCAAAGAATCATAATCATGCATCCACATATGCATGATACTAAACCCAAAGTATTTTCTTACTTTAATAAGTAATACATACTTAAATCCCATCTAAGGATTTATTGGATATCTCCAATTATATCATTTCTTATTTAGAGAATATATAGCTATACTCCCCAAATTTATTCTAATCCACTCATAGGATTTACCCAACCAAGATCAATATGATTATGCTTTCCTATATGCATAAACCATATAGACCTAAAAGCCTAAAATAATAACTTAGGGATTTCTTTCCCGAATTACCTTAAATTTAGTGGGTCATGGATTTCATTTCCATAAACCCAAGGACCACATCTAGTCCAATTAAGCACTTAAAGTCCCCAACATATTTTAGGAACCCTAAACCATTAAATTCTACCATTATTCTATTTTCCTCGAAAATATAGTTTAAGGGTCATTCATTTAAAACCCTCACTTAAGCCTCCTAATTTCCCTTAATCAATGGACCATATAGTCCTAAAAGGTCCCTTATGTTATCACATAATTAACCTCGAAACAAGATGAATTGTAATCTATCCCATCCAAATTGCCCTAGCAAAAATTTTCATCTTTCAGCAAGATCGATCGATGGCTTCGATTGATCGAACCCCCATGATCGATCGATCGATCGATCGATCATGGCGGGCAGCTTCTTCTCCGAGAAGCTGTTTCAGCCATGGAAGCTTCCCCTAAGCTTCCATCTCCTCACCCAATGGCCTACAACTCAAACCAACAGCAAATACACTTATAATACGGGTTCTAAACATCCTAGAACCCGAAATGACCCAATAATTTAGGTTAAAACCTAAGTTTCTCCAATTATTAAATTTTAGGGGTTTATTCGTTTTAACTCCCGAAAACACGTTTTATCCACGAATACCCAACCCAAAATATTTAGGGTTTAATTATACCAAACTACGGTATGAGATATTTATGCAAAAATTGAATAAAGCAAGTAAACACTTGCCCCTTGGATAAAATCCGACGACCTCGAGCCGAGTCCCGCGGCGGTAGGCCGGAATCTCCCCTTTTTTTCCTCTTTTCTTCCTCCTCTCTCTCTTACCTATCTTCTCACTTATTTCTTTATCTTTTTTCTCCCTCTCTTCCTCCTTTTATAAGGAGAAAAGGGTTTTAACCCTTAAAACCCAAAAACGACTCGTTTACTCAATTACGAGCCCGTTTAACTCAAAAATTCCTCGAAACTTAGTTTCGACAATCGGACACTCTTTTTCGACTATCTCGGACATTTCGAGACTCATGGCGTGGTCAAAATTTTCATCCGAGGTACTTGACCGCAAATCACTATTCTAACCCTTATAATTTAATGCGAGTTTTCTAATCAACTCTTACCTCTTTTGTCGCTTTACTCCACGGCGACATATAATTAAAATACTTTGACCTATTTAGTCCCAAAAATAATCATAACACCCATCGAAAATCATTAAATCCTCGAAAATCCCAAAATCACTATTTTGAGAAAGTCCTCAAATCTCCAATTTATACCCAAGTATGGAATTTAATTGTCTCCAAAAGGACGGGTTGTTACAACCACTTGCAGAAAGAGAACGATGGCAGAGACGAATGGGTTTATAAAATCTCGAACTTGACCCAAGTAAAATAGGCACCACATAATGTTTTTTAAAACAAAAAACGAATCCGATAAAAAAAAAAGACACAACATGATAGTGCCATATTATTTTTATTTTTATTGAATTCATTTGTATTTCTAAAAATATATTTTCTTTTGTGCCGCTTTTACATGAGGTCGTGTTAGACATAGGTAAAAAATATGAATTCATGTCGGGTAGACTTTTATGGTTAGAAAAAAGAAATCTGTAATGACTCCCATGCCCCAACTTTTCAATGTTCCTGTCACATTTTTGGTCATAAGTGCTATTATAGTATAATTTCTCAAAATGTTATGATGATTCATAAGTTCTGTCGGATAGTGTTATTCGCATATAAATGTTGGCCAACAAGCGGGCAACCCAGTTTCATCATAAATGTCATAAGAATGTGCTATATACATGGTTTGCAATCATACATGATTTTTTGGACGCAAACATAACATGACACGACTAACATGGTTAGCAATTGTGACACCCAATTTAACACAAAACGACACAACTAACACGTTAACACTTTTGACACCCAATTTAACATGAAAATACATGATAATTTTGACACCCAATTTTAACGCAGTTAACAATTTTGACACCCAATTTAGTACGAGTAAAACACGACTAAAATGATAATACATGACAACACTACTTATGAACATGATGTCATACACTTTCAAAAATTAGCATCATGCCTTCAGTCACGGGCATACCCTAGTATATATATATTATAGCATGTTTAGATAGATCAGTACGAAAAAGCATATTTTTCAAATTAGGGTTCGTTAAAATATGTCAAAAAATGTAAAAACATTCAAAAAGCCAAAAACACATACAACCAAGACATATGACTTTGCATGTATGTAAAAAGGGTTAGAAATACACTTTATCAGAGGTCAAAGGAAAAGTAAAATGTTTAAGAAGCGAACTCCAACACTCTCAAATGATCAACATAGAAAAACCTATTTAGATCCAAAACTAAAAAGCCTGCTAAGACTCAAACACACAACCTAAACACTCATCCTCACTCAAAGATTATATTGTAAAATTGTAGGATAAGATATGTTTAGAAAAAAGGTGTTTTGAAAACTCTCAAATAGATGTGAAACACTTAAAAAATTAAGAGAGAAGTCTGAGGAGGTTTTGGAAGAGTTTGGGTAGGTTTTGAAAATTTTCTCGACTTAAAATTGAAACCCAAGCCCTATATTTATAGAGGAAGATGAATGGCTCAGGTAAAAGCGTAATTCCTTAAATAATAAGTGCACAAAGGTAAATAGCCAAGGGAATCTAAGGTAATGATGGCATCGCATGAAATAAGGGTTGGTGAGGGTCTATGTATAAAAGAGCAAACACTGTGAGGAGTAAAATGGTAAAATAACAGTCGAAAGCCAGCAATCAAGCTAACTCATCCCCAATCTCACATGTGATAAAATTGCGTGGGCAACACACAAGTCCCTTAGTGGACTAAAACTGATCATGCGAATCACAAACAAAATGACCCACCAGTTTCCAAAATGGTGTCGTTTCATATTTGCTGAATTTTAATTAAGAAACAAAAAATGGATTTTAATTTTGTTTCCCTTTAAATGTTTAAATCAGCATTTAAAAATTACAGAAAATCATATAAAATATGAAAATTAGTTTAAAAATTCTGGAAAATTGTAAAACCATGAAACTTACGATATAAAAAATATTTGAGTATATGATACATATATGATATATAAATACATAAATAAGGAGTATTGTACAAAAATTAGAATTATGGTTTTATAATTAGAAAAATTGATTTTAAGATTCTTTAAAAATCTTTTTAGGATTAGGATTATGGTGTGCAATGACCCGAGTGTATTTGGGACTATTTTTACAAAATTGAGGCAATAAAAATCCTTTGGGATTAGAAAAGGGTACTTTCAATCTCCCATTTTGGTCAATTTTGGGACAAACCAAACTGAGACTAAAAAATATAACTCTCACACACATAAACACATAACTCAACTATAAATAAGATTCCTAAAAAGTAGAGTTCATAACTCAACTAATAACATATGTCCTAAAAAGAAGAGTACACAACTCAACCAACAACATATGTCCTAAAAGATTCAATAAATACATTACAAAATCAAGAGTCTCACATATTCTCCCATATTAAAATGAGGGAGTCTCATATTATCCCCTTGTTTGTCATAAAGGGACCAAGAGTGGAGAGTAACCTACAAAGATGGTAGCACCATAAGATATTTTGATGAAAGAGGTACTAACATACAATCCTTACACATTTAATAGGGGAGGAACAAACACCAATAAACATTTTTAAGAGTGTAAATATGTTAGTTGTCTAATGGTTTTATAAAAAGATCTAACAATTTATCTTTAGTGTTAAGATATTCAATATCAATTTCCTTTTTCTCGATCAATCATCGAATAAAGTGTTCTCTTATTTAATATGTTTTGTTCGATAACAAAAAACATAATTCTAAAAAATAATAATTGCACTTTGATTATCACACATGATAAAGGAAGATGTTTCAAATAAACCATAATCACTTAACATTTGTTTCATTCACAGAAGCTGAGTACAACAGCTACTAGCAGTTTTCTATTCGGCTTCTGATGATGAAAGCAAGATGCAAATTTTCTTTTTAGATCACCAGAAGACTAGATTGTGTCCTAAGTAAATATAGCCATCGTAGGTGCTTTTACTATTATCGATACACCCAACCCAGTCTGCGTCTGTATAGCCCATTATTTTAGAATTCGTGTCAAAGGTGTACATGATACCATAGTTTAAAGTTACACTTATGTATTTAATTATATGTCATATGGGATGTACGTGGAATGATTTAGGTTCACATTAATATCTAGCGCGCGCACTCCCACACACACACACATTCTGCATTATACGAGTCTACTTGCGGTTAAGTAAAGTAAGGTGCTATCATACTATGATATAAACTGATATCAATATTTTTTCCAGATAAGTTTATTGATAGTTTCATAGAAGAACTCATAGGTCTTCTAAAAGTCTTAACAGTAGTTAAACCAAAAAGTTTGATCAAATCAGTAGCATATTTTAATTGACCAATAAAGATATGATAAGATTTTTGAGCTTCTAGTAGACTTATGAAAAACTGGAGCTCTCCCATCATAGACATTTGAGATTCAGATTTCATTATGTTAGCAGATTTTTCAGCTTCCAAGGGATTAGTGAACCCCAAAACTATGTCATTAATGTAAACTTGAGCAATTAGCAAACAATTTTCGTTATGTTTAATGAACATTGTAAGGTCAAATCCCCCTCTCTTGAAACCATATTCCATTAGAAAAATGGCTAATCTATCATACAAGGCACGGGGATCCTATTTTAAACCATAAAGGCTTTCCTTAATCTAAAGACACAAGTTTGAAATAAAGGATCTAGAAAACCTTTAGGTTGTTCAACATAAACTTATTCATTTAACATTCAATTTAAAAAAGTGGATTTTACGTCCATTCGATAAATGTTGAATTTTAAATGGCACGACATAAAATAAGAGCCTAATAGATTATAGTTTAACTACGAGAGAAAAGGTTTCACAAACATCTATGCCATCTATTTGAGATTAAACTTGTGACACTAATATAGCCTTATTTCTTAAAATGTTTCAAGACTCATCACACTTATTCTTAAAAATACACTTTATTTCAATTATGTAAGTTTGAGTAGGACTGTGATTAAATACCAGACATCATATAGTCTAAATTGTCCTAATTCTTCTTTCATTGGTAACGATCAAGATTCATCTATTAGTGATTCTTTCACATGTTTTGGTTCAATTAAAGACACATAAGAAGAAAATAAAGCATTAAAAGATTGATATTAAGTTCTTGTTAGGTCTTTAACATTTCTTACATTTTTTTTCTTGGGGTGATTTTCCTTAACCCAATTAGGAACATCCGGTTCATCGGGTGGTAAAGAGTCAAATTCATTATATGTTGTATGTTTAGGTAAATTTTTAATTTCAGATTGGTCAACTGGAATAGGATTTTAACTTTCTTCCACATAATGGGCAACACTATCATTCACAACAATATTGGTGGATTCCATTATAGTTTTTATTTTAAGATTAAACACACGATATGCATGAATGTTTTGTGAATAACCTAAGAAGATAGCCTTATCACCTCTAGTGTCAAATTTTGACAAGTGTTCTCTATCTTTGAAAACTTAGCATTCACTACCAAATACCCTAAAGTATTTCAAATTGAGTTATTTTCCATACCAAATTCCGTATGCTATTTTTTTAGAGTTTTCCTTAAGTGCACTATATTTATTATATGACATGCAGTTTGTGTAACCTCAACCATAAATATTTTATAAATTTTTTAGCGTAAAGTAAGATATGATACATTTCTTGTATGCACGGTTCTTTCTGTCATCTGTGCCATTCTAATGAGGGGTTTTGGGGTTCGTTTAACTCATCTTTATACCCATCTACTATATAATATTCTACTACACCCATATCTTTAAACTCTCTACCCCTATCACTTCAAATCCTAATTACTTAGGTATCCTTTTCATTTTCAATCTTTAAAAGGATTATTAAAAAGTTTTAGAAAGTGTTAGATTTTTCTTTTATAATGCCACCCCAAGTAAATCTAGAAAAATCATCTACAATGAGAAGAATGTAGGAGTTTCCACATATGCTAGTAGTCCTAGAGGGTCCCATTGAGTCCATGTGTAATAATTTTAAAGGGTGAGATGTTAAAACATCTTTGACTTTTGTTATAAGGGGCTTTGTGCATCTTTCCTATTTAACACGGTCCATAAATAAAATATTTGATTTTTGGAATTTTAGGTAGACAAATAACTAGTTGTTGACTACTTAATCTTGAAAGACTGTCATAATAAATGTGTTTTATCATCTCACACCACAACTCTAAGTCATTAAGTCTAGAAAATAAATAATTTTGAAAACCTTTGTTTTAAATAATATCATAGCAATTATAGGGTGTTCTTTCACCATAAAGGATTGTTTTACCATCTTGACTTAAAATTTTACACCGTGTTTTAGAAAAGTTAACAGTATGATCAGTGTCGCAAAATTGACTTATACTTAATAAATTACCTTTAAGTCCTTCAATAAATGGAACTTCATCCAAACTAGAAATCCCTTCACCTTTAATTGTTCCTTTCCCAATTATTTGGGATATTTTTCCATCTTCAAAAGTGACATTTACTCCAATAAATATTTTAAAAAGGAAAATTTTGTTTTGTCCCCAATCATATATCCGTAACACCCAAAATCAAGGTACCATTGAAAGTTTTATAAGAAGTATTTAGTGATGATAAAACAACATTACATTCCAGTTGATAACTTAATTCATCTTTTTTAATATAAATTGCGTTAGTTTTTGGAAAATGATTTTCAGATTTGTAAGGCACTGTCTTAGAAAACATGGGTTTCTTAAAACTTTTAACCTTAATGGTTCTTCTAGGTCTATTAATTTTACCATTTTCTATTTTGATTTAATTGTTTATAACATAATTGTAATAAGTGACCAGTTTTTTAAAAAAAAATTATAGTTATAAATCTGCATAGCAGTATAGGGAGCTTGAGTTTGTTTCTCTATTTGAATATGCATAATAGACATACGAATTATTAAGGATTTTGGATAGTCTACATTGGAGGATACAAAATTTCTTTACATTTTTTCCCTTTAAAACCAATTCCTTCTTTATTACCATAAGAAGAGATTCCAGAATTAACAAGTTGTTTTAAAATGATGCCAAATTTGTTGAAATCATTAAGTTTATTCAAATCTTCTTTTAGTTTAGTTTATTTTATGATTATAAAAAATAGTTAAGACAATTTTGCATTTTTTCTCTAAAGAAGAATGACTTTCATTTATTTTGAATTTTTTTTCTCTAACATCAATTTTTCAGTCTTCAGCACTTCTACTTGCATAGAAGATTCATAAGAAATAAGATGAATTTGATTATTGAGAATACTAATTTTAGATATTAGTCTAGCATTAACTTTTCCTAAGTGAATACACTTTTTCAAGGTAGACTTATAAAGTTTCTTAAAATGTAGGTCATCATCATTACAACCACTATCAAAATATTATATTATAAGGGAAGATTATTATAATCATCATTTTCATCATCCCAGTTAAAAGTAGATTCATAAAGGGGTTGACATACAATAGCATGAATATCATTGTACATAGGAGTCATAATAGGTAATAAAATATTTATAGGTGGTAAATCATAATTTTTAATAAATAGTTAATAATTATTAGATATAACAGAAAAATTATCAATACCATCATCAGACTCATTTAAACAAATAGAAGTAAAAGCAATAAGGTTATTACTTATCACTAGAGTCACTGTTAGAGTCAAAACTGTCATCACAAGTTTTAGATAAATGGTCTTTTCGAGAAGATTGATATTTAGTTTTTAAAAACCCTTTGTTAGCATAATGACCAATTCCATTATTACACTTTCTACATCGAATATGACTTAAATCTTTGTTATGGTCATATTTTTCAAAATATTTTTTTAAAACTATATTTCATGCGGCGTGTTAGTATAACTTCGTTGTCCTTCTTTTGGAGTATATTTATTCCTAAATTTAACAAAGATCTTAAAATGTTTAGACAACAAAGAAATTTCATAATCTAATGACTCAAGGGATATAGATAAATCATCAACATTAAATAGGGAAGATAGAAAAAAAACTATTAACAACAGATTTAAACACTAAAGAAGGTTGTGTAATGTGTGCTTTTGATTTTCCTATTTTATTCACTTATAGGACTTTCGAGTTAAAAAGTTTTTATTTTAGAAATAACAGTTCCGGTATCATGTTAGGTTTACCTATTTATTCCATGGCATGTTTTTTCATGGCAAAAGATTGAGGTAAATATCTAAGTATTTTGGCACAAATTTCAGATACAGCGTATACAATACATTAGCATGTGATTGATTAACTATATCTTGCAAACTAAGATAAAATTCATCAAATTTTTCATCATCTTTCATAATTATGGTATCATACATATGAGCTAAGAATTGTGACTTATCCTTTTTAACTCTAGCATCGCCCTCATCGGTAGACATCAAAAGGTCCCAAGATGCCTTAGAGGTCGTGCTATCCGAGATTATTTTTAACTCAGACTCATCCGCCACTTGGAAAATATCATTTATGTCTTCATTATTATATTATGAACTTAATTTCTCCTCTCTAGTCCATTCATAAAGAGATTTTCTTTCAATTATTTGAACATCACCTTCACTAATAATATGGATAGGTATAGAAACCATTTTCAACCATATCCCATAAACTATCCCCTAACTGTTGGATGTGTCCAATCATTATTACTTTATAATAATAAAAGTTTGCACCATAAAACTAAGGACATACAGAACTACCATTTCGGTCTTTTATTTAAAATAGGTTTAAAATAAAGAGTTTAGGATCTTAAAGAGTAAAAAATGTTTTAATAAAATCAAAGTAAACTTGATGCTCTGATACCACTTGAAAGTAATCTATTTTACAAAAGCGTTAAGGTTAAAAATTCTCTTTTAACTCTTGGTAAAAACCCTTTAAACTTCAATGGTTGAACACACACACATAAAATCAGTTCAGGTTGGTGTGATGTTTAAAGTCTAATAAATAAAAGATGTAAACAAAATGAGATAAGGAGAAGGGGATTTGAACACAATAGTTTGATAGTGAGGAAACCAACGTACTAGAAAACTCTGGGTATTTTAGTTCCAAGACCACGCGCACCACAAGTCCATTATAACAATAGTTCATGTAAAAATTACCATTTACAATGCGTAAATGAATCTGTACTACCAACACACACAGTCTACCAAGGCTAGCACTAAACAACTCCACAATTACTGAATCAGACCTGGATAACAAAAAGTAGACTAGCAGTACACCCACCACTTCAAACTCAAAACTAAAGTATCCAGTGAACATAAAAGTCATGTTTTAATAATTTTTGGTTTTCACAGATAGTTAGAAGATCAAATCTAAAAACAAAGATAAAAAGGGTCTAGTTTTAGAATTTGATATTTTAACCTTGTGAAATCAGAAAAATAATTTGTCTATGAAAAGGTTTAGATCTTAAGTTTTATAAAACCACAAAAGGATTTGCACAAATGAGAACATAACATAATTAAATATTATTTCAAAGTATATATAAGTTTCAAATAAAAATTTAGTTTTTAAATCAGATCTACTAAACATGTTATAACATGTTTAGATAGATCAGCATGAGAAAAAAATGTTTTTCAAACTAGGGTTTGCTAAAACATTTCAAAACAATCTAAAACATTAAAAAAAAAACACATACAATCAAGAAATATGACTTTTCATGTACATAAAAGGTGTAGAAATACACCTCAATTAAGATTAAAGGCAAAGTAAAAGGTTCAAGAAGTGAACTCCAATAGCCTCAAATGATCAACCCAGAAAACCTCTTAAGATCACCAAAAGCCTCTCAAGACACAAGCACATAATCTAAACACTCATCCTCACTCAAAGATTATATTATAAAATTATAGGATAAAATGTGTTTAGGAAAAAAGTTAGTTTGAAAGCTTTCAAATAAATGTGAAACATTTAAAAAAATTGAGAGAGAGGTCTGAGGAAGTTTTGGCAGAGTTTGGGTGGATTTTGAAAATTTTCTCGACTTAAAAGTCAAACCCGACGCCTTCTATTTATAGGGTGGGAGGAATGACTTAGGTAAAAGAATAATTCTATAAATAATAAGGGCAAAGAGGTAAACAACCAAGGCCATCTAAGGGCAAGGATGGCATCGCACAAAGGAGGGGCCAATCAGGGTAGATGCGTAAAAGACCACACTACTATGAGGGGTAATATGGTAAAATAACCCTCAACAGCCTATGATCTAGGAGACTCACACCTCAAGCTAACGCGTGATAAAATCTCATGGGCAACACACAAGGCCCGGATCGGTCTAAAACCAATCACACGGATCACAAATAAAATGACCCACCAAATTCCAAAATGCCGCCGTTTCATATTTATTGAACTTTAATTAAGAAACAAAAATGTATTTTTATTTTGTTTCAGTTTAAATGTTGAAATCGACATTTAAAAATTCCAAAAAATCATAAAAAATACGAAAATTAGTTTTAAAAAATCTGAAAAATTATAAAACCTAGAAACTTATAATATAAAAATATTTGAGTACAAAATACATATAGGGTGTATATATAAACTCTCACACCCATAAATAAATAACTCAACTAATAGCAGATGTCCTAAAAAGAAGAGTATTGTAACACCCCGTATTTTTTACGATTTAAATAATTATGTGAATAATTATTATTATGGGAATAAGTATGCGATTAATTATTGTTGTTGGATTAATTAAATTAAAATGCGAGAAATTAATTTGTTATTAATTCGGATTGAAATAATTATTAACTAGCGTGCCAAGGGCTAATACTTATTGTTGAGAATTATAGAATATTACTGTGTGATATGTAATATGGAATTATAATATTTGATAAATTGTCGGAAGTGAGAAATACGACAATTTGGTAATTTAAGTCTGACATGCATGTGAGTCGTGTCAGGACTAATTGAATGGAATAAAAAGAGAATTTATTTTTATTAACTCGCATGGTCATTTCGAGTGCGCCTTTGAGTCCGGGAGGGTCGAGATAGTCAAAATGGTATACCCAGGTGTTTAGTTTGGGTCCCGGGGCAATTTTAGGCCTAACCGGCGTCCCGAGAGGGCATTATGGTAAATTGTATTTTTGGGTTTAATTAATGGACGAAAATTGGGAGTTATTTTATCATCCAAGAAAAGTATTTTAGGGTTGTGAGACACAGGAAGGAAAGGACGACCATATAGGGTGTGAGGGAGAACTAAACTCTAAGAGGGAAGGCCAAATTATCCTCACCTTGCACAACCGTGACCACCAACGCGTAGATCGAGAAGAGAGGAACGCGTATATACAACCATCATCAATGGATCAGACCATCACATTCAAGGCAAGTGTTTATTAATTGCTTTCTTTTAGCAATAATCATACTCATGTTAGAATAGGTGAAATTAATCATGATTTACATGTTAATTGAGTGAAAATTGGAGATTTAAATTATGATTAAGGACTAGGTTGATTAGTGGCTGAAATTCCTTCATGTATGTAGAGAATTAATCACAGAATTGGATTATAAATTGATGAACGAATCTGGGTTGATTAGGTTCTTTAAATGAAAATTTGGAAACTAGGGTTCATATGAATTAATTTGCGGATTTTAAATAATTATGATGTTTAATGACGAATTAATGATCCTAGAATGTTTGGGATGATTTATAATCTGTTAGGTGTTGATGGGTATTGATGATGAGGCATTGTGTGTTGAATCTTAGTGGTTTTTAGGTCCAAAAATGGTAGAAAATTCTAAAATTTGGTGAAGAAGACGAAACAGTGGGTCTCACGCGAAGTGGTTCAAACGAGATGGGGATCTCGCGTGAAGTGATTCGAATGACATGTGGAAGTGGTTCGAATGACATGTCATTATGGTTCGAACGACATGTGATTCTGGCTCTAATGACATGTCATTCTGTTTCGAACGACATGTCATTTGGTTCGAGCGACAGAGGGAATTTTTGGGAATTTTCTTAGAGTCCAGTTTTGAGTTTATCGATTTATTGGAGTGAGAGAAACTTCCAAATAGGAAATTTAAATAAGACGAAATTTTTGGAAAGTATGTGAGAATAAATACTTTACTTATTTTGGTATAGAGAGAATGTACCCTGGAGATTACGAGAGAGATAGTAATCTAAATATTTATACTATACGTAGTGTTGAGGTTAAAATACGTATGAGAAGTATATATGTAGGTTGGAGAAATACCTATAAATTCTAATAGGATGTGTGTATGCCTATTATGTAATACTATTGTTAAGAGAACTAATGGGTGATAACCCGGGGGTGCAAGAATCTTACTATTAGGTGCACTAATGAGTGATAACTTAGGGGTGCAAGAACATTGTTGATTAAGTGTACTAATGGGTGATAACCCGGGGGGTACAAGGATGATTATTGTTAGGCGCACTAATAAGTGATAACTCGGGGGTGCTGAATTATTATTGATAGGTGCATTAATGGGTGCTAACCCGGGGATGCAAAATTTTATTGATAGGTGCATTAATGAGTGCTAACCCGGGGATGTAGTATTCTTTTTATAGGCGCACTAATGGGTGATAATCCGGGGGTGCTGGATTATTATTGATAGGTGCATTAATGGGTGCTAACCCGTACTTTTTTCTAAAAATAACAATGCTTTAGTAAAACGATATCACCTTTTAAAGATTTTTTTTACTAACCGGACCATTATCTCATCCAAACTAATCAAAAAGTATTTGAATTTGCATATATTCAGACATAATTTTATGATATGTACAATTTTAGTAATTTAATAGCTTTGTTATAGTTAAAAAATATTACAATATATTAAGAAGGCCTAAACGCCTTTTCACGTCTTTTTACGCCAAGGCCCGCCTAGGCTTCTAAGGCTTAAGGCTTGGCCTCCACGCCTTGACCACGCCCCGTATTTTTTAGAACCTTGACTAATTCTGAGTAAAAACAGTAAGACCTCCAGTTTATATTAAGACATTGGGAGACGAATTTTCAATTATAAAGTAATGTCAGGTTACGGATTGGACTAGTTTGATAGTAGAATAACTAGAACAGGTGCGGGTACGATAGGTGTGCACAATTAGTTGAGAGGTGAGGAACTCATGCGAGTGCACGCACTATCATGTATTTTATATTCATTGTTTAATGATATTAAACACTTTTTGTATTTTTAAACTGTTTTCACAATCGGGCTCTGACCCGTTTGCTTTCAAATCTATTTTCTTGTAAAAACATTTTAGGTGCCCAGCTATAAGGACACCAAGCGTAGGAGTTCCATTCCAGTGACGTGCTGTAGCTGCTGTGGAAGTTACAGGACCTCGATAGTAGACGCCTCCACTTTCTATCTTGACTCTACTTTAGATTTACTCATCTGTAGGTCATGTCGCCGCATTTCTTTTAGAGACGTCTTATTTATTCAGTTTCATTTCAGTGTTGGATGTAATTAATTTATAATTCAGATTTTGTACAGTTTTATTCAGTATTTTGGATTATTTCCGAGGAGTGTTCCTTCAGATTCATTATTCTTTTATCGTTATAATGTGACTGTAATGTGGTTGTGGTATCATTATTTCATAATTTAATACTTATTACATGTTAATCGGATTTAATTAAAATTGACAACTCACTTTTTAAATATTAGGTGGCTAGTAATTTTTAAAACGTTTTTGACAGTGATGCTATGAACTGAACCAACTTGATATTTTGGATTAATTTGAATAAAGGAGTAGCTACCTGGAATTTAATTAGTCGGGGTGTCACAGGTGGTATCAGAGCATTAGGTTCTACTGTCCTTAGGATTTGTACGGCTTATTATGTTTGCGCGTAGCTTTCTTTGATATAGAGCCCTATATTTTAGGATTGTTATATTCTTTTGTGTATGTTTCTCTCTTCAGCTATTTTGAGATAATAATTGCAAACTTATAAGACTTTACTCTCATTTCAGATGCCTCCACGATGTGCACAGCGAGTTCCCAGGGATGCTCAGCCCGAGCCACAACCTGCACCAGTCCAGGGCTCCTTGAATGCCGCAGAGGTTACCGCTATTGTAGCCTAAGCGGTAAATGCCTCCCTAGCAGTTGTACAGCAGGCACCGCCTCAGGTGACGGTAGTAGTGCCAGTACAGGCTCATGCATTCTCATCTGTTTGGGAACGTGTTCGTGATGCTTTTTCAGAAAGCACATCCTCCAGAGTTTGCTGGTAGCTCCGACATCGTTGTGTCCAGTCAGTGGAAGAAGGACATCCAAAGGCACTTGAGGATGTACGAGTGCACGGATGTACATAAATAGATGCTCGCTACTTTTAATCTAGTAGGATCAGCGTTGCAGTGGTGGGAGTCCATTACCACCACGGAGGAGAGAGACATTCTTTCTATTCAGGAGTTCTGGGTGCGGTTCGACCGCAAGTATTTTCCATCAGCCGTTCACACTAAAATGAGGAGGAAGTTAATGAACCTCAAGCAGGAGGGGAAGACCGTGGCAGAATATGGGGCAGAGTTTAGTAATCTCTTGAACATTGTTCCTGATGAAATTCCAACCGAGGAGAAAAAGATATAGAAGTTCATGGATGGGTTGACTTGGAGGATCCGTTAGCACTTGTTGGGAAATATCTCGTTGGCCACTTATTCTGATGTGGTTAATGCAGAACTGCTTCACTGCCAGGACCATCACTTTCACTTGTGAGAGGGTAAGCGATCAGGAGAGTCCATCCATCAAGGCAGGACAGGGGTATATGGTGCCGGCGGGGCATAATCTGCTCAGGGTCAGCACAGGCAGGGTGATGAGAGTTCCCAGTAGGGGGATTTTAAGAGGTTTAGATCTGGGGGTTTCAAAAATGTCCAGGGAGGTTTTCATCAGGGCCAGCAGGGTCAGCACAGCCATCAAGGACCGCACGGCCAGCATGGCCAATAGCAGCAGTTTCACCAGGGCCAGCACGGCCAGGGGAGGAATGGCAACGGCCACCAGGGTCGTGGGCAGCAGGGTCCGAGAGGGGGGAATTTTCCGGGGAAATGTTTCACTTGTGGAAAAATTGGCCACAAGCTCCAGGAGTGTCCTGATAGGGGCAGGGCCCCACAGCAGCAGCAACAGGGTGCTCGACATAAGCCCCAGAGACCTATGTTTCCCGCCTCCCTCCCAGCACCACCGCAGATGCTAGCCTTGCCACCCATCCCAACAGTCCCAGTCCAGCAGGGACAGCTTCAGTACGGGCGAGTTTATCAGCTCCAGCAGGCCGCAGTACCACTGGATCCACCTACTATTAAGGGTATGTTCTCTATTTAGGGGACTATGGGGCATATTTTATTTGATACGGGGGCCACAAACTATTTTATTGCCATGAGATTTGCACGCACTTTGAGGTTATTAGACACTATAGAGAGCACGATTAGTTGTATAGATTCACCGATGAGTAGGGGTTCTGTGATTTCTCTTATTTTTTGAGGTGTGGGTATAGAGATCGGGAGATTTACTTTAACTGCGGATATGTTAGTATTAGAGATGACTGAGTACGATGCGATTGTTGGTATGGATTGGCTAGTTGCGTACCGAGCCATGATTAATTGTTTCAGTAGGAGTATCATTTTTTCCATACCCGGGCAGGAGATGTTTTTAGTGGCTATGCCTCGCCCTGAGGGAGGATCGTCCACTCACTTGTACTATATAGAGGAGGAGACCTCTAAGGAAGTGGTATTACCACTCAATTCGATTACAGTTGTTAGGGAGTTTGTTGATGTATTTCAGGATATACATGGACTACCTCCTAGTAGAGAGATAGATTTTGTTATCGATTTGATGCCGGGCACTCGGCCAATTGCCCGCGCCCCTTACGGTATGGCTCCGGCGGAAATGAGAGAGCTAAGCGATCAGATAGAGCAGTTGTTGGGTCCGGGGTTTATTCGAAGGATTACTTCCCCGTGGGGTTCCCTTGTGTTGTTCGTAAAGAAGGGGGATGGATCGTTGAGGTTGTGTGTTGATTATCGGGATTTGAATAAAGTCATGATATGGAATAAGTATTCGTTGCCCCGAATCGATGACTTATTCGACCAACTGAGAGGAGCATCCTTCTTCTCAAAGATTGAATTGCGATCGGGATACCATCAGTTGCGTATCAGGGAACAGGATATCTCGAAGACTGCTTTCTTGACGAGATATGGTTCCTGTAAGTTTCGGGTTATGCCTTTTGGCTTGACCAATGCTCCAGCCGTGTTTATGGACTTGATGAATAGGGTGTTCAGAGAGTTCCTAGACCAGTTCGTCATCGTCTTTATTGATGACATTCTGGTTTACTCCCAGACAGAAGAGGAGCACGCTGAGCATTTTGAGGCAGGTTTTGCAGACACCTCGTCAGAACGAGCTATATGCAAAGTACGAAAAATATGGGGTTTGGCTGAAGGAGGTTCAATTTTTGGGGAATATCATTTCAGACCGGGGGATATCTGTTGATCCGGGGAAGGTATCCGTGGTGAGGGAGTGGGGATAGCCCACGACACCGACTGAGATCCATAGTTTCTTGGGCTTAGCAGGATACTACAGGAGGTTTATTCGGGGTTTCTCAAAGATAGCGGGTCCTTTGACACATCTGACTCGCAAAGATGTGCCATTCATCTGGAGCGATGCCTGTTAGTTGGAATTTGATGAGTTGAAGGACAAGTTGACCTCAGCGCTTGTGTTAGCATTGCCCAGATCGGGAGTTGAGTATCTAGTCTACACCGATGCGTCCTTTCTAGGACTTGGAGGTGTAATGCAACAGGAGAGTCAGGCCATAGCTTATGCTTCCCCTAATCTTAAGCCTCACGAGAAGAATTACCCCACCCACGACTTGGAGCTAGCGGCAATCGTATTCGCTCTTTGGATTTGGAGACACTATCTCCTGGGGGAGAAATTCCGATTGTTCACAGACCACAAGTCTCTACAATACCTCTTCACGCAGAAGGAACTGAATATGCGTCAATGTCGGTGGCTTGAGTTTGTGAAGGATTGTCAGTTTGATATCCAATATCACCCAGGGAAGGCTAACGTGGTAGCATACGCGTTGAGCCATATACCAGTAGATGAGGTGGCCGAGGTATGGAAAGCTAAGTGGAAGGAGTTGGGACACCAGGATGCAGTGACCCGATCATTCATGTCTGTGATGATTGTTACACCTCAGATTGTTACGAGAGTGATAAAGGCCCATGAAAAAGACTCATTTTGTCAGGGGCAGATAGTTCGATTACTAGCAGAGGGAGCCGAGTCCTATACCGTTAGTTCAGACGGGGGATTACGCTTCAATGGGAGACTCGTCGTTCCAGAAGGGGAAGACTTGCGACACGAGGTAATGACAGAGTCGCATGGCTCGTGATTCGCGGTACATGATAAGCACCCAAAAGTGTATATTTTATACCCCGAATGGACGCATTTTAGTCAATCGTTTTAATTAAAAATGACCTTATGTTCGTATTTATTTATTTCTCAGGTCAATACGCAGTTGCAGTACAAATAATGCTAAATCAGTGCAATTGCGACGTAGAAACGGTCAAAAGCGTGCATCGAAGAAATCCAAAGAGACCGCGAAGTGAGAAGTTCAATCTGAGCCTCCCCGATGTAATCCGATGACCCGAAAGAGTGCCGTGACCTAAACCCGAGCCTACACCGAGCCTAGACCATTTCTCGAGCCCGGTGTGTGTTGTGTTTGTACCTTTATTATTTTTCTAGATTTTTATTTTTAGTCATTTTAGTTTTAGGATTTATTTAGATTTATTTAGAATTTTTTAGGATTTATTTTCTATTTTTCTATTTCTTTATTTTGATTTTGATTTTTATTAGTTTTTAATTTTTAACCCTTATTTTATTTTATTAGGATTAGTTTTTCGGAATTTGTTTTCTAATTTTATTAGATTTTGAATTCTTTTATTTTAGTTTTATTTGGATTTTTTTTATAGTTTTAACAGAGTTTTATTTTATTTCTTTTTATTTTCATATTTTTATTAGTTTGAGATGTTAGTTTTTAGTTTTATTAGATTTTAAATTTTTATTTTATTTTGTTTTAGTTATATTTTTTTTTAGTGGTGTCATTTTTAGGGGTACGAATTAAACACACACACACCACTTACCAAACACTTCCTAATACACCACACACCTAACTCTCCTTACCATACACCCTACAACACCGAAGTACCCCCTATACTATTCATCATCTCCTACACCAAACACTCTCTCACCTCCATTCTTCCACCTCAACCACAAACAAAAATAAAGACCCATTGTCGTTTTCACCCCTTAGCAGCCATACCCCAAAGCCATCAGCCCCTTTTACCTCCAACCACTCCGAGACCCAACTCCACCTCTGCCCAAACCGCCGAACCCTCCTCCGCCTAGCCAAGCCCAACCGCAGCGGTCTCCGGCCACAACCTCACCCTCCGACTGGCGGACAGATCCCAGCCGACCCAGCCAATCCACATCTGCCAAACTGCCGGCTGTGAAGCCGCCCGACCCCAACCTCCGTCGTCACCCCTGTTCCATCCTAAAACCGCAAACCCATTCCACCCGGGTCAGTCAAAATCATAGCCCGAGCTCCCTAACCCGACCTCACCACCGACCCGATCTCAACTCAGACCCATTCCACCCGTGTCAAACCCGAAATCGCAGCAAACCCATTTCCTCACCCATGCTCCAAACCTCCTGCCACATTCTAAGTCTTCAACCCAAATCCTAACAATATCGGATCAAAATCCAAGCCAAAATCAAATCCCTTAAAAATCTATCCAAGCCAAATTTGATCGTGGAAAAAAAAGGGAACTCTCTCAGCACATAGACACACAGATACACAGAGAGACGAGAGACAGAAAAAAGAAAAAAAAAGAGGGTAGAAAAAATAGTCAGAAAAATACAAAAAAAATAGTTTTACGTTTAGAAAAATTTGTAGGTTCTTTTTCTACTTTTAGTTTTGTAATCCAGTTCAGTTTTGTGACGAGTTTGGAACGCGTGTTCATGCCACAATTGACTCAATGAATTATTCGTATCGTATTTCTTTCTCTTCTATTTAATTTCTTGCTGATTAATTGTGATTGTGCTGAAAATTTAATCATGTCTGGCTAAACACCCCATTCAAGGGGTGGGGTGAAACACGTATGTTAATTTAATTAATTGAACAATGGTTCAATTGATGTGTTCTAGGCAAATTAAATTGGAAAAAAATCACACATTAATTTATTTAACGAGAGTTAATAAATTAATGTTAAAAATTGATATTTGATTTTTGGATTTAACTTAGAGATAGGTTTCATTCTTGAATTCAAATATTAATCATGTGTGTGCAATTCAAAGATCCGTACATTTTTTATGAATTGATCCTAGCGGGTAGTTTGTAAAAAAGGGTATGAATCTATTTTTTTTTTATCTGTAGTGCCACTTTCTGATTTAATTGCTAAAAATAATTTTGAATTTAGGATTGTAACAAGAGTTAAATTTTAAATTTAAATATTATTTCGAACGTATCAAATGAATAATTGGAAAAATTACATTAAATTAATTACGTATAGTAATCCCATCTCTTGTCTCTTCTCATAAATTCTACACTCGGTTACGTTTTAATTTTTCGTAGTTACTTTAGTTGCGTAAAATTTCATTTCCTCCATTAAAATTCGTTTTAAAAAAATAAATATTAAAAAAAAACAAAAAGATTTTTAATAAAAATTGAAATTGCAATTTTCACAATAACGGTTTCGACGCTTGAAATTGGATTGATACCCGAATTTTCCACGATACTGAATTTTTAACAAGTTTTGTAGGTAATTTCAGGAATTTTGATACTCGAAGTTTGACAGCAGCGACATTCCAAATCATATTCAAAGGAACACAAATAAAGAGATATCAATACACCCTGGTGGGGATAAGATGTACCAAGACATGAGACGACAGTACTGGTTGAGCGGGATGAAGAGAGATATTGCCGTGTTTGTTTCTAAATGCGCCACTTGTCAGCTAGTAAAAGTGGACCATCAGAAACCGACAGGACTTCTACAGCCGTTAGAGGTTCTGATGTGGAAATGGGAGAGCATATTCTTGAACTTTATCACGGGGTTACCTATGTCACAGAGGGGTCACGACTTCATATGGGTAATTGTGGATAGGTTGACCAAAGTTGCTCATTTTCTGCCCGTGAGGACAGATTACACTACGGGACAGTATGCCCAGATTTTCATTGCGTAGATAGTGAGACTTCACGGGGTGCCTCTAAATATCGTGTTTGACCTAGACAAGATATTTGTTTCACGATTTTGGGACAGTTTCCAGGAGGCCATGGGTACGGAGTTGCGGCTGAGTACGGCGTATCACCCACAGAGTGATGGGCAAACAGAGCGGACAAATCAGATGTTGGAGGACATGTTGCGTATGTGCATCCTAGACTTTGGAGGTGGTTGGGAGCAGTACCTTCCACCGGCGGAGTTTTCTTATAATAAATCCTACTAGTTCACCGTTGGCATGGCTCCATTCGAGGCGTTGTATGGTAGACCTTGTCGTTCCCCAGCATGTTGGTTATAGGTGGGGGATAACAAACTCCTTGGGTCGGAAGTGATTCAGGACACTTTAGCAAGGATAGATATGATACGGAGTGGTATTCGGGTAGCTCAAGACCGACAAAAGAGCTATGCTGATGCCAAGAGGTTCTTCAGAGAATTCCAGGTACTGGACCAGGTGCTACTCAGAATATCTCCTATGAAGGGGATTATGTGTTTTGGGAAGAAGGGGAAACTGGCACCAAGATATGTGGGGCCATTTCCTATCATCGAGCGGATTGGGCCAGTTGCGTATAGACTTGGGTTACCGAAGCACTTGCATAGGATTCATGATGTGTAAGATATTTCCTCGCTAAGGAAATATCTTAGGGACGATTTGGCCCATACTCACATTGCTTTAGAGGACATAGATCTTCAGCATGATCGTTCCTACGATTTATGTAGTGGGGATTGCAATTTTGAGGATGGGATGTGACATCCCCCCCAATTGAATATTGGGCGATCAGTTATTTATTAAATTAAAACAGGATTCTCATTTGGTTCATTATTAGCATCACATATCGAAAACCATATTAATTACTAATCACCTAATAGTTAATTAAGAAAGTGTCAAATTTTATCTTTCATTAAACAGACAACAACATGCGAAAATAAAACAAGCTAAACCATAAACACAATCATTGTCTAAAATCATAATGAATAATAAATGACTTACTGAATAAACCATCGACTACAAAATCCAAAACCATAGTATCCAACAGCTAATAATAAATCTCAATACAAAATCTGAACTGAAATAAAATCTAAATAAGTCCTAAAGGCAACACCCCCAAAATAAAATACCGAGATAAGATTTCTAACCTAGGAATGAAATAAAAGAAGCGTCTACTCTAACTCATGCACGCATCCACATATGCTGCAGATACGTATCCCTAGAATAGATAATCAAGTCTGACGTCCCTGTGGCAGGACACCTAAAAGGTTTTGAAAATATTTGCAGAAAGGGATAGAACCCAAAACTCTTTGAAAATATTTAGCAAGTGATAAATGTTGCAGTAAATAAAATGCATGAATGTTCTTCATATTTAAGTTAGTGTCACAGTCCCTTGAGATAATTCTCACCGCTCATCTAAAGTGCACACCTAATGCTTCTTCCTAACCCTCCTAGTTATACTATCCCTTCTAAATAGCCTTGTCATGCACACTTCTCACCACACTACTCTAACCAGAGTAATCTTACCATTTTCATAAGTTATTAACTCATTAACTTAATTATCCATCTTCAATTAAGTCAATATAATATTCTCAATCTTAGATCTTTTCCTCGTCTATTATTTTACTATGCCCACTCGTATTGCCCATATAATACGATACCAAAATTTCAATCCCATATTATTTATTTAGCGTCACCAACTAATTATAAAGCTCTCAAATACTGAAATTAATTTAGATATTATTATCTATAATGTGTAATACCCCGTAATTTTATTGATTTTTATTTAAGGGATTAATTGAATTAAATGAGAATTAATTGGGAATTAATTCGGATGTAAACACTAGCGAGATGTGAGTTGGTATTTGAGTATGATGTTAAGATTAAATATTTCTGAGTATATATGGTAATATATGAGTATTGAAAATATTAAAATTGTCACGAGGCAGAAATACGATAATTTGGGAAATTTAGTTGGGACGCGCGTGTTAGTCGTGTCAGGAATGAATTTATTTAAATTAAAAAGTAAATTATATTTTTATCAATCGAATGATCATTTTGAGTGTTCCAACTCGTCCAGAAGGGTCGAAATAGTCAGAAAACACTAGCCCGGGGTTTAGTTTGGGTCCCGGGGCATTTTTAGTCCAAACCGGCAACCTAGTAGGGCATTTTGATAATTTTAAAAATTGAGGAATTAAAACCCACGAATTTTAGAGGTTAATTAGATATTATTTGAGAGGCCACTAAGGCCATTACCAGCAAAAGATAAGAGAGTGGGCTACGGGGGTTTTGAGAGAAGTTAGGAAGAGGGTAAAAGAGGTTCCAAACCAAATCATCTCCCATTACCAGAAATTTGAAAGGATTTGTGACCGGAAAGTATAGAGAGAGCCAACCTTGATCATCAACAACGAACCAGAACATCGAATTTAAGGCAAGTGATTTGATGTCATTAATTGCAATGAATATTTCCTCCATGTTTAGTGTAGAAACCTTATATGCATTGAAAATTTTGGTGGAAAACCCAATGGGATTGTTGTAGAAACTCTTAATTTTGGTTAGCAATTGCATGTAGAATGATTTTGGACGAAATTGGTACCCTAAAACTTAACTTTGATGATTTAAAAATGGATTATGATGAGTATTTAGGTACAATAAAATTATGGGTTCATGTTCATAGGGTTTGGGGCAAAATTTGGGGATTTATGATAATTGCATATTGATCTAGAGGATTTGATCCCAAAAATATATTAAGAAGTGACCTAGGAGGACTTAGAGTAGTTTAAAAACATTAAAACGTTATTGGGATGATCTTAGGATGGATTTAGAGAGGAGAAAAATGAAGAAAAACGAGTTGGGAAATTTCTGGGCATTTTCTGCCATCTGGTTAGAAGACCTGCCCAGGTCGTTCAAACGACCTCGTTCGAACGAGAATTCTAACGTGATGATAGTACCCCTTCTAAAGAGTTCATTCGAAGACTTCGTTCGAATGACACTCGTTCGAACAACCTCGTTCGAACGAGATTTCTAACGAGTTGACACAATGGCCTTTTTAGGCCTGATTTT
This sequence comes from Sambucus nigra, assembly GCA_949130495.1. Lineage (NCBI taxonomy): Eukaryota > Viridiplantae > Streptophyta > Magnoliopsida > Dipsacales > Adoxaceae > Sambucus > Sambucus nigra. The sequence continues at coordinate 515,530,063 of OX422217.1, read as the reverse complement.
ATTTCGAACTCCAGTAGACTTATTTAATTGAGTGTTAACCTTCCCTTGTTAACTAGTGGGTATAGTTGTGAGATTGGAGTACACTGAGGATTAAAAGTTAGAATTTTGTAGTGAACCGGATGACATCTATGGGTTAGGAAATAAGTACTTAAAATTGCGACGTGTGAAGGGTTGATAAATTTTAATGTATATTATTCGGGGATTTGTAAACGTGCAACATTTAATGATGGTATAGGAATGTAAAATATACCTCTATTGATATTATAAGATATCTAAGATGTGTGAATTCTTAGTATATGTGGTTATCTGTGTATAACATAGTTACCATACTTGCTATCACGGGAGGTCGGCGTTCGATTAGGGCCATCTAATCTTTGTGTGCCTACGAGGGGGATTTAGATTGGTACCTCGAGGACATAGGTCAGAGAATGACTTATTGAGGAGTTAATAAGTCTACTGATCATGGGAGCATAGGTATGTGCGTGACCCATGTGATGTGAACTATGTTCGCCTCCATTATGTGTGTTTGTTACTTGTCGAAACGGTTCCTGAGAGATTCGGAATACGTGATCCTTATGTGCATGATGTACCGGGATTTGATAGCAGAGTATGTGAGCACCGCAGCTTAGCCTAGGGGTGCCATTATTGTATATTTGTGATGAGATTAATATACTGATAATTGAGATGAGTCGTTTATTAAAGTGTAAGTGTGAATAATTGTAACATTTTTAGTAGAGTTAAAGATGGAGAAATTCTTATAAATTATTATAACTAATCACTGTTCTAAAAAACCCGCCTAGGCTTAAGGCTTGGGAGAAACGTCCCGCCTTAAGTTTTTTACGCCTTATTCTTGGTAAAACCCTTAAGGCGTACTTTTTTCTAAAAATAACAATGCTTTAGTAAAACGATATCACCTTTTAAAGATTTTTTTTACTAACCGGACCATTATCTCATCCAAACTAATCAAATAGTATTTGAATTTGCATATATTCAGACATATTTTTATGATATGTACAATTTTAGTATTTTAATAGCTTTGTTATAGTTAAAAAATATTACAATATATTAAGAAGGCCTAAACGCCTTTTCACGTCTTTTTACGCCAAGGCCCGCCTAGGCTTCTAAGGCTTAAGGCTTGGCCTCCACGCCTTGACCACGCCCCGTGTTTTTTAGAACCTTGACTAATTCTGAGTAAAAACAGTAAGACCTCCAGTTTATATTAAGACATTGGGAGACGAATTTTCAATTATAAAGTAATGTCAGGTTACGGATTGGACTAGTTTGATAGTAGAATAACTAGAACAGGTACGGGTACGATAGGTGTGCTCAATTAGTTAAGAGGTGAGGAACTCATGTGAGTGCACGCACCATGATGTATTTTATATTCACTGTTTAATGATATTAAACACTTGCTGTATTTTTAAACTATTTTCACAATCGGGCTCTAAACTGTTTGCTTTCAAATCTATTTTCTTGTAAAAGGATTTTAGGTGGCCAGCTATAAGGACACCAAGCTTAGGAGTTCTATTCCAGTGACGTGCTGTAGCTGTTGTGGAAGTTACAGGACCTCGATAGTAGACGCCTGCACTTTCTATCTTGACTCTACTTTAGATTTACTCATCTGTAGGGCATGCCACCCCATTTCTTTTAGAGACATCTTATTATTCAGTTTCATTTCAGTGTTGGATGTAATTAATTTATGATTTAGACTTTGTACAGTTTTATTCAGTATTTCAGATTATTTCTGAGGAGTGTTCCATCAGATTCATTATTCCTTTATCATTATAATGTGACTGTAATGTGGTTGTGGTATCATTATTTCATAATTTAATACTTATTGCATGTTAATCGGATTTAATTAAAATTGACAACTCACTTTTTAAATATTAGGTGGCTAGTAATTTTTAAAACGTTTTCGACAGTGATGCTATGAACTGAACCAACTTGGCATTTTGTATTAATTTGAATAAAGGAGTAGCTACCCGGTATTTAATTAGTCGGGGTGTCACAGGTGGTATCAGAGCATCAGGTTCTAGTGTCCTTATGATCTGTACGGCTTGTTATGTTTCCGCGTAGCTTTCTTTGATATAGAGCCCTATATTTTAGTATTGTTGTATTCTTTTGTGTATGTTTAGCTCTTCAGCTATTTTGAGATAATAATTGCGAATTTATAAGACTTTACTCTCATTTCAGATGCCTCCATGATGAGCACAGCGAGTTCCCAGGGATGCTCAGCCCGAGCCACAACTTGCACCAGTCCAAGGCTTCTTGAATGCCGCAGAGGTTGCCGCTATTATAGTCCAAGCGGTAAATGCCTCCCTAGCAGTTGTGCAGCAGGCACCGCCTCAGGCGTCGGTAGCTCATGCATTCCCGTCTGTTTGGGAACGTGTTCGTGATGCTTTTCAGAAAGCACACCCTTCGAAGTTTGCAGGTAGCTCCGACGTCGTTGTGTCCAATCAGTGGAAAGAGGACATCCAAAGGCACTTGAGGATGTACGAGTGCACGGATGTACATAAATAGATACTGGCTACTTTTAATCCAGTAGGATCAGCATTGCAGTGGTGGGAGTTCGTTACCACCATGGAGGAGAGAGAGATTCTTTCTATTCAGGAGTTATGGGTGCGGTTCGACCGCAAGTATTTCCCATCAGCCGTTCACACCAAAATGAGGAGGAGGTTAATGAACCTCAAGTAGGATGGGAAGACCGTGGCAGAATATGGGGCAGAGTTTAGTAATCTCTTGAACATTGTTCCTGATGAAATTCCAACCGAGGAGAAAAAGATACAAAAGTTCATGGATGGGTTGATATGGAGGATCCGTTAGGACTTGTTGGGAAATCTCTCGTTGGCCACTTATTCTGATGTGGTTAACGCAGCACTACTTCACTGCCAGGACCACCACTTTCACTTGTCAGAGGGTAAGCGATCAGGAGAGTTCAGCCATCAGGGAAGGACGTGGGTAAATGGTGCCGGTGGGGCACAATCTGCTCAGGGTCAGCACAGGCAGGGTGATGAGAGTTCCCAGCAGGGGGATTTTAAGAGGTTTAGATCTGGGGGTTTAAAAAATGGTCAGGGAGGTTTTCGTCAGGGCCAGCAGGGTCAGTACGGCCATCAGGGATAGCACGGCCAGCATGGACAACAACAGCAGTTTCACCAAGGCCAGCACAACCAGGGGAGGAATGGCAACTGCCACCAGGGTCGTGGGCAGCAGGGTCCGAGAGGTGGGAATTTTTGGGGGAAATGTTTCACTTGTGGAAAAATTGGCCACAAGCGCCAGGAGTGTCCTGATAGGGGCAGGGCCCCACAGCAGCAGAAGGGTGCTCGACATGAGCCCTAGAGACCTATGTTTCCCGCCGCCCTCCCAACACCACCGCAGATGCCAGCCTTGCCACCCATCCCAGTAGTCCTAGTCCAGTAGGGGCAGCTTCAGTACGGTCGAGTTTATCAGCTCCAGCAGGCCGCAGTCCCACAGGATCCACCTGTTATTGAGGGTATGTTCTCTATTCAGGGACTATGGGGCGTATTTTATTTGACATGGGGGCCACACACTGTTTCATTGCCACGAGATTTACATGCACTTTAGGGTTGTTAGACACTGCAGAGAGCACGATTACTTGCGTAGATTCACCGTTGAGTAGTGGTTATGTGATTTCTCTTATTTTTAGAGGTGTGGGTATAGAGATCGGGAGATTTACTTTACCTGCGAATATGTTAGTATTGGAGATAACTGAGTACGATGCGATTGTTGGTATGGATTGGCTAGTTGTGTACCAAGCCCTGATTGATTGTTTCAGTAGGAGTGTCATTTTTGCCATACCTGGGCAGGATATGTTTTTAGTGGCGACGCCTCTCCCTGAGGGAGGATCGTCCACTCACTTGTACTATATAGAGGAGGAGACCTCTAAGGAAGTGGTATTACCACTCGATTCTATTCCAGTTGTTAGGGAGTTTGTTGATGTATTTCAGGATATACCTGGACTACCTCCTAGTAGAGAGATAGATTTTGTTATCGATTTGACACCGAGCACTAGGCCAATTGCCCGCTCCCCTTACCGTATGGCTCTAGAGGAAATGAGAGAGCTAAGCGATCAAATAGAGCAGTTGTTGGGTCAGGGGTTTATTCGAAGAAGTACTTCGCCATGTGGTGCCCCTGTGTTATTCGTAAAGAATAGGGATGGATCATTAAGGTTTTGTGTAGATTATCGGGAGTTGAATAAAGTCACGATTCGGAATAAGTATCCGTTGCCCCGAATCGATGACTTATTCGACTAGCTGAGAGGAGCTTCCTTCTTCTCAAAGATTGACTTGGGATCAGGATACCATCAGTTGCGTATCAGGGAACAGGATGTCTCGAAGACTGCTTTCTTTACGGGATATGGTTCCTACGAGTTTCGGGTTATGCCTTTTGGCTTGACCAACGCTCCAAATGTGTTTATGAACTTGATGAATAGGGTGTTCAGAGAGTTCCTAGACCAGTTTGTCATCGTCTTTATTGATGACATTTTGGTTTACTCCCAGACAAAAGAGGATCACGCTGAGCATTTGAGGAAGGTTTTACAGACACTGCGTCAGAACGAGCTATATGCAAAGTACAAAAAATGTGGGTTTTGGCTGAAGGAGGTTCAATTTTTGGGGCATATCATTTCAGACCGGAGGATATCTGTTGATTCGGGGAAGGTATTCGCGGTGAGGGAGTGGGGATAGACCACGACACCGATTGAGATCCGTAGTTTCTTGGGCTTATCAGGATACTACAGGAGGTTTATTCGGGGTTTCTCAAATATATCGGGTCCTTTGACACATCTGACTCGCAAAGGTGTGCCATTCATCTGGAGCGATGTCTGTCAGTTGGAATTCGATGAGTTGAAGGAAAAGTTGACCTCAGCGCCTGTGTTAGCATTGCCCAGACCGGGAGTTGAGTATCTAGTCTACACCAATGCATCCTTACAAGGACTTAGAGGTGTACTGCAACAGGAGAGTCAAGCCATAGCTTATGCTTCCCGTAATCTTAAGCCTAACGAGAAGAATTACCCCACCCACGACTTGGAGCTAGCGACATCCGTATTCGCTCTTCGTATTTGGAGACACTATCTCCTGGGGGAGAAATTCCGGTTGATCACAGACCACATGTCTCTACAATACCTCTTCACGCAGAAGGAACTAAATATGCGTCAATGTCGGTGGCTTGAGTTTGTGAAGGATTTTCAGTTTGATATCCAATATCATCCAGGGAAGGCTAATGTGGTAGCAGAGCGTTGAGCCGTAGGCCAGTAGATGAGGTGGCCGAGGTATGGAACGCTAAGTGGAAGGAGTTGGGACACCAGGATGCAGTGGCCCGATCATTCATGTCTGTGATGACTGTTACACCTCAGATTGTTAAGAGAGTGATAAAGGCCCAGGCAAAAGACTCGTTCTATCAGGAGCAGATAGTTCGATTACTAGCAGAGGGAGCCGAGTCCTATATCGTTAGTTCAGAAGGGGGATTACGCTTCAATGGGAGAGTGGTCATTTCGGAAGGGGAAGACTTGCGACACGAGGTAATGACAGAGTCACACGACTCGCGATTTGCGGTACACCCTGGTGGGGATAAGATGTACCAAGACATGAGACGACAGTACTGGTGGAGCAGGATGAAGGGAGATATTGCCGTGTTTATTTCTAAATGCGTCACTTGTCAGCTAGTAAAGGTGGACCATCAGAAATCGGCAGGACTTCTACAGCCGTTAGAGGTTCCGATGTGAAAATGGGAGAGCATATCCATGGACTTTATCATGGGGTTACCTACGTCACAGAGGGGTCACGACTCCGTATGGGTAATTGTGGATAGGTTGACCAAAGTTGCTCATTTTCTGCCCATGAGGACAGACTACAATACGGGACAGTATGCCCAGATTTTCATTGCGGAGATAGTGACACTTCACAGGGTGCCTCTAAATATCGTGTTTGATCGAGACAAGATATTTGTTTCACGATTTTAGGAGAGTTTCCAGAAAGCCATGGGTACGGAGTTGAGGGTGAGTACGGCGTATCACCCGCAGACTGATGGGCAAACAGAATGGACAAATCAGATGTTGGAGGACATGTTGCGTATGTGCATCCTGGACTTTGGAGGTGGTTTGGAGCAGTACCTTCCACTGGTGGAGTTTTCTTATAATAAGTCCTAACAGTTCACCGTTGGCATGGCTCCATTCAAGGCGTTGTATGGTAGATCTTGTCGTTCCCCATCATGTTGGTTAGAGGTTGGAGATAACAAACTCCTTGGGCCGAAAGTGATTCAGGACACTTCGGCAAGGATCGATATGATATGGAGCCGTATTCGGGTAGCTCAGGACCGACAAAAGAGCTATGCTGATGCCAAGAGGTTCTTCAGAGAATTCCAGGTAGGGGACCAGGTGCTACTCAGAGTATCTCCTATGAAGGGGATTATGCGTTTTGGGAAGAGGGGAAACTGGCACCAAGATATGTGGGGCCATTTCCTATCATCGAGCGGATTGGGCCAGTTGCGTATAGGCTTGGGTTACCGGAGCACCTGCATAGGATTCATGATGTGTTCCATATTTCCTCGCTAAGGAAATATCTTAGGGACGATTTGTCCCATACTCACATTGCTTTAGAGGATATAGATCTTCAGCCTGATAGTTCCTACGAGGAGGGGCCGATTTCTATTCTGGACCACAGCAAGAGGAAACTGAGGTCAAAGATAGTACCATTAGTACGCGTGCAGTGGCGACATCATAATGCCGAGGAGTCCACATGGGAGCGCGAGGATGAGACGCGCGAACGTTATCCAGAGCTATTTTTACCAGGTATTCTTTACTACCGAATTTTGGGATGAAATTTTGTTATTAGGGGGGAGTATGTAATACCTCGTAATTTTATTGATTTTTATTTAAGGGATTAATTGAATTAAATGAGAATTAATTGGGAATTAAACCGGATGTAAATACTAGCGAGACGTGAGTTGGTATTTGAGTATGATGTTAAAATTAAATATTTCTGAGTATATATGGTAATATATGAGTATTGAAAATATTAAAATTGTCACGAGGTAGAAATACGACAATTTGGGAAATTTAGTTGGGTCGCGCGTGTCAGTCGCGTCAGGAATGAATTTATTTAAATTAAAAAGTAAATTATATTTTTATCAACCGAATGATCATTTTGAGTGCGCCAACGCATCCGGAAGGGTCGAAATAGTCAGAAAACACTAGCGGGGGGTTTAGTTTGGGTCCCGGGGCATTTTTAGGCCAAACCGACAACCTAATAGGGTATTTTGGTAATTTTAAAAATTGAGGAATTAAAACCAGCGAAGTTTAGAGGTTAATTAGATATTATTTGAGAGGCCACTAAAGCCATTACCAACAAAAGATAAGAGAGTGAGCTACGGGGGTTTTGAGAGAAGTTAGAAAGAGGGTAAAAGAGGTTCCAAACCAAATCATCTCCTATCACCAGAAATTTGAAAGGATTTGTGACCGGAAAGAATAGAGAGAGCCAACCTTGATCATCAACAACGAACCAGAACATCGGATTTAAGGCAAGTGATTTGATGTCATTAATTGCAATGAATATTTCCTCCATGTTTAGTGTAGAAACCTTATATGCTTTGAAAGTTTTGGTGGAAAACCCAATGGGATTGTTGTAGAAACTCTTAATTTTAGTTAGGAATTGCATGTAGAATGATTTTGGACGAAATTGGTACCCTAAAACTTAACTTTGATGATTTAAAAATGGATTTTTGATGAGTATTTAGGTACAATAAAATTCTGGGTTCATGTTCATAGGGTTTGGGGCAAAATTTGGGGATTTATGATAATTGCATGTTGATCTAGAGGATTTGATCCCAAAAATATATTAAGAAGCGACCTAGGAGGACTTAGAGTAGTTTAAAAACATTAAAATGTTATTGGGATGATCTTAGGATGGATTTAGAGAGGAGAAAAATGAAGAAAAACGAGTTGGGAAATTTCTGGGCATTTTCTGCCATCTGATTAGAAGACCTGCCCAGGTCGTTCGAACGACCTCGTTCGAACGAGACTTCTAACGTGATGATATTACCCCTTCTAGAGAGTTCATTCGAAGACTTCGTTCGAATGACACTCGTTCGAACAACCTCGTTCGGACGAGATTTCTAACGAGTTGACACAATGGCCTTTTTAGGCCTGATTTTATTTCGAACTCCAGTAGACTTATTTAATTGAGTGTTAACCTTCCCTTATTAACTAGTGGGTATAGTTGTGAGATTGGAGTACACTGAGGATTAAAACTTAGAATTGTGTAGTGAACCGGATGACATCTATGGGTTAGGAAATAAGTACTTAAAATTGCGACGTGAGAAGGGTTGACAACTTTTAATGTATATTATTCGGGGATTTGTAAACATGCAACATTTAATGATGGTATAGGAATATAAAATATACCTCTATTGATATTATAAGATATCTAAGATGTGTGAATTCTTAGTATACGTGGTTATCTGTGTATAACATACTTACCATACTTGCTATCACGGGAGGTCGGCGTTCGATCAGGGCCATCTAATCTTTGTGTGCCTACGGGGGGGATTTAGATTGGTACCTCGAGGACATAGGTCAAAGAATGACTTATTGAGGAGTTAATAAGTCTAATGATCATGGGAGCGTAGGTATGTGCGTGACCCATGTGATGTGAACTATGTTCGCCTCCATTATGTGTGTTTGTTACTTGTCAAAACGGTTCCTGAGAGATTCGGAATACGTGATCCTTATGTACATGATGTACCGGGATTTGATAGCAGAGTATGTGAGCACCGCAGCTTAGCCTAGGGGTGCCATTATTTTATATTTGTGATGAGATTAATATACTGATAATTGAGATGAATCGTTTATTAAAGTGTAAGTGTGAATACTTGTCACATTTTTAGTAGAGTTAAAGATGGAGAAATTCTTATAAATTATTATAACTAATTCTGAGTAAAAACAGTAAGACCTCTATTTTATATTAAGACATTGGGAGATGAATTTTGAATTGTAAAGTAATGTCAGGTTACGGATTGGACTAGTTTGATAGTAGAATAACTAGAACAGGTACGAGTACGATAGGTGTGCACAATTAGTTAAGAGGTGAGGAACTCATGTGAGTGCACGCACCATGATGTATTTTATATTCACTGTTTAATGATATTAAACACTTGCTGTATTTTTAAACTATTTTCACAATCGGGATCTAAACCGTTTGCTTTCAAATCTATTTTCTTGTAAAAGGATTTTAGGTGCCCAGCTATAAGGACACCAAGCTTAGGAGTTCCATTCCAGTGACGTGCTGTAGTTGTTGTGGTTGTTACAGGACCTCGATAGTAGACCCCTCCTCTTTCTATCTTGACTCGACTTTAGATTTACTCATCCGTAGGGCATGTCACCCCATTTCTTTTAGAGACATCTTATTATTCAGTTTCATTTCACTGTTGGATGTAATTAATTTATGATTCAGACTTTGTACAGTTTTATTCAGTATTTCATATTATTTCCGAGGAGTGTTCCATCAAATTCATTATTCCTTTATCATTATAATGTGACTGTAATGTGGTTGTGGTATCATTATTTCATAATTTAATACTTATTGCATGTTAATCAGATTTAATTAAAATTGACAACTCACATTTTTAATATTAGGTGGCTTGTAATTTTTAAACGTTTTCGACAGTGATGCTATGAACTGAACCAACTTGGCATTTTGTATTAATTTGAATAAAGGAGTAGCTATCCGGTATTTAATTAGTCGGGGTGTCACATAATGTCTACTAGAGAACCCATAGTAGAATAAATCACACGTGTGATTATATATATATGGAATCCCTAGGTCGAGACTTGCGATGGGGGCTACTCTGCTATCAAGTCCTGGTACATCACGTACTAAATAAGGACATCGCTTCCAATATCACCCTCGAACCATAAATCAAAACATACATATTGGAGGCGAACATAGTTCCAAGTCTTTGGGTCACGAACACACCAAACGTTCTCAATTGACCGTCAAAACTATCATACACTCAAATAGAATGTACGTAGGTTCTATGCTCTAGGGCACAAATCAATATCCCCCCAACGGGCACATCAGGATAGGATTGTCCATGACACGGATCCTCCTGTGATAGGAAGTAGCCTAGATATGTTTACACATAATCAATCATCCAATAGTTAATCACACAACCTATACATATATAGTTATATATAATATACATACAGGTATGCACTCAAACTATAGAATTTATCTCATACGTAGTATATATGTAGCACCCGAATATCCTACGTATTCTTAATTCACTATTTGACTACTGATCGTATTTTCCCAAGCATTTCCCCCCACTCCTCGAAAAGTCCTAGCCACTCCATTATATTATCTCATTCGTTAAAATATGATGCCAGGACACATCCACTTGTATGGTTGATTAAGTCCTATGAATTTCATTTCCCTTACTTTGTTTATAAAATCGACCACTAATTAATTTTCACCTCGTAATAACTTCCCTCTTACATTCCCAATTCTCACCGAGGTAAAATAAACCAATACAATATTTTCAACAGGTTTCCTATCCCTTATAATTAATAATTTACCTTATAACCCCTCCATTTTAACCCTAAATTTCCCTCGAAAAAATTAGACCCCCCGAACTGGTTCGCTGTACTTGAGTCGCGGCTCTTCTTCTTCGCGATGATGTTTCCACCATTTTTAAACCCTTAAGCTTTTATTCATCAAACCCAGAACTCCAAAAATACTTCCCATCATATTTCTACTCTCAACACAAGTTCTAATAATCCTACTAATCATCAAACATAATTAATTTATAGCTTTCCCCAATTTTTTTTGAATCGGGTTTATAATAATTTATACAAATCTCATCCTCGATTCAATCCTATGAACCCAAATTACACGAATTTAATCTATAGGTATCCAATAAAAAATAGACTCTAACAATCCTATATCATAATCCGTCATCAATTTAGTGATTAATCTACACGATTTATTCCAATCCAATTTCATATCAAAACGCTCCCAAAAACGGATTTTCAATTACACCACTATGATATGAATTGATTTTCACAGATTTATATTGAAAGGAAGAGTAACCACTTGCCTTTATTGATTCGTAGGGTTTGATCCTTTAACATAGACGACGATTCAACGAAGAACGCCCTCAATCCTTCTTGCTTTGGCTCCTAAAAACCACCCTACTTGCTCCCTCTTTTCTTCTTTGCAGCTCTAGGGTTTTTCTAAAGGAGTTATGACAGCTCCTAATTCCTTAAATTAGGTTAAATTATTACAATCCAATATTTAGACTAATGGGCCAAGTCCAAATGACCCAAACATCTCCGTGTGAGCCCGACTATGTCTAAAGATGTCTTGAGACCTAACTACTACCCCGGGTACTCTTTTTCGACTATATCAATCTATTCAGAATCAACCGTGACCTCTAAATTATCATATGAGATAATCAATATAGCTTATCTTTTTTCACTTCAAAACATGTTCCACATGAAAATAAATATCAACTTGAATTAATTAAATCTAAATCACCGAATTAAATAAATTCTCCAAATTAAAATTAAATTCTCCAAATTAAATAAATTTCCCAAATTAAAATAAATTCTCCAAATCAATAATTTAATTTACATTTCTGTATCCTCAGAAATATGGGGTGTTACATAATTGTCCCCTTACAAAGGAATTTCGTCCTCGAAATTCGAATAAGTCTATTACTCCAAATCCCAAATATACCCTTATTCACCTACCCTCTAAGACCGCCACATAAATTCCTACCCCTTCTACTCGTGGATTGTGTTAAAATTAAATTAGTTACCCAGGGCACCCATACACCCCATACCCATGTTTCTCACAACATAAATGCTAACCATCTCCACTAGCCTTACATCGTAATATAACTTTCAACTCACAGTTATAACTACATAAATGTATAAAAACTAAGGTACCAAACCCATGTCCTAGTGACCAAACATCTCCTAACTTCCAATTTTTCACTAAGTTTCATGCGTGGGACGTCTTGCAAGCGAAATCCAAATAAGGAATCACTTTGATACACTACTACCCAACATTATCGATCATTGAGATCCGTTAGGCCCTATGTCCATAACACGTACCCCCAAATTCCCGTCTCTTGACATAAGAGTATACTCATCCACTATCATGTTACAAAAGCCAACATACAATACGACGCCCTTACTACCACTAGTTTCTTAGCCCGAATGAATCGCGAGCTATACCTCTCCTCTCGATAATAAGCCTATCCACCCAGAATCCTATTAGTAAACGTCCCTACTCCTCGGGATTAAATATAATAATACAAACACTTTCTTATAAGTATTATACAACATACGATAACATATATAAATGTATATTTAGATTAGAGCCTCTTTCAGGTGATAACTAACACAAGCAAATCATACCCTAAAATAGTGAACACAAAGTCTCAACATACTATATACAATATCCCAAACATTCCAGCATAATTATCACTAACATCTCGTTCGTAACATACTTATCTCAAGCTAAGCTCCGCACTCTCGGCGTGGATATATCATACAAGTATTCTCGATTACCCCATAAATTGTAATTTAATTCTTCTCGATATTTCCCCATCCATCAACTTGTGGTGCAAAAGTTTTCTTATTTCTTCCTTCGCATCACTAGCTGGCTCAACTGGCCATATATCGTAATAGCTCTTAGCTTAAAATGTTTCCTCTACACGTTCAATAATTTAACATTTAAAACCGATGCACCAACATCCAACAACGTCTGAATACTCCCAACGTTTATTAAGGTCCATGCGTACAACATCCTGCAATGAAACTCAAACGAACTTCCCCCAATGCAATACTCCCTAGCATTGTCGATCATTGTAATTTGTGGATCCAAAACACATAGCTGAGATATCACCAATTCTATCTCTCGACACATAAATCAAATCATCCATACCCATGTCTCTCAAGGCATCACACAATACGATGGTTTCACTATCATTAGGTTCTCATCATGTAAACAACAATGAGCTAAAAAGTTTTCGCTCTATGGTAAATCCGATATACCCTGAATCACATTAGTAAAAGTCCCTACGCACCGGGATCCAATGTAACTAGACAACCTCACTCTTTGAAGTCTACTTCCTAAAAATATCCCCGCGAGCTCAACCTTCTTTTAAGTGAGACATCGCAAAAAATATATATTTTGCCCCGGCACAGCGAACACGATAGTTTTGCCCACCATCGCTTAAAATTTTGTACCTAGGATAAAACCATACCTCGAATATCACCTCTCAAAAGTGTCCAAACCTTCTCCCCTGTAGATGGAACTAAAGAGAGCCCTGCTAACTCAACGGTGAATATGTATACAACTATAGTGATATTAACAATACCTCTACTAAACCCGTTTCTCATGTGAATATAGTACTAATAAATTACTGTGACTAGCTCGTGTCACATTAAACATACCCCATTCACCCTGAGATAAAACTCATACATTCAATTGCCAATAATATTGGCAGTTCAAATGGTTCCTGGACGTAACACCCCACCGAACCAAAAACTTCTTATAATTAATGCCCTGACTAGGCATCTCATTCCTATCCCTCAATTGCTGTAGACAAGATCAACACATGTGTTCCTACTCTTCACCCATAAGAAACCTGTCTATCCCATATGCCTCACCCGATCATCGGGTCCCTAAATGTAACTCTAATGTCGAGACTGATCCATGATTTACTGCAATGGTTGTACATCCAGGTTCTCATCTTGTAGTTGCCCACTGCTTCATTTCTAGAAAGACTTCTTCCTGTGGATCGTCTCTCCATAACGGAGACAACTTCCATAGAACCCCTTGTCTTTGGTCTTGGCTCTACTGGTCTCCCCTGCCCTTCCCTTGGCTCTGACGACCCTAAATAATGGAATGCTTCTTTTGCTGAGGACTGGTCCTAACTAAAACCACCATTCTCGGGTTGTAAAAATTTTGAACCTAATTCTCATAGCCCGATTCCTATGCAGAAAATCTCACTCCTTCGGAAGTTATGCCCCATTGGTACCATTTCCATCTACTTCCTAGTCTGAGTGTCCTCACTTTCTTATGTGGACATGTTCAATACAGGTGGCCCTATACTCCACACATAAGAAACTTTGCTATGTCTTCCCCTTGTCTCCGGCCCCACTGGCCATGTTACGGTTTCCTCTCGGACCCAGTAGTCTTGTCCCCAATTGCTACCCCCATTATCCTTTTAGCTCTGCTAGACTTATGGGACTCATTACTGGACTCAATGGCCCTGACTGAATCCACCATCACTTGGTAGGAATTTACCTGATCAGAATCATATAACTCGGTCCTTTACTGGGTATACCCCCTGTAGTACTTCACTTAACATCGTTTAATCTAGTACTCCACTTCAGCTGGATTCTCTAAACCTCTTGGCTCCCTTCTCATGAAAGCGTTGATATAAATTTATAAACTTATGACCTTGATGACATCGACTCTAGTCATCCTATCCGAATCTCCCATTCATGCTTGTGTATTCTATTGATGAGTCCATTATCAAATTATGGACCCCTTTATTTTCTTCGCATTCCCTTATTCGAGTATGAAATTCTTTAAACAAGTCAGCTTATCTCTAGTGATCGATCTTCATCTGACCCACAAATGAATATTTTTGAAACTCCATTTGCATCTCTGTCTAAATAGCATATGGAAGGTCTTATGATTTACTTGCACCCAAATTTCTCGTTTAATTCCACATACACATCTTATATGTGGTGACTGACTCTCATCACTTTATGATGCTCCGATTAGCTAAAACTTTTGCTCAAAATTTAATCTTGGGTGTCATTGCACTCCATGCTACACAATTAACTTTAGATTATCACCCTCCATTAACCATCACACTTCCTGTCTTCCCCGTATCCTTATAAGTGTCTCGTCAAAAGAGTCCTTCCTACTCCCCACCCCTTGTCGACTACATTGGGTGAGTCTGAAATTTGCATCATCGTCATCTATGACAGTGCTTGGGGAAGTGACTAGTCACGTATAATTATCCTATAGTCATTTTAGTGAACAATACTCGTGGTGACACCTATCTCAATCAGCGGTCATAAAAATACTCTATGTCTTCTGCCTCTCCTCTCCACCTGCAGTCCTTCCAACAGCTTTCGCTGGTCGTACTATATTATTCGGTGCATGAAGCCCAACCGAACTCATATATGGATCACATCAACTATACGTAATAAAAGAGGAACGTAAATGCACGTGCTTGAAAGAATACAACAATCCTATCATATGGCTCTACATTGAAGAACGCTAAACTGAAACATTAAAAAGATGCACAGATCCTAAGGACACTAGAACCTGATGCTGTGATACCATCTGTGATACCCTGCCCAATTAAATATCGGGTGATCAGTCATTTATTAAACTAAGACAATAATCTTATTTGGTTCATTCTTAGAATCATTTGTCGAAAACCATATTAATTACTAATCACCTAATAATTAATTAAGCCAGGGTCAAATTTTATCTTTCATTAAACAGACAACAACATGAAAAAATAAAATAATCTACACCATAAACACAACCATTGTCTAAAATGATACTGAATAATAAATGACTTGCTGAATAAACCATCGTCTACAAAATCCAAAACCAAAGAATCCAACACCTAATAATAAATCTCAATACAAAATCGAAACTAAAATAAAATCTGAATTAGTCCTGAAGGCAACACATCCAAAATAAAATACTGCGATAAGATTCCTAATCTAGGAATGAAATAAAAAAAGTGTCTACTAAAACTCCTCCATGCATCCACATATGCCTTAGATACGTATCCCTAGAATAGATAATCAAGTATGGCATCCATGTGGTTGAATACCTAAAAGGTTTTGAAGATATTTGCAGCAAGGGTTAGAACCCAAAACATTTTGAAAATATTTATCAAATGATTAATGTTGAAGTAAATAAATGCATGAATGCTCTTCATATTTAAGTTAGTGTTTCACTCCCTTGATATAATTCTCACCCCTCATCTAAAATGAACACCTAACGCTTCTTCCTAACCCTCTTAATTGCACTACCCCATCAAACTAGCCTTGTCATGCATACTTCTCACCGCACTACTCCAACCAGAGTAATCTAACCATTTCCATAAGTTATTTATCTCACTAACTTAATTATTGATCTTTAATCAAGTCTATATAATATTCCCAGTCTTAGACCTTTCCCCCGTCTAATATTTTACTATGCCCACCTATATTGCCAATACAATACGATACCAAATTTCCAGTCCATTAATATTTAATTAGTGTCACCAACTAATTATAAAGCTCTCACATAATGAAATTAATTTAGATATCACTATCTACAATGTCCACTAGAGCACCCATGGTAGAATAAATCACATATGTGTGTGTATATATATACACACACACACACACACACACACACACACACACACACACACACACACACATCATTATCATAATATATAAGTATACAATATCCCTAGGTGGAGACTTGCAATGCGGGTCTAGTATGCTATTATGTTCTGGTACATCATGTTCTAAATAAGGACATCGGTTCGGATATCATCCTTGAACCATAAATAAAAATACACATATTAGAGGCGAATATAGTTCCAAGTTTAAGGGTCACGCACACACCGAACGTGCCCAATTGACCGTCTAAACTATCATAAACTCAGATAGCACGTACGTAGGTTCTATGCTCTGGGGTACAAGTCAATATCCTCCCAATGGGCTCATCAGGATAGGACTGTCCACGGTGCGGAACCTCTAGTGATAGCAAGTAACCTAGGTATGTTTACACATAATCAATCACCCAATAGGTAATCACACAACCTATACACATATATATATATATATATATATATATATATATATATATATATATATATATATATATATAATATCAATATAGGTATACCCTCAACCGATAGAATTTATCTCACATGAAGTATATATATAACACCCAAATATCCTACTTATTATTAAATCACTATTTAACTAGTCATCATATTTTTTCGAGCGTTTTCCCCCACTATTCGAAAAGTCCTAGACACTCCATTACATTATCTTATTCATTAAAATACGATTCCCGGACGCATCCACTTGTCCCTTTCTTTAAGTCCTATGAATTTCATTCCCCTTACTTTGTTTATAAATCACTAATTAATTTTCAGCTCGTGATAACTCCCTCCTGCATTCCCCATTCTCATTGAGGTAAAATAAACCAATACAATATTTTCAACAAGTTTCCTATCCCTTATAATTAATAATTTACCTTAGAAACCCTCCATTTTAACCCTAAATTTCCCTCGGCAAAATAAGACTCCCGAACCGGTTCGCTATACCTTGGCCGTGGATCTTCTTCCTCGCGATGCTATTTCCACCCATTTTAAACCCTTAAACTTTTATTAATCAAACCCAGAATTCCAAAAATACTTCCCATCACATTTCTACTATCAACACAAGTTCTAAACATCCTACTGATCATCAAACACAATTAATTTATATCTTTCCCAAATATTTCCTGAATCGTGTTTATAATAATTTAAATGGATCTCATCCTCGATTCAATTCTGTCAATCCAAACTATATAAATTTAACTACTGGGTATTCAATAAAAATCATATTCTAACAATCCTATATCATAATCCATCATCAATTTAGTGATTAATCTACACGATTTATTCCCATTATCAAAAACCCAATTTCATAATAAAACCCTCCCAAAAACGAATTTTCAGTGACATTACTATGATATGAATCTATTATCATAGATTTAAAGTGAACGGAAAATTAAATACTTGTCTCAATTGATTTGTAGGGTCTTATCCTTTGACGTAGACGATGATTAGACGAAGAACGCCCCCAATCCTTCTTAGTTTGGCTCCCAAAAACCTCCCTACTTGCTCCCTCTTTTCTTCTCTGCAGCTCTAGGGTATTCTAAAGGAGTTATGTTTGCCCCTAATTCCTTAACTTAGGTTAAATAATTCTAATACCCTATTTAGACTAATGTGCCAAGCCCAAATGACCTCAACACCCCCGTGTGTGCCCGTCTATGCCTAAAATTGTCCCGAGACCCAATTAATATCCCCGAGTACTATTTTCTAACTATCTCGACCTATTCGGAATTAGCCGTGACCTCTAAATTATCATTCGAGTTACTCTACATAAATTTTCTTATTTCACTTCAAAATATGGTCCATGTGAAAATAAATATCAACTTTAATTAATTAAATCTAAATCACCAAATCAAATAAATTCTCTAAATTAAAGTTAAATTCTCCGAATTAAAAATATTCTCCAAATTAAAATAAATTCTCCAATTTAAATAAATTCTCCAAATCGCTAGTTTAATTTAAATTTTTATATCCTTGGAATTACGGGGTGTTGCATAGGAGAGAGTGAATTTTCCATCTTCTAAGAAGGAGAAACCATTAGAAAAGTCAAGTGTGTTTTTGTTCTAAACTCATGGTGTAATTTTCAAAACAAAAACCAAGTTTTACACCCAAATTGTTTCATGATCCAAGCTTCTGCATGCTATATGTTTGAGATCAACTTTTGGCACCGGGTTTGTCATTCCTACATTATGAAGATTATTTCTTGTGGAGGATTTCGTGTTCATTGGTGTTCATACGGTGGACTCCATATGAGTAATGGTAGATGTGTCCCATCGGTGAAATCCGAGGCATAGGTGGACTCCTACGTTGTCACTAGGCAGAGGTTGAAGGAATGATGAGCGTCAAGTCTTACGAGGGCGTTGAGTCATTGAGTAAGACTTCTGTCGTGTCCTTGTAGTAAATCCATACTTAGTGAACTTGTGGCTGGGACGTCTGAGATTCTTCCCATTGTGGGTTTTTCTCGTTCAATGGGGAGTTATGGTTGTGTATTTTATCTTGAAAATTCTCACTTAGATGCATACTTAGGTTGAATAAGATAAAGTTGGCTTAATCACGAAAATGGTGTAATTGGTTCTTAATTAATTTGGGTTGTGTAAGTTTTAGAAAAAGTTTAAGTTGGAAAAATTCATGTTTAATTTGGTTTGTGTAAATTTCAACTTGTAATTGAAGTTTTGTTTTAGAAAAGTTAACTTAATTTCAAGAAATACGAAATTTAAGAATATTTGAAACCTATTGGAGTGGAAGTACAAGGGTCTATTGAAAATGTGTATAGATTGAACTACAAAAAAATTACACATATGTGAAATCCTACAAGGCAGATTTGGGATTTACCTGCGAGATCTCTTTGATTCGATCTCGTCTTATCATGAACAGAATATGATGACAGCTGATCTAGAATGCAAGCCCATATCCACCTCATGATCTTCTACTGTATTCCTGATATGAACAGTCATGAGCAGAGTGTGGGCTCTTCCTTTGTAACCACCTTCTCATATCCCTTTTCCTCTCTGCTACCTCTCTTCCTCACATATCTGTATTAGGTTCTATTGAGTAGCAAAGAGTGATGGCTGGGTTGAGGAAAAATGATCCTTAGGTTCATATATATAGGATACTATAGGGACCTTAAGGAGAGATAATGATCTGTCTCTTAATGGGCCTGAGAAAACCTAATCCTTACCGGATTCTAATCACAGTCCCTTAATTATAATTTATACTAATATATAATTATAATTGCAATCCACTCCTTAACTCAAAATTATATTTCAAGCTCCTTATTATTGATTACTTAATTCTCTCCATGTTAAGGTTATAAATACCCGTTAATTAAATAAATTACTAATAATTTATTTGATTAACTTCTTCAAGTCCTTGAGCAGTCCAACTTAACTTATTTGTAGTGTCAGATTAATATAATCCACCTATAGGGTTTGACATATACAAAACTTCTAAGCATATCATGGGGGTATCATCAGTCATTATACCGAGATGTGGATTCCATCCATAAAAGACTTTCACCATTACCCAATTTATCAAGATTGTGATCCAATAATGAATCTCACCCAATAAGTCAAAGGAATTAATAACTAGTGCATGTGTCCATTAATCATATTCGGATTAAGAGACTTAAGTGAACCCAATAATCACGAGGTGTACATTGTCTTATAAAATTAGTATAAAAACAATGACCTCAGATTGGTCCTGTTCAATACACACAAAAGTATACTAGCACAATAGGTTAAAACTATATCATTTCTCGTAATCAAGATAGACCTAATAAAATGTTGTGCTTCAGTCCTATGGATGGTGTGTCTAGTGCCATCTAAGATTGTGAACGATAAAAATTATATTCCACGAGAACTTGTGATATGATCCTGTGTGTGTATGCCGTACTCTACACATCAGAACACTTATTGAGAAGAATAAAAGACATCGACAATATATAAAATACTGCAAATATTATGTCCATACATGATTCTTATTAAAATAGGAATAATTAATTTTTATTATAATAATAAATCTATAACTAAAACTATTACATGAGCATGGTTTAAGTACACTTCTCTAATAATCTCCCACTTAGATTTATAGCCATGGTGTAATGCATCACACTCCCATACCATCTACATGGATATCAAAAGTCTTGACTTCTAAGATCTTCGTGAAAGGGTCTTCTAGGTTGTTCTCTGATGTACAAGCTGTACAAATTCTCGAATGAGATGATACTTACGCTCTATGTGTTTACCTCTGTTATGGCTCTCGGGTTAATTTGAGTTCGCAACGGCACTGCTATTATCATAAGAAAGTGTCATAGTCAATTGAACTAAAGTTACCACTCCTAGATACATTAGGAAGTTTCTAAGAAATACTACTTCCTTGGCTGCCTCAGAGGCTGCCACGTATTCAGCTTCTATGGTGGAATCAGGAATGCATGATTACTTGACACTCCTCCAACTAATGGCTCCAGCTCTTTGGGTAAACACAATCCAAAGGTAGACTTTATTGAATGTTTATCATATTGAAAATCTAAGTGGTGTACCCAATAGGTACTAGACTCTCTGCCTGGTAAACTAGCATATAGTCTCGTATTCTTTTCAAGTATTTGACTACATGCTTTATTGTAGTCTAGTGTTCTTGATCAGGGTTAGACTGATATCTACTTATGAAAACGATAGGACCCCAATTTAAAAAATTCTTCGTTCAAGTTAAATATAATTTCCTTTTAAGAAGCGGAATAAAGATGATTATTAACAAAATTTAATTTCCAAAATTTATTTAATTTTCTTTTCTTTAAAAGATGGAAAATTATGGTGAACACAAGTTTTAACAAATTAAATTTAATCACTACAAAGTGAATTAAAGTAAACACACACACTTTAAATTCACTCAAACCACATTTAAGCAAGAAAATTATCCAATTAATTTAGTGCTAACTTAAATTAAATTAACTTAAAATAAACTTACCCAAATAATTAAATGAGCACCATTTTAATCAATATTATGAGTTAGACCAAATTTTATCTTTTTACCTAAGCATGCATCTAAGGTGGGTTTTCCAAGATAAAATAAATTCACAATCACTACGCCGCGATGTACAAGGAAAACCAAAATGGGAAAAATCTCGGATGACCCTAGCCTTAAGTCCAGTAAGTATGGTATTTTTACATGTACAAGACAAATGACCTACTCAACTCGACTCGAATCCCTTCAAGCCTCTGAAGCATCTTATTGTACCAACCTCCGTCTAGTCGACAATCCTGAGATCCACCGGAACCTTGGAATCCACCAATGAAGCTTTTAGGACAACCGTCAACCCGCACCGGAAGCCTTTCTCCGAATGGGAATGCTGTAGAAAACTTTTCTCCTTTTTGGAATAGAGAAGAACCAAAATAAATATTTTATGGGATGAGAATTAACCCGATGCCAAATGCTCCAAGCAAGATATATATATATATATATATATATATATATATATATATATATATATATATATATATATATATATATATATATATATATATATATAGGGAGAGGTTCACAAGTGGACCAAAAGAATGAACTTTTTAATGGACTTAACAAAAAAGACTAATAAGTCTCGGTTATTGGGTGCCGCTAGCGCGGACCCATTACACCAAGGAATTAAAATTAGTGGGTTATTAGTCTTTTTTGTTAAGTCCATTAAAAAGTCCATTCTTTTGGTCCACTTGTGATCCTCTCTCTCTCTCTCTCTCTCTCTCTATATATATATATATATATATATATATATATATATATATATATATATATATATATATATATGTGTGTGTGTGTTACTTGGAATAAACTAATATGGGTGTAAACAAAAGTGTTTAAGAATGATTTTCTTGAAAAACAAACACTCAAAATTTGAACTTTTTCATGGAGAAAAAAACACAAGTTCTAAAAAATCTCTCTTAGAGGTTGTAGAAGATGAAAAAGTTGGTTCCCGCTAATTAAAACTGGCAAAAGATAGTGGGAACAAAAGTAGTGGGAAGATGGAGAAAACTTCCAAAAACTATCAAAGAATTTTCCCGTTGGAAATCTCGTTTGAACGAGATTTTGTTCGAATGACATTCTCGTCCGAACGAATAACGATGTTCCAGTGGCCAAAAGGGAAAAGTTTTTGGAAAACTCATTCAAACTAAATTCTCGTTCGAACGAAATGTCAAAATGTTCATTTTTCAATTTAATCCCAAATTTTTTTTATTCAATGTTCTAAAATAACTTTCTGGAAATAAAATTTCATTTTAAGATAAAATTACACCCATTAAAAATTATTCCAAGTCTCCTACAAATATATAAAAGCATTCATACCTTTTCAGATTTGAAATATGATGTTGATGACGTGAAACGTGGCACTGAAACTCGGCAATGATGTTCTCTTGGTAAGTAGGCCGCAACATCTTTAACGCAAACTTGTCATAGGCTCGAAGGATACACAAGAACACTATCCTATGACTCAAATTTTTTTGTCTGCAATTGAGCCAAAATAATAAAGGACTCAATTGGAAATTTGTGTCGTTACAAATCTCCCCCTTTGGCGCTATTCCGGGACAAAAACCAAAACAAAATCCTAAAGGGCCGTCAAGCTCTACTAGACACAAAAACTTCATACCCAAAATAAAAATAAGAAGCTTCACTCACGGACCGTGTAGGATAAATAGATTTGCCGATGAAAGTTGCCACTTAGAAAAATTCCTGCACACTTAAACAAACTATCAAACGCATAGGGAATAACAAGAATATTAAATGCATGTAAAATAAATACTCCCCCTAAATTAATTATTCCTTTATCAACTATGATCAACTTAAGAAGGTCGCGTCTCCCCCTAAGTTAAATATCCTAAACTAAGATACGATTATAATAGGATTAGACACCATTTCTCCCCTATCATTCTCCCCCTTTTTGTTCAGGAATAGACAAAGGTGATAGAATTAATAAAATACTCATTTCTCCCCCAATTTGAAAAGTGATAAATATGGGAAAAGCAAGTAAATCATGAACGTGCATAAGGAGATAATAACATGAAAGCATATGGGCACATGAGACTAAGCATGTGATATCAAACTAAATATGCAACACAATAGATACCAATTATGAAGTAAAAAGCGTAAATTGACTAGCTAATTTGACAAATGCTTAAACAAACAAAAATATCATATATACGCAATAGATACAAAAATATGCACAAGCACACATATATAGATATAAACACACAAATGACACAAAATATTATAGTATGAGTTTTCCACACTTTTATGGCATATATGTGTCATATGGAAATGGAAGTGAAGGGGTGTGGACAAGATACCAATGAATTAAAATCCAATCACCTAAACATGTTCACGGAGTTCTCATTTGATTGAAAAAATTTATAAACTTAAGATTTAGCCTTATGTGACAAGATAAATTGAACTCTATGAACAAACAAACACAATGCATACAAGCCTGGCATATTGATGATTCTACAAACCAATAGAGTCATTGTGCAAACTGTTGATATACGATCCAAACTCCCTCAAAGTAAGCATATATAATTTTGAATGACAATATCAATCTAAACAAATATAGGGCTTGGCTAAATATTTTCTTTTAATGCCATATTCTTTTTAGGCCTTTAGACCACATATTTATTTTAGGTCCAAGCAAACAGTGGCTTACTCGCAAAGGATGATATTTCCTTTTGGAGCCCTTCCCCGTGCACATATCATATATTTTTTTAAACACACAATAAGCTCACGTGCGATGGATTTTAACATGAACTAGTCCTCCTAGGTCACATAATATCTAGATGACTAGATTGGTAGGAGAACACCTCACAAAGCTCAAATGTACATGTGAAGTTAAAAGTTTAAAAGAGCTCGTGCATGTGTGAAAAGGCATATAAAAGTGTATCCATTAAGCAAGTCAAACTTAAACTACTCCATGTAAGCACAATAAAGAAAATTTTAAGGATTAAAATTCTAACCAAAAGTTCTAGCCACATGGAAGTGAAAAAGAAGGAATTCAAACACAAACATATGCCACAAAAGGTGTGTAAAACCAAAATACACACAAAAAGAATATTTTTGGGTTTTTAATTTTTTTTTAACCAAACAAACAAAAATATTTACTCAAAAGACACACAAAAAATCATTTATATTTTTCATTAAACCTAAATTACTAAAAGGTAAAACACAAATGATAAACAAAAATCTTTTTGTATTTTTCATTGAATGCAAACAAAATAAATATAATACAAAAGATAAACATGTCATAATTTCTAGCATGAGATATGAAATAAAGCAATGACTAGAAAATGACTAATTATGCATACACCTAGCAATGATATATAATATGAAGCAAAAAAATCTAGAGTATGCAAATAACTAACACATTCAACCTTTAGATTTTGCAAAGGAGGTATCATGTGAAAGTAGATGAGAATAAAAAATCCTATCTTGTAAAGCTACCAAGTCGGATCTCCTAACCCAAACTAATGAAGAATGATGATCTCGGGATATAGGAATCTTGACTACCTCGGTTGCCTTACGGTGGGATTTTCTAGGACCTCATTTAAAATCAAAGAAAAACTTCCTAAGATGGCCTTTTCGACTACAATGAGAACAAGTAAAAACGCACCGAGAGGTGGTACCTAAGCATTGATATCTAAAGGTTTTGCTAGATGATTCTCTTAAAACATTGGTTTTGGCTTTAATAAAGTATTCATTACAAGAATCGAAGCCTAAACCACATATGTCATTTTTAATTTGGACCGTTCCTAATATTTTATCTAATTTCTCCGAACGACACTCCAAATCAAGTTTGACTTTACTAGAGTCTTTTAATTTATTTTCTAAATCTAAAATGTGAAACTCTAATAAACCATTGCGCTCTTCAAATGTGAGAAGATACTTTTTCAAGGATTCCATTAAGCCCTTAAGGCTATCTCTCTCACCTTCTACATACTCAAGCTTCTCTCGAAGAGCTCTCTCTCGTGTCCAAAGGTCATCCACTAACGCACTCTCATCAACGACCTTGGCACGCTCTCTAAAACTAGCTTCTAACTTCAAATTTGCTCTTTTTAATTTAATAGATTCTTCATATAGTTCGTGAAATGCAAATTGAAGTTCACTCACATTAACCTCTTATTCATTTTCACTCTCTCTTTCTTCTACACTCTCACTACCATCATATTTTATAGCTTCACAAACAAGGGCCTCAGAAGTGTTATGTATTAAAATGTCATAATTGGATGATTTCTCACTATCACTTACATAACTAGTAATGAACGCAGTAAAGTTGCGCTCAATGGGGAAATTGGGTTCCTCTTCCTTATCACTATAACTAAGGGTTGCATTGTAGGAAATTGGTTTCTTACCCTCTCTCCTTAGTTTAGTGGGGCACTCAAAAGCCCTATGACCATACCCTTCACAACCATAACACCAATTTGACTCACCCCTATTTAAATTTTCATTAAAAGTTTTAGGGATCTTTTCGGCTTTGTTATGCTTAGAATTTTCAAATTTCTTAAAATCATTTTTAAATTTATCTTCGTTAAATTTAAGAAATTTATGAAACTTCCTAGCAAACATAGCCATATCTTTCGAGTCACTATCACTCTCGTCATCCACAACTTCTTTTTCCTCCTTATGAGATTTCAAAGCAATGCCCTTCTCGATTTTCTTTTCGATTTTGGAGGGGAACATAGCTAGTTCGTAGGTTTTCAAATCATCTACTAGTTCCTTAAGTTTGGTAGAGTGTAAGGTGAGTGAAGAATTTAACACCGTCACCTTAGGGATAAATCTATTGGGTAGGGACCGAAGGATTTTCTTTATAATACGGTCATCGGGTATTTTCTCTCCTAAATTAAATGAAGAATTTACTATATCGGAGAGTCTAGCATAAAACTCATCAAATGTTTTTTTTTCATTCATTTTGATGGTTTCAAATTGAATGGTGAGGATTTGGAGTTTAGAAGCTTTAACGACACTAGTTCCCTTGTGAGTGAGTTGTAATATATCCAAAGCTTCCTTAGCGGTTTCACACGTCATGATACGTCGGAATTCATCCAGTGTGACCGTGCTAAACAAGGCATTTAAACCTCGGGAATTAAAATTAGCAAGTTTAAATTCATTCTCACTCCATCTATCTATGGGTTTGGTAACACGCCCATTTTCGACCAAATATGTAGGTGGAGACTACCCATTCACGACGGACAACCAAACCCTCTCATCGATAGACTTTAGTGTCGATTTCATACGCGCTTTCCAAACGCCCAGTTGGAACCATCGAAAATAGAAAATTTTGAAAATGGGAAAAATTCTATTTTTAACCAAAAAAAATATTTAAAAGGACCTTAACGCAATAATTTAGCGCTCCAGCTCTGATACCTATTTGAAAACAATAGGACCCCAATTTAAAAAATTCTTCTTTCAAGTTAAATATAATTTCCTTTTAAGAAGCGGGATAAAGATGGTTACTAACAAAATTTAATTTCAAAATTTAATTTAATTTTCTTTTCTTTAAAAGGTGGAAAATTATGGTGAACACAAATTTTAACAAATTAAAATTAAACACTAGAAAGTGAATTAAAGTAAACACACACACACACACACACACACTTTAAATTCACTCAAACCACATTAATTTAATTATCAAATTTAAACAATTTAAGCAAGAAAATTATCCAATTAATTTAGTGCTAATTTGAATTAAATTAACTTAAAATAAACTTACCCAAATAATTAAACAAGCACCATTTTAATCAAGATTATGAATTTGAGACCGTATGTGCTTGCGTTCAAATGAGCAAATTATATATTAAACACCTTTTAACCCAAACAAACCCTAAACATGCAACAATATGTGATTGAATAAGATGATAATCTAAGCAAGAACATTCAAACACATGCTTGTGAGGAAAAATCCCCCAAAGGGGCAAAACCATTTATTTTCATTATAATATTGTAGGCTGTACAATTTCGGATTACAATGAAAATACAAGTGACTAAGAATTACCCTCAGGTGTCGGATTCTATAGTCGGCGGCTGAAACTATCCCTTTCCAGTAGGGATGCAATGGAGAAGAAGAACGGTCTTCTCCATAAGGGTGTGAACAGCAAAAGTGCGTTCCTGGGTTGCAAAGTGATTCACAAAGGATTGGCAATTTGTGTGAATCAAATACCTAGAGTCTAAATGCTCAATAGGTGAAGACTTAGGGCTTTCTGTACTCTGAAAATCGTGTGTATAAGTCTTAGAAAACCACTTCCCATAGTGGGATTAAATAAGAAGTCTCGGGCCTTACAAATCTGAACACGATCTGTTTAAGTTTATCCCAGGCGGACCGGTCCGGGTCTGAGGCGGATCGGTCCGATTGACCGGATCGGTTCTTTTATTCTGAGGCGGATCGGTCCGTTGATGATCGGATCGGTTCTTTTCTAGGCTTCATCGGTTCGCTTGCGGTCCGGGGTATACTGGCCTTCAGCAGTCGAATCGGTCCGGGTCTTAGGCGGACCGGTCCGGTTGACCGGATCGGTTCTTTTATTCCAGGCGGACCGGTCCGGTTCTGTCAGACTTTGATTCCTCTTCTTCTTTTGATATTCGGATCCGTTGATGAATGTATGAATCTTGAATTTCTTCAACGGTGTAACGGCGTGCGACATAATAAATTGTTAATGGACAAAAATGTCCTTACAAATCTCCCCCTATGTCTATGCCGGTACATACATAAAAACAAACATTCGAATTATCAAACAACTAAAAATGCCTATACAAATCTATCCTTCCATGAACCCAAAACTAGAAAGATACAATTGAATAAGACTACAGCGTTTGCTATTCAATTCTTCAGGAATCTCAATACTTTTCTCATCAGGGTGTGCAATCCAATGATAATCCATGTAGTACCTACACACATGAGAAAAAGCAAAATACCAAGTGACATATCTCGAGTTTGAAATGAGAGATAAACATATATACCAATTCATGAGCAAACTCAACTTTCAAATCTCCCCCATAATAAGATAATTCATTCTCCCCCTTTTTATGATGTCCCAAAATAGACAAATGAGAGAAATAAATCAAATAAGCAAGTGCGGGGTGTCACTAGTATAAAATCACACCATGAATGAACACAAACCAACCAAGTCGGTGATAGCGTAAATGAGGTGGTGTGATTAAATTCGATAGGAAAATCAATGCATACAAACATGACATATGTGCACGATGAATATTGGATATTCCTAGCGAATGAACTCAAATGCTTCCTTTGGTGTAAAATAATGACAATATAAGATATTGACTCAATCAAATCAACAAATCAAAGCTCAAAGTGATTTTCACACCAATAACGTCCAAAACGATTTTATGCTTTTTCAGGACTTTCAAGGAAGTGCAAACCAGTTTAAAGATTCTCCAACCAAACTCCCCCAGATATAATATTTGAATAGAGGCATTCTAAATTCTCAAACTTTGGAGAATTGATGGTGAAACCTAAGTGGCCCATATTTGGTATGAAGTGCTTTTTATTGCCTTCAAATTTTTTCGGGCTCTTTTAACCTCTTTGGACCTCGGATATTAAAATTCCTCCATTTTTAGGCCCTTTTTAACGGTGGCTTTTGCGCAAAGGATAGATGATGACCTTTCGCAGCCCCTCCCCGTTATACAAAAACACACAGTCTCACCAAAACGGTTTTTACATGCATTCCAATCTTGTCAAGTTTTATCGCGTATTGTACATTGTATAGACAAAATTGAGATGGAAACACTCAAGCCAATATGAGATAGACAAGTGCAATAATCAAATATAGCCGTGCATGTGTGCAATAAAGGATATAGGAGTCAAACATGTAGGAAGATATCACTAATTACATCTCAAAGACTCCAACCAATGTAAAGCACATAGATGAAATGATATAGCCTCTCAAATCTCTATCAAACAGTCACATGGATAAATGGAATGAAGTTGTGACTTGACTATCTTAAATGCTCATCCATAAAAGAAGCAAAAACAGAAATCTTTTTGGATTTTTCAAAAATTTTATCAAAATAAAATCTTTTTGTGCTTTTCTTAAAAAAATAAAAGAAAATCTTTTTGTATTTTTCAAAATAAATATAAAAAGCAAAAAGAATTTATAAAAGCTGTACAACTAAGCAATGGTACATATAAAACAGACTAGCAATAGGAAGCATATGATATGAACATGAAGAAGCATCGTATTCTAGACATAGACCAACTCCTCAGTCAACTGTGCAAATCCCCAAAGACTTCCTAAGACTCTAAAATCTAAGGGAATCTAAAGGTTTCGTGAAAATGTCGGCTAACTGACGGTCGGTGGGAACAAAACTCATGGATACAGTGTTCTCCTCAACTAACTGACGAATAAAGTGCTCACGTATCCTGATGTGTTTTGTGCGCGAATGCTGAACTGGATTGCGGGATATGTGTATCGCGCTCGTGTTGTCACAGAAAATGGTCATGGTGTCCTGTGAAATCCCATAATCCTCCAGCATTTGCTTCATCCACAAGAGTTGTGTGCAACAACTCTCGGCGACTATGTACTCAGCCTCCACAGTGGATAAAGAGATGTAATTTTTCTTCTTGCTCAGCCAGGAGACAAAAGCAGAACCAAAATAGAAACACCCACCAGAAGTTCTCCTACAACCATCTACATCCCCAGCCCAATCGGCATCCGAATAGGTAGACAAACGGTCATCGATATCAAAGGAATACCAAATACCGTATGAGAGAGTCCCACTTACGTATTTAATAATACGCTTTAGAGCAAGTAAGTGTGACTCTTTAGGGGATGCTTGATATCGCGCACAGACTCCAACACTAAAGGCGATGTCGGGACGACTGGCAGTCAAGTAGAGAAGACTACCTATCATACTCCGATATAAGGTTTGCTCTACGTCATTGCCTGAAGTGTCCTTACTAAGCTTGGTAGTGGTACTGATAGGTGTACGTGCATGCTTAGCGGAGTCTAAACCAAATTATTTCACTAGGTCTCTAGCATACTTGGATTGGGAGATGAACATCCCATCCTCTAGCTGACGAACCTGGAGACCAAGGAAGAATGTAAGCTCACCAACCATGCTCATCTCAAACTCACTTTTCATCTCCTCCTCAAAGTGGTGAGCATGCTGGGAGCATGTGGATCCAAAGACTATGTCGTCCACATAGACCTGGGCAACCAAAATAGCACCGTCATCTCTCCTGACGAACAACGTCATATCTACTCCCCCTCTCTTGAAGCCACGAGCTAAGAGATAGGAAGTAAGCCTCTCGTACCAAGCACGGGGTGCTTGCTTCAAACCATACAAGGCTTTCCTCAGATAGTATACGTGCTCTGGGTGCTGAGGGTCTTCAAACCCTTTTGGTTGTTCCACATAAACCTCCTCCTGTAGAATGCCATTCAGAAAGGCACTCTTGACATCCATCTGATATACCTTGAAGCGCAGATGACATGCGATGGCGAGCAGAAGACGGACGGACTCAAGCCTCGCAACAGGAGCAAATGTCTTCCCAAAGTCTACACCCTCTATCTGTGTGTAGCCTTGAGCGACCAACCTAGCCTTATTTCTGATTATGGTACCATTTTCATCCATTTTGTTCTTAAAAATCCACCGGGTACCTATCACATTAGTCTCACTAGGTCGGGGGACAAGTTCCCAGACATTATTCTTTTTAAAATGAAGCAACTCATCCTGCATAGCAGATATCCAGTGTTCATCCTTGAGTGCTTCTTTATGGTTCTTGGGATCGACTTTGGACGTGTAGCAAAGATGGCTAACAACGTTCTCTAACCGAGAATGAGTCTTGACCCCTAGAGTGGGATCGCCAACATTGGCAGACGGGTCATGACTCTTGCGAACCCAAGCAGGTGTGTCCCCTAGCGCAGGAGTAGGGTCCACAGAGTGTGAGAGAGGAACAAGTAAATCACTGTCAAAACAATTCTCATCCTCACACTGAAGGTTAGGATCAATAACCGTCGGAGGTTCGTCATCTTGCACGGTGACGTTTATTGATTCCATAACCTTAGAGCTCTTCAGGTTAAAAACCCGGTATGCTCTGCTATTCGATGAATATCCTAGAAATATTCCCTCATCGCTCCGGGAGTCGAACTTTCCTAATTGCTCTCTATCCCGTTGGATGTAGCATTTACTCCCCAAAACACGAAAATATGCCAGGTTGGGCTTCTTGCCAGTCCACAACTCATAAGGAGTCTGAAGTGTGTGTGGACGCAAATAAACCCTATTCACCGTGTGGCATGCAGTAGATACTGCCTCTGCCCAAAATCTCCTAGAAACTTTACGACCTAGAAGCATAGATCTAGCCATTTCTTGGATCCTTCTATTTTTTCTCTCAACAATACCATTTTGCTGAGGAGTTCTCACAGCAGAAAACTCATGTTTGATCCCGAGGCTATCACAGTAAAGGTTTACCTTTGCTTTTGTGAATTCAGTGCCATTGTCACTACGCATCCTATTAATAGTGACACCGTATTGATTTTGCAGGACACGACACTTGGTCGTTAAAAATTCTACAGCATCGAATTTCTCTCTTAGAAAACCTACAATGGAGTATCTGGAGAAATCATCTACCATCACGAGGATGTACCTCTTACCACCTAGACTCTCAGTACGAGTGGGACCCATAAGATCCATGTGAATCAACTCAAGAACACGAGAAGTGGTAATGGAATGCAACTTCCTATGAGGACTACGAATTTGTTTTCCCATCCGACAGGGTCCACAAATGGTCGAAGTTGACTTTCCAAGAGATGGTAAGCCACGTACTAGGTCATTTTTAGCTAAGCGATTTAGATCTCCAACGTTCACGTGACCTAGACGTTGATGCCACAGATCCATAGGAGTGATCGTGGCGCTGTTGCAGACAAGTGAGGACGTGGGTTCAGTCCCTTAGCAATTATCCTCGGTCCTCACCCCTTGCATCAAAAGTTTATCGGCTTGATTATAGACTTTACACGCGTCCCGGTCAAACTTTACTGCAAAGTCAGTGTCGCACAGCTGGATAATGCTGAGAAGGTTTGCTTTCAAACCTTTGACGTACAAAACATTTTCTAGCTTAGGAAATCCAGGTAACTCGACAGTACCACGTCCTATAATGCTAGACTTGCTCCCATCTCCAAAGGTGACTTTGCCATCCTGATAGTCCTCAAGAGTCGTAAAAAATGAGGCATCACCTGTCATGTATCTGGAGCACCCACTATCAAAATACCACTGTGAGGTATTATGTGCTTTGAGAGAAACATGAACAACAAAGGCCTTTTTATCTTTCTTAGGTACCCAAGCAGAGCTGACCTTTTGTTTGCCTTTGTTATTGTTGGTTTTAGCTGGAATGTGAGAAGCATTTACTAACGGCAAAGACATCCGTCGAAATTCTTCCATTAAACTCTGGGTCGTGGCAGCTAAGAACTCAACTCGCTCTTTCAGACTAGAAAACTCATCAGTATGACGTGGTGAAGCAGTAGTACGTCGTGTCCGACCCATGCTATAGCAAGACTCCCTAAGGTGGCCTTTTCTTTTGCAATAAGTACAAAAGAGCACAGTCAAAGGCGGACCTTGGTTTGCTTTTCTTGGTCGAACTCTCCTTCGAGGTTTTTGACGACGGACATAAGGATTCGTAGTAAACTCAGGAACTGGTCCAGGTGAAATTTGGGACGTGGAGGCGCCATCATATCCAATTCCTTGCCGATCACCAAAACCTAAAGCGGGGCCGAGGAGCATCTTTCCCATCTTCCCAGATCTGTCCTCGATTTGTACCTTGACTTCTCGTGCTTTCTCAAGATCATGAGTCAGCTGAGCAACAAGGGCTTCAAGTTTCTTTCGAGTCTCCACGAAGGAATGGAGCTGACTCGTAAGACTAGCCACTTGTTTAGTTAAGTCCCCTCTCTCTTTCTCTAAACAGAATCTCTCTCTCGACACAGGCAGATTCTCTCTCTCTCAGGGAGGTGACGGTGGAGGACTCTCTTTCTCTCGCATTTCTTAAATCTTCCTCTAAGCTGGTGATCTTAAGAACTAGCGCTTTGTTACGTTTTTTAGTTTTAAATGACTTAGAATATAACTCAGCGTAGGCGCGTTGAATATCACTCTCGCTCTCACTTGAGTCATCCTCCCCCTCACTCACATCGATCTCACTGTCGAGGTGTCCCTGTGAAGCATCATCTTCATCGTCGTGAAGAGAACTAGGAGTGCTCACTTGACTGACCATGAATACGGTGAAGTTACACTCATGCGGTGACTCATCTCCTGAATCCACCGTCTCGACCTCACTGTCGTCACTAAGGGTAGCATTAAGGACAGCTTTCCCTTTCTCTCTATTCAGACGATTGGCACACTCAAATGCTCTATGACCCCTACCATCGCACTCAAAACATCTCTCACTTTCTTTCTTAGGAGGATTTTTGGAGTCTTTTTCATTTTTCTTTTCAAACTTATTTTTCTCAAATTTCTTTTTATCTTTAAAATTGCCATTTTTCTTAAATTTGAGAATCCTCTTGAAATTTTTTGCAAAAAGAGCCAAATCATCTAGGTCAAAATCACACTCAGAATCTGACGTGTCGGTCTCTCTCTTTCTAGACGACACTACCCTTTTTCTAGCCGACCCCTCGCTCCTTCTCTCTTGGGCTTTAAGTGCAATTCCCTTATCTTTAGATTTAGCAGTTTTAGGGAACATATCAATTTCATAAGTTTGCAAATCTCCTACAAGTTCTTCCAATTTTAGCGTATTTAAATTACCCATAGAATTTAGCACAGTGACTTTAGGGATAAAACGCTTAGGTAAAGAACGAAGAATCTTTTTAACAACTCTAGCATTAGGAATATGTTCACCAAGATTAAAGCTAGTATTCACAATGTCAGAAAGTCTAGCACAAAATTCATCAAAGCATTCAGATTCATGCATGGTGATGGTTTCAAATTGAGTTGTCAAATTTTTCAACTTAGATTCTTTCACAGCATTAGTTCCTTCATGGGTGAGTTGTAAAACATCCCATGCCTCTTTTGACGTGGTGCACGCCATTATACGTTTGAACTCATCAGGTGTGACAAACCCAGAAATAGCACTTAGACCCTTAGAATTAAAAGATGACCATTTAAATTCTTCATCAGTCCAAGAAGTGTCAGGTTTCAAGTTGATCACATTATCAACAGTCACGGAGGGAGGAGTCCACCCTCTTTCAACTAAGATCCAGACACTTTCATCAATGGCTTTTAAAGCCGACCTCATTCGGGCTTTCCAATAAGCATAATTTGTCCCGTCAAAAACAGGCATTTTATTATATAACTTCTCCATTTGAACACACACTTTTTTCAAAAATCAATTTTTTTAGAAAATTGATATCTTAGAAAAATTTTGCGGAAAATAGGAATACGCGATAGATTAGCGTAACCTGCTCTGATACCAATTTGAGAACGTATGTGCTTAAGTTCAAATGAGAAAATTATATATTAAACACCTTTTAACCCAAACAAACCCTAAACATGCAACAATATGTGATTGAATAAGATGATAATCTAAGCAAGAACATTCAAACACATGCTTGTGAGGAAAAATCCCCCAAAGGGGCAAAACCATTTATTTTCATTATAATATTGTAGGCTGTACAATTTCGAATTACAATGAAAATACAAGTGACTAAGAATTACCCTCAGGTGTCAGATTCTGTAGTCGGCGGCTAGAACTATCCCTTTCCAGTAGGGCTGCAATGGAGAAGAAGAACGGTCATCTCTATAAGGGTGTGAACAGCAAAAGTGCGTTCCTGGGTTGCAAAGTGATTCACAAAGGATTGGCAATTTGTGTGAATCAAATACCTAGAGTCTAAATGCTCAATAGGTGAAGACTTAGGGCTTTCTGTACTCTGAAAATCGTGTGTATAAGTCTTATTAAATAAGAAGTCTCGGGCCTTAAAAATCTAAACACGATCTGTTTAAGTTTATCCCAGGCGGACCGGTCCGGGTCTGAGAAGGATCGGTCTGATTGACCGGATCGGTTCTTTTATTCTGAGGCGGATCGATCCGTTGATGATCAGATCGGTTCTTTTTTAGGCTTCATCGGTTCGCTTGCGGTCCGGGGTATACTGGCCTTCAGCAGTCGGATCGGTCCGGGTCTTAGGCGGACCGGTCCGGTTGACCGGATCGGTTCTTTTATTCCAAGCGGACCGGTCCGGTTCTGTCAGACTTTGATTCCTCTTCTTCTTTTGATATTCGAATCCGTTGATGAATGTATGAATCTTGAATTTCTTCAACGGTGTAACGGCGTGAGACATAATAAATTGTTAATGGACAAAAATGTCCTTACAGAATTAAACCAAAATTTATCTTTTTACCTAAGCATGCATCTAAGGTGGATTTTGCAAGATAAAATAAATTCACAATCACTACGCCGCGATGTATGAGAAAAACCCAAATGGGAAAAAATCTCGGATGACCCTAGACTTAAGTCGACTAAGTACGGTATTTTTACAAGTACAAGACAAATGACCTACTCAACTCGACTCGAATCCCTTCAAGCCCCTGAAGAGTCTACTTTTACCAACCTCCACTTAGTCGACAATCTTGAGATCCACCGAAACCTTGGAATCCACCAATGAAGCTTTTAGGACAACCGTCAACCCGCACTGGAAGCCTTTCCCCGAATGGGAACACCGCAGAAAACTTTTCTCCTTTTTGGAATAGAGAAGAACTATAGTAAATATTTTATGGGATGATAATTAACCCGATGCCAAATGCTCCAAGCAAGATATATATATACATATATATATATATATATATATATGTGGTACTTGGAATAAACTAATATGGGTGTAAACAAAAGTGTGTAAGAATGATTTTCTTTAAAAACAAACACTCAAAACTTGAACTTTTTCATGGAGGAAAAAAAAACAAGTTCTCAAAAATCTCTCTTAGAGGTTCTAGAAGATGAAAAAGTTCATTTGAAAAAGTTGGTTCCCACACTAATTAAAACTGTCAAAAGATAGTGGGAATAAAAGTAGTGGGAAGATGGAGAAAACTGCCAAAAACAGTCAAAGAATTTTCCTGTTGGAAATCTCGTTCGAACGAGATTTTCATTCGAACGACATTCTCGACCAAACGAACATCTAACGATGTTCGAGTGGCCAAAAGGGAAAATTCGTTGGAAAATGCGTTCGAACGAAATGTCCGAATGTTCATTTTTCAATTTAAGCTCGAAAACGTTTTATTTAAAGTTCTATAACTTTTTGGAAATATAATTTCATTTTAAAATAAAGTTACACCCATTATAAATTATTCCAAGTCTCATACAAATATATAAAAGCATTCATACCTTTGGAGACTTGAAAAATGATGTTGATGACGTGAAACATGGCAGTGAAACTCGACAATGATGTTCTCTTGGTAAGTAGGCTGCAACATCTTCAACGCAAACTTGTCATAGGCTTGAAGGATACACAAGAACACTATCCTATGACTCAAATGTTTTTGGCCAGAATTGAGCCAAAACAACAAAGGACTCAATTGGAAATTTATGTCCTTACAACTAACCATGCCAACACCAAAGAAAATATCAGGTCTAGTTCATAGCATAGCATACTTAGATACCTATCATCTTCTCTACCTCATGAGGTGTCTAGGACACTGATCCTTGGAAAGAGATATTCCAAGTCTGAAAGGGAGGAACCATTTCTTGGAATATTTCATATTGAATCTAATAATAATGGAATTGATATAAGTTGCTTGTGCTAAACCCAACATCCTATTCATACGATCACACATAAGCTTAATCCTAAGGATGTGACTAGCTTGCCTTAAGTTGTTAATATCGAATTGGTTGGGCAACCACACTTTAACTGAAGACAACACTCCAACATCAATTCCAATGAGAAGAATGTCATCCTCATATAATACTAAAAACACCACTACGTTTCTGTTGCATTTCTTATACACACAAGACTCATGTGGACATTGATCAAAATCATAAGATTTGATTGCCTGATAAAAAAATGTTACAAGTACTAGATGTTTGCTTAATTCCATAAATGGACTTCTTAAGATTACATAATTTATGCTCTTGGCCTTGGGCAATAAACCGTCTGACTGCACTATATAGATACACTCGTCAAGATTCCCATTAAGAAATGCAGTCTTGACGTCAATTTACTAAATTTCTAAATATAAATGAGACGTAATGGATAAGAGAATTTGGATGGAATTCATCATAGCTACTGACGAGAAGGTTTCCTCATAATCGATGCCCTATTTATGAGTAAATACTTTCGTAGTAAATCGTGCCTTAAAGGTCTCAACCTTACCATCCACCCCTCTTTTCCTCTTATATACTCACTTGCATCCTATGGGTTTTATCCGTTTGGGTGGATCTATAAGACTCCAGACCTGATAAGTATACATATATTCTATCTTAGAATTCATAGCTTTAAGCCAAAGTTCTGCATTTTTATCTTGGATAGCATCGTTGTAATTACAGGGACTGGCTTCGAGTTCATCAAGGACCTTGTCATATGACTATCCCAAGAACATAAATGGTTTAGGTTAACGTATAACCCTCCCACTATGACAAGGTAGTCCCTGTGAAAACGCATGCCAATTTTAAAAACCTAAATATAATTTCCTTTAATGGGGAATAGAGATGGTTCAACTAAACAACTACATAAACTAAGAATAAATTTCTCCACAAATTAAAACTAAAGTAAACCAAATTTTAATTTTCTCAAAATTTTTGCACTTTAAAACAAACTTGTGAATATTTAACTTTTAGTCCTAAAGAGATTCAATTTAAGTCCTAGAAATTTGTCTAACAATAAATATTCATTTTGCAATTTAGGCCAAACGAAATTTTGACCAATAAAATTAATGACTTGAATTAAATTAATATTTACCCAAATTAAGTTAGCACCAAATCAAATATTCCAATTTTATCTTTTACCTAAGCATGCATCTAATGTGAATTTGCAAAAGATAAAATAAACAAATCACTACGCTGTAACACCCCGCCTAATTAAATACCGGGTGATCAGTCCTTTATTAAATTATAATCAAGGTGAACGGTTGGTTTATTCTTAGCATCACTGTCGCAAAATAAACTTTCCAATTTAAACACCCTAAACAATTAAGCTAAGTTTCAAAACCATTTAAAACATTATTTCAAATTTATTAAATCTAATTATGAAAACCTTTAATAAGTAACAGTTTAAGAATCCCACAATTATTAAGACTGGAAATAAACACCCATGAGTTTAACCATTCAGATAAACCAATACCAACTTTAAAACTATAAAGGAAAACCATCCTGACAGTAATCAAATCCCAAAGAGTGAAAATACTAAAGATAAATGAACATAATCTATAACAAATCCAACGGAATAAGGAAACGAATGACAAATGCCCAACTAATTAGAACTGAAATAAGAGTGGAATCAACAACGAGGTCTTCTAAGCAAATGGCCTGCAACTACCACATAAGCTGCAACACGTCCAGTCCAAAGAACCTAAGCATGACGCCCCTGTGGCTGGGCACTTGTGATATATACATATATATACAAGAGAGAAGAGATAACAGGAAACGGGTCAGAGTCGAATTGTAAAACAGTTTAAATTTAGTTTAACAAGTATTTAAAATGCTTACCAGCTAATGTAACAACCAAGTTAGTATGCGACACTCTCTTGAAAAATTCTCACCTCTCATCTAGTGTGCACGCCTACCGCACTATTAACCCCAAAAGTTTATTTTAACTTAACTTTCCTATAAGGTTTCATGCCGAAAATTACCATGGCTAGGATAATTAATTTCTGAAATTAAAGTTCTCACATCTATATCATTTCATTTTAAAATGTTCCAGTGTTGTCACAAAATTTTCAAACACAAAATAATAAAATCGGAGTATTTATTCATTACTTAATTACCTTTATGCACAGTAGAATGTTCCCATACTTAAGTATACATATCTATATTAGCCACTCATATAATATGTATATACTATCGTCACCCCAGATAAGCTTTATGGTGCTGGCATACTTTGCTATCAAATCCCCGTATCACTCGTACTAAGGGAAATACTAGTTTGGAATCACTATCTAACTGTATTAACACAAAACATAAACAAATGGAGGCGAAGCATAGTTCTAAGTCACTAAGAGGTCAACACATACCCTCACGTATCTTAGGACCGCCTAACTATCAATTAGATAGACTGTACCAAGGAATCCTATTTTCTAGAGTACAAGTCATTATCCCCCGTAAAGGCCCAATCGAGATAAGACTATCCCAGGGCGGAAACCCCCGTGATAGCAAGTAGCTTAGGTACGATTTTTACACACATATTTAATATATGCACAATCACACAATCATATATATATATATATATATATATTTATATCACTATTCATATTTCTCAATTAGGTCGACCCATAATTATAATTATCCGTTCTTAATACATTATACTCTTTATCCCGTATAACGGACTCGTCTCTTTATTTTCATTTATAGGTTATTCCATACTTACTTCAAATCTCTCGAAGTATTCTATCTACCTAAGTATAATTTCAGTAGGTAGTCTCACTTACTTTCTAGTCTAACTTCCTAACGAGTCTAAATCTTTTATTTAAACGTTCGCATAATTTCATATGTGTAAATCACTCCCCGTTAACCCTTAATTTCATCTTACATTAAATTATCACTTATTGGGGTTTACTAAAACCCTACTGGTCCTTGTTATATCCCAAAATGTTCTAATAATAATACTCAAGGGTTACTACGCATTTTAATCGGAATAAACCATAATAAGAGGAATATGCAGTTTTGCAGAAGGGGTCGATCATCGATCGATCGATGTTCTTGGGTCGATCGATCGATCAAGCAGTTATGACGAAAATTCCATTAACCCAGTTACAAAAATCCATCTCCAACCTCAACCAAATCTCCATATATGATTCCCAAACTCCCAACAAATGATACTACAAGCACTATATACCCAAATATATGATTTTATACGTAAAATATGTGAGTTTTCATCTAGTATGACAATTTAAAGGGAATCTACATAGACTTCATTAAGCCTAATCTTTTCTTTAAATTTTAATTCTTCCATGAAATTTGGTGGTTTATCCTCTACATATGAATTATATGTCCAGAATATGATTACTTCTTCTACGACATATGAATTCTAGTCTCCAAACTACACTTTCTTTCGTGAAACAAGTTCTAAACAACCCAAGACTAACATAATTGAGACATTAAATGAAAAATAAAGCAAGATAGATACTTTCTTGGAAATTTAGTTTCAGATTTGTGGAAGAAAATGGCGTGGTTGTGTTCCCCGTCGCGCGATCTATGATTTTGGAAGTGGTGGCGGTGTAAACGGTGGAGTTTTTGGCTTTGAACTCCTTGGAAATCTTTCCCACTTCTTTTCCAATGGTCGTTCTTTGTTTTTTCTTTTGGTAACCCTAGATGAAAACTCCTAGAAGCTGATATAACCTTGGTAAATTCGTGGGTTTAATTGCCCAAAAGTACGAAATGTCCAAAACGCCGTCCCAGGATGTTAATTAGGCCTAAAAATGCCCCGAGACCCAAACTAAACCCCTGGGTACATTATTTTGACTATCTCGACCCTTCCAAACCCATTGGCGCACTCAAAATGACCATACAAACGACTTATAATTTATTCACTTTTAATAATACTAATTTAATCCCGACACGACACAGGCGCGTCCCGATTTAATTTCTACAATTATCAAATTATATACTCATGATAATTTTAATAAATTCGATTATACATATTAATTTATCCATTAAGTAATATTCAATAAAATCCCAATAATTACTAACTCTTATCACGCTAGTAAATATTTAAAATAATTTTCGAATTAATATTAAATTAATATCTCAAATTAAATTTAATAAATCCCCAAATTTAAAAGTCATAAAAAATGGGGTATTACATAAGCCATGATGTACGAGGAAAAACCCTCAATGGGAAAAAACGTTGGACGGACCTAGCCGTAAGTCCACTAAGTGCAGAATTACAATTACAAGACTGATGACTTACTACACTCGAGTCGACTCCCTTCAAGCCCCGATGCGTCTTCTTGCAACTACCTCTGCTTAGCCGATAATCTCAAAATCTGTCGAAACCTTGGAATCCACCAATAAAGATTTAGGTGCCCATCAACCACACATGGTGCCTTTCACCGTATGAGAATTCCGCAGACAAAACAATGAACTTCTTCTTTATGGGATGTAGAAGTAAACCCAAACGAACCCTCCAATTCGGTAGAGTAGAACCTGGTGATAAACACTATCCAAGCAAGATATATATATGTGGTACTCGGAATAAACTAATACGGGTGTATACAAAAGTGTTTAAGAATTTTCTTAAAAAACAAACACTCAAAACTTGAACCTTTTCATAGAGGAATCAAACTTTCAAAATCTCTCTCTAGAGATTGTAGGAGATGAAAAAGTTGGATTGAAAAGGTTGGTTCCCGCACATCTTAATTCTGTCAAAAAGTAGTGGGGAAAAAAGAGTGGGAACATAGAGAAAACTGCTAAAAACTGCCAAAAAAATTATTCCCACCAAATTCGTTCGAATGACATTTTCGTTAGAAAGACTTTTTCGTTTGAATGACATTACTAACGATGTTCCAGTGAGAAAAAGGAAATCTTGTTAGAAGTCGCGTTCGAACAACATGAGAATCTCATTCGAACGAGATTCCAGTTCATTCGAATGACTTGTCAGAAAATGAAAAATTCTTTATAAGCCTAAAAGTTTTTATGAAAAGTTCTAAAAATATATTTTCTGAGTAAAACGAAGTCGTTAAAACTATTTATTAAAAATTTATAAAATACACCCAATAAATTTCCAAGCTCCTATATATATAAAATGCATTCATACCTTAGGAGCATTGGAACCAATGTTGTTGACGTAGAAACGAGGCACAATAAAACTCGGCATATGATGAAGCTTTATAATCTTGGAAGCTACGTATTCAACTAACACGTCATAGGCTTGGATGGATACACTTAAACCCTATCCTATGACTCAAATGTTTTTGTCCAGAATTGAGCCAACACTACATTAAGACTCAATCGAAGACTTGTGTCCTTACAAATCTCCCCTTTAGCCATTCCGGGATAAAAAAACAAACAGAAATCCTAAAGGGCCATCAAGCTATACTATACTTAAAAAATATCCCACCCGAAATAAAAATTACATAGCCTGACCCTAAACCCAAGGATCATTATCTTTGAAGATGAAAGTTTCCATTTAGAAGAATTCCTGCACAATTAAGCAAACTATCAAACACAAAGGGAATAAGAATATTAAATGCATATAAGGTAAATACTCCCCCTAAATTAATTCTCCCCTTTATCAAATAAATGGCCTACGTAGAAAGACGTCTCCCCCTAAGTTAAATCTCCCAAACTAAGATACGATTACAATAGGATTCGATACCATTTGTCCACCTATCATTCTCCCCCTTTTTGTTCAGGAATATGCAAAGGATAAAAACGAATTTAAACATGATGTAGCTTAGAGTGATAATAGCATGAAAGCATATGGGCAACAAAATCATAACTAGACCATACAAATAATAATGGATACCAATGAAGATGCAAAAAATGATACCAATGTGATACATAAGAGACTAAGAATGTGATATCAACAACAATATGCAACAAGATAGATACCAATTATGAATTAGAAGCAGAGATGGACTAGAAAGCGAGGCAAAGAAAAAAAAACGCCATATATATGTAGACATAATGAATATTACTAACGCCCACGCACATATATATAGGTATAGACACCACACATGACACCAAATATAATATGCTTTTCAAACTCGTATGGCAAAAACGTGTCATATGGACATGGAAGTGTAGGGGTGTGAACTAGTAATAATTAAATTCAGACCCAATCACTTAAAACATGTTCACGGAGTTCTCATTTGATTGTAAACTTTATCACATTTGAATATAACCTCATGTAACAATATAGGTTGAACTCAATGAACAAACATACACAATTCATACAAGCCCAGAATTTTGATGATTCTACAAACCAATAGAGTCATGACATTAAAAGTACAACTAGGATAATGGGTATTGTGAAAACCGTTGATATACCATCCAAACTCCCTCAAAATAAGCATATTAAATTTTTGAATGACAATATCAAACGAAACAAATAGGCCATGGAAAATATTTTTCTTCTAATGCCATTATTCTTTTAGGCCTTTGGACCACATATTTCTTTTAGATCCAAGCAAACGGTGGCTTACTCACAAAGGATGATATTTCCTTTCGGAGCCCTTCCCCGTGCACATATATATTTTAAATCTTTTATCGCTCAATTCTCGCGTGCAATGGATTTTCACATGCACTAGTCCTCCTAGGTCACATAACATGTAGATGACTAGATTGGTAGGAGAATACCTCACAAAGCTCAAATATACATGTAAAGTTATAATTTCAAGAGAGCTCGTGCATGTGTGATTTGAGGCATATAGAAATAGAATCAATTAAGGCAACACAAAATCCAACTTACTCCATGTAAGCATGGTAAAGAACATTTTAAGGATTAACAATCTTAACCAAAAGTTCTAGCCACATGGAAGCGAAAAAGAAGGGATTCAAACATAAGTATATGCCACATAGAGTGTCTCAAACTAAAATTCACACAAAACAAAAATCTTTTTGAGTTTTTGTAATTTTTAACCAAACAAACAAAAATATTTACTCCAAAAGACAAACAAAAATCATTTGAATTTTTCATTAAGCCTAAATTTCTAGAAGGTGAAATACAAATGATAAACAAAAATCATAATTCTAGCATGAGATGTGTAGTAAAGCAATGACTAGAAAATGATTAAACATGCATACACCTAGCAATGATAT
This sequence comes from Sambucus nigra, assembly GCA_949130495.1. Classification (NCBI taxonomy): domain Eukaryota; kingdom Viridiplantae; phylum Streptophyta; class Magnoliopsida; order Dipsacales; family Adoxaceae; genus Sambucus; species Sambucus nigra. The sequence goes on along the minus strand of OX422217.1, from coordinate 515,485,707 downwards.
ATAATATGAGGCACAAAAAGCTAGAGTATGCAAACAACTAACACATTCAACCTTTGGATTTAGCAAGGGAGGTATCGTGTGAAAGTAAATGAGAATAAAAAATCCTATCTTGTAAAGCTACCAGGTCGAATCTCCTAACCCAAACTAACGATGAATGACAATCTCGGGATATAGGAATCTTGGCTACCTCGGTTGCCTTATGTAGGGATTTTTTAGAACTTCATTTATGATCAAAAGAAAATTTCTTAAGATGACCTTTTCGACCACAATGTGAGCACCTAAAGACTCGGTGAAAAGACTTACCTAAGAAATGATATATAACATAGTTCCTAGAGGATTCTCCTAAAACATTGGTTTTGGATTTATAATTGGACTCATTGTAAGTATCGAAACCTAAACCGCAAGTGTCATTTTTAATTTGGACCGTTCCTAATATTTTATCTAATTTATCCGAACGACACTCCAAATCAAATTTGATGTTACTAGAGTCTTTTAATTTATTTTCTAAATCTACAATGTGAGACTCTGATAAAAAATTGCGCTCTTCAAATGCGAGAAGCTCCTTTTTCAAGGATTCCATTAAACCTTTAAGGCTATCTCTCTCGCCTTCTACATATTCAAGCTTCTCATGAAGATCTCTCTCATGTGTCCTAAGGTCTTCAACTAAAATACGCTCATTAATGACCACACACTCTTTTAAACTAGCTTCTAACTTCAATTTTTTTTTTAATTTAATAGATTCTTCATATAATTCTTGAAAAGCAATTTGAAGTTCACCCACATCAACCTCATTTTCACTTTCACTCTCTCTTTCTTCTCCACTCTCACTACCATCATATCTTTGGGATTCACAAATTATGACCTTGGAAGTGTCATGTGTTAAAATTTCATCACTTAATAAGTGATCACTTTCACTCACATGACTTGGCATAAAAGCCACAAAGTTAGGCTTAGTGGGGGAATCGGGTCCTTCTTCCTTGTCACTATCACTAAGTGTTGCATCATAAGAAATTGGTTGCTTACCCTATCTCCTTAGTTTAGTGGGGCGCTCAAAAACCCTATGTCCATAACCCTCACAATCGTAACACCTATTTGACTCATCCCTATTTAAATTTTCATTAAACGTTTTAGGGATCTTCTCAACTTTGTTATGCTTAGAATTTTCAAATTTCTTAAAATTATTTTTAAATTTATCTTTGTTAAATTTAAGAAATTTATGAAACTTCCTAGTAAATATAGCTATATCTTCCGAGTCACTCTCACTTTTACTCTCTACTACTTATTTTTCCTCCTTTTGGGCTTTCAAAGCAATGCCCTTATCTATTTTCTTTTCAGTTTTAGAGGGAAACATGTTTAGTTCATAGGTTTGTAAATCACCTACGAGCTATTCTAATTTCGTAGAGGCAAAAGTGGGCAAAGAATTTAACACGGTCACCTTAGGAATAAATCTATCGATAGGGACCTTAAAAAATTTTTTACTACTCGGTTGTCGAGTATTTTCTCTCCCAAATTAAAAGATGAATAAACTATATCGGAAAGTCTAGCATAGAATTCATCAAATGTTTATTTTTAATTCATTTTTATGGTTTCAAATTGAGTGGTGAGGTTTTGAGTTTAGAATCTTTTACGACACTAGTTCCTTCATGAGTGAGTTATAAAATAACCCAAGCTTCTTTAGCGGTTTCACACTTCATAATGCGTCGGAATTCATATGGTGTGACTGCTCTAAACAAGGCATTTAAACCACGGGAATTAAAATTTGCAAGTTTAAATTCATTCTCACTCCATATATCAGTGGGTTTGGGAACACGTTCATTTTCAACTAAATATGTAGGTGGGGACCACCCAATAATGACTGACAACCAAACCCTTTCATCCAGAGACCTAAGTTCCGATTTCATATGAGCTTTTCCATACGCATAGTTGGAACCATCGAAAATAGAAAATTTTGAAAACGGGGAAAATTCCATTTTTAGTCAAAAATATTTGAAAGGACCTTAACGCAATAAATTAGCGCTCCGGCTCTGATACCAATTTGAAAACGCATGATCGGATCCCTAATTTTAAAAACCTAAATATAATTTCCTTTAATACGGAATAAAGATGGTTCAACTAAACAACTACATAAACTAAGACTACATTTCTTCACAAATTAAAACTAAAGTAAACCAAATTTTCATTTTCTCAAAATTTTTACACTTTAAAACAAACTTGTGAATATTTAACTTTTATCCCTAAAGAGATTCAATCCAAGTCCTAGAAGTTTTCCTAACAATAAATATTCATTTTGTAATTTAGGCCAAACCAAATTTTATCCAATAAAATTAATGACTTGAATTAAATTAATATTTACCCAAATTAAGTAGCACCAAATCAAATATTCCAATTTTATCTTTTACCTAAGCATGCATTTAATGTGAATTTCCAAAGGATAAAATAAATAAATCACTACGCCACGATGTACGAGGAAAAACCCACAACGGGAAAAAACCTTGGACGTCTCTAGCCTTAAGTCCACTAAGTACAATTACAATTACAAGATAGATGTCTTACCACACTTGACTTGACTCCCTTCAAGCCCTGATGCATCTTCTTGCAACTACCTCTGCTTAGCCAACAATCCCGGAATCCACCGAAACCTTGGAATCCACAAATGAAGCTTTATGAACCCATCAACCACACACGGTGCCTTTGACTGTATGAGAATATCGCAGCCAAGATAATGAAGTTCTTCTTTATGGGATGTAGAAGTAAACCCAATCAAACCCTTCAATTCGGTAGAGTAGAACCCGGTGCGAAACACTCTCCAAGAAAGATATATATATATATATATATATATATATATATATATATATATATATATATATTTGGTACTTGGAATAAACTAATATGGGTGTAAACAAAAGTGTTTAAGAATTTTCTTGTAAAACAAACACTCAAAACTTGAACCTTTTCATAAATGAATCAAACTTTCAAAAATTCTCTCTAGAGATTGTAGGAGGTGAAAAGGTTGGTTTGAAAAGGTTGGTTCCTATACATCTTAATTCTGTCAAAAAGTAGTGGGGAAAAAGTAGAGGGAATATGGAGAAAACTGCTAAAAACTGCTAAAAAAATTGATCCCGCCAAACTTGTTCGGACGATATTTTCGCTCGAATGACTTTACTAACGATGTTCCATTGAGAAAAAGGAAATCTCATTAGAAGTCTCGTTAGAACGACTTACCAGAAAATGGAAAATTCTTTGTAAGCCCAAAAGTTTTTATGAAAAGTTTAAAAAAAATATTTTCTGAGTAAAACAAAGTATTTAAAACTATTTGTAATTTTTTTTATAAAATACACATAATAAATTTCCAAGCTCCTATATATATATAAAATGCATTCATACCTTAGGAGCATTGGAACTAATGTTGTTGACATAGAAATGAGTTATAATAATCCCGACATATGATGAAGCTTTATAATCTTGGCCGCTACATCTTCAACTAATATGTCATAGGCTTGGATGGATACGCTTGAACACTATCCTATGACTCAAATATTTTTTTCCTAAATTGAGACAACACTACATTAAGACTCAATCGGATACTTGTGTCCTTACAACCTGTGATGGTGTACTAGTGTCAACACATTGTGTTATTTCATCCTGTACTGGTGGCGCTAAAGAACTTTGTTAGTTCCTTCGTAATTCTTCAGGAATAACTTTACTTTTAGGTTTATGATTCACCATATAATCCTCTTCTAAGAACAAGGAATTGGTGTTAACAATGACCTTCTGATCCTTAGGATCATAGAATAAGTAACCCTTAGTTTCCTTAGGATATCCTATAAAGAAATAAACTTTTGATCTTGATTCTAACTTACTGGGATCTCTCTTCAGCACATGTTCTGGACTACCCCAGATTCGAATATATTTCATACTAAGCTTGCACCCAATCCATAATTCCTTGGGTGTAATAGATATCACCTTTGGAGGTACCAAGTTTAGTAAATAAGTGGACGTTTCTAAAGAATGTCACCAAAAGGAATATGGAAGATCTGTATAACTCAACATGGACCTAATCATATCCAAAAGAGTCTTGTTACTTATTTCCGCTACACCATTTTGTTGAGGCATACCAAGGGAAGATAACTGGGATGTGATCCCTTGATCTTCTAGATACTACCTAAACTCCCCTAGGAGGTACTCGTCACCACTATCAGATCGTAGTGTCCCGATACTTTTACCTTGATGCTTCTCCACTTCTGCCGTATACAATTTGAATTTCTCAAAGGCTTCAGATTTAAGATGCATTAGGTAAACATACGCATACCTTGAGTAATCATCCATGAAAGTCATAAAATACTCAAAGCCCCCTCTTGCTCGAGTTGTCATCAGACCACATAGATCAGAATGAACCAATTCTAAGAGTTATTTGTATTTATAAACCTTGGCCAAGAAAAGCCTCTTGGTTATTTTACCTTATAAACATGATTCACAAACTGTAAGTGCCTACACTTATAGTGAGTTCAATTGCCCTCTTGCTACCTGTTAGGACATAAATTTCACAATTGATTCACATTGGTATATTCTCATGTTAGATACTTTCATTGGTTTATCTTTTCACCGAATTGTCTATTCGAGACAAAAAAGGAGAGAGATGTATGTGATGTAGGGGGATATTTGAGCATGTTTTGGTTTACATATTTTACAATTGTTATCTCATATTGTTAGTACATATTGGTATTATTTTGTTGCTCAAATTATTTTACAAATAATTTTTCAGAGATTATTCATATTGGTATCTATAGTTGTTTGGTATCATTTGGATATTTATATTGGTTTCATTTGTTCCTCCATACTTCACTGGGTATTTGTTTGTCTGTTTCATGTGGGTAGGTATGCTTCAGCGATTTGAGATTTCAAGTCTACATCACATTCAGATAGTTCAGGCTTGTTAGTGCTACATATACTAGTCCGTGTCCTGTATTTTTGATTTTGGGTTTATGGGATGGGATTTAGGCGTCATACGGCTTGACGGCACGGCTTCGGCATTTCACTGGTTTAGTTTTGTCCCGAAATAGTCAAAGGGGAGATTTGTGAGGACATAAATTTCCAATTGAGTCCCTGTATTGTTTTGACTTAATTCCTTGAACAAAGCTGTGTTTATAATATGTTATAGGTAGATTTTATTTTGTCTCGATCCCACTTGGTCTATGACATATTGAAGAAAATTGAAGACATTGCGGCAAAGCTTAAAAGATTTAATCATGCCGAAGTTTAATTGGTTCAAGTTTATTCGTCTTCAAAGTTAATTGCATTATGAGATCACAGAGGTATGAATGCGTATAATTAATGGTGCTCGAAATTGTTTTTATAAAAGATAAGGATGTATTTTTGTAAATAAAAATGTTTTACACTATGTTTTATTCTGATCAGCTCGAAATAGAGTTTGACTAATTTGGATCTCTTTTAAAAGAGATGTTTTAATTAGAAAGTCAAAAAAGTCAAACTTACACACTGTTGTTCAAAATACATAAGCTCTCGTTTGAATGAGATGCTCATGTCGCGCGGAAGACGTGGCCTTGTCATTCGAATGGCACATTTTTCGAGGTGGCGGTTAATTGTTATTTAAAGCCTGTTTTCATCAGAGTTTCGTAAGTTTTATTCTGGAAAAATAGTATACCATCCAGTACGTGTTTGCACATGTTTTTTAAGGTTTAAAAAGCATAAAAACATCCTTAGAGTTTGCAAAGATCCGAGTTATCATTCTTACATGTTTACTTGATCTTGCTTCACCAAGAAGTTTGTTTTATCATTGAACATCAAGGGTTTTACGGTAAAGAAAAGAGAAGGAATTCTTGTTCGACATCGTAGATGAATCAAAGAAAATTGGTGGACACCGAGACATTCGTGGAGGCGAGTGTTGTGGACAAGTATCGTAGAAGATGGAATTTCTGCATGGGCACTATTGAAGAACGGTAGAAGATTTGAAGGAGCGTCAAGACCCATGCGGATCGAGTCATTGAGTAAGGCTAATCTGTCTTTATAAAACCTTTGTTCATAGTGATTGTCTGGCTTGGGTTGTCCGAGGTTATTTTCCCATTTTGGATTTTTTCCTCGTACATCCGGCATTGTGAGTGTTAACGCAAAAATTCTCCATCTACGAGGACTAATCAAAAAAGGACACATGTCATCCTACATGGTAATATTCGACACCCGAGGAGAGTTGGTCGGCACCCAAGGAGTATTGGTCGGCACCCAAGGAGTATTAGTCGGCACCCGAGGAGAGTTGGTTAGTACCAGAGGAAAATTAGTTGGCACCCGAGGAGTATTAGTCGGCACCCGAGGAGAGTTGGTCGGCACCCCAGGAGAGTTAGTCGGCACCCCAGGAGAGTTGGTCGGCATACCAACCAGGAAGATCAAAGGATAACTATGCATTTAATGTGCAATAATGAAGATGACAATGCATTTAATGAGCCTTAATGTACATTTATACTGTATTAATAGATGACAACACATAGCATACCAAGAAATTCAACAATTAGATTCGTTGAATGTAGACATAAATGTCTACATACAATGAATCTCGTTATCTCCCATCACTATAAATACATGTATTCCCTTAGCCAAAAGGGGACGGTTGGAGAAAACTAAGAGACACCATTCACAAGATACGCAACCTTTCTCTCTCTACACCATATTGTGCTATTGTAAACCCCTGGGAATAAAATAACAGTGGACGCAGGCTTTATTCATAGCCGAACCACTTTAAAAAACCTTTGTCTCTTATGTGTTTGATGTGATCACCATTTCATCTTCAATCATCATCTTCATACCTTCATTTTTATCTGTTGTTGATGCCGATAAGATAACAAGGATGCTATTTCTAGTCATCAACAGATTGGCACCGTCTGTGGGAACGTGTTACAAGCATTGTTCTCCATTAAAAGCTAAGTTTTTATTTTCTCTACGTATAATCAATTATACATACATCTTTTGATTCAATCATGATTTTTATGTTTATATGCATAAATTAATTGTCCAATTTTTATCTGCAAAATATTGCATATCATGATTTTAAAATCATAACTGTTAGATTAATTCTTATTTAGAAATCTGAAAAATAATGGATTTCATAAATCATAAGTTTTTGCTTGATTCTCAAGTTTCAATTTTATATCATGGAATAAATATTTTAAATGATTACATATACCAATATATATGACTGTGGTAAGATTTGATAATTTTCATTATAAATTTTGTAAGATCTTTGATGTCTATTCAAATTCCCATCATATTTTTAATCAGAGAATGGGAAAAGTTAAAATCAAGAACAATTTCTCTCTCGATAATCACAATTCTGACCCAGATCTGCTTTAAAAGTTCTCATCAATTTGATTCATAAAAAATAATATATATATATATATATATATATTTATATTCAGTGTTAGACAATTTTCATCATGAACGTTAAGCATCTATGACTCTTCTCGAAAATGTTCTGGGCAAACACGTTTATGTAATGAGTTACATCAAGGAAAAATATTTGACATATGTTGATTCACATATTTCACATCTTCTACAAGGGCGTAAAAATTCAAAACCATTCTTTTCCCTCTTGGATATTGATCATATTTTCTCTTAGATCTGATGATTTCTATTGGTTATCTCTTAGATCTAAGAATTTTGATTTGTTACGATTTATTAATTCTGATAAAGATTGATTTATTGGTTTGATGATTGATTTTTGGTATAATTTTCGTAATGATTTTTATCATCCACCGTATTTTTTATCTCCACAAATGGAAAATAGGAAGGAAACCCAAAATAACCTTCTCTCTCCTGAAAAACCTTTACCCACTTTCGTAAAGAAGATGAAAAATGAACAGTCGCTCAAGAAAGTGCAATGGAGAAACTTTCCTAGGAAGATGAATAAATTTTGGATTTATTAAATTCATATTAATCATTTTGACTTCAACCGTCTATAGCAACAAAAATAATGAAACTGGGCGGCATAAAAAAAATAACCGGATGATCATCCACCTCACAACTTGGTTCGGTTTCAGATCAACAAAAAATTTCAATCCCAGGATTATATTACTCTTCGATTCAAAGTCTTCCTGCCTTGGGATCAAAGGTCTCATGAATCTACAACTACTGTTTAGCATCAATTAATTGAGGATGAAAAATCCAGAAGAAGGTCGCCGGATGAGTATTTCTGGTCGGTGAAAAACTATGTGAATTTTTGCTCTACTTAATCGAAATAAAGAAGTAATCTCCTCAGTATATCTCATTGACAAGTATTGTTGGTCGGCAGCATTTTTGTTGGTCGGAACCATCTACTGTTGGTCGGAGACATCTAGTTGTTACCCGACCAAAATTTGTTTACCAGACCATTTTTGTTGGTCGGTGGTAGGCTGTGAAGATCCATCAGCAACATTGGAGTAGATCGGCAATACCTCGGTGGTTATTTCAGAACAAGAACATCTGGTCGACATCTACTTTTGATAACAAAGAAATAGTTGGTCAACAACTTAAAAGGCCAAAGTTGGTCAGAAACAAGTTTTAGCCAAAACAAAGGCTTCTTGATCGTATGTACATGGTCGGCAGATCAAAATGAAGGCATCCCAACACTGATGTCACACGATGCTGGTTGGCGATACCACTGGTCAGAGATGGTTATCACTTATTGACGAGGAATATTGAAGTTCAGGAGGTATATTAAAGTTCAGGAGGCATATTCAGGAGTTATTATGCACATACGATTGAAGTTCAGAAGTCAAATTCAGCATCTACCGCACTGAGATCTTGACTACTACTATCCCGACCAATATTGAAGAAGAAGTTGTATAAAAATGTTTCGAAGTCCACCACTAGCTTGGTACTAATCATATTGAAGAGTTGGGTTCAAAAGCTAGTATGTTACTCGACGAAGTATTCAGAGGATCATAAATCAGAAGAATCAAGCACGTGAAGTTAGCACTCAGTTGCTCGGTACAGGAGGCAGTTTGTCGGCTAGCAAACCAATCAACATACTTGAAGATTATGACAAGCTACAAGCTGCATACTATGGCATGGCTGCATCCAAATTCCCAGGGGTGATACATAGCACATGGAGTTCCTTAAAAGAAAGATTAGCAACCATCGATCAGCTTGCATCATATGTCGTCCAGGAGATAATGCACTTTATGTTGAACAAATCAAGAAGGTAGATCAAGAATTTCACGAGCACCGAGCAACACTGCAGAATAAATACTCCATCCTTTCAAGTCAACCATCAAGCATGGAGCATTGTGGGCTTCTGTTAACGCAAAAATTCCCCATCTACGAGGACCAATCAGAAAAGGACACATGTCATCCTACGTGGAAATATTCGACACCCGAGGAGAGTTGGTCGGCATCCGAGGAGAGTTGGCCGGCACCCAAGGAGTATTAGTCGGCACCCGAGGAGAGTTGGTCAGTACTCGAGGAAAATTAGTTGGCACCCGAGGAGTATTAGTCGGCACCCGAGGAGAGTTGGTCGGCACCCGAGGAGAGTTAGTCGGCATACCAACCAGGAAGATCAAAGGATAACTATGCATTTAATGTGCATTAATGAAGATGACAGGGCATTCAATGAGCCTTAATGTACATTTATACTGTATTAATAGATGATAACACATAGCATACCAAGCAATTCAACAATTAGATTCGTTGAATGTAGACATAAATGTCTACATACAATGAATCTCTTTATCTCCCATCACTATAAATACATGTATTCCCTTAGCCAAAAGGGGACGGTGTGAGAAAACTGAGAGACACCATTCACAAGATACGCAACCTTTCTCTCTCTACACCATATTGTGCTATTATAAACCCCTGAGAATAAAATAACAGTGGACGTAGGCTTTATTCATAGCCGAACCACTTTAAAAAACCTTTGTCTCTTATGTGTTTGATGTGATCACCATTTCATCTTCAATCATCATCTTCATACCTTTATTTTTATCTGTTTATCTTATCGGCATCAACAGTGAGTATTCTTTACTTTACTTTAGTTTCTTTAATCACTAGATGCATGTTTAGGATTAATCAAGATAAAATTGGTTTAAAGTAAGAATTGGGTTTTCGCAAGTTAGTTTGGTGCACATTAAAAGTTGGATCATTTTTTGTGATAAATTGGTTTGATTTGAAACACACGCAAAAGGGATTTTTCCACTACCAATCTATGAATCTTTTTTATATTAATATGACCTAAGTCTAAGTGCCAAAGATATGTTTGGTTCACTAAGGAGGTTTCCTTTATCTTTAAATTTTATCCAATTGAGTTATGAAAAATATTAATTTATTGTGTGGGAGAGATAGGATTAATAATATAAAGATTATCAACTAGTGTACCAGAACAAATAAAAGATTTATTTTTCTTAATAACCACGAGTTTATAAAAAGAAATTGAATATCCATTAAAGCCTAAACAAGAAAGTGAAATCAAATTCCTCCTAATGGAAGGTGCATAAAGAAAATCTTTTAAAAGTAAACTCCTATCATTATTACAGCTTAAATGAATGTCTTCCACAACATCTACCGCTACACTCATAGCATCTCCCATAGTTAGATAAATTTCTCCATCACTTAGTCTCCTAGTTTCTTGGAACCCCTGCAAAGAATTTCATACATGATTTGTGGCTCCCGTATATACACACCAGGTACCGATAGTACGAACCACATAACACGATTTAATGACAAATAAATGAAATTTACCTCCATTGTTCTGTTTATTATAGAAAATTAGATAATTTTTCTTCTAGTGTCCTGACAGTTTACACTGGAAACACTTGCCCTTGGACTTTTTCACACCTCCCTAAGGCCCACGAGCTTCCCGAGGGACCATAACCTGTATCTAATCCGTTTTCTTCTTTTTATTCTTGCCCATAGGCTTAGAAGTAAAATCTCTCTCAGCAACAAAATCTCTTACTGACTTCTTTATGAGACCCTCAGGTGCTTGTAGTTCTTTAAGTAGTTTTTACCAAAGATTAAGAAAGTTGTTCATGTTGGCGGAACTGTTTAAAGGACTCATGCAGCGACTGGAGAACAATATCGACTTGGGTTTCCCCATCTATTTCCTCTCCAAGGATTTCAATCTCATTAAGAAGAGACATCATCCTTAAAATATGTATTCATGACATGAACAGTCATAAGTAGAGTGTGGGCTCTTCCTTCATAACGACCTTCCCGTCTCCCTTTTCCTATCTACTACCTCTCTTCCTCACACATGCGTATTAGGGTTTATTGAGTAGCAAAGAGTGATGGTTGGGTTGAGCAAAAATAATCCTCAAGTTCATAAATATAAGATACAGTAGGGACCCTAAGGAGGGATAAGGATGTGGCTCCTAATGGGCCTGAGAAAATCTAATCCTTCTCGGATTATAATTATAGTCCATTAATTATAATTAATACCACTAAATAATTATAATTGCAACTCCACTCCTTAACTCAAAATTATATATCGAGCTCTTTACTATTAATTACTTAATTCTCCCGACGTTAAGGTTACAAATACCCATTAATAAAATAAATTATTGATAATTTATTAGATTAGATTTTTCAATTCCTTGAGCGGTCCAACTTAACTTATTTGTAGTGTCGGATTAACATAATTCACCCATAGGGCTTGACACATACAAAACTTATAAACATCTTAAGGGGGTATCACTAGTTTCTTTACCGAGATGGGGATTCGATCCATAAAATACTTTCACCACCATACATTAATCATCATTACCTAATTTATCAAGATTATTGATCCAATAATGAATCTCACCCGATAAGTCAAAGTAATAAATAACTAGTGCATGTGTCCATCAATCATATCTGGATTAAGAGCCTTAAGTAAGCCTAATAATTACGAGGTGTGCATTTTGTTATAATACAATATAAAAACAATGACCTCAAATTGGTCCCGTTTAATACGCATAAAGTGTACGAGTACAATAAGTTGAAACTATATCATTTCCTATAATCAAGATAGACCTGTTAAAATATAGTCCTATCGTCCTACTGATTGTGTGTCCAATTCCATCTAAATCTGTGAATGATAAAACTTATATTCCATAAGAACTGGTGATCTGATCCTCTGTGTGTAAGTCGTACTCTACACACCAGAACACCAACTGAGCAGAATAAAAGACATCGATAATATATAAAATATTGCAAATATTATATACGTGTATGATTCTCATTAAAATAGGAATAATTGATTTTATTATAACAATAAATCCATAACTAAAATGATTACATAAAGTATGGTTTTAGGTGGACTTGTGGCTAGACGGTCCAAGGTTTTTCCCGTTGTGGATTTCCCTCATACATTGCGGCATTGTGGTTGTGTATTTTATCTTGTAAATTCTCACTTAGATGCATGCATAGGTTGAATAAGATATAATTGGATTAATCACTAAAATGGTGTAATTAGTGCTCAATGAATTTGGGTTGTGTAAGTTTAACAAAAATTTTAATTTGGCAAAAATTCAAGTTTAATTTGGTTTTTGTAAATTTTAACTTTAATTGAAGTTTTGTTTTAGAAAAGTTAACTTAATTTGAAGAAATAAAAAATTTAAGAATATTCGGAACCATTATCCCATGTTCTTATAATTTGCACTTTTCAAAGGCAAGATCTATGCTAATAGGAAGGACATGGGTCATGCTGATCGACACCCCCTCAACCCTAAATTCCAATATAAAAGGGCCAAGACATCACCTTTGGAAAGAGGTCCCTTTCAGTAGTCACCAAACATTCTCCTCGAAGTCAGAATCTTCCCTGTTCTAAAAAAGGCCATTTCCCAACATCCGCTCGCCTCACTAAGCAACCCACCTCATCCTACCAGATTACCTTCATACCACTATAAAAATCAACATACTTACATTCTAAATTAAACAACAAAGATCTATCCAGGAGGTCCATCCCTCACAGTTTTCTACTTTTATTAATTTAAGTGTTTTTATTCACTTTATTCTCATTTTGTGATATTCCATAGATGGTTTTATCATCTCACATCAAATAATCTTCACTTTTTTTTATTATTAGTATTGCACACAAATTATTTTCATAAAAACTCAAAAAAGACAAAAAGAGGGTTTATTCATAAATTTCAAAAGTCAGACTTACATTTTCCCACACTTTTGCACTTAAACACATTTTTCTCAAAAACACACAAGAGGAGTCCTACATTTAGATTTATGGGTTGAACCCCACCGTTATGCCATTTTTGAACTACGAGGATTTTGATGTCCCTTGGGCTACGTAGGCATCTCGGGTTGATCTCGAGATTTGAGTCCTACCCTTTCATTTCATATATTTTATATTATATTATATCTAATTTTGTGAGACTTGGACTCTTACATACTTATGTCTTGTCTGACGTGCACATTTACTCTTTGATAGCGATTCGTGATTCAACGAACACTCATATCTTAGGTCTATTATTATTATTATTATTATTATTATTATTATTATTATTATTATTATTATTATTATTATTATTATTATTACTATTATTATTATTATTATTATTAATATTATTATTATTATCATTATCATCATCATCATCATCATCATCATCATCATCATCATCATCATCATCATCATCATCATTATCATTATTATTATTATTATTATTATTATTATTATTATTATTATTATTATTATTATTATTATTATTATTATTATTATTATTATTATTATTATTATTATTATTATTATTATTTTTGGCTACACTCCTACAGATGAGTCCGCTCCATCCATTCCATGACGCAAGTCGAATAATTTCATTCTCCCGTTATTTATATTATACACATGTATACACACATTACAGAGAAAAATGAGAAGATTAACATAGCCCATGAGAGACCGAAAGGGCGGAATGGGTGCCTAACACCTTCCCATTCTGTAACTTAGTCCCCGGACCTTTTGAATCATTTGGTCTTGTATGCATCAGTTTGACCTTGTGTGACACCCCGCGCAATTTGACAAGCAAGGTGGACAGCCGCAGCTACGAAACTATGCCGGACTTCACTAAATGAGTAATCATTCTTAGCATGTGATAGATATGAAACATATAAAAATTTCTTCCACAAGATAATAATCAGATTAATCCAATAAATATGACCATTCATGCAATATTAAATCCATCACCATGCTACTCTCCAAAATAAATCTCCAAATATTCACATTCTTATAATTATTCTCATTATAATGCAACAAAAGATTAACGAGTTATACTTAGACCGTGTGAGAATAAGGCATTGTATATACTTACTCTGTAATCTTTTGTTGCATTGTATATTCTCGTTATAATTCAACAAAATCTTACCGACTTATAAAATCTCATAAGGTGTAAGTATGTAAAATGCAACAAAGCATTATGAGTTATAAAAATCTTAAACCAAATCAATAAAAGAAGAAAATCACATGTGCTCATGGGATAAAATTTAATTCATGAAGTTAATGCATAATATCAATGATTTGAAGACTAAAGTTTAATAACTTCTAGAATTGAGAACATGCATCGTTGAGTTGTCAATTGGATCGGGCTATTATTGAAATTTATCATCGAAAACAAGGCAAAATGCCCAATATAGGAGAAAAAAGAAAGAAAATATTTTTGAAATTTTCAATTTTTTTAACAAAAAACATGCTTAGTAATAACATGCGATCAAATCAATGGACAAAACAAAGAAATGGATAGAATATCCTACATCCCTTAACTTAAATGTTGCATTGTCCTCAATGCACATTATGAACACAACACAAAGATAGGAAAATAATGATATTACCCAAAATTGAGCGATCCCCGATAATCACAAGTCCATTGAATATACAAAATAAGTTCATACGAAGCATAATAAAAACAATAACAAAGAGTTTAACTAATTACACCAGACTAAATTAAAAAGGAAATAAAAACTAAAGAAAGAAAGATTAAAAATCTAACTATTTACAACCTACTATTTGGACTTCTAACTAACTATACATTAGAAGTCTAAATAATTGAGGATCCAACCAAAATACGATTTGGCTTTGAGGGATAAGCGGTGTACCCTCCCTCGAATGCATGTCTCCAGGAAAATAAGAATTTTATATTAACAACGGAAGGCCTGTGGGTGGTGTGAAAGGTGAACCATTGCCAATTATAAATTTTTTGGGGACGATGGGGGGTTTGGATAGCAAGGGGTAGAGGCACACTTGAGATCTAAGAAAATTAAATTCACCTCCCAAATGGGAAGTGGTGCACACATGGAAGAAATCCATCTTAAAAAAAAGTCCGACGAAGAATCCTCATCGGTAAAAGATGTAGAAATTTAATAATTTCTATCGACTCATAGGAATTAATCGGCACTTCTAATGGTTCAATAACAAAAAAACGTATATGGTAATGAACTAAAATCATCGTTGGAAAGAGATTGAATTTCAGGGGAGAAAGACTCGCTTGTAATTAAATGTTCTATAAAAAGTTGGGAAGAAACACCAGTTTCAACCTCCTCATTGATTTCCACGAAAGAATCAATTTCATTGAAAAGTTCTTTAAGTCTCAATCCAATACCAATAATGTTATCCACACTTTTAGAACTGAAGACGAACAGGAAAAATGATGACTTCATTCAAACGAGACCTGACTTCATTCGAATGAGAGTCAATATCGTTGTAACGAGATCCCATCTCGTTCTAACGAGATTACTGACTTCAAACGAGATTTCAAAAAATCTCCAGTTTAGCCTAGAAAAGTTTGGGAAATTTTAATCTGGCCCAGAATGAGTTTTTAAATAATTTTGGCACATTAATAGAGTGAGAAACTTGAAATTAATGTTGGAAAATTATAATATATTAAGGATTAAAATTATGTGAGAGATATCTACATAATTATTATACGATTTAGAGCAAAATAATCGTTATGATAATTACGGCTAACATCGAGGACATATATACGGGTACTTGGGTTAAATAAAATATTCTTGGAGAAATAATTACATAATATATGTATGACGATAATCGTGATTACAAGTACGGCTAGTATTCGAGAAATACGACCGGTACTTGGGATTGGATAAATTCCTAATATGATATAGGTAATGTAAGTACCTAATACTAAATAGGTAGTTGATAATGCCTATTTGATTGATTGATGGTTTAGGTGTATGACATACCTAGATTACTTGCTATCGAGGGAGGTTTGTGGACGGGGCGTTCATATCCTGATGAATCTAATGGGATTTTTGACTTGTCACTCGAGAACATATAACTTAGGGACTGATCATTACTTTTTAGTGTGACCGGTCATTTGGGTGCGTAGGTATGTGCGTTGCCGAAAGGCCTGAGGCTTTGTTCGCCTCCAATGTTTGTGTTTGATTTTTGTGGTTTGAGGAATCTTTACCGAACTTATAGTCCCCCCATACAGTGACGAGATGTATTAGGACATGACAGCAGAGTAATACAGCACCACAACTGTGTCTCGGGGTGTAGTATTGTATGTATATAATAGAGTGAATGTATATATATACATATGATGATATCTACTATGTGACTAAAGTAGAATTGAAAGATAATGATATCTAGAACTAATTAAGCATGAAAACACTTAATTTAATTGAATTAATGAGGGGATTATCCATGTTGAATCTAAACGGATATACATATTATTATTATTATTATTATTATTATTATTATTATTATTATTATTATTATTATTATTATTATTATTATTATTATTATTATTATTATTATTATTATTATTATTATTATTATTATTATTATTATTATTATTATTACATGTATTATGAGAGAAATACGTGGGAATGAATGAATAAGGGATACATTGGGTTGATCTAGTTAGCGGGGAAACTGTAACTAGTCTGACTTAGAGGTAATTAGGTGTGCACTCTAGATGAGAGGTGAGAATCTCAAGAGAGAGTCCGATAATCTAACATGTATATAATAATTGCTAAATATAACAATTATTCACTTGTTGTTTTATAAACTATTTTTACATCGGGTTCTGACTCATTTTCTTGCATATTCTCTTCTCTCTCTTGTATCTCCCATATCAGGTGTCCAGTGGCAGGGACGCCAACCATAGAGGATTATGACATGTGATAAGCTATGGATGCTATGGAGTTTTAACCTTTATTTAGATGCCTTCACATTCATTGATTCATACTATGTAGTGATCTTTCATTTAGGGCATGTCACACTGAAGATTTTAGTTATTTCCTTTCTATCTGAGTCAAGATTATATTCGTATGTCATTCTGATACATTTTTTTTCATTGGGATTATTGTATTTAGATATTTTACTGGAAAGTTTTATTCTAGTTGCATTTAATTCAGTTGTGATATTTACTCAGCTATTCAATGTGTGAATGGATTGTGTTAAATGGTTTATGTTTTAAAAAGTGGAATTTTATTAAATTAAAATTTGAAAGTTTTTAGCACCTGTTTATTTAAGTATTAGGTGATTATAAAATATTTTCGATAGTGATGCTAAGAATGATCCAATTGTATATTCTAATTTAATTTAATATGGGACTAATCACCCGATATTTAATTAAGTGGGGTGTTACAACTCAGCGGGAGTTGAACATGCATCTGTGCAGGTGGCTGGAGTTTGTGAAAGCTTATTAGTTCGAGATACAGTACCACCCGGGGAAGGATAACATAGTTACTGATGCATTGAGCCATATGCCAGTAGGTGAGGTAGCCGAAACGTGGAAGGCGAAATGGAAAGAGTTGGGACATCAGGAAGTAGTGGCCCGATCCTTTATGTCCGTCATGACAGTCACACCGGAGATTGTTATGAGGGTGATCCAGGCCCAAGCCGTTGATTCATTTTTCTAGGATCAGATTGTACGGCTTTTAGCCGAGGGCGCAGAGTCCTACTCAGTGAGTTGAGCTGGGGTTTTTTGATTTGATGGGAGGTTAGTGGTCCCGGAGGGGGAGGACTTACGTCATGCAGTGATGACAAAATTTCATGGATCTAGATTTCTGATACATCCCAGAGGGGATAAGATGTACCATGATATAAGGTAACAACACTGGTGGATTGGGATGAAGAAGGACATTACGGAGTTCGTGTCCAAGTGTGCCACCTGTTAGTTGGTAAAAGTGGATCATCAGAAGCCACCAGGATTACTTCATCCGTTAGAGATCCCTATGTGGAAATGGGAGAGAAATTCCATGGATTTCATCACTGGGTTGCCTAAATCATGTGACACTCCGCCTAATTAAATACCGGGAGATCACTCCTTTATTAAATTAAAATCAAGGTGAACAGTTGGTTCATTCTTAGCATCACTGTCGAAAAATACTTTTCCAAATTAAACACCCTAATTAATTAAGCTAAGTGTCAAAACCATTTTAGACATTACTTTTCAAATTTTATTTAATAAACCCACATTTAAAACTTTGCATAATTCACAATCTAATAGTCACACCACAACTATCCTGGAACATAAAATTCAAATAATCAAACATTCAACTAGTTGAATCCAATATTTAATACTCTAAATGAAAACATCCTGGCAATAATAAATCCCAAAGTGCAAATACTGGAAAGAAAAGAATTATAATATTCCACAAAAACAACTGAATAATGGAAACGGGCGACACATGCCCAACTGAATAAATATGCTAGGAGTGGAATCAAATAAATGAAGTCGTCTAAGCAAAAGGTCTGCAACACCCACCTAAGCTGCAGCGCGTTCCTTCCAAAGGATCCTATGCAAGATGCCCCTGTGGCTGGGCACCTGTAATACATACATATATATACAAGAGAGAAAAGAAAATAGAAATGGGTCAGAGCCCGATAGTGTAAATGATTTAAAATTTGTTTAGCAAGTATTTAAAATGTTTACAGGCCAATGCAACAACATATTAGTGCGGCACTCCCTTGAGAAACTCTCACCTCTCTTCTAATGTGCATGCCTATCGCACTAATCTTCCCAACGGTTTAACTTATCTTATCTTAAGTTACTCGTAAGATTTAAACTAAACAATTCAACTGTTTAAGAAGTAAATTTCCTTTAGTAACAAAGCTCTCATCTTAACCTTATTTATTAATAAAGTTTTCCAGAGATATACCATTTTGCTTTTCAAAACAAGCATTTCCAATTTGAAGTCATTATTCATATTCTTACCTACCATAAACACAGTATGAAATTCCAAATTTTAGAATTTAATATATATATAAATTAAATACTCGTATAATATATATATTCTAACAACACTCCACATAAAAATTATGGTGCGTGCATACTCTGCTATCCAATCCCCGTATCACTCGTACTAAGGGAAATACAAGTTCGGAATCACTCTCGAACTGTATTAACACATACACAAACAATAATGAGGCGAAGTATAGATTCTAAGTCTCTAAGAGGATAGCACATACCCTCACGTCTCTTAGGACCGTCTGACCATCGATCAGATAGCCTGTACCAAGGATATCTATCTTCTAGGGTATGAGTCAATATCCCCCATAAAGTCACATCGAGATAAGACTGTCCCAGCACGGTAACCTCAGGGATAGCAAGTAGCGCGGGCATGATTTTCACACGTATATAGTATATGCATAAACACCGTCATATAAATATACTACTTTTACCATATCAAATTTAGGTTCATCTCATAACCCATAATTATAACATTTATCCTTATTTCTCATTATTTAGTCATCACTTATAATGGTTCGTCTCTTACTTTAATTGAGGGATTAATCCAACTTACTACGTAACACTCATGGACCCTATCCTCCCAAGTATAGAATTCACTAGGTACCCATCTATTTTTCCAACGTAACTATTTTACGCGTCTCTCCCTTTAATGCATAATTTCATCGTCCCTTATATGTAAATATCCCAAAATGTACATCTCGTCTTACCTTAAAGGTCTCATAATTATTAATAAGTCCTACTGGTCTCCTTTACCTTCCAAATTTTTTTAATAAGGATGTCCAAATATTTATACTCATTTAATTTGAATTTAACTATTTTAAAAAGGGGAAATGTGAGTCTTCCAGAAGGGGTCGATCGATCGAGGGCAGGGGCTCGATCGATCGATGCGTCAATCGATCGACCCTTCTAGTTCGATCGATTGATCAAACAGGTATGACGATTTCTGCATATTAACAATTACGGGTTTCATAATTTAACCTTAATCAAATCCAGATTTTTCACACCCAAACTCCCTAAAATTTGTACTACAAATAGTATAAACCCATATTATACATCTTCAACGTAAAGCATGGAATTTTTCATCAATAACCATAGATTACTAGGCCAAAACTCATATAAATCTCAAGAACCCTAGAATTTCTTTAACATGGTTCTAATCAGTCTTTTTCCAGAAATTTCTACTCCTAATTCATCATAAATTCGTGGTTAAGCCTCTACATGTGAAGGGGTTTCCAGATTATCATTCAAATCATTACTACGTGCGATTTTCCTATCTCCAACATGAATTTTCTTCTACCAAACTCATCCTAATCACCCTAGACTAACATGAATGATGCATTAACAAAAATAAGCAACATAAATACGTGCCTGGAGATTTCAAAGTTCTTATTTGATGACGAATTTGGTGTGGTTGCGTTCTCCGTCGCGCGATCTACTCGTTGGTGGTGGTGGCGGTGCAATCGGATGACTTTTCGGTCTAGAATTGCTTTGAAAGCTCTCTCCTTCCCTCTCCTATGGCCGTCACTTGTATTTGGTTGTGTTAACCCTAGAAGGAAACCTTAGACATCTGATATAACCCTTGAAATTTCGTGGGTTTAATTTCCCAAAATTACAAAATGTCCAAAATGCCCTCCCGGGGTGCTAAATAGTCCTAAAAACGCCCCGAGACCCAAACTAAACCCTCGAGTACACTTTTCTGACTATCTCGACCCTTCCGGACACGTTGGCGCACTCAAAATGACAATAGGGATAACTTAAAAATATTCAATTTTATTAATCAATATTTAGTCCCAACACGACACGGGCGCGTCCCGACTCAAATTTCTAAAATTTTCATTTTATTCACTCTTAGCATTTAATAGAACAAATATTATATTACTTTACTCATTAGTAATATTCAACAACAAGTTTCCCATAATTACTAGCTCAGATCACGTTAATAATTATAAAGTGATTAATTTCCGGATTTATATTAAATTAATAACTCACATTAAATTTAATAAAGCCCCAAATTAATATAGCATAAAAATACGGGGTATTACAAATCACAGCGGGGTCATAATTCTATTTGGGTAATAGTGGATCGATTGACCAAGGTAACTCATTTTCTGTCGGTGCGGGTAAACTACACCACGGGACAGTATGGAAAGTTATTTATTGCTGAGATAGTGAGGTTGCAAGGGGTGGACCTTGATATCGTGTCCGACAGAGACAAGATTTTTGTGTTACGCTTCTGGGAGAGCTTTCAGGAGGCTATAGGTACCAAGCTGCGGTTGAGTACGGCTTATCACCCACAGGCAGATGGGAAGACCGAGCGTACTAATTTGATGCTGGAGGATATGTTACACATGTGTGTCCTTGATTTTGGAGGGGGTTAGGAGAAGTACCTTCCACTGGTGGAGTTCGCCTGTAATAATTCCAACCAGTTTACGATTGGCATGGCCCCATTTGAGGCGTTGTACGGCAGACCTTATCGTTCTCCCACTTATTAGCTAGAGGTTAGGGACAACAAGTTACTGGGTCCAGAGGTGATGCAGGATAAGTCATCCAGGATTGAATTTTTCAGGAGTCGCATTTGGGTAGCCCAGGACAGGCAAAAAAGTTACGCCAATGCAAAGTGGTTCTTCAGGGAGTTTAGAATGGGGGGCCAAGTGTTACTGCGGGTGTCTCCTATGAAAGTAGTAATGAGGTTCAGGAAGAAAGAGAAATTGGCTCCGAGATACGTAGGACCTTTTACCATTATCGAGAGGATCGAACAGGTGGCATAAAGACTTGGGTTGTCGGAGCACTTGCACCGTATTCATGATGTGTTCCACATTTTGTCGTTAAGGTAGTATCTTCAGGATGATTTGGCCCACACTCACATTGCGATAGAGAAGATTGACTTGCAGCCCAAAAGTTCTTATGAGGAGAGACCAGTGGCTATCCTAGACTATAGTGAGAAGAAATTGAGGTCGAAAGTAGTCCCACTTATACGGGTCCAGTAGGAACATCATAATGTCAAGGAGTCCACTTGGGAGCACGGGGCAGATATGCGTGAAAAGTATCCAGAATTGTTTTTACTAGGTATGCCTTATTTGTCAAATTTTGGGATGAAATTTCGTTATTAGGGGGAGTATGTAATACCCGTATTTTTTATGGCCTTTAATTACGGGATTGATTAAATTAATTTGGGATAAATTAATTTAATATTAATCCAGATTTTTAAATTGAATATTTTCTAGCGTGACGAGAGTTAGTAATTACTGATGAGAATTATGTTGAATATTACATAATGAGTAAAGTAATTTATGAGGTTGAATTAATTAAAATTGTCGCGAGTGAATAACACGATAGTTATAGAAATTAAGTTGGGATGTGCGTGTCAATCGTGGCAGGACTAATTCAAGAAAAAAATAAACTAATTCTAAGTCACCCATATGATCATTTTCAGTGCGCCAATGGGTCCGAAAGGGTTGAGATAGTAAAAAAAATGTACCCAGGGGTTTAGTTTGAGTCTCGGGACGATTTTAGGCCTAACCGGCAACCCGGGAGGGCATTTTAGTAATTTCTAATTTTGGACCATAATTAATGACGAAAATTAAAGGTTTATATTTGATGGAAGTTGGAGTCCTCGAGGGTTAGAAATACTTGAGTTGCAGAGAGGGTAAGGAAGAGAGATGAGAGAAGGTTTCCAAGGGGGAGAACCATCAATCCTACACTATTCCCACTAATTTCACCACCAACGCGTAGATCGAAAGAAGAGGATCATTCCTATACCACTCAAATTCGTCAGATCAAACCTTTGATTTCCATGCAAGTATCTATCATGCTATTCTTGAGTTGATATCTCATCCATGTTAGAGTAGGAAATAAAATTATAAGTTTTTATGGAGTTTTGATGTAATTGGGAGACTAAAATTCACGTGTTTCAATAGAAATCATGTTAGGCTGGTATCCTTATCACAAGTAGAACATTTATTATGAATTTTAATGATGATTAGAGAAGTAAATATCGAAATATCACGTGGATTCTTTAATTAATATGGTAAACTTGGGTTAAAGACCAAATCAAGAATTGTGCCCATTTAATGATGATTTATTAAGGATTTTATTTAGATTTTACGTTGGAAATCGTTTAGACCGGTAACTATAATGTTTGTGATGTTTGTTTGGGAATTTGGGATATTTTAATGGAGGTTTTGGTGAATAAAATGGAAGAAACCCGTAGGCATTATTTGCAAAATTTCTCGGCCAATAACTACTTGATCGATCGACCTTGAATGTCGATCGACCCTTCCCTTCGATCAATCGACTCCTCCTAGAATTGGAATCTTATTTCCTTTTTAATTTTTAATGAAACCCCAATGTATAAGGACCCTTATACATAACTTAAATATCATAATGGGACTTGGAAGGACCAATAGGGTTGTGGGCAAGGTCTAGGTAATACGCTTTCATATGGAATTGAACCGTGGGGTTACAAGGGTATAAAATGAGTTATGATTGCGTGTGTGATAAATTGGGGATTATGCAAGCCGATGACGACTTAGACTAGTAGGGTAGAGAGGGTACACCTACTGCTTTGATATTATTTAAAATGATACACTTCTAGAATCGAGAAGTACTTATGAAATTGCGATAATTGAGAAAATAAAAGAATGAATTAATTACGTAGGATTCGAGCGCTACGCGCCATGTATGGTTCGAATACATTCTGGATCATGGGTGTGCCTATCTGAATAATGTAAATTAATATATATGAGTATATGTATATATATAGTATGTTAACATTGTGTTTAATCATATCCACGCTACTTGCTATCACGGAGGTTTCGCGTCAGGATAGTCTTATCTCGATATGACCTTTATGGGGGATATTGACTTGTACCCTAAAACATAGGATCCTTGGTAAAGGTTATCTGAGAACGATAGTTATACGGTCCTAAGAGACGTGAGGGTATGTGCTGACATCTTAGTGACTGGGAACTATGCTTCTCCTCCAATATATATGTTTTGTGTTAATACAGTTCGAGAGTGATTCTGAACTAGTATTTCCCTTTTGTACGGGAGATACGGGAAATTGATAGCAGAGTATGCCACCACCATATATTTATGTGGGGTGCCTTATATATATATATATATATATATATATATATATATATATATATATATATATATATATATATATATATATATATATATATATATATATATATATATATATATATATTAAGTGATAGTTATATGTACCTGTAATTCATCTACTGCGCTTGTAAGTAGATAAAATTGATTAATTAATATTAAATAAATTAAGTGGTTGAGAACTTAAGGCTATATTGAGATGTACATAGCTGGCTTGATAAATTCATAAGAAAATGTTATCATATATAAACTATAGTCATGCGATCACGTGAATCAGGTTGGGAAATAAAGATTGGGTTAGACTAGTTAATTGGGTTAGCTTCGTCTAGAGTAATTCAGTAGTACGTTAGGCGTGAACATTAGTTGAGAGGTGAGGATTATCAAGTGAGTGTCGAGGTACTAACATGTATGTAAGCATTTTAAATACTTGCTAAACTATTTTAAAGCTATTTTACACTCGGGCTCTGACTCGTTTCCTGTCATCTCTTATTTCTCTTGTATATATATATATATATATATATATATATATATTACCAGTGCCCAGCCACAGGGGTGTCAAACTTAGATCTTTGGACTGTTGACATACTACAACTAGTGCGGGAGTTACAGGTCTTTGCATTTAGACGACTTCATCCTTGTCATCTCATCTCTTCACTTAGTTATTTTTGATAAGGCATGTGTCACCCATTTCCAGTTTTTATTTAGTATAGAGAGACTTGTACTCTTTATCATTTCATGTAAGGACATAATTCTCCGATTGAGTCTTAATGTAGTTTTGGCTCAATTCCAGACAAAAACGTTTATGTCATAGGATAGTTTTAAATTTTATCCATTCAAGTCTATGATGTGTTTGTTGAAGACGTAGCGGCCAAGATATTAAAGCTTCATCAAATGCCGTGTGTATTGTGCCTCCTTTCTACATCATCAATATGGTTCCATTTCTCCTAATGCATGAATGCACTTTGAAATTATATATAGGAGCTTGGAACAATATTTATATGGGTGTATCTTGTTTAAACTGTTGTTTAATTTCAGAAAGTTTCATTAAAAATTTAAAATAAAGTTTCTGGGCTAAAAATAGAATTTTTAGCTTTCTGGTTTTTCGTTCGATATTGTCGTTCGAACGAGAATGTCGTTTGAATGATGTCTGCCAACGAGTTCCTCTATTGACCACTGGAATATTGTTCGAATTGTCGTTCGAACGAGATGGCTGTTCGAACGAGAATTCCAACAAGATTTCTAACGAGTTCAACTTTTATACACTGGAACTTCGTTAGAAGGCTCATTCGAACGAGACTTTGTTCGAACGAAAATCTCGTTCGAATGAGATTTTGTGGGAACAGTTAATTTGGCGGTTTTGAGCAGTTTTTCTCACTTTCCCACTTCTTTTCTCACTAACTTTTTACCTGAATAATTAAGTGCAGAAACCAACCTTTTCTTTTTAACTTTTTCACACACAACAATCTCCAAGAGATAGTTTGAGAGCAAAATTCAAAAAGAAAAAGTTCATGTTTTGAGTGTCTATTTTTTCAAGAAAAAATCATTTAACACTCTTGTTTTCACCCATAGTTTGTTTATCCAAGTTCCTTTATATATATACATTGCTTGGAGTTTTTGGCACAGGTTTACTCTACCTATTGAAGAGTTCATTTGGGTTTTCATCTACATCCCTCAAAGAAGAAGAAGTTTGTTTTGCTACGGCTTTCTCACATGGCGAAAGGCACCATGTGTGGTTGACGGTGTACCTATGTCTCATTGGTGATTCAAAGATTCCGGTGGAGCTTCGGGGTTGTCGACTAGGCGAAGGTGTTTACAAGAAGACGCGTCAAGGATTGAAAGGGACCGAGTCGCGGAAGTAAGTCATATGTCTTGTAATTGTAAAACCATACTTAGTGGACTTAAGGCTAGGGCCGTCCGAGGTTTTTTACCGTTGCGGGTTTTTCCTCGTACATCGCGACGTAGTGATTCATTATTTATTTTATCTTTTGCAAAACTCACCTATAACGCATGCTTAGGTAATTCAAGATAAAATTTAGTTTTAATCACTACTTAATTAAATTGGTGCTAATTTGAAATTGGGTAATGTTTGTGTTAATTTAATTCAAGTCATTTAATTTGATAAAATTGGTTTGGCCTAATTTGGTAATATTGAAAATATGAGTTAGGCAAATTTCTATGAGTTGGGTTAAATTAAGTTGGTTTAAGTGAAATTAAAAATATGTGTGTGTTTAATCTTATTTCACTTGGTTTAATTTTAATTTGGAAAGAAATTAAAATTAGTTAATTTGTTTAATTGAACCATCTTTCGCTTCCGCATATTTAAAAGGGAAATTATCTTTTTGTAGTAAAGAATTTAAAAATTGGGGGACTCGTGTTCTAACATTTCAGTACTGAGTTTTTATTGGGATTGTTTTAATTATTTCATTGTCCTTCGAATTGAGATATTTTATTTGGATTAATTGATATAGCTTGTTTATTCCACTTGGATGGTTTGATATTCAATATTATTATCTCTGTTCATGAAAATGGTTTCGTATATTAAATCATAACAATAGGACTTAATGTATAAAATTGAATGTTTTGACACTTAGCTTAATTATTTGTTAGGTGATCAATAGAGAAAAATTATTTTTCGATAGTGATGCTAATAATTAACCAACCGGACGCTTTGATTTAATTTAATAAAGGACTGATCACCCGGTATTTAATTAGGCGGGGTGTCACACATATGAATGAGATGGTTATTAGTGACCCATGGGTGGTGTGTGGAGATTTGAATATAGTCTCTTACTCTTGGGAGAAAGCAAGAGGAAATCAAATAAAGATAGGATCTTCATGGCAATTCTGGAGTTTATGGAGCTAAATTTCCTAAAGGACTTAGATTATTATGGCTCAACCTATAAATGATTTAATAAAAGCGAAGGAAATGCACTAATATGGAGTTGTTTAGATAGATGTCTCGCTAGTCAAGAAATGAATCAGTTGTGTACTTCAGTTATTATTACTCACCTAAATAAAGTAGCATCAGATCACGCTCCTCTCTTACTGGAGATGAAGAATTCTTCTGATATGGTTAGAAGGCCATTTAGGTTCCTTAATTTTTGGAATAAAAAGGAATCTCTTAAATAAGTTATTATAAGGAATTAGAACTCAAATATATCCTCAAATCCAATCTATAAAATATCCTTGAACATTTAAAATCTTAAAATTTCTCTAAGTAAATGGAGTAGCGAGAATTTTTGGGACATATTCCAATATTCAAAATAGGCAGAAGATATATAGATTGCTAGCATCTGAGATGGCTTACGAATTAGAACCGTATGATTTGAATAGAGAGATTTGGGCTAAAGACTCAGTAGTTTATGCTAAAAAAATCCTATTGAAGACCATTTTCGAAGGCAAAAATTCCAAGAAAAGTGGATTGAGGAGGGAGATAGAAATACCCATTTTTTCCACAACTTAGTTAATTCTAAAACAAAGAAAATGATGATCCATAAAATTAAGAATGGTAGAGACTTATAGATTGAAGGTGAAGAGGAAATCAATAATGAGGCCATAAGGTACTTTAAGTTTTTAAAGAAGTAGAGAAATATAGGTGTGATGATTACTTCCTAAATTGTATTCCTTCATTGATCACTGGAGAATAAAATAGGGCTCCTTTTGAATTTCCCAGAAGCTGAAGAAGTCAAAGATGCAGTTCAAGCCTTAAATGGGGAGAGATCATCACGATTAAATGGTTATATTGGAGTTTTTTTCACACATTGCTGGGATTTAATTGGAGAGGATGTTATAATCTTCCAAAAATTATAACTTCATCTCTTATAGCCCTTGTGCCAAAGACTGTAGATCCTCAAAATTTTAATGAGATGAGACCTATAAGTTTATATAAATTTTTCAAATTTTTTTTTACTAAGATCATGGCAAGTAGAATTAGTAAATTCTACCCAAACATTATTTATCAAAACTAAAGTGGATTCATTAAGGGAATGTATATCTTAAAAAATATTTTTCTTTCTCAGGATATGTTTTATATGATTAACTTAAAAAAATGGGGGTACTATTGCTACTAAACTTGATATGGCTAAATCCTATGATTGAGTGTCTTGGTTCTTCCTTGTAAGGATGTTGAGGAGGTTTAGTTTATGTGAAAGATGGATTCATTTGGTGTGGAGAGTGGTCTCCAACAACTGGTTTTCAGTTTGAATCAATTGATCTCCTAAATTTTTTTCTAACTCAGGCAAAAGGTTAGAGCAAGCAAACCCCCTATCTCCAGGGATGTTAGTAATAATGTTTAAAGATTTATCTAGAAATCTAAATAAGTTACATTCATTACAAAATTTTAGAATTTTCAAAACTCCTCTTGGATGCCCAAGAATCAATCACTTGTCATTTTTTGACGATATCATCATCATATTCTCCTCCAGTGACAGAAGATCTTTAAAGCTTAAATTGAAGGTGCTTTGCAATTATGTGGATAACTCTAGGCAAATGGTCAGCAAATCAAAAAGATCATTAATTTTATCGAAGAAGATAACCTTAGTAGTAGCTAAAACACTTGTTTAATTGGTTGGTATGGCTCAGAAAAAGTCTCATATAACTTATCTAGGCTACCCCATTTACTTAGCTAGTGTTTGAAACTCTAGTAGCTAAAATTAGAGGAAAAATTCGTTTGGAATGCAAAATCGTTTTCTACTGGAGCTAAAGTAACCCTTATTAAAAATGTTTTATTTTTAATGCTTGTGTATACAGTGACTACTATCATGCCTACTAAAAAGATAATCAGGATAATCAAATCTATAGAAAGTCTTATAGCTAATTCCTTCTAGAGTTCTAATATAGGAGATAAACGACATCATTGGTGAAAATGGACTCATATATGTTAACCTATCCAAGAAGGAGATATTTGATTAAAGATATTGGGTGATATGTGTAAAGCATTTTATATGAAACTTTGGTGGAAATTAATGATTAATTCATCTATGTGGTCTAATTTCACGGCTGCCAAATACTGCATAAAGTCGCATCCTTATAAGGTAAATGGTAGAATGGGTTCTCAAACATGGAGAAGAATGTGTGATGTTTGAAGAGTTGCTGAAGTGTGCATTAGATGAAGGATTTCTAATGGTAGTTCTAGGGAATATTGGGGAAATTGGGCTTCTATATGACTATTATACTACTAAATTAGTTGCAGTGATCAGCGTGGACTCTTATGAGGGAGAATTATATATCAACTTGATCCTCATCTAATCTTAGCAGGAGGCTTTGCCTACTGAGATATTTGTGTTCATATGGAAGATGTTGTTATGTTTACTGTTTGATAAATACAAAATACAGAAATCTGAACTATTCATATAATTACAGAAATAAAGCGAAATTACAGAAATTAACACTTACTTGAATTTGCAGAAATAATAACAGAATTAAATAAAAATCCGAGCCCTGAAGAACAGTATCCTTAAGGAAAACTTATTTCCTCCAACATGCTCAAAGGTAATTGAATAATTTCCTCCCAAGATAGAACAAATTTCCTGAATTAATTATGTAGCACAACAATAATTAATCCCAACGAACACAAATCTTTGTTGATACTCAACCAGAATAGTGATATGATATGCAGAAATGAAGAAAACATTTTTCTGGATGAAAGAACATTTTCGGAATTTTTTTGGAGGGTTATTTATTCAGTAATTAAAACAAGAGGGAAAGGTTTGTATTTATATCTTTTGTGTTAACTGTTGGAACAGTCAAAATCGAAATTAACTGTAAAAAATAGTTAATTTGTTAACTGTTGACCTTTGGCATTAACTGTCAAACAATTAATTATTAATTATTTCCGTAATTAATTAATAACAGCCCAGAAAGTTTAATTAATTCGGCCCAAAAATGTAGAAGAATTTTATAAGACCGAGCTGAGCCGGCCTGACGGACGAACGGCGCGCACGCGCACGTGTGGGATTTTGGCCCAAGCCCAACACATGCATAGTGTAGGCCATCTCCCCTTCAAAGAGTTGGGATATCCCAAGGCATCGAAGCCTTAGTCCATACTTGGGGTGTTATTAATTCATCAACGTTCCACTACTCTTCCAAAGTGGGACAAGAGTTAAAACATACCCAATTCATTAACTTTCATTGCTTTGTGAGTCATTTTGGGGACATATTTATCATTCATAACTTATTGAAATTGGACATATGAATATACTACGTTAATCTCCTTGCGAAGGAGAACGCATTCGTATATGGTCCCACAATTTTTGTACCGTGGGTCCCACTTAAATTTGAGCTCAAAGTTTTCTCAAAATTCTGTCTAGAAAATTCTGGACAGCTTTTTAAGTCCAACTTAAGTCCAATTTTCAAACAATCCCCCACATGAATGATATATCGCGATAAATAAGACAGAATCAGATGCTAATGCAGATGCAGACACAAGTTGAGTAAAACTGAAGACTTATTGCATCGGGAGAAGTAGCCTAGTGGCCTTGAACTTTCCTTAGTGATATACTATCGAATTTACTAGGTTAATCAGTAGACTTCACGTCTTTGAACCGTCAACCGTTTCTTTAAACCTAGATAACAGTATTCACACAATAATTCTTCAACACAGTTGGTTCTCACGTTTGTGTTCATTTTGGCCATGAACGCCACTTGGTTTCATGAGTATTTTAGAGAATATGCCTTTCATCAATCTCATAGAAGTGTCCCCCTTCTTACTCACGTAGGTGACTTCCATAAAGAGTATCCTGCAATACCCCACTTAGACATACTAAGATATGGATGTCATTAAAAGCATAACTTATCGTAATTTCGTGGAAGATATGCACTGTCTCATCCTTGGAATGGATAGGATTAAATATCCTCCAGTGCTTACTGAATACAATGTAGTTCGGTTTGCCCATTGAACCTAGATCTTGAGATCTCTAGTCAGCTAAGTTGGGTTGACACTATATTGATTCTTATTTATTTATAGGCTTTAGACCCATTCCTCTCGATGATCTTTTAACTTGCTCTCGGTTTAAACCTTTCGTTAGTGGATCCGATATATTATCTTTTGAATTTAGATAGTCAATTGAGATAATTCCATTTGAGAGAAGTTGTCTAACGGTATTGTGTCGACGACGAATATGTCGTGACTCTCCGTTATACATGTGATTTTGTGCCCTTCCAATCGCTGATTGGCTATCGCAATGTTTACATATTGTGGGCACATGTTTAGACCAATTTGGAACATCCTCTAAGAAATTTTGAAGCCATTCAGCTTCTTCTCCAGCTTTTTCTAGTGCAATGAATTCAGATTCCATTGTCGATCTAGCAATGCACATTTGTTTTGAGGATTTCCAAGATACGGCGGCACCTCCAAGGGTAAACACACACCCACTTATAGACTTAGAGTCTTTTTTATTGAATATCCAATTTTCATCGCAATGTCCTTCAGAACAGCTGGATATTTTGAGTGGTGCAGTCCATAATTTTGAGTATATTTTAAATAACCCAAAACTCTCAATATTGCTTTCTAGTGATCTGTTCCTGGATTACTCGTAAATCGACTTAGCTTACTTATTAAGTATGCTATGTCCGGTCGCGTAAAGTTCATGTTATACATTAAACTGCCGATAATACGAGAATATTGTAGTTGAGATATGCTTTCACCATTATTTCTTGCTA
Organism: Sambucus nigra; assembly: GCA_949130495.1. NCBI lineage: Eukaryota > Viridiplantae > Streptophyta > Magnoliopsida > Dipsacales > Adoxaceae > Sambucus > Sambucus nigra. The sequence goes on along the minus strand of OX422217.1, from coordinate 515,453,743 downwards.
GATGTAAATTTACATCTACAGGTGTCTTGGTAGGACCAATATCATACTTCTTGAATTTTTCAAGTACTTTCTCTATGTAATGAGATTGAGATAATATAAGTCCATCCGATGTTCTAGAAATTTTAATTCCTAATATAACATCGGCGATTCCCAAATCTTTCATGTCAAATCTACTACTCAACATTAGTTTTGTAGTTTTGACGATTTCCAAGTTACTACCCATTAAAAGCATATCATCAACATAGAGGCATACAATGACATATCCATTTTGAATGTATTTAAAGTAAGCACATTTATCGCATTCATTAATTTTGAAACCATTTGATAACATTGCATTATCAAATTTTTCATGCCATTGCTTAGGTGCTTGTTTTAATCCCTATAGTGATTTAACAAGCTTACATACTTTTCCTTCTTGTTCGGGAGCCTTGAACCCTTCAGGTTGCTCCATATAAATTTCCTCGTCTAGTTCACCGTTTAAGAATGCAGTTTTTACATCCATTTGATGTATTTCAAGTCCATTAATAGCAGCTATTGCTATTAACATCCGAATGGACGTTATTCTTGTTACCGGTGAATATGTGTCGAAGTAATCCAACCCTTCCTTTTGCCTATAGCCTTTAGCTACAAGTCTAGCTTTATATTTATCAATTGATCCATCGGCCTTCAACTTCTTTTTAAAGATCCATTTATAACCTAACGATTTTGAACCTGGTGGAAGATCCACTAGTTCCCATGTATGATTTTGTAATATGGATTCAATTTGACTATTAGTTGCTTCTTTCCAACTGGAAGCATCTGGTAAGGATATAACTTCTTTATACGATTGAGGTTCATTTTATAGCAAATATGTTAGAAAATTCGGACCGAAAGAAGTCGAGGTTTTTGTTCTTTTATTACGTCTTAGTTCATCCTCTATTGATTCAATAGGTTGATGAGTACCACTTGTAGTAGCTTAATTTGTCCTTTTAGAAGGACCAGATTCTCGGGTCATGTTATACGGGAATTAATTTTCAAAAAATGAAGTGTCCCTCGATTCAATAGCCGTATTTACATGAATATCTGAAATCTCAAATTTACAAACTAGAAATCAATATGCACTGTTATTTGTAGCATAACCGATGAATACCCAATCCACGATTTTTGTCCCTATTCTTACCTTTTTAGGTTTAGGAACCATCACTTTGGCTAAGCACCCCCACACTCATAAATATTTATAGGAAGGTCTTCGACCTTTCCATAATTCATAAGGTGTCTTTGGAGTCTTCTTATGAGGTACTTTATTGATAATGTAATTAGCAGAAAGTAAGGCTCCCCACCACAAATATTGTGGAGCTCATGAACTTAATAACATTGAGTTCATCATCTCTTTCAAAGTACGGTTTTTTCGTTCAGCAACACCATTCGATTGAGGAGAATAAGGAGCGGTTGTTTGATGAATAATCCCATTTTTAGAACAAAATTCCTCAAATGGATATTCATATTCACCTCCTCTATCACTCCGAATAACCTTTATCGTTTTTCTTAATTGATTCTCAACTTCATTCTTATATTGTTTAAATGCATTAATAGCCTCATCTTTACTATGTAACAAATACACATAGCAATATTTTATGCAATCATCAATAAAAGTAATAAAATACTTTTTCCCACCTCTAGTTTGAACAAATTTTAAATCACAAATATCGGTGTGAAATAAATCTAAAGGTTCAGTTATCCTTTCAATAGAATGGAAAGGTAATCTAGCTAATTTAGATTCCACACAAATTTCACATCTATGATTTTTATCAATATTAAATTTTGGCAAAAATTCCAAGTTAATTAATCTACGCAATGTATCAAAATTAACATGTCCTAATCTAGCATGCCAAATATTAGATGACTCAATCAAGTAAGAAGAACTAGCAATTTCATTCATTGAAACAAATGTTTTTGGGGTTACAGTAAGAACATTGATTTTAAAGAGCCCCTCATTTAGGTATACCTTTCCTACATACATGTCATTCTTTGACAACACAAAACGATCAGACACAAACACAAGCTTGAAACCATTTTTAGTAAGGAGAGATCCAGAAATCAGATTCTTTAGGATATCAGGCATGTGAAGAACATTGTTGAGAGTATGTTCCTTTACAGAAGACATTTTTAGACCTATCTTTTCTTGTCCCACCACCTTAGAAGTGTAATAATTTCCCATAAAGAGGTTCTCCTCATTTTCTAAAGGCTTATAGATGGAGAACATCCATTTGTTTGCACAAATGTGTCGTGTGGCTCCAGTGTCCACCCACCATTCCTTAGTATTTCCAACCAAGTTACATTCAGAGACCACGACAGAAAGATTCATATCCGCCAAGTCATTGGCGATATTCTCACCCTCGGTTACATTTGCTTGAGGATTCTTTCGATTTTCCTTCTTAGGATTACGACACCCGCTTGAGCGGTGTCCAGGTTTACCACAGTTGTAGCATTTGCCTTTGAACTTCTTTTTTTTCTGTTTGGAAGTGCCTTCCACATCATACTTTCGTTTGTTCTTCTTAGGACCTTCAACAACATGAACCTTCATTTCCATTAGATTCTTCCCACTTTTCTTTTGAGACTCACGGTTATCTTCTTCGATTCTCAGCCTAACCACCAACTCCTCCACATTCATCTCCTTTCACTTGTGCTTGAGATAGTTTTTGAATAAAGTCCAAGATGGTGGCAATTTTTCAACAATTGCAGCAACTTGGAAAGTTTCACTAAGTGACATTCCTTCAGAATGAATGTCGTGGATGATCACTTGGAGTTCTTGCACTTGCGAGATCACTGATTTAGAATCAACCATTTTGAAGTCCAGAAAACACCCAACGATAAATTTCTTCATCCCAGCATCTTTAGTTTTGTACTTCTTTTCCAAAGAATTCCACAATTCCTTAGATGTATTGATCGTGCAGTAGACATGGTACAATGTCTTGTCCAAGTAGGCCAAAATATTACTTCGGCATAGGTAGTCCGAGTGCTTCTAAGCATCAACAACAACAACCTTTTCAGAGTCATCTCCCTCTTGAATAGAGGGGCAATCTTCATATACAAACCTACCCAGTTGGCAGGTAGTGAGATAGAAGTACATTTGTCCTTGCCAACATTTGAAGTCAGCTCCATTGAAATTTTTCGGTTTCTCCCCGTGTGGCATAGATACGGATGCAGTCACATTTGTGTTGGTGACAGTCACTTTAGTAGGAGTAGTGTTCGTACTTTGCGATTCCATTTCTGTTACAAAAACAGAATTTTTATCAATGATAAAATTCATATATAATGAATTAATCAAAAACAGAATACAAAATTCTGTGCACCAATTTCCTCCAAATATAATTCACAATAAATGAATTCCAAAATAATTCCAAATAATATTCAGAATTAAACTATAATATAAACAGAAGTTTATACTAAATAAAATCTGTGTCACACTAATTTTTAATAATAAAAGGAATTCCGTACAAAACAGAATTATAATTTTAAGATTAAGTTTTTTTTACATAAATAGATTTTAACAAAAATTCACAAATAAAATTTTATTTTCTAAAACAGAATCTAAAAACAGTATAGAAATTAATTTCTATAGCAAAATTGTTTTATTAATTTCTGCAATAAAGTAATAATTTAATTCATTTTTTATATCAAAACAGATTTATTTTTCAACAAATAAATTTATGTAAATAAAAAATTTCTGTACACTACAAAACAGTAGAACAAAAATAAATTTTCCTTAAGATTGTTATGTCTACTGTTTAATAAATACAAAATACAGAAATCTGAACTATTAATATAATTACAGAAATAAAGCGGAATTACAAAAATTAACACTTACTTGAATTTGCAGAAATAATAACAGAATTAAAGATAAATCCGAGCCCTGAAGAACAGTCTCCTTAAGGCAAATTTATTCCCTCCAACGTGCTCAAAGGTAATTGAATAATTGCCTCCCAAGATAGAACGGATTTCCCGAATTAATTATGTAGCACAACAATAATTAATCCCAACGAACACAAATATGTGTTAATACTCAACCAGAACAGTGATATGATATGCAGAAATGAAGAAAACATTTTTCTGGATGAAAGAACATTTCCAGAAGTTTTCTGGAGGGTTATTTATTCAGTAGTTAAAACAGGAGGGAAAGGTTTGTATTTATAGATTTTGTGTTGACTGTTGGAACAGTCAAAATCGAAATTAACTGTCAAAAATAGTTAATTTATTAACTATTGACCTTTGGCATTAACTGTCAAATAGTTAATTAATTATTAATTAATTTCATAATTAGTTAATAAAAGCCCAGAAAGTTTAATTAATTCAGCCCAAAAATGTAGGAGAATTTTATAAGCCCGAGCCCGAGCCGAACCGGCTATACGGACGGATGGCGCGCGCGCGTGTGTGGGCTTTTGTCCCAAGCCCAACACATGCATAATGTAGGCCATCTCCCCTTCAAAGAGTTGGGATACCCCAAGGCATCCAAGCCTTAGTTCATACTTGAGGTGTTATTAACTCATCAACTTTTCACTACTCTTCCAATGTGGGACAAGAGTTAAAACATACCCAATTCATTAACTTTCATTGCTTTGTGAGTCACTTTGGGGACATATTTATAATTCATAACTTATTGAAATTGGACATATTAATATATTACGTTAATCTCCTATGGTCCCAAAAATTTTGTAGTGTGGGTCCCACTTAAATTTGAGCTCAAAGTTTGCTCAAAATTCTGGACAACTTTCTAAGTCCAACTTAAGTCAGATTTTCCAACAGATGTTAGGTGGATATTTTCCATTGGATGAAAAATTTTACAACATTGGTTAGAACGTTCCTTCCAAGTGTCACTGTTGGAAGCTTTCCCATACATGAAACTTATAACCATATGTTTGTTAATGGGGAGGTGGCTACCCATTTTGGCATCATTATAGTGGTGTGCTGGGTATTGTTATGCAAAGAACTACTATCAAAAGCAGACTATTACACTGGTGGATCAATGCTCCTAAATACCTTGCTAGTACTTTCCATAAATTGATTCCTATCCTCATTTGTTGGTTCTTATGGGTCCAAATAAATGATAATAGATTCATTGGGTCGAAACCTAACAGCTCTATGTTGATTATGATAATTAATGATCTATTACAGTCTATTATAAGGTTGATTCTTCATGTTCCCATATGATGTAACGTTTAGAATATGCATGAAATGTCCCTTTCCTCTAAAAATTTTAGATTAGTGCATTGGTTACATCATTCAGAACAAGTTTTAAAGTTAAATACAGATAGATGGGTGTTCTAAGGGAAATATTGGTTTCAGTGGAGGGGATGGTATATTGAGAAATGACAAAGGAGAAATGGTTTGGGCTTTCAGCACTTACCTTGGGATTAAAACCAACATGGAAGAAGAAGTTATGGCTATATTGGAAGGGTTAAAATATTATTCTGATTTGAAAGACTATATCTCATTATAGAATCTGATTTTGAATATATGATTAATATCCTTAACAAGGTACTGAAATGTTCTTGTATGATAAGAGATGTTGTTGAGGTGATATTGCATATTGCAGAAGTTCTTTCTATTTTGTACGTTCATGTTTTCAGAGAAGGTAACCAACCTACTGATTTCCTTGCTAATTACAGGACTTCTATTTCTTCTTCATTGTTGTCATATGAAGTTGGTGATTTTCCAAAGTTTCTTAAAGGGTTGATAAATGTGGATAAATGGAGATTACCATCAATTAGATTTATTTGAGTTTGAGTATAGTTTAATTTATCTTTATGTCTCTCATTTGGTCTTTTATTGGTTTTGTAAGGGCTTTGTGTATAAAAAGTCTCATTTATGGTTTTTAGAATTATTTTTTTTCCCTTGAAGGCCACTGGGATAGGGCTTTTCTGTCCCTTTCTGGTAATTAATAATATGGGTGGGGGTTCCGTCCCTCTATGGTAAAAAAAAGAGTCATCTTTTCTCATTATATGAAATTGAATTTGGCAAACCCCAAAATTAAATATTTTTTCGTTTGCCATATTTTTTTTAAATCAAATATGTAGCTCTGTTATTACTTTTGATTTTTTCCAATGAAATATGTACTTAACAATTTTATTTAAAGACGATAGGCAAACGACTAGGAAGGAGCATGATAATCTTCAAAAAGCTAACCAAATTTATTCTCCCAAAGAAGTAATTGATGTTGAGAATCCTACACCTTGATCAATGCATTTTTAATCAAGACTTCGTGCTAGAGAATTTGAAGATTTTGTCAATTACTTAAAGAACAAACCAGAAAATCCTAGATATGAGAAGTTAGTTAGTATATACAATTGTTTAGAAAATGTCTCTGTAATAAAGACATTTGATAGTCATGGAAATATTATGCCTTTGAGTGCCAGTCAAAGGTTTAAACACGAAATCCGTTCTTCGCTGCGGATTACTATAATTGATCTCAATTGTGAAGGTAATCCTAACCTGGCATCTGAAGACTTTGTCGTGATTGAATGAATTAATATTTTACTTATGTTTTATCCTTAAATAGTACTTTTATATTTATAAATTTTGAATAATGTATTGAGTTCATTTGATATTGATTAATGGTTAATCTTCATATGTACTTTGAATGCTTACCTTTTGTAGGTATTTGACGTATAGAAATATTTGTTTTCATTATTTATGTTGATTGTTTCTTATTATAATGATAACTATGACATTGAATAACATGAGTTTCAACAATTTATAACTTATAAATTACATTTCATAATTAAAAAAAATCATCCATGAATTTTTACATATATTTTTTAGAAGTATTCAAAGGTATTGCTTTTAAACTTTGCTTAGTTTAGGTGGATACATATTTCATATGCAACAATCATCACGATCTAGACTCTCTAGGTAACGACGTAGGTTGTTATGACAAGAGCAATTTTCTATGAAATCAACAATGTATTGTATTCCCAATAACGTACCGAACGAGAAAGTATTGAAAATATGAGACTTTTCGTAAATGACCATAATCATTGTTCAATTTCAATACATGTAAGGAGCGTAAACATATCAAGTATAAAATCTATTTCCTCACGTTCCATTGCTCAAGAAGATGGTAATGTTGTCAATTTAACCGATATTAACAACTCAAGTCCTACTGCGAGAACTATTATCAACTATTGTGGCTATACAGTGCGAAGCGTCCAAGATTCCCTAGATAGTTTAAAGGAGAAAATTACTACTAGCAATTATTGTGGCTATAGTAGGAGGAGTTCAAGATTTTATGGATGCTTTTAAGGGAAAAATTACTCCTATAAAATATTGCGGCTATACCATATGAAGCATTCAAGAGTTTATTGATGCTTTAAAGGAAAAAATACACATTCAGCTAAACACATTGAACTAAAGTAAGAAAGTTAAATCATTTGTTATAAATTAAGTTCTTTAAAAATATATATTCTTACAACATATAAAACATGTTAATTATTCAAAATGTTTATGTATATATAGGCAAGTATTGTCAACCATCAGAATTTGGCTTGCTAGCACACACCTTCCCACATTGTTCCGCTATTGTTTGGTATGAGGAGAGGAATTCCAAGAGTAAAAAAACCAGTGTACCCAAACTCAATATATTCTATCAGGGAGCTCCCACTATTGAGTCATCCACTAATGCTTTTAAATTATATTTTGACATTCAAGAATAGAAGTAGGTATTCATCGTTTAAGGACAATATTAGTGCATACAATTCAATTTTAGCTTTTACATCTACTGGTGAAAATGTAGAAAACCGTATAAACAACGTAGGTGCTCCATACGCTTATCATATTAGTGGAAAAACCATTACAATATTGGTCTATTAAAAACTGCTATAGGGAAATCTTTAAGATTTTCTCATATTTGCATCTACGACATCGAAAATAAGGTAAGCCATCAAATAATGTCCTTAGGCAGTGATATCAACTTTTCTAGGCTTGACTCTACTCTGGTCTCGAGTTTGCTATTTATGATCGATATAAATAATGAACTAGCTAAAGTCTTCAGAATGGCCTGAGATAATTTTAGTGAATCAAATGTCCTACCAGTAAGAATAAGATAACTGAGACAATGAACAAATGATCCATCACTATATAATTAACCAAGCGCATCAGAATTTACTGCACTAATTTGTTGGAGATCTTACTAAAGAAAATATTAGAAGAGATGTTGTTGTTTAAAATAATTCCAATGGATTACAACGAACTAGTGAAATTCATCCTTTATTCATGGCCATGCAATATCCTCTTCTGTTCCCATATAGAGAAGATGGATTCTAGTTGGGTATTAAATACAATACTATCACCGAAAGAAAATCCACTAAACGAAAGTATGTGACAATGAGAGAGTTTTATGCATATAGACTATAAAAATGATCAAATGAAGGTAAAAATATATTGTTGAGGGGAAAATTGTTCCAAAAATAGATGCATATATATTCATAGAAAAAGAAAGACTCTTGTGGGTACGATCTAACTAACAAAAATAATGAGCATAATTGTATAAGAGGATAAAAGATGCAGTAGTGCTAGGAGACTATGCACCCTCATCAATTAGAAAACATATTGTTCCGCCATCAAACTTCACAGGAGGTCCCAGACACATCGCTCAAAACTTTCAAGACACAATGGCAATATGTTGATGGTTTGGTAACCCTGACTTATTCCTATCATTCAATGATAATCCAAAATGGCCATAAATTATAATTTTTTTAGCTCAACTAGACAATGTCTAAGACATGATATTATGTCAAGATTTTTTAACATAAAGCTTGATGGTCTTTTAAATGACCCGACAAAGAAATAACACTTTGGGAGGGTACTTCCAAGTATGTTTATTCTTACTTATGTTAAATTATATTAAAATATATGACCTTAAATATTACATTTTCACTTAAATATTTCATTACTGATAATTTATTATTTAATTATTAAATGACATAACCAAATTATTTCAGCAATCTACACAGTTGAATTCTGAAAAAGGTCTTCTGCATGAGCATATACTTCTTTTTTATAGGCGAATGGTGAGCAACCAACACCGATAGATGTTGACAAATAATATTTATTAAAACACCTAATTATAGGGCTAACCCTATCAAATATGTTGTTGATATTACAAATATCGCCTCCTACCGCAGAAGTTGTTCAGCATGTACAGAAGCTAACGAGCCACGGAACCCAATCAGAATAGGGCGCGGCCCTATCGACTACAGGGTGCGACATTTACCTCTTGGACTTATATACAGGCCGTGGCCTTACCCAGTATGGGTTGCGACCCCTTTTTCTGTAGCCTCATACAGGATGCAACACTCAATGTTTGCCTTATAGGCCGCATCCCTATCTATTACAGTAACTTCAGTCTTGGTATACGTCACATGCTCAGGGCTCATGACACAACTCACATACCTCCTATAAATAGAGGTCCACACCTCGAGATATGGGATGGATTACAGACCCCCGGGTGAGATTCTATAATACTAATTCTCTCTACACAACCTCAACATATGACTTGGAGGCGACGCATCTATATCGCAACCACTTCTTCGGCACACCGGAATCCTCAATATTGCCGAGTACTCTCCTTTATTCTCATACTTGTACGCCTCTTTAGGCACGATTATATCGTACAATGCAACGAATATAATGATAACGGAGCAATATAGTGGACGTAGGCCTATCTTAGAGGCTGAACTACTCTATACCTTGTCTTATCTCTGTTTACTTACTTTATTTGTTTATTATACACTCTTCTCTTGATTTGCTGGTACGAGAACGACAAGCTGACGATTTCTTGTATCATCAATTTGGCGTCATCTATGGGAAGCGAGATATTTCAATCTCGTTTCTCTATATTTTGAGTTCTTAAACACCTTATTTTATTCGCGGGGATCCTTTGGATCATCGTCTCACGAATAAATTCTGGATATTGAGCAATATTTTATATTTACACCCTTAAATGGGTATTTCGTATATTCAGATCTGTTATAGTCTCTCTTTTTTGGCCTTAGATCTATCTTACATATCCCTATGATATCATTTCATCTAGGTAGTGCTGAAAGGCATGATGGGATTTAGCCCTGAAAAGATGAATGGTTAGGGAAGAATTGTATTTACTCATATTTTTACTGTTCTCGACCTATGATCTAGGGTTTATTATTGAAACTGTATCGTTCTGTGCACCGTGAGGCTATCCTCTTATTCACAGACCCTAGTAGGTATGCTCTCCACGTGTGTTGGGAGAAAAACTCAGTTCCTGGGTTTTAATTTTGGGATTATTCCCTTCACTGCCCAGTGCAGGATGCAGCGTGGTAGTTTAATTGCCTTACATGCCGCGACCTCTACTGGTGCAGTTGCATTACAGAAGATTCAAAATATCAAGGAACGGACTCAGGTGGTCTCCATCTCAAGTTGGTGATTATCATACAAAGTCCACGGTAGTACACCTATGTGCTTTACTAGGCGCGGCCTCAACAAAACATCATGCAGCAGTTCAAATGCTGCATTGCCATTTCCTACTTAATTACTCCAATTTTCTGAGATTGCTCACTTTCGCTAGTTTTGTCTCAGATTGTATATTTTGTAAATACTAACAATGCAGAAAATGGAACGAGAATCCAGTCAGAGCACATAATCCAAAGATGAGATTGTACAGCTTTACAATCACCTCAACTATCTCTACGACAACCATGCTTCACTCCAAACTCAGGTCAATTATTTGACTCAGAGGGTTCTCATGCTAGAGGTCGCGACCTCCTCCAATAAGGGTGGGGCACCAAAAATAACTGTTGCAGCTCTCGCACTGCTACAATAATTACATCAAAAACCAAGGAAGTGTCCCAGTTAAAATCACTGGTCGCAGAAGGCAAGGCCATAGCCAGGGCCTTCAAAAGGAGAATAGAGAAGGCAGAGAGGAGATCTGAGGCCTACACTCCATTGGCCTTCCCGATTGAAGATCAAGAAAATGTTTCTTTGTAAGAAACAAATCAAAAAGAGTCTGAAATGGCTCTGATTACTCAGTTGAGGCTACCTGCAGTAGAAACAAACCAATTTAAAATTGTTCATCATGATCTCTCTGATGTAGAAGTTATAGACACAGTTAATATTTCTCCAAGATGTACTCAAATCCCAGAAAAGGAATACAACAAGGAGAATCTTAAAGAATGCCTATCAGACTCAGAGAAAAGTAAGAAGAATGTCCCAATGGTAGAGGAATTACAGGTATTTTCAGCTTCTTTTGATGAGAAATGGAATTCCTACCAGAAGGCTAAAGAGTTAAGGAATAAGAAGGAGCATGAAGTTCATAAAGAAATCCCAATTTTTGGTAATGAAAAAAAAGGTTTTAATCCCAAAAGATAATCAACTGCTATCTTTGATCGTCTGTATAAAAGGATCACTAGATCCAGTGGCAAGGTAAACACTCAAAATTCTCCATTCTCTGATAATAAATGATTAATTTCATTTGTTGGAACATTAGAGGTGTAGCAAGTAAAGCAACAAATCGAAGAGTAAAGAGGCTTAAGAGATCATATTCCCTTCCAGCTATTGCATTGTTAGAGCTAAAAGTTGATTCAAGTAAAATGAATAAATATTAGAGAAAATGGGGCTTCTCCAACAGTGTTTATAATAGGTCTAATAAAATTTGGCTGCTGTGGGCTTATGAAATTGAAGCTACAATGATCAGAGATGAGGATCAACTTTTGTTAGTGAAGGTTCAATGGACCAGTTATAATAAAACTCTATTCATAGTCATAGTGTATGCTAAATGCACTCCTAAAGAGAGAAAAGGTCTTTGGGATATGCTTGAAGATACAACCATTGAGTTTAGATCCCAATATCTATTGGGGATTGGGGATTTTAATGTGGTGGCTAATAAAGATGAAAATATTGGTGGGAATGCTATTGAATTTAATGCAACTCAAGATTTTAGAGATATGATTGCCTCTTGTGAATTCATAGATTTGGGATTTAATGGTTCCAGATTTACCTGGACCAATAATAGAGTGGAAGGTACTATCTTTAGTAGATTGGATAGAGGTTTAGTGAACCCTCAATGTTTAATTGAATTTCCTAATCAATCCATTACTCATCTGCATAAACATTGCTCAGATCATAGCCCTTTATTATTGTCCATTAAAACATCATTAAATGGTTATCCCAAGCCTTTCAAATTTCTCCATATGTGGACTTTGGATAACTCCATTGACCAGGTGATTAAAGATGCTTGGAATATAACAGTGTCTGCTACTCCTATGAACTGTTTTGCTCAGAAATTGAAGAATGTCAAGAAGAAGCCGAGGGATTGGAATGAAAACCATGTCAAGAATATCTTCCAAAAAGTTAATGATTTGGAAGATCAGCTGCTTATCAAAAAGGCTAACTTTGAAGCTGATCCTTCAAATTCGACCAGAAGAGAACTACAAGAATGTGAGGCTTTACTGAACTAGGCCCTCAGTATGGAAGAAAACTATTGGGCTCAAAAGTGTAAGTTAAAATGTCTTAAGGATGGGGACTCTAACTCTAAACTATTTCATACAGCTGTAAAGGTTAAGAGGAATCTTTTAGTCATTAACAAAATTAAAAATCAGGAGGGGCAGATAGAAGATACCAAAGAAGGAATTCATTAAACATTTATCAACCATTATTCTAAGCTTTGGAAAGGTGAATACCTAACCATTAATGATGAATACTTAAACCCTATCCCTCATTCAATACAAGAAGAAGAAAATGGTAGACTCATTGCAATTCCAGAAGAAGAAGAAATTTTTAAGGTAGTAAAAAGCCTCAATGAAGACAGTGCCCCCGGGCCAGATGGATTTAGAGGTTTGTTTTATTCAAAGTATTGGGGGATAATTAAGGAAGACTTTATTAAAGCAGTGAAAAGTTTTTTTAATGGTGCAGACATGTCCAGAAGTTGGTCCAGCACTAACATCATGCTTATTCCTAAGGTATGTAGCCCTATTCATTGTTCCAACTTTAGACCTATTAGCCTGTGCAACTTTTCCAATAAAGTTATTTCAAAAATCATTTGTGATAGGCTAGGCTCTATTCTCCCATCAATTATTTCCCCAAATCAAAGTGGTTTTGTTAAAGGTAGATGTATCCAAGATAATATCCTCTTGGCTCAAGAAATGATCCAATCCTTGGGGAAAAAAGTTCATGGTGGTAATATTATATTCAAACTAGATATGGAGAAAGCTTATGACAGAGTCTATTGGCCTTTTTTGTGCTCCACTTTGAGAAAATTTAGGTTTTGTGAGGCGTTCATAGATTTGATTTGGAGATTGATAGCTTATAACTGGTTTTCCATTATAGTGAATGGTCATAATGCAGGCTTTTTCAAATCAACCAGAGGTCTGAGACAAGGAGACCCTTTGTCTCCAAGTCTTTTCATTATTTCCACTGAGGTCCTGAGTAGAAAATTGAATCTTTTGTTTGAAAAGAATAAGGCTATCCCATTTTCTCATCCCCCTAGAAGTATGCTGATCAGTCATTTGGGATTTGCAGATAACCTCATTATTTTTAGTAATGCAGGTAAAAGATCCCTCAAAAACCTCTTTAAGGTGGTTTCAGACTTTGAAAAATCTTCTGGATTACTTATTAACTTGGAGAAAAGTTCTTTCTACATGGCTAAGAATACAAAGAAGAGTAAAATTATTGAAATAGCTAAGACTACGGGTCTACACCACAAGGCCTTTCCTATTAAATACCTGGGATGCCCCCTTAGTCATGGTAGACAGAAAATTGAGCACTATACTGGTATGCTAAATATAGTGAGAAATAAGATTTTCAGCTGGTCTTCGAAGATCATATCTCAAGGAGAGAGGCTCATTCTAATCAAACATGTTTTATCATCTATTCCCCTCCACATTCTTGCAGTCATTTCCCCCTTAAAACTGTGATTAACAGGATCAAAGCCTTGTTAAGTAAATTTTGGTGGTGTGGATTTTCTTCTGATAAGAAACACCAGTGGAAAAAATGGGAAAATGTTTGTTTTCCCTTTGAGGAAGGAGGTCTCAGTATTAGAAATCTGAAAGATATCATCAAATCCTCAAGCATTAAGCTTTATTGGAAGTGGAAATTTGATAAGGGTTTATGGGGTAAATTCATGAGAAACAAATTTGGAGATATATCATCTAACCCCAAAGGGTCTAAAGTATTTAAGAGAATTATATCTGTTAAAGAAACAGCGTCAGAGTTCACTAATGAAGATAGACAAATATGGCTTCCTTCAAAGTCAGGGGATTTCAACCTTAAGTCTGCTTATAACTGTATAAGGCAGGCTAGACCTTCGGCTCAGAGATGGAAATTTATTTGGTCTAATTTCTGTCCAAAAAAAATTTCCATATTTGTTTGGAAAGTCATGCATAAAGTCATTCCTACTGATGAGATTATTCAATCCACTGGTATTAGACTTGTTTCCCGTTGTAGGTACTGTGAAGACGATGTTGAAACTATAGATCACCTGCTGTGTAAATGTCTCATAGCTCAAGAAGTTTGGAACTTTTTTGGGACTAGACTTGGTATCAAGATGAAAATGGTCTCTTGTAGGGCTCTTCTTATGTCTTGGTGGTTGAACATGCCAAATAGAGATCATCAATCCTTCATTTTTTCAAATCTTCCAAAACTTATCACGTGGGAAATTTGGAAGGTTAGAAATCTAAAACATTTTGAGAACTATCCTGTGTCAGCTAGATCCATCACTAATAATGTAATATCAGATTTAATTGATTTATGCTCAGTTCATGTGTTTAAAGATAGATGTAAAGCTGATGATAGATATGCTATATCGTGGTTCCAGATCAAAATCAAGCAGGATCAATTGAAGCTTACAAAGTGCGTCTGGTCTAAACCTGTTCAAGGTTTGTTTAAACTCAATGTAGATGGTGCATCCCAGGGTAACCTGTAATACCCCGTATTTTTATGCTATATTAATTTGGGGATTTATTAAATTTAATGTGAGTGTATTATTTAATAAAAATCCGGAAATTAATTATGTTATAATTATTAATGTGACGATAGTTAGTAATTATGAGAAATTTGTTGAATATTACTAATGAGCAAAGTAATATATTATATTGGTTATATTGAATGTCATGAGTGAGTTAAATGACAATTTCGGAAATTTAAGTCGGAACGTGCTCGTGTCGCGTCGGGACTAAATTTTGATAAATAAAAAGTGAATATTTTATAAGTTGCCCATATGGTCATTTTCAGTGCGCCAACGCGTTCGGAAGGGTCGAGATAGTCAGAAAAGTGTACCCGGGGGTGTAGTTTGGGTCTCGGGGCGTTTTTAGGCCTAATTAGTAACCCGGGAGGGCATTTTGGTCATTTTACCTTTTTGGGTAATTAAACCCACGAAAATACCAAGGGTTATATCAGATATCTGGATTGTCATCTAGGTTTAGAAACTCTAAACACAAGTGACGGCCATAGGAGAGGGAAGAAGAAAGCTCCAAGGCAATCCAAGGCCCCAAAAGTCATCCGTTTGCACCACAACCACCACCACCGCGTAGATCGCGCAACGGGCTACGCAACCACACCAAAAACATCTGCAAATCAGAACGTCAGAAATCCCAAGAAAGTGTTTATCTTGCTATTTTCGTTGGTGCAATTTCCATATTAGTTTAGGAATGATTAGGGATGAAAAAGGTGGAAGAAAACCCAATTTGTGTTAGGAAAATCCATGTAGTATTGGTTTATATGATGATTCTGGAAACCTTGCCATGCAGAGGAATTTAATCGCGAAATTTTGATGATATTAAGAAAGAAATTCTGGAGAAAGATTTGTTAGAAAACTGTTTAAGAAAATTCTAGGGTTCTTGATAATTAGATGTAATTTTGGGTGGAAATTCCATGTTTAAATGATGAATATGTACATGCCTTACGTTAGAAACATCTGGTATATTGTTATAATGTTAGTAGT
The DNA here is from genome assembly GCA_949130495.1 of Sambucus nigra. Lineage (NCBI taxonomy): Eukaryota > Viridiplantae > Streptophyta > Magnoliopsida > Dipsacales > Adoxaceae > Sambucus > Sambucus nigra. The sequence goes on along the minus strand of OX422217.1, from coordinate 515,437,800 downwards.
AGAATTCTTGGGACGTTTTGGGTTGGAAAACATGTATTTGGATGAAGAAAATAGGTAGAACCCGTAACTGCCATTCTGCAGAAATCAAAACACCTGCTTGATCGATCGATCGAGCATAGAGCTTCGATCGATCGAAGGTTCGATCGATCGAGTACCAGACCTCGATCGATCGACCCCTCCTGGCAGACTCCTATTTCCCTTGTTTAATTAGTTAAACTAAATTTATCGTGAAATAATTCTTTGGTATTCTTAATAAAATGTTTTGGGAGATAGGAAAGACCAGTAGGACATGTGAATAAGTGTTGGGGACTTTATTGTAAGACGAGAAGTTTACTTTTGGGGTAAATATATAATAAACGATGAAACTACGTATTTCAAGTGAGAGATTACGGCGAATAGCTACGACAGTGAATAGAGTTATACCTACTGAATTTTCTACTTGGAAGGATAGAGTCCACGAGTGTCACGTAATAAGTGAGAAAACTCTTCGAGTTAAGGTTAGAGATGGAACCTTATACGTAATACTAATAATGTGAAATTAAGGATAAATGTTGTAATTATGGGTGACGAGAGGAACCTATATTAATATGATGAAAGTGGTATCTTTATATGATTGTGTGTACATATATTATATACATGTGAAAAACATACCGCGCTACTTGCTATCCTTGAGGTTACCGCGCTGGGACAGTCTTATCTCGATGGGACCTTTATGGGGGATATTGACTTGTACCCTAGAAGATAGATATCCTTGGTACAGGCTATCGAATTGATAGTTCAGACGGTCCTAAGAGACGCGAGTATGTGCCATCCTCTTAGAGACTTGGAATCTATGCTTCGCCCCGATATTGTTTGTGTATGTGTTAATACAGTTCGAGAGTGATTCCGAATTTGTATTCCCCTTGATATGAGTGGTATGGGGTTTGGATATTGTAAGTATGCACGCACCATAGTTTTATTTGGCGTGCTGTTATTATATATATATTTTACGAGTAGTTAATATATATATATATATATATATGAGATTTGGAAACTTGAAACTGCCTACCGTGATTTGATAAGTAGGGCATGGTTGATGACTCAAATGGTAAATACTTGTTTTGTGAAAGTATAATATGACACTGGGAAACTTTTTAAATTAATAAAGCTAAAACGTGAGTTGTGTTGCTAATTGGAAGTATCTTTTTAAATGATGATATTGTTCGGTTTTGAAATCTTATGAGTAAGTTAAGATAATCTATATTATTGGGAAGGTTAGTATGATAAAATAATAAGATAACCCGTTGGGAAGGTTAGTACGATAGGCGTGCACATTAGAAGAGAGGTGAGAATTTCTCAAGAGAGTGTTGCTCTAATATGTTGTTGCATTGGCCTGTATCAATTTAAATACTTGCTAAACGTATTTTAAATCAAACACACTTTCGGGCTCTGACCCGTTTTTTTCTCTCTCTCTCTCTCTTGTATATATATATGTATGTATTACAGGTGCCCAACCATAGGGGCGTCTTGCTTAGGATCTCTTGGAAGGAACGCGCTGCGGCTTAGGTGGGAGTTGCAGGTCTCTTGATTAGACGACTTTGTTCATTCGGATCCACTCTTAGTACTTTCATTTAGTTGAGCATGTTTAGCTCTTTCCATTATTCCGTTGTTATTGGACATTTGTATTTCAGTTATTTCCAGTATTGTTACTATGGGTTTTATTCAGTTTGATTGTGTTACTTTATATTTCGCATGTTGACATTCGATTGTCGAATATTTTAAATTAATTGGAATATGTTGCAGATATTTAATGTGGTGTGATTCTTACTTACTGAATGTTGTTAATAAAATAAATGATTTTCTTTAAATAAAATTTGGAAAGTATGTATGAAAATGGTCTTGATACTTAGCTTAATTATTTAGGGTGTTAAATTGGAAAATTTATTTTTATCGACAGTGATGCTGAGAATGAACCAACTGTTTACCTTGATTTAATTTAATAAAGGAGTGATTGCCCGGTATTTAATTAGGCGGGGTGTCACAGGTGGTATCAGAGCATCAGGTTCTAGTGTCCATAGGATTTGTACGGCTTATTTCGCTTTCAGCTTGACGTTATTGCTATAGAGCCCTGTTTTTAGGATTGTTGTATTCTTGCTTTTACGTTTAAGTCTTCAGCTATTTGAGATTGATAATAACTGTAGACTAATAAACTTGTTCACGTTTCAGATGCCTCCGAGACGTGCTCCGAAAGATAGGCGTGCCCAGGCCGAGCAGCCAGCAGCTCCGGCACCAGGCACAATGAATGCAAATGAAGTAGCCGCCATTGTTGCTCAGGCGGTGAATGCCGCGACAACGGTGATTCAGCAGGCTCCACCCCAGGTTCAGGCAGTGGCGCCAGTACTAGAACAACTTCCATCTGCATGGGAGAGGGTTCGGGATGCTTTTCAGAAAGCGCATCCCCCTGAGTTCTCTGGTAGCTCCGATATTGTCACAGTTAGCCAATGGAAGAAAGACATCCAGCGGCATCTTCGTATGTATGAGTGCACTGACGTGCAAAATCAGTTATTGGCTTCCTTTAAGCTGGTGGGAGCCACATTGCAGTGGTGGGAGTCCACTACCACTTTGGAGGAGAGGGACACGATCCCTATTCAGTCATTTTGGGAGCGATTTGACCGCAAATATTTTCCACCCGCCGTGCAGACTGAGATGAGGCGGAAATTACTGAATCTGAAGCAGGAGAGTCTTACTGTAGCTGAGTATGAGGAGGAGTTCACGAGGCTTCTCACCATTGTGCCAGATGAGGCACCTACTGAGAGTAAGAGGATTATGTTGTTTGTCGACGGGTTAGCTTGGAGGATCCGTCAACACCTTATTGGGAATTTATCTCTGAGTACTTTCACTGATGTACTCAATGCCGCGTTGATACATTGCCAGGATCACCGCTTCCATCTGCAGGGAAGCAAGAGAGTAGGAGAGTCCAGACAGCAGGGCAGAACCGGGGGTAATAGTGCCAGTGGGGCACCATCTCATGGACAGACTCGTCAGCACGAGCAGAGTGTAACAACCTGCATAATTTTGGAGTATTTTCAAAATATAGAGGAAAATAAAGTTTTTGGCAAAATTATTTTTATTGCACAAATATGTTGGATTTTATTTTTAAAGATGAGAATTTCAAACGGAATTGGAATTGGAATTAAAATGGGGTTTTAATTGAATTTTTATTATATAGAAGAGTCCTCAAAACATAAAACTCTCTAAGAGTTCTCAAAACATAAAACTCTAGCAAAAAAAATATATTTAAAAATATTGAACGGTCCGATTGAGCTGAATTTTTTTCTGTAGCTTCCTCTCATCTTCACATAATTCTCTGTAAAATTTCATCCAATTTCAACGGTCCGATCGTCCGGGATAAATTTTTTAGTGTTTGTATTTGATTAGAACTCTTTTCTTAATCAAACTCTTAATCCTTTATATATCAACTAATTCGTGGCTTGGCTTTTCAAATCACTTTTTCTCAAACTTTTCAACCAGAAGACCTCTCCAAAATTACTCCCTTTCATATACAAACCATATCCCCAAACTTATTCAAGATTTCAACCTTAGATTATAAGGCTTATTTGGTGTTTTCTCGAGTTTGGGCTAGAACGAGATTTGATTATTTTTGCGAGAGGAACGTGATGGAGTGATTAGATTTTCAGGCTGAAATTATGTGATGATTCGTGTGATGATTTTGAGGTATGGGGTTTTACACAATATGCTCCTTAATCTCGCGAGTATTTCTCTCTTTGGTTTCTTGTGATTATTGACTCATATTTGAATTTCTAAATTCATTGGAATCTGGAAATATTTGTTGGAATCTAATTTTGATTCATGTGGTATTATATTTGGTGTTGAGCACGTTGTCATGAGATTTTAATATGGCACTGATGTTGGGCACCCGCCAAGACTCCTTTTTCGGTTACTTGATAAAGTATGGCGCGGTATGGTGAGGCCTGGTGACCTCGGTTAATGTGTTGTTGAGAAATTTATTGATAAAATGCTATTGAGATTTGCATTATTTGATTTGAATATTCGTAGTCGTATTGTTGCGCTTTGTTCATCGCTAACATCTTTGTTGAGCGTATTCCTGTCATATTGTGTACTTCCCCATCTTTTTCTTAGTTGGCAGGTGAGCACAGATTTGAGTGCTATGGACCAATTGGGATGATTTTAGCATGGATTATTTTGGGAAGAATATTCGAGAATACAATGAGAAGATTGTATTATTTTGATGTATAGAGCATTGGAGATTCATTTTAGTATCAATATAGATAGTTGTTTTAATTCGAGAGACTTGTTGTTTTAATTGAAGAGAATTTGAGATTAGTGGTTTCTTGTTTTATTGTGGGATTTAGATGCTCTATACCTTGTTATTTGTGTATTAGTTTAGTTTTATCGAATAGTAGCCTCCGCTCGCTCTCCCCGGGCGGGCGGGGTATTACAGAATGGTATCAGAGCTTAGGTATACGACCACCCTCGAGTCTTGAGTTTTGGGTCTGTTGCGTTTTTATGGCGCGTATTTTGGAGATAGAAATTCTTAGAGAATCGTTTCGCGTTAGGCATCTAGATTAGATGTGAGGAAATTAGTTTTTGGTGACGAGATTATTTTTGGACATTGTTGGCTTGATTTTTGAGAGTTAGGTATTCGGCAAATTTCGAGGGCGAAATTCCATTGTTAGTGGGGAAGTGTAATAACCCGCGTAATTTTGGGGTATTTTCAAAATATAGAGGAAAATAAAGTTTTTGGCAAAATTATTTTTATTGCTAAAATATGTTGGATTTTATTTTTAAAGATAAGAATTTCAAACGGAATTGGAATCGGAATTAAAATGGGATTTTAATTGAATTTTTATTATATAGAAGAGTCCTCAAAACATAAAATTCTCTAAGAGTTCTCAAAACATAAAACTCTAGCAAAAAAACAATATTTAAAAATATTGAACGGTCCGATCGAGCTGAATTTTTTCTGTAGCTTCCTCTCGTCTTCAGGTAATTCTCTGTAAAATTTCATCCAATTTCAACGGTCCGATCGTCCGGGATAAAATTTTTAGTGTTTGTATTTGATTAGAACTCTTTTCTTAATCAAACTCTTAATCCTCTATATATCAACTAATTCGTGGCTTGGCTTTTCAAATCACTTTTTCTCAAACTTTTCAACCAGAAGACCTCTCCAAAATTACTCCCTTTCATATACAAACCATATCCCCAAACTTATTAAAGATTTCAACCTTAGATTATAAGGCTTATTTGGTGTTTTATCGAGTTTGGGCTAGAACGAGATTTGATTATTTTTGTGAGAGGAACGTGATGGTGTGATTAGATTTTCAGGCTGAAATTATGTGATGATTCATGTGATGATTTTGAGGTATGGGGTTTTACACAATATGCTCCTTAATCTCGCGAGTATTTCTCTCTTTGGTTTCTTGTGATTATTGACTCATATTTGAATTTCTAAATTCATTGGAATCTGGAAATATTTGTTGGAATCTAATTTTGATTCATGTGGTATTTTATTTGGTGTTGAGCACGTTGTCATGAGATTTTAATATTGCACTGATGTTGGGCACCCGCCAAGACTCCTTTTCCGGCTACTTGATAAAGTATGGCGCGGTATGGTGAGGCCTGGTGACTCCGGTTAATGTGTTGTTGAGAAATTTATTGATAAAATGCTATTGAGATTTGCATTATTTGATTTGAGTATTCGTAGTCGTATTGTTGCGCTTTGTTCATCGGTAACATCTTTGTTGAGCATATTCCTGTCATATTGTGTACTTCCGCATCTTTTTCTTAGTTGGCAGGTGAGCACAGATTTGAGTGCTATGGACCAATTGGGATGATTTTAGCGTGGATTATTTTGGGAAGAATATTCGAGAATACAATGAGAAGATTGTATTATTTTGATGTATAGAGCATTGGAGATTCATTTTAGTATCGATATAGATAGTTGTTTTAATTCGAGAGACTTGTTGTTTTAATTGAAGAGAATTTGAGATTAGTGGTTTCTTGTTTTATTGTGGGATTTAGATGCTCTATACCTTGTTATTTGTGGATTAGTTTAGTTTTATCGAATTGTAACCTCCGCTCGCTCTCCCCGGGCGGGCGGGGTGTTACAGAATGGTATCAGAGCTTAGGTATACGACCACCCTCGGGTCTTGAGTTTTGGGTCTGTTGCGTTTTTGTGGCGCGTATTTTGGAGATAGAAATTCTTAGAGAATCGTTTCGCGTTAGGCATCTAGATTAGATGTGAGGAAATTATTTTTTGGTGACGAGATTATTTTTGGAGATTGTTGGCCTGATTTTTGAGAGTTAGGTATTCGGAGAATTTCGAGGGCGAAATTCCATTGTTAGTGGGGAAGTGTAACAACCCGCGTAATTTTGGGGTATTTTCAAAATATAGAGGAAAATAAAGTTTTTGGCAAAATTATTTTTATTGCTAAAATATGTTGGATTTTATTTTTAAAGATGAGAATTTCAAACGGAATTGGAATCGGAATTAAAATGGGATTTTAATTGAATTTTTATTTTATAGAAGAGTCCTCAAAACATAAAACTCTCTAAGAGTTCTCAAAACATAAAACTCTAGCAAAAAAACAATATTTAAAAATATTGAACGGTCCGATCGAGCTGAATTTTTTCTGTAGCTTCCTCTCGTCTTCAGGTAATTCTCTGTAAAATTTCATCCAATTTCAACGGTTCGATCATCCGGGATAAAATTTTTAGTGTTTGTATTTGATTAGAACTCTTTTCTTAATCAAACTCTTAATCCTTTATATATCAACTAATTCGTGGCTTGGCTTTTCAAATCACTTTTTCTCAAACTTTTCAACCAGAAGACCTCTCCAAAATTACTCCCTTTCATATACAAACCATATCCCCAAACTTATTCAAGATTTCAACCTTAGATTATAAGGCTTATTTGGTGTTTTCTCGAGTTTGGGCTAGAACGAGATTTGATTTTTTGCGAGAGGAACGTGATGGTGTTATTAGATTTTCAGGATGAAATTATGTGATGATTCATGTGATGATTTTGAGGTATGGGGTTTTACACAATATGCTCCTTAATCTCGCGAGTATTTCTCTCTTTGGTTTCTTGTGATTATTGACTCATATTTGAATTTCTAAATTCATTGGAATCTGGAAATATTTGTTGGAATCTAATTTTGATTCATGTGGTATTATATTTGGTGTTGAGCACGTTGTCATGAGATTTTAATATGGCACTGATGTTGGGCACCCGCCAAGACTCCTTTTCTGGCTACTTGATAAAGTATGGCGCGGTATGGTGAGGCCTGGTGACTCCGGTTAATGTGTTGTTGAGAAATTTATTGATAAAATGCTATTGAGATTTGCATTATTTGATTTGAGTATTCGTAGTCGTATTGTTGCGCTTTGTTCATCGCTAACATCTTTGTTGAGCATATTCCTGTCATATTGTGTACTTCCCCATCTTTTTCTTAGTTGGCATGTGAGCACAAATTTGAGTGCTACGGACTAATTGGGATGATTTTAGCGTGGATTATTTTGGGAAGAATATTCGAGAATACAATGAGAAGATTGTTTTATTTTGATGTATAGAGCATTGGAGATTAATTTTAGTATCGATATAGATAGTTGTTTTAATTCGAGAGACTTGTTGTTTTAATTGAAGAGAATTTGAGATTAGTGGTTTCTTGTTTTATTGTGGGATTTAGATGCTCTATACCTTGTTATTTGTGGATTAGTATAGTTTTATCGAATAGTAGCCTCCGCTCGCTCTCCCCGGGCGGGCGGGGTGTTACAGTATGGTATCAGAGCTTAGGTATACGACCACCCTCGGGTCTTGAGTTTTGGGTCCGTTGCGTTTTTGTCACGCGTATTTTGGAGATAGAAATTCTTAGAGAATCGTTTCGTGTTAGGCATCTAGATTAGATGTGAGGAAATTATTTTTTGGTGACGAAATTATTTTTGGATATTGTTGGCCTGATTTTTGAGAGTTAGGTATTCGGAGAATTTCGAGGGCGAAATTCCATTGTTAGTGGGGAAGTGTAACAACCCGCGTAATTTTGGGGTATTTTCTAAATATAGAGGAAAATAAGGTTTTTGGCAAAATTATTTTTATTGCTAAAATATGTTGGATTTTATTTTTAAAGATGAGAATTTCAAACGGAATTGGAATCGGAATTAAAATTGGATTTTAATTGAATTTTTATTATATAGAAGAGTCCTCAAAACATAAAACTCTCTAAGAGTTCTCAAAACATAAAACTCTCTAAGAGTTCTCAAAACATAAAACTCTAACAAAAAAAACAATATTTAAAAATATTGAACGGTCCGATCGAGCTGAATTTTTTCTGTAGCTTCCTCTCGTCTTCAGGTAATTCTCTGTAAAATTTCATCCAATTTCAACGGTCCGATCGTCCGGGATAAAATTTTTAGTGTTTGTATTTGATTAGAACTCTTTTCTTAATCAAACTCTTAATCCTTTATATATCAACTAATTCGTGGCTTGGCTTTTCAAATCACTTTTTCTCAAACTTTTCAACCAGAAGACCTCTCCAAAATTACTCCATTTCATATACAAACCATATCCCCAAACTTATTCAAGATTTCAACCTTAGATTATAAGGCTTATTTGGTGTTTAGTTTGGGCTAGAACGAGATTTGATTATTTTTGCGAGAGGAACGTGATGGTGTGATTAGATTTTCAGGATGAAATTATCTGATGATTCATGTGATGATTTTGAGGTATGGGGTTTTACACAATATGCTCCTTAATCTCGTGAGTATTTCTCTCTTTGGTTTCTTGTGATTATTGACTCATATTTGAATTTCTAAATTCATTAGAATCTGGAAATATTTGTTGGAATCTAATTTTGATTCATGTGGTATTATATTTGGTGTTGAGCACGTTGTCATGAGATTTTAATATGGCACTGATGTTGGGCACCCGCCAAGACTCCTTTTCTGGCTACTTGATAAAGTATGGCGCGGTATGGTGAGGCCTGGTGACTCCGGTTAATGTGTTGTTGAGAAATTTATTGATAAAATGCTATTGAGATTTGCATTATTTGATTTGAGTATTCGTAGTCGTATTGTTGCACTTTGTTCATCGCTAACATCTTTGTTGAGCATATTCCTGTCATATTGTGTACTTCCCCATCTTTTTCTTAGTTGAAAGGTGAGCACAGATTTGAGTGCTAGGGACCAATTGGGATGATTTTGGCGTGGATTATTTTGGGAAGAATATTCGAGAATACAATGAGAAGATTGTATTATTTTGATGTATAGAGCATTGGAGATTCATTTTAGTATCGATATAGATAGTTGTTTTAATTCGAGAGACTTGTTGTTTTAATTGAAGAGAATTTGAGATTAGTGGTTTCTTATTTTATTGTGGGATTTAGATGCTCTATACCTTGTTATTTGTGGATTAGTTTAGTTTTATCGAATAGTAGCCTCCGCTCGCTCTCCCCGGGCGGGCAGCATTGGAGATTCATTTTAGTATCGATATAGATAGTTGTTTTAATTCGAGAGACTTGTTGTTTTAATTGAAGAGAATTTGAGATTAGTGGTTTCTTGTTTTATTGTGGGATTTAGATGCTCTATACCTTGTTATTTGTGGATTAGTTTAGTTTTATCGAATAGTAGCCTCCGCTCGCTCTCCCCGGGTGGGCGGGGTGTTACACAGAGTTCCCATCAGGGGGACCCTGCTAAGCGATTTCGTTCGGGTGATTCTAGGCAGGGATTCAGGCGTTTTAGGCAGGACCATCAGGGCCAGCAGGGCCAACACCGACAGCAGCAGGGCCAACAGCGTGCTAATCAGGGCCAACAGGGTCAATGGCGGGGAGGTAACGGCCAGCAGGGCCGTGGTCAGCAGGGACAGAGGGGAGGAAACTTCAATGGCCGATGTTTTGGGTGCGGTAAACATGTCCATAGGCGTCAGGATTGCCCAGAGGGCGATAGGGCCCCACAGCAGCAGGGAGCCCGTAATGAGTCGCATAGACCACTTTTTCCACCTGCCCTCCCAGCTCCAGCCCAGGTGCCAGCCCTACCAGCCATTCCAGCAGCTCCAGTACAGCAGGGGCAATTACAGTACGGACGTGTCTATAACGTCCACCAGGTAGCAGCTCCACAGGCACCACCCGCGATTGAGGGTATGTTTCCTATCCATGGTACTATGGGTCGGGTTTTGTTTGATACGGGGGCAACACATTGTTTTATAGCTACGCATTTTGCGAAGGCCTTAGGGTTGTTAGCCACAGCTGAGAGCACAGTGACGTGTTTGGACTCACCACTGGGGAGTGGGTCACTTATTTTCTTTATATGCCTAGGAGTGGGGGTAGAGATTGGTAGCTTGGTATTACCTGCAGACATGTTAGTCTTAGACATGCACGAGCATGATGTGATTATTGGTATGGATTGGCTCGCAACTTATAGAGCCATGATTGATTGCTTCGGTGGGAGCATTGTTTTTGCCATTCCGGGGCAAGAGATGTTTGTGGTGGCGATGCCTCGCCCAGAGGGAGGCTCGACCGCTCATTTGTATTACATAGAGGAGGATACCTATAAGGAGGTTGTGATTCCCTTAGACTCGATCCCAGTTGTCAGGTAGTATTCTGATGTGTTTCAGGAAATACCAGGCCTACCCCCCAGTCGAGAGATAGACTTTGTTATAGATTTATTGCCAATTATGAGACCTATAGCACGTGCACCGTACCGTATGGCTCCAGCAGAGATGCGAGAGCTACGAGATCAGATAGAGCAGCTGTTAGGTCAGGGCTTCATTCGCAGGAGTACCTCACCTTGGGGCGCTCCAGTTTTGTTTGTGAAGAAGAGAGATGGTTCACTGAGATTGTGTGTGGACTACAGGGAGCTGAACAAGGTCACGATACGGAATAAATATCCGTTACCTCGAATCGATGATCTGTTCGACCAGCTGAGGGGAGCAACTTTCTTTTCGAAGATAGATCTGAGGTCGGGGTACCATCAGCTACGTATTAGGGAGCAAGATGTTTCGAAGACTGCTTTCTTGACGAGATATGGGTCTTATGAGTTTCGGGTGATGCCGTTCGGACTCACAAATGCTCCAGCCGTTTTCATGAACTTGATGAACCGAGTATTCAGAGAGTTCTTGGATCAATTTGTCATCGTTTTCATAGATGACATTTTGATATATTCACACTCCGAGGAGGAGCATGCCGAGCACTTGAGGCAGGTTCTTCAGACTCTACGAGAGCATCAGTTGTATGCTAAGTACGAGAAGTGCGGATTCTGGTTGCGAGAGGTACAATTCTTTGGGCATGTTGTTTCTGAGCAGGGGATAGCAGTTGACCCGAGTAAAGTATCAGCGGTGAGGGAGTGGGGACATCCCACGACACCGACGGAAGTGCGTAGTTTCTTGGGGTTAGCTGGTTACTACAGGAGATTCATTCGGGGATTCTCCAAAATAGCGGGTCCCTTGACCAATCTAACTCGCAAGGGAGTACCATATGTTTGGGATGACACTTGTCAGTTGGCTTTCGACGAGCTGAAAGACAAGCTTACTTCAGCGCCAGTCCTTGCGTTACCGCAACCGGGTATGGAGTACCTGGTTTACACCGATGCGTCCTTACGGGGACTTGGGGGAGTACTTCAGCAGGAAGAGAAGGCTATAGCTTTTGCCTCCCGCAAGCTTAAGCCGCATGAGAAGAATTACCCCACCCACGACCTGGAGTTAGCAGCGGTCGTCTTTGCATTGAGGATATGGAGGCACTATTTGTTGGGAGAGAAATTCTGTTTCTTCACAGACCACAAGTCGTTGCAGTACCTGTTCACTCAGCGAGAGCTGAATATGCGTCAGCGCAGATGGCTAGAGTTTGTGAAGGACTACCAGTTCAACATACAGTATCATCCGGGAAAGGCCAACGTAGTTGCTGATGCGTTGAGTCATAGACTGGTAGACGAAGTAGCAGACGTCTGTAAAGCAAAGTGGAAGGAGTTGGGTCACCAGGACGCAGTAGCACGTTCTTTCATATCCGTGATGTCAGTCACACCCGAGATTGTTACGAGGGTGATACAGGCACAGACCACAGACCCGTTTTGCCAGGAGCAGATTGTGAGACTTCTAGCCGAGGGTGTTGAGTCCTATTCTGTTAGTTCTGATGGAGGTTTGCGGTTTAATGGGAGATTGGTGGTTCTAGAAGGAGCAGAATTACGTCATGCAGTGATGACTCATTCTCATGGGTCTCGATTTGCAGTACATACGGGAGGCGATAAGATGTACTAGGATATGAGGCGATAATACTGGTGGAGTGGGATGAAGAAGGACATTGCTGAGTTCGTGTCCAAGTGTTCTACCTGCCAGCTGGTGAAGGTGGACCATCAGAAACCGTCAGGATTGCTTCAGCCATTGGAAGTACCCACGTGGAAGTGGGAGAGTATTTCCATGGATTTTATTACAGGGTTACCTACATCACAGCGGGGCCACGATTCTATCTGGGTGATTATAGACCGTTTGACCAAGGTGGCTCATTTTCTGCCGGTGCGGACAGATTATACCACGGGTCAGTATGCTCAGTTGTTCATCGCTGAGATTGTCAGATTACACGGGGTGCCCCTGAATATTGTGTCAGATAGGGACAAGATTTTCGTGTCACGTTTTTGGGAAAACTTTCAGGAGGCTATGGGTACTGAGTTGAAGTTGAGTTCAGCTTACCACCCACAGACAGATGGACAGACAGAGCGTACTAATCAGATGTTAGAGGATATGCTACGCATGTGTGTTCTCGATTTTGGAGGAGGCTGGGAGCCACATCTTTACTGGTAGAGTTTTCTTATAATAACTCTTACCAGTTTACAATTGGTATGGCTCCATTTGAGGCTTTGTATGGCAGGCCTTGTCATTCCCCAACTTGTTGGCTCGAAGTGGGGGATAACAAGTTGCTAGGACCAGAGGTGATTCAGGAGACCTCCGCGAGGATCGAGATGATCAGGAGTCGCATTCGGGTAGCCCAGGACAGGCAAAAGAGCTACGCCGATGCGAAACGGTTCTTCTGGGGGTTTAGTGTGGGGGACCAAGTATTATTGCGTGTATCTCCTATGAAGGGAGTGATGAGGTTCGGGAATAAGGGGAAGTTGGCTCCGAGGTACGTGGGACCATTTCCCATCATCGAGAGGATTGGGCCGGTTTCATACAGGCTGGGACTGCCAGAACATTTACATCGCATCCACGATGTATTCCACATCTCGTCGTTGAGACGATATCTTCGGGATGATATGGCCCATACCCACATTGTGATAGATGAGATCGACTTACAGCCTGATAGCTCTTACGAGGAGAGACCGGTGGCTATCCTAGACTATAGTGAGAGGAGATTGAGGTCGAAGATAGTTCCACTTGTGCGGGTCCAGTAGGAGCATCATAATGTGGAGGAATCCACTTGGGAGCGCGAGGCAGATATACGCGAGAGATATCCACAGTTGTTTTTACCAGGTATGCCTTATTTTCCAAATTTTGGGACGAAATTCCGTTATTATGGGGGAAGTATGTAATACCCCGTATTTTTATGCAATATTAATTTGGGGATTTATTAAATTTAATGTGAGTGTATTATTTAATAAAAATCTAGAAATTAACTATGTTATAATTATTAACGTGACGAGAGTTAGTAATTATGAGAAATTTGTTGAATATTACTAATGAGCAAAGTAATATATTATATTGGTTATATTGAATGTCATGAGTGAGTTAAATGACAATTTCGGAAATTTAAGTCGGAACGTGCTCGTGTCGCGTCGGGACTAAATTTTGATAAATAAAAAGTGAATATTTTATAATTTTCCCGTATGGTCATTTTAAGTGCGCCAACGCGTTCGGAAGGGTCGAGATAGTCAGAAAAGTGTACCCGGGGGTGTAGTTTGGGTCTCGGGGCGTTTTTAGGCCTAATTAGTAACCCGGGAGGGCATTTTGGTCATTTTACCTTTTTGGGTAATTAAACCCATGAAAATACCTAGGGTTATATCAGATATCTGGATTGTCATCTTGGTTTAGAAACTCTAAACACAAGTGACGGCCATAGGAGAGGGAAGAAGAAAGCTCCAAGAAATCCAAGGCCCCAAAAGTCATCCGTTTGCACCACAACCACCACCACCGCGTAGATCGCGCAACGGGCTACGCAACCACACCAAAAACATCTGCAAATCAGAACGTCAGAAATCCCAGGCCAGTGTTTATCTTGCTATTTTCGTTGGTGCAGTTTCCATATTAGTTTAAGAATGATTAGGGATGAAAAATGTGGAAGAAAACCCAATTTGTGTTAGGAAAATCCATGTAGTATTGGTTTATATGATGATTCTGGAAACCTTGCCATGTAGAGGACTTTAATCATGAAATTTTGATGATATTAAGAAAGAAATTCTGGAGAAAGATTTGTTAGAAAATAGTTTAAGAAAATTCTAGGGTTCTTGATAATTAGATGTAATTTTGGGTGGAAATTCCATGTTTAAATGATGAATATGTACATGCCTTACGTTAGAAACATCTGGTATATTGTTATAATGTTAGTAGTAGAATTCTTGGGACGTTTTGGGTTGGAAAACATGTATTTGGATGAAGAAAATTGGTAGAACCCGTAACTGCCATTCTACAGAAATCAAAACACCTGCTTGATCGATCGATCGAGCATAGAGCTTCGATCGATCGAAGGTTCGATCGATCGAGTCCCAGACCTCGATCGATCGACCCCTCCTGGAAGACTCCTATTTCCCTTGTTTAATTAGTTAAACTAAATTTATCGTGAAATAATTCTTTGGTATTCTTAATAAAATGTTTTGGGAGATAGGAAAGACCAGTAGGACATGTGAATAAGTGTTGGGGACTTTATTATAAGACGAGAAGTTTCCTTTTGGGGTAAATATATAATGAACGATGAAACTACGTATTTCAAGTGAGAGATTACGGCGAATAGCTACGACAGTGAATAGAGTTATACCTACTGAATTTTCTACTTAGAAGGATAGAGTCCACGAGTGTCACGTAATAAGTGAGAAAACTCTTCGAGTTAAGGTTAGAGATGAAACCTTATACGTAATACTAATAATGTGAAATTAAGGATAAATGTTGTAATTATGGGTGACGAGAGGAACCTATATTAATATGATGAAAGTGGTATCTTTATATGATTGTGTGTACATATATTATATACATGTGAAAAACATACCGCGCTACTTGCTATCCTTGAGGTTACCGCGCTGGAACAGTCTTATCTCGATGGGACCTTTATGGGGGATATTGACTTGTACCCTAGAAGATAGATATCCTTGGTACAGGCTATCGAATTGATAGTTCAGACGGTCCTAAGAGACGCGAGTATGTGCCATCCTCTTAGAGACTTGGAATCTATGCTTCGCCTCGATATTGTTTGTGTATGTGTTAATACAGTTCGAGAGTGATTCCGAATTTGTATTCCCCTTGATATGAGTGGTATGGGGTTTGGATAGTGGAAGTATGCACGCACCATATTTTTATTTGGGGTGCTGTTATTATATATATATTTTACGAGTAGTTAATATATATATATATATGAGATTTGGAAACTTGAAACTGCCTATCGTGATTTGATAAGTAGGGCATGGTTGATGACTCAAATGGTAAATACTTGTTTTGTGAAAGTATAATATGACACTGGGAAACTTTTTAAATTAATAAAGCTAAAACGAGAGTTGTGTTGCTAATTGGAAGTATCTTTTTAAACGATGATATTGTTCGGTTTTGAAATCTTATAAGTAAGTTAAGATAATCTATATTATTGGGAAGGTTAGTATGATAAAATGATAAGATAACCCATTGGGAAGGTTAGTACGATAGGCGTGCACATTAGAAGAGAGGTGAGAATTTCTCAAGAGAGTGTCGCTCTAATATGTTATTGCATTGGCCTATATCAATTTAAATACTTGCTAAACGTATTTTAAATCAAACACACTTTCGGGCTCTGACCCATTTTTCTCTCTCTCTCTCTCTCTTGTATATATATATGTATGTATTACAGGTGCCCAGCCATAGGGGCGTCTTGCTTAGGATCTCTTGGAAGGAACGCGCTACAGCTTAGGTGGGAGTTGCAGGTCTCTTGATTAGACGACTTCGTTCATTCGGATCCACGCTTAGTACTTTCATTTAGTTGAGCATGTGTAGCTCTTTCCATTATTCCGTTGTTATTGGACATTTGTATTTCAGTTATTTCCAGTATTGTTACTATGGGTTTTCTTTAGTTTGATTGTGTTACTTTATATTTCGCATGTTGACATTCGATTGTCGAATGTTTTAAATTAATTGGAATATGTTGCAGATATTTAATGTGGTGTGATTCTTACTTATTGAATGTTGTTAATAAAATAAATGATTTTCTTTAAATAAAATTTGGAAAGTATGTATGAAAATGGTCTTGACACTTAGCTTAATTATTTGGGGTGTTAAATTGGAAAATTTATTTTTATCGACAGTGATGCTGAGAATGAACCAACTGTTTGCCTTGATTTAATTTAATAAAGGAGTGATTGCCCGATATTTAATTAGGCGGGGTGTCACATAACCCAGGTCCAAGTGGTATTGGAGGTGTAATTAAGAGACTTTAAAGGGCATTTTGTAAGGGGATTCAGTAAATTCATGGGGGTTAGTACATCTTTAATTGCTGAAGCTAATGCAATTATGGAAGGTATTAACATGTGAAGGAATCTCAAGATTAATTTGGAGCTCGTAATGGTGGAATCAGATTTAAAAATCTTGGTAGAATTGATTGTAAACAAAGGTAAACCTCCATGGGCTATTCCGGACATCTTGGATAACATTCTCTCAGTCCAGTCTCTTAAGATTTCACATTGTTGGAGAGAATTTAACACAATAGATGATTCATTAGCTTCTATGGCTGCTTCTTCTCAAAATTCTGTTAATTATAGGTCCTTTTCTTCTCTCCCTGGTTTGATAAAGGGATTTCTGCAAATGGATAGAATAGGTATCCCTCACTTTAGAAAAAATTCTGTGTAATGGGGTTGTTTATAAAATCCCAAATTTTCTTTCCATCAATTCTTCTTTCTTTGTAAGGGGGATATTTATAAACCCCTCATTTATTGCTTTCAAGCTAGAGTATTGGTCTCAACCTCTAGTTTTCTTTATGTGCGAGCAATTGCCTATTTTTAGGCTTGGTTGAATAATATTTTTGGGGGTACCGTCCCTCTTTCCAAAAAAAAGGTGGCCCGGAAAGTTGAGAGCTCCACCCCATAAGAGGAACAAAGCTACTTGGTGCAGATTCCATTAGGATTATGGCCATGACACTGAGCAATGCTTTGCGCTGAAGGATGAAATTGAAAGCCTGATTGGGCAAGGGATGCTACAGACATTCTTCAGAGATGTTTAGGGGATGCAACCTAGCCTCGCATACCACAAGCCCATCTTTCATGCTTGTTCCTTATATTTCATCTATTTCTATTTACAGTAGAACTCTTCCTATGATATTACAAACTAAACTTTGAATTGAAATAACAAAGTATTGTATATATGAATAGATATATAAAATCAATTTCACTCCTATGGTACCTTGTTTTAATTTTCACTTCCATGAAATGTTATCTTATAAAAGATCATTTTGTCTTAAACAGATCTCGATTCAAGATAATATGTTATTTAGGGAATGATAATATCCAAATGGGCCCGCAAAGCCCATCGAGACACTTAATTATCTGAAAGAAAGTGATAATTGAAATGGCAAAAGTAACTACTGAGAACAGCTATCTAAATTGATCTGCAACATCACTCATATAGGCTATATCCTTAAAAGTGTTTATCAAAAAGCATTATTAGCAGCGAGGGCTTATAATGCATGTTCTTAGCTTTCTGGACGTGCCAATAGCCATGAGGGCTTACAATGTCCATTCTTATCTTTTAGGATGCATCATAAGAGGCAGTGGCCTCAGGTGCCCGTCCTTATCTTTCGGGATGCGTCATTAGCCTGAGGAGGTTACTCCCCCTGCAACCATCATTAACTTTGTGGATACGAGACTAGACATCATTCATTTGGTGATATCACCCCTAAAACATCATTAACTTGGTGGATATGAGACTAAGCATCATTTAGTTGGTGATCTCAGCCCAATAACATCATTGACTTGGTGGATAGAGACTAAACATCATTAACTTGGTGATCTCGCCTTAGCTTGGGGAAGCTTCATAATACCTACCACGGGGGGACCTGATAATAACCCAATCAAAGAGACTAAAAGAAAGACGTGAAAGGCAATCAAAGTGACTAAAGGAAAGTCGTGAAAGGCAATCAGAGTGACTAAAGGAAATCCATAAAAGGCAATCAAAGCAACTGAGGGATGGACTAAATTTCCTAAGGGGCTAAAAAGGTGCCGCAACCTTATATATATAGCTGTGGCCATTAAGTGAATTCATTCAGAGGATGCGGTAGATGAGGCAAGGTAGGATTGCTAAACTTGTTGCAGCCCTATTTAGGAAAGCAAGCGGCATTAAGATTAAGCTACAATAATAAAGCTATAGCAGACTAGATCCAAAACTTAAAGGCTCTGCGTCCATGTACAAAAACACTGTGGCATATCCATGCATCAACAATCGATAAGAATTCAAGTGAGAAGGCTTAGGCGAAGGGAATAGGGTGCCGCGGCCTTTATCAAGCTCATTCAATCAAGTAAGAAGTTTTAAACGTAAAGTTATCAGTCCAAGCATCAAGGCATTGAAGTAATAAAACATGCAAATGATATACAAAGACCATTGATTTTTAAAGGCGGACGCAGCCTTAATAGTAAAGTTGAAACCTAAGAATCTTAGCAAAGATCAGCTAAGATTACAGTCTGAAGCCTTACCCATTCTTGATATCCAACTTTAGTTATCGAATGATCACAAAGTATGTTATCGCATCCTTATTCAATACTTCCATTTAAATATGTTACCGCAATAAATGATCCATACGTTATTGTTGAAGTGAAATTTTTCAAGAGGCAACTGTATGGTCCAAGTAATCAAGATCTATATAGAGAATTAATTCAAGTATTAAATCAAGAAAAGTAGAAGAATAAAAAAGATACTAAGGAAGAAATAGTCAAACACTAGAAGAGGACGCATCCTTAATTAAAGAGAACAAATTTGTTAAGGGACGCAACCCTATACTGATAAGCACTTTAAAATTTTCAAGATTACAAGCTGTAGGTTCATGTGGACACATCATCATTGACATCCCCTTCATAACCTTTTGCAGCTATTTCGGTCTCTTCATCTCCTGCCGCAGCCTCCTCAACTTGCTTTCTTTCTCTCTCCTCAATAGTAACTCTTAGTTCAGCCACACACTGGTCGTGCTCAGCATCACCCAGTTTATAGGATATGATTTGGTCCATAGACCCTGAGAAATTCTTGACGACTCTATGACTCAACTCTTGAAAGTCGCAGAGGTAGGCTTTGTTGTTGATAAAAAAAGTCCTTGGACTTCTTGAAGTTGGCCATGGTAAGATCCGCAGCTTGGCTTAAGGCTGTGACATAATTTTCTTCATTCAGCCTGTTGGACTTAGAATACTGGCTCTTAAGACTTTTGAGGGATGCAGCATGGTCGGCATCCATCTTCTCCATTTGCTTTTCATCTGCATCAAGCTTATTTTGAGTAGTAGTGGCTTATGCCACAACCTCAAGAGATTGAGCCTTCACAATTGATAAAGCCTCTGCGGCTGAGAGAAGTTCTGCTCAGCCTCATCCTTTGCCTTGTTAGCAACCTCCAAATCTTACTTGACTGCCGTCAGTGCTGCGACAGATGAGCTCTTGCCTGCCTCAAAAGAATAAGCCTTGGATGCATCCAAGTCCTTCTTATAAGAAGCATCCGTATCCCTATAAAGCTTGAAGAGACCTTTATACTTCATTTTTTGGGTCACCATGACATTCACGGCCTGTTGGAATTCTAAAGAGTCAGTACAAGTAAATAATTAATAATAACCAAAAAAGAGCCAAGTGGGAGAAGTTGTTACCCGTAGTAAGCTAAGAAGGGCATACTCCTCTAAATCCTCATGGTCCTCTTCCACTAAACGATTCCGATCCATAACCTCTAGAACCTTTCTCATTTTATGAACGGCTCTCGCAGTTGTATCCCTAGAGGATCTAGGATTTGCTTCCCTGAGCTGAGGTCACGGACGACCGTTAGGTCCAAACCTTAGCCTGCCTTGAGGTGGTGGCAAGTTGGCATTTACGACCATGATAGTGCTCGGAGGGGAAGAGTTGGCAGAAATAACAGGTGAAGTTCCACATCCACCAGTATGGTCAATTTAGGAGGGCAGTAGACCTGTCACGGCCAGGTGTTTGCCAATATAATCATTATATTGGCCTTCTCCTTCTGATGCCGCAGCACAACCATTAAATAACTCCTTCATCGTATCCCTCCCAAGTGTGGGATTTGTCACATCGCCCTCATCTACAGTAGTGGGCTCATCATTTTTTCGGACCGCAGTAGGTGACCACTTTCTCTTCCTTCCTCGCTTAGCAGCATTATTGAGGCCAGCTACATCCTAGTCTATCTCTGCTAATTGAGCTTTCAAAAGATCCCTATCTATCTCCTCACATGAAGAAAAAGCAAAGCAAAGATCCTAAGTACTTATGATTTGAAGACAAGTGCTGCGGAGTGCTAAAGAAAGGTGATTGTTACCTTCGGCAACCATCTTTGTTGGAAGAGACTTTCTGGGGAAGTAGCCTGCCTAAAAAATGGAAGTAGAGGTCACTAAGGTGCTGAATTTTTTATCTTTATCCTTGATGGCCGCAGCCCTTCCCACTCTTCTCTCCTGCCGCTCACTGAGCTGTAAATTATCAAGAGCTACACAAGAGGAGTATGTTAATACAATACAATAAAAGGAACCCCATGAATTATGAAATAGGACATGGCATGTTATTAAAGGTGTAGCATTGAGTACCTAGTTTGGATGGACGTCCCCACTGCCATAGCATCCTATGTGATATCTCCCTCTCATATTCCTCTGGATGAACCTTCCATCCTTGTCCAGAGATATAAAAATACTTCCCTTTTCCAATTTTTTACACTGGTGGGCCTCCCAGTGTAGAGGGTCTCATCCTTGCTGCAGACAATAAGGTAGTAATGCCACACAAATTTCATGGACTTCTCCTTTGGCATGTAAAAGTGGAAGAACTCTGTGGGAGTTATGTCCCTGTTAAACTTATGTTTCCATAATACTATTGAGGAAAGAATTTCCCTCCAACCATTGGGGTCTACTTGGGATGGGGCCAACTTCATTACTTCAAAAAATTTTCTAACTGGAACTGGGATAGGTAGCCACATCCCATACACAAACGCATGAAGAGGGAAAAATACCCCATCATCAGTAAGGGTTGTGCAGGGACTTTGTTCTGCGGCAGGAGCTGAGCACATCTATCCCTCTGGAAACTCAAAGGCCTCAGCTACTTGATCAACCCATTCTTGGGTCATAATACTGCGGATATCAAACGCAGCAGGAGGCATCATGGCCCTCCTAGACGGGATAACTGGTTCGTCCCTAACATCAGTGGCACCCCTTGTTGTGGCATCATTTTCTACGTCCAATGGTTGGTTACTAGAATTAGCTTCCTCTTCCATTGGCTTAGCCTCGAAGTCCTTCCTACAGGTAAAATCTACAAATTTTGAGTCTAGTACTACGCAGTTGGGGCAATCATTCAATTGGCAAGGACCTATTGATTTCAGAGGAGGGACGGAAGGAAGTTCAGGAGGAGAGGCTCCAAAATGTTTTGCCCAAAAGCCTCTCAGAAATTCGTCTGGGTCAAAGTTCATATGTCTGGAGCAGTACCTGAAAAGCAGAGTCCGCAGTTAGGCGCCGTAGCTAATATGGTTCTAAAAGAGTCTCTAAGAAGCCGCTACATGACTAGTTATATGAAGATTAAAGTGAATAGAAATGATCAGCAAGATTGGCTAAATATGCTAAGTGCTGGGTTCTAGAGCCCTACGGCATATCGATTTATTAGGTGTTATTTCATTACATGCCGTAGTTACTATGGACTAAAATACTAAACTCTAAACTGAGAACCCAAGGAGAATGTTATCAAACTAGTTTCAGCAGTCGCGGTCATCAAGCTATGGGCTCAAAAGCTGCGGAGACTTAATCTTATCCTATGATTACCCTACTAGAAAGAAGCTCCAGGCCGTAGTAGAGGCTTAAATCGATGGCGGAATGTTCCATGGATGAAGGGTAGCCCTAGATTACCAAAGGGTTACTTTATCATACCGCAACCATTCACTTAAAACATTTTAGTATCTGATGTTTATTCGTTTAAAGATCGAAGACCCAGAATACGAAGAGTTTATCTAAGAACATCAAGAACAGTTATTTGATTTCAATACTATTCGACACAATAACAGTCTATATGATCTAAGCATTGGAAGTTTAAGGTTTCATTTCATTATATGAGGATCGATTCAAAGAACAAATTGGAAATTACTACAACTATTTATCATTCATGTGTTCGATTCTTGGGAATCGATAGATTATTCAATCAAAACCCTAAATATTTGTCAATCAGTTGGGGTTTTTTCTCAGATATAAATCAAGAAAATTCTAATACGAATTCAGAAAGCAACAGACATGATTCAAGAAGGGGAAATGGAAAAATTTAGAAGTTCTAAAGATGGATCATGAACTGCAAAGTTATTTTGGAGGTTGTTGGTTGGAAAATTACCTGGAAATGGAGAAATCAGTGATGATCAACCTCAAACTGCCTTAGCACCACCACGCTTAGCCTTGGACAGTCGCCGAAAAAAGAAAGAGGACGTATGAATAGAGTTCAGCTCTCAAAATTCTCTCAAAGATTTGGAAAATGTAATGAAGTCCACGGTCCGAATAATTTATATAAGAGGGCGCAGGAAGATGAAGCATTGCCTTGAAAGTACTGTGGCACCTAAGGAGACTGATCTAGGCCACAGCCCCAATCGAAATCTCTTGGCACTACGACTTGGGGGCTTATTGATAGTACAAATATCGCCTCCTTTCGTAGAAGTTATTCAGCATGTACAGAAGCTAACGAGCAACGGAATTAAATCAGCATAGGGTGCGGCCCTATCGACTACAGGGTGCGGCATTTACCTGTTGGACTTATATACTGGTCGTGGCCCTATCCAGTATAGGGTGCGACCCCTTTTTCTGCATTCTCATACAGGATGCAACACTCAATGTTTGCATCCCTATCTATTACATCAACTTTAGACTTGGTATACGTCATGTGCTCAGGGCACGTGGCACAACTCACATACCTCCTATAAATAGAGGTCCACACCTCGAGATATGGGATGGATTCCAAACCCCCAGATGAGATTCTATAATACTAATTATCTCTACACAACCTCAATGTACAACTTGGAGGCAACACAAGTACATCGCATCCACCTCTCCGGCACACCGGAATCCTCAATACTGCCATGAACTCTCCTTTATTCTCATACTTGTACGCCTCTTTAAGCACGATTATATTGTACAATGCAATGCATATAATGAGAACGGAGCAACACAATGCACGTAGTTCTATCTTAGAGGCTAAACCACTCTATACCTTGTCTTATCTCTGTTTACTCGCTTTATTTGTTTATTATACACTTTTCTCTTGATTTGCTGGTACGAGAACGACAAGTGGATGATTTCTCGTATCATCAGTTGTTATATCTCAGTTTATGATCCATGGCCAATACGGCCATGAAAATACAAAGTCACCACGTATGACAAAATGAAGTTTCCCCAAACACTTCCCCAAGATATATTGCAACCGCACCACAATTGATGATAATAGATTCCCAATTTATAGACGTAGACAAGATGGTGGATATGTTAACAAATGGGTCTGAAGCTAGACAACAGATTTTTGATACCACATAATCTAGATTTAATTGTCAAATATCAAGCTCATATAAATGTCAAATGGCGCAACAAGTCAGGTCAATTAAATATTTATTTAAATATATCAATACAGGACCTGACATAGAAGAATTGTTCTTGAGAAAATAGAATAGAGAAGAAATGAAAATGGCGGAGAATAATCCTTTGAGATTGATGAAATTAAAAACTTCCTCAGCTTTCGCCATATATTTTCATGTGAAGCATGTTGGAGGATATCTGAGTTTGATATACAATATCGGAGCATTGGTGTTGAAAAAGTTAAATTCCATCTGCCTGAAGAACACATGGTGACTTTTAAGGATTTGGATAAATTAGAAACCATTATTAATAGAATAGACATAGAGAAGACTATGTTAATCGAATAGATGGTTGAAAATAATAGTTACAAAGATTCTAGAAAGCTCATATACGTTCAATTACCAAACGAAGGGATTTTACAGTCATTAGAGAAGCAACGAACATGAATAAAGTCATGTACATGCCACATCCAAAATCAAGCAAAAGATTTTACCTTCGATTGTTATTAAATGTGGTCTGAATAGTAAGAAATTATAAAGAAGTAAATACTTTTAACGGCACGGTATATACAACTTGCAAGGGTGCATGTTGCGCCAGAGGATAACTGGAAGACGATAGAGAATGTCATGACACCCTTGTGAAATCTTCTCAATGGTCAACTGGACATCAATTACATGAATTGTTCATAATGATTCTAATGTTTTGTGAAGTCAGTGATCCTTTAGAACTTAGGGAATAAAATTGGTAAATGTTATTAGAAGATATACTCTACTAGCAAAAGAAGATGTTAAACTTCAATCATTTGATCTTTATCTATAACCAAATAAGAAATTATGATATATATATGAGGTTGATAAGATATTAAAAAAAATTATAAGGGATTATCTAATTTCCCACCAATGCCAATGTCGGATCAATCAATAATACGTGATCGTGGAAATCTTATAGTAAGGGAGAAATTGTCATACGAAACAAAAGAGATGGGGGATGAACACACCCAACTATTCCATGGTGTAAATGTTTAATAGCTAAACATATACAATGTTGTCCTCCAAAAAAAAAAACAATATCACAAACTTTTGCGAAAAACAGGATGAGAAACTCGCTTTGATACGAAATTGTAAAAATGGTGATTGACTAAATAAGATCTAATACCAATTTATAAATGTTGTGTGATACTGATTTAAATAAATTCGCAAATTTCCATGTTAACCTTATTTAATCAGTGTCAATTTTTAAATCAAAATAATTCAGCCCCTAAACATGCAACTACAAGTGTGTGTGTTAAACTATCAAAAATAAAATTACTAACTCATGGATTTCAGGAACAAAAACCTATCGGGTAAAACCTTTTTGTTTCACTATGTATAATAAATCTCAACTTACATACAAAATTAAATCTGCAATGATTCCTCCTCAGAACAATCATGTAGACACGCAATCTAGAGTCATAAATGGAACATATACAACAACCCATAAGAACACGTAGTCCCAATTCAGCCAAGAACACCCACGAGCACTCCCAATCGACATGCAATCGTAATCAGTCATATAGATAACAATACACAAATAAATAACTTCACCAAATTTGAATCTTGGGTTCTAAATAATTCACATAGAGATTGGAATGTTTTATGAATTGAAAACAAAAAAGGATTAAACCCTTAAACGAAGAAGACAAAGAATTCAGCTGGTTTACAGTTTGTGCAGAATGAAAAATGTCAGGTCTTCTTTACGAAGACGGAGTGGTTTAACATGATTTATATAAAAAACTTAAGGCGGCGGATCGCTCGAATGAAATAGGCAAACTCGAACGAAGCTCAATGTCGTTCGAACGACATCTTCGCGTGCGATCCTATGGTCGCTTTAACGACTGTAAAGGTCGCTCGAACGACCTTAAAAAATATAATATTTTATTCTTAAACAATACTCCGCCTCAACACTTAGAAAAATTTCTTTGACGAAAAACTCCACTTCAAATGTTTGAAAATATTTTAGAAAAATTATTCCAACACTTGTAATGAAAAGCTAAGGTACTGAAACATGACCTTACCAAAATTAATCTTGCGGAGGCTTGAATGTTGAAGGACATTGATATTCGGGTCGATCTTGATGCATGATTGAACTTGAATAAGTCTTTGACGGTTGTAGTGGTATATGACATACTCAAACGTAAAATGGATAATAAAATAATGTCCTTACAAGTATAGCATGTGCTTCATGATCTTAATTCTTCTTCATTTTTAGTCTTATAAACCATGATATGGATCAAAGTGCACAATGATTCCTGATTTAACAGTTATGGAAAATACAAATTCTAAAACAATTCCCAAGTGAAAATTTAATTCAATTTTAAATCCACACAGTATAAATTTAATTTTTGTGATCTTTACCCACTTTTATTATGATTAAGAATGACTATGTGAGCATGCAATATCAAATTAAAAAAAAGTAAAGAACCAATCACACAATGCCACCATGTATAAGAAAAACCCACAACGAGAACATCCTCGGATGACTAAATCTACACAAGTCCATTCTAATATGAGGATTTATATAGTACGTCATACATACTCACTGAGTCAAATATATTGAATCTTGATGCGAGCTTCGCTCCTTGACCTTGGTCACAACAACCATAGAAATCCACCAATGACTCATAACTTAGTTAAATCGTGCCTCGGTATCCATCGATCTGAACTAAGCTCAAAAAAATAGCAACACGTAGGTCCACTACGCTAAAACTCTTAAACATTAAGAATAAATCTTTATAGGGGCTCAAAACACGAGATATATGAATAAGATAAATACATTGATTCTTGGATCTCAAAATAATATCAAAAATGATGTTTAGAAACTTAAACTTTGATCAATGAAAACTGCTCACGGAACTAGACAATTTCCACTACACCAAATCCTGCGAATGGTCACGCCCAGTGGGTAATGGCCCAAGTCCGTGACAAGCGAGTCGTGGACATGGGCCGTGACCATTTTATTTTTTGTCATGACCATATTCATTACCACACTGAGTCATGAATGATCTGGAAGTGGTCACGACCCAAATCCCTGACCACTGTGGTACACGGACTTGGGCCGTGATCAGGTCGTGACCATATTAGCGCCAAATTCGCACCAAACTTCCTTCCAATCTTGGTCGCAAATGGGTTACGAACTTGGGTCATGATCATAGGCATGGCAAAGCAAAAAAATATGCACACTAAGGGTCACGGCCGGGGACCGTGACCGTTACTTGGTGTGGGTCATGGCTCTGGGCCATGACCATACGCAAATTGATAGGGTGATATGGTTTCATTAAATGGTTTTCCTCGTGGGTCACGACCGAGAGTCTTGACCATGTTCAATATTAAAAAAAGACTTTGCTTTATTTCTCCCATACGCGCTGCCTTCATTTCATTCATTTCCCCCAACAAAACCCTCACAATGAAACACCTAACAAAACCCTGATGCATTCATCTATACCTTTCTCTCTCTCATAGTCTCCTCCCTAACCCTTGAAACGACCCCTTGCTTCTCTCTTCCTCCTCACGCAACAAAGGTACTTGGATTATTAGGTTCTTACTTGCTCCTCTACACGCAACATGTGCTTGCTTGCTTGCACACACGCAAAGGTACTCAGATCCTGGCATCTCCAATAAAACTCATCCAGGTAAAATATAACTCCAATCTAAAAAATTTAAGACTCAAGTTGTAAAGATCTGCAAACTGAGAAAAAAGATCAAACCAATAAATAAACAAAAATAACCCTGATGTTGAATAACCATACTCAAAAGCTATGAATTGTATAGGAACCCCAAAAGAGTGATGAAGAGGACGAAGATAATAGAGATGAAAAAAAAGAGGGATAATACTTAATTTTAAAACCTTTCCCCAATTATGATATCCCTCTCACTTATTGGGTATGTAAAAATGTCTTGTGATTTTAATTCTCCTTTCCTACATAACTAGTAGTGTTTTACCAAAAATCCCCCTCACCTGCTGATGTGGTTATGGTTATTTATGAATCCCCTCCCTACTGTTGGTTGTGGTTTTTCATAAAACCCCTCCCCTTCGATTCGTTATTGCTGAATGATGAATTTTCTCTGATATGAATTTTCTCAGAAAAACCCTTTCCAAGACACCATTCCCAATTGGATTGGATTCGACGAACTTTTTTTCATATAAACATATTATCTATGATTAAATCCCCCATCTGTCTAATAATAATCTGATAATTTGACATTTTTTTAGGAAAATGTTACTTCTTTTTTTCTTTCTTTTCAAAGGTACTTGGAGCAGCAAAAAGCAGAAGCAAGTACATTATTTTTTCAGTTTGTTTTCTTATTTAATGTTGTTAAGTTGTTGAAGAAATTTTAAGTTGTTGATTTGTTTAATTTGAGTTGTTGCTCAAATTTGATATTGTATGAAATTTTATTAGTTGATTTATTAGTTAAGTTTATTGATTTGTACAGTTTGATTTGTTGCTCAAATTTTTTCCATTGTTTAGGGAAAAAGAGATGCATAAAACTCAAAATAACCCTAAAAAAATTGATTTTATATTGCTCAGTTTGATGTTGCTTTTTATCTTTCGTGTGCCTCTACTAAGGATATGTTGTTATTTTTCTTATTTATAGATTAAGGATTTAAGGGAAGTCAAGTGGAAATAAAGATCAAAGTTTAAAAAATATAAAAATTAGATGGGATTTGATATAGTGATCTGAATATAGGCTATGATTCGTAGGTATTCTTTAGGATTCTTAGTTTATTGACCCTTAGTTTCATTATCTAGACCTGAATTTCTTTATTTATTTACCAATGGTATGATTCTTATGTAGATCTAATTTCATATTTAGGTTTTTGTTTGATTATTTTTCATTTGCTACTTTGGGTTTAAATGAGATTTGATATAAGAATATGACTGTTAATGCCTATAATATGACATACGAAGAATCGTGAGAACAAATGAGAAATCCTTGGTATTTACTTAGTTCTAAGATAAATCTTTTATAATATTTTTACAATTTGACAACCATTTTGTTTAGCTACTGTTTGGCTTACGCAAAATTATCCTATTATATAAGGAATATTTCATTGAGGAATTAACAAGATTGTTGGTGTGGACATTTATACTTTCTTTCACACTTATTATATTCCTATGTTCTTTCACAGGTATTTGTTATTTCATTATTCCTCTGTTGTTTTTTTACTAATGTTGTTTCTATTACACAGTGATTAAGATAAAAAAATTAATATCTTGGAGTTTATCCTTGCAAAGGTATGTTTTAATTATGTTTAATAATGTTTATGTGGACTTGAATATTCCTCTTTTGTATGACATTTGATAGAAAACTTCTATGTCTCACTTTATTCATCATCTAGGTTTTACTGTTTGTTTTATGTAACCCTTTACATTTGTGTGTTGTGATAACAAGCCATGACATGTGTGGGTATCTCACATAACATTTCATTTGGCATAACATAAGTGTTATTTCAATGGCTTCCTTTTGTTCGTTGAATTATTTTTTTCTTTATTGTCTATTTATGATGCGGTTATTTGTGGGGTAAATTAGATTCCTTCACAATATATTGATTCAAATTCTTTATTTTCAGATTTGTGCAGCTATTTCATAGAAGATATTGTTGAATACTTGGTATGGGTTATGATAATAAACTATCTCCACTATAGGGTTATGGTGATTTTAAAATACTTAGTATGGGTTGTTTTACCTACATGGTTTTATGATTTGGAATTTTCTATGTGGTTACTCTAATCAAATTGTATAGTTTCTCTAAATCATGGTTTTCTAATTTGATTTTCTTTCGTAAGGTTTGGATATTATATGATCTTTGTCTGTTTGTAGATATGGAGAAGTTAGAGTCAATGGAGAATGAAGTTCTTGGATCACGAGTTTTTATAGTGAGTAACATTGTGCATTGGTGTCATGTATCACGAGTGTTTCTACTGTAAGTAGTTTTCAAATCTATTATAAATTATAGATATTTCTAAGTTGTGAATCAATTTATATTTCTAAGTCCTCCCACCATGACCTCATAATTTGTCTCATTGTTTGATGTTGTAAATTGTGTCTGCCCTTATTATATCTAATGCATATATGCTCCACTACCTGGGTTGTTTAAAGAATTATATACATGGATCCATTCTAAAAAAGTTGGGTTCACATTAATAGAGTGTAAAGTTCGGATCTTTAAGAATAACAGTTGGAGGTGTATCAGGTCTCTTGAGTTCCTCTATACCGAATCTTTTGTTTTGTTGACATCAGTTGTAATATTGTTTATGTTAGGGGGCATTATTTATTATCTGTCTCATATAAGTTGTTTTTTGCATCTCTGTGTTATTTGGTAAGTTCCCTTCATATACACTTTACACAAAAAACTAATATGCCAATGAATGTTGTTATAAAATACAATTAGGAGATGTCCAAGGACATTGGTTATCCCTTCAACTAACATGATAATTATTCTCTTAAAATGAGCAATGACTAATTTCTTGGTGTTTTCCAAGTGCAGAGGTTGTTAAAGTCAATATCAATGGAAGTAATACAAGTGTCAGTCCATTTGAGTCCCTCTTACGTGATGAATTTTGAGCCATTGCAGCTGCCACTTAAGAACAGTTGTCACAACCATTCACACCAGATGAAATATGTTAATTTTTTTTGCCCTGAAATCTGATCAGGTAATTATTTGTGTTTTGTTTTCTAACATCCTCTTCATTTTCATTAATTGGTAATTTCGTTAATTGTATTCCAATGGCAGTATAATTTGCATTTTGTCTCTTTATTTCCAATTGAAATTTATTGTCGGGTATCAAAATGAATTAGCTACTATACAAACTGGTGTGTTATAGCACTAGCTACTATATTAGCTGTTATACAAACTGCTATAGCTACTCTATAAAGTAGCTTCCATATAGTTGCAATATAGCTGCTATACAAACTGCTATAGCTACTATATAGTTGCAATGGTATCTCAATGTTGAAAAAAATAAGGAAAAATTGCGATTGTATATAATTTCTTGAGTTAAAAAGTATTTACGTTCATAGAGTGATTATGTAATGGTGAATTTTTCAGTCAGTTTTGTAGGAAATAATACTATTAAATGTTAAAGTGATTAAAATGAGCATGTTTCTATTCTTTCTAAATGTGTGAATTTTTTTTTCTGAACCATTCTCTAAATAGTATTTGTAAATTTATTTTAAATCCATTGTGTAAAGGATATGGAGTGAATCAATGACAAGAACAATGTTCATGACAACATGTGCCCTTTCTTGCAAGGTATTACCCATTTCGTCACTCTTTTATGCATATGTTAAATTGTTATGATTATACCACTGTTAAATGATGAGTTTCGTTTGACACTTTGTCATATAAGATAAAGATAAAATTGAGGAGAAATTCGATGCACTACCTCTAACTTTTAGTATTGTTTCTTTCATGGTGTTAGAGTGGGACATCTGAAAACAGTCCTTGAATGGCCCCGTGAGAGGCACCGACACATCGCATGAGATAATTGTAACTCATAGGAACTGACCTCACTGTCACGGGACTCCCGATTTTAAATTACCACGATAATTTGAAAATATTTAGATCTAGGCTTTAAAACATGGAGTTAGAAGGCGAAATCTCGAAACAGTCCCCAAACTGTCCCGTGAGAGGCACCAACACCTCGCAGGGGTCCAATCTAACTCGTAGGAACTGAATGCATGGGACTCCGAGTTTGAGAATATGATGATAATTTGAAAATATCCAGATTTAGGCTTAAAAACATGTCATTAGAGGGTGAAATCCCAAAATAGCCCCTGAACGATCTTGTGAGAGGCACTAACACATCGCACGGGACTAATGTAACTCATAGAAACTGACCGCGTGATCACGAAACTACCTGTTTAATAATACGATGATAATTTGAAAAATATCAGGACTTAGGTTTAAAAACATGGCATTAGACTGGGAAAACCCGAAACAGTACCCCAACGGCCCCGTGAGTGGCACCAACACCTCTCCCGGGACCAATGTAAATTGTAGGAACATATCGCGCAATCACGGTACTCCTAGTTTGAGAATACGTGGATAATTTGAAAATATTAGGACTTAGGCTTAAAAATATGGCGTTAGATGGAAAAAACCCAAAACGGCCCCGTGAGAGGCATCGACACCTCGCACGGGACCAATTTAACTTGTAGAAACTAATCGCGCTACCATGAGACTCTCGATTTGAGTATCGATGATAATTTGAAAATATCTAGACTTATGGTTAAAAAATCACGTGAGAGGGAGAAACCCCAAAATAGTCCCCAAACGGCTCTGTGAGAGACACCAACGCCTCGTACGGGACCAATGTAACTCGTACGGACTAACTGCGCGATCAAAGGACTAACAGTTTAAGAATACGACAATAATTTAAAAATATCTCGACTTAGGCATAAAAATATGGCATCAGAGGGGGAAACCTTGAAACCGCCCCCAAATGGCCCCGTGAGAGGCATCGACATCTCTCATGGGACCAATGTAACTCATAGGCACTAACCGAGTGATCATGGGACTCTCAGTTTGAGAATTCACTGATAACATGAAAATATCTAGACTTAGGATTAAAAACATCCTCTTAGAGGGGGGAACCCGAAATAGCCCCCGAACGGCCCCGTGAGAGGCACCGACACCACAATCATGGAACCAATATCTAGACTTAGGCTTAAAAATATGGCGTTAGAGGTCAAAAATCCAAAACTCCCCCCAAACGGCCCTGTGAGAGGTACCGACACCTCGCACGGGATCAATGTAACTCGTAGGGACTAACGGCATGATCATAGGAATCCCGATTTGAGAATAAGATATTAATTTGAAAATATTTAGACTTAGGCTTAAAAACAAGACGTTAGAGTGTGACACCGCGAAACAGCCCCCGAACGGCCCTGTGAGAGGCACTAATACCTCGTACGGGACCAATGTAGGACTATGTAATACCCCGTATTTTTATGGCTTTTAGTTATGAGATTTATTAAAATTAATTTGGGATAATTAATTAGAAAATAATCCGAATTTAAATGCTAGCGAGACGAGAGTTAGTATGTGATTATTATAATGTTGTTGAATATTACTGAGTGATTATGGTAATATGTAATTATTGAATTTATTAAAATTGTCGTGAGTTAAAAATACGGCAGTTTCGATAATTAAGATGGGACGCGCGTATCAGTCGTGTCAGGACCCAATTTAATAGATTTAAAAGTATTTTATTTTTATGTCATCCATATGATCATTTTGAGTGCACCAGCGTGTTCGAAAGGTTGGAGACAGTCAGAAAAAACTAGTCAGAGTTTAGTTTGGGTCCCGGGGCATTGTTAGGCATAACCGACAACCCGGGAGGGTATTTTAGTCATTCTTATTTTTGGGTGAATAGTGACCCACGAATTTTAGACAGTTAATATCATTCAACACTTGAGTCCCTTAGGGTTTCTCAACCAAAAATCATGAACGACCATTAGAGTGGAAGAAAATGGAGTTTCCAAAGGAGAACCACCAATTAGAGGCTTTTGCACCACCGTCACCACCACCGGATAGATCGGAAAGCAAGGATCATCCACATATCGTCTACTTCATCGGATCAGAATCGTCATTGCCAGGCAAGTGATTTAACTTTCAATAATTTAGCGCATATATCATTCATGTTATGCTAGAATTGAAGAATAACCTTAAATATTGAAAATTAAATGGATTTGAAGAATTTAAATCATAATCTGGGTAGGTCTTGCATGTAGTTTAATGTTGGAGATCATAGCAGCCACGAAATTATGATTTATGGGTAGAGAATTGTGAAATTTTATTGAATTATATAGTGTTCTTGAAGAAATAGGAAAACTAGGGTTTTTATATGAAAAATTACGCAAATTGATCCAAGAATTTGATGTTCTACTTTGATTTGATGATTCTAAAACATGGAAAATGATGCAAACATGTTGGTATGATAACTAGTATACTTGGTTGGGAGTTTAATACATTGTAATGAAGAATTAGAGGTGTAGAAAGAGGAAAATCCGCAACTGTTTAAGAAAATCTGGACTGATACCTGCTTGATCGATCGACCCCTTCTGATTTTTGGCAATTATTTTCCCTTATGGATTAAAAAAATTCTCAAGGGCGATGATGACTCTTAGGATGTTTAAATTGATATTTTGGGACTTACTTAAGGTCAGTAGGGTCTTAGTTGAAGCCCAAAAAAAATGGATTACCTTAGGGATTTGAATACTATTGCTTACGAAGGACTACCGAGTGAGTTACGGTTAGAAATCGTTCAAATTGAAACTATAATGGGAATAAATGCTGAGGTAAGGATAAGAACAGTAATGGAGGGGCGTTAAGTTACTGAGATAACATTAGAAACTAATAGGAGGCCTAGTAACCTTTTGGGGTACGTTTAGGTACTCAAATTGACACGACGAGAGAAAGTTATCAAGGTAAATATATAATTACGTATGATGTTCGGGATAATCTTACTACGTACGAGACTTACTAGATAAAATATGAATATCTATATTGAAATATGATTACTAATAATGTATGAATGCCTAGTGAATGGATTTCTTATGTGTATGACATACCTACCATACTTGCTATCACGGGAGGTTAGTTTTTGTTTTTTGTAAAGGACCCTCTTATCCTTGTGTGCCTTCGGGAGGATTTAGACTGGTACCTTAAGGACATAGGACTGTGAATGACTTATTTGTGAGTTGATAATTCAGCTGACCATGGGAGCGTAGGTATGTGCGTGACCCATGGGTATGTGAACTATGTTTGCCTCCAATATGTGTGATTTTGCTTATTGAAACGGTTTTTGAGAGATTCGAAACTCGTAGTCCCTATGTACGCGATGTACCGAGATTCAATAGCAGAGTATGCGTGCACTGCAGCTTAGCCTAGGGGTGCCATATATGTATTTATGTACTGAGAGTGATATACTTATGTACTTGTGACTGGTTCATTGTTGCTTAGTAGATGTGAATAACTAAGATATTCGAATGGGCTAAGAATGAGAATTTAATTAACACTTGAGATAAGTAATTTTAATGAATGTGAATATGGGTTATGAATATAACTGTTTTAGATACTAAGAGTAGACATCCTATAATAGAATGCGGAAGCGGAAGAGGTACAAACTAGTTAGTTAGCGACATAACTAGGATGGGTTAAGGTCATACGTTAGGCGTGCACATTAGTTAAGAGGTGAAAAACTCATGTGAGAGTACGCAACTAACATGTTTATAATATGTGTTATTTAATTGTAATTTAAACATTTGCTAAAGTTTTAAACTGTTTTCACCTCGGGCTCTGACCCGCTTTCCTCCAAATCTATTTTTTTTTGTAGAAATATTTTTAGGTGCCCAGCCACAGGGACGCCAAGCATAGGAGTTCCGTTCTGATGACGTGATGTAGATGTTGTGGAAGCTACAGGATCTTGGTATTAGACTGTAAGGACACAAATTTCCAATTGAGTCCATATATAGTTTTGGCTCAATTCCGGACAAAAACATTTATTCATAGGATAGTATTTAATTGTAATATTCTCAAGCCTATGAAGTGTTTGTTGAAAACGTAGAGGCAAAGAGTATAAAGCTTCATCAAATATGCTGGTTTGTGTGCCTCGTTTCTAC
The DNA here is from genome assembly GCA_949130495.1 of Sambucus nigra. Classification (NCBI taxonomy): domain Eukaryota; kingdom Viridiplantae; phylum Streptophyta; class Magnoliopsida; order Dipsacales; family Adoxaceae; genus Sambucus; species Sambucus nigra. Next base: position 515,402,212 of record OX422217.1, on the reverse strand, counting down.
GTCATCAACCATAGTTCCATGCTCCTAAGGTATGAATGCAATATTATATATATAGGAGCTTGGAACAAGTTTATTAGGTGTTAGGTTTTGTAAAAACTGCGTTTTGTTTTAAGAAAGAATTAATTAAAACTTTAAATAAATGTTTATAAAGTTTTATGGGCTAAAAATGATTTTTTCAAACTTTCTGGTGGTTCGTTAGATATGTCGTTCGAACGAGTTTTTTCGTTCGAACCAGATGTCTTTCCAACGAGGTTCCAGTATAGTCCGCTGACATGTCGTTCGATATGTCGTTCGAACGAGATTGTCGTTCGAACGAGATATCCAATGAGATTCTAACGAGTTCAATCTGGAACGTCGTTAGAAGTCTCGTTTAATGTCATGACTCTATTTGGTTTGTAGAATCATCATCATGCTAGGCTTGTATGCATTGTGTATGTTTGTTCATTGAGTTCAATCTTCATATTGTCACATGAGGTTATATTTAAATGTGATGAAGTTTGCAATCAAATGAGAACTCCGTGAACATTTCTTAAGTGATTGGGTCTAAATTTAATCGTTACTAGTTCATTCCCCTATACTTACGTTTCCGTATGACGCATTTTTGCCATACGAGTGTGCAAACTTATTGTATTTTTGTGTCATGTGCGTGTTTATATCTATATATATGTGCGTGTGCATTTTTGATATATTTATAGTACATATATATATGATATTTTGTTTTTCCTTTGCCTTGCTTTTGTTGCCTATATGCTTTCATGTCTTATCACTTTAATTTCAACATGCTTTTATGTTTATTAGTTCTTTATCCTTTGCCTATTCCTGAACAAAAAGGGGGAGAAATGATAGGGGGAAAAATGGTATCTAATCCTATTATTATCGTATCTTAGTTTGGGGGAGATTTATCTTAGGGGGAGACGTCTTTCTAAGTAGGTCATGTGTTTGATAAAGGGGAGAATTAATTTAGGGGGAGTAATTAATTAAAATTGCATTTAATACTTTGATATTCCCTATGCATTTGATGTGTTTGCTTAAGTGTGCAGGATTTCTTCTAAAGCGGCATTGTTTTATGGCAAAGCGTTTAATCCTTGGGTTGAGTCAAGTTTGGGTGGGTTATGTTTTGAGTCTAGTAGAGCTTGACGGCCCTTTAGGATTTTTTTTTGGTTTTTGTCCCGGAATAGCCAAAGGGGGAGATTTGTAAGGACACAAATTTCCAATTGAGTCCATATATAGTTTTGGCCCAATTCCGGACAAAAACATTTATTCACAGGATAATAATTAATTGTAATATTCTCAAGCCTATGAAATGTTTGTTGAAGACGTAGCGGCAAAGAGTATAAAGCTTCATCAAATATGCCGGTTTGTGTGCCTCGTTTCTACGTCATCAACCATAGTTCCATGCTCCCAAGGTATGAATGCAATATTATATATATAGGATCTTGGAACAAGTTTATTGGGTGTTAGGTTTTGTAAAAACTGCGCTTTGTTTTAAGAAAGAATTAATTAAAACTTTAAATAAATGTTTATAAAGTTTTCTGGGCTAAAAATGAATTTTTCAAACTTTCTGGTGGTTCGTTAGATATGTCGTTCAAACGAGTTTTTTTCGTTCGAACCAGATGTCGTTCGAACGAGTTTGCCAAACAGGTTCCAGTATAGGCCACTGACATGTCGTTCGATATGTCGTTGGAACGAGATTGTCGTTCGAACAAGATATCCAACGAGATTCTGACGAGTTCAATCTGGAACGTCGTTAGAAGTCTCGTACGAATGAGATTTCGTTCGAACGAAATGTCGTTCGAACGAGATGCCAGGCGGGAACAGTTTTTGGCAGTTTTTTGGCAGTTTTGCACCCACTTCCCCACTTGGTTTTTAACCAACTTTTTCAGACTTTATTATGTGCGGGAATAACATTTTCCAACTTAACTTTTCCAATCTATTTTCATCTCTTAGAGAGAGTTTGAGAGAATATTTGTTTAAGGAAAATGTTCAAGTTTTGAGTGCTATTTTTCAAGAGAAAATATTTTATCACTCTAGTTTTACACCCATATTGTTTATCCAAGTTCACATACATACATATAAATTTCTTGGAGTTTGGCACCGGTTTCTCTCTTCCGTTTCAAAGAGAAGTTTTGGTTTGCTTCTACATCCATCAAAGAAGAAGACGTTTTGTTGCGATTCTACCCACACGGAGAAAGGCTCCATGTACGGGTGACGGTGACCATATAAAGTCCCATCGGTGGATTTCGAGACCGCGGTGGTGTTCCAAGGTTATCCTCTAGGAAGAGGTGTCTATAAGAAGAAGCATCTAGGCTTGAGAGGGATGGAGTCGTGCGTTGTAAGTCTATCTGTCTTATAATTGTAATTCTGTATCTAGTGGATTTGTGGCTAGGGCCGTCCGAGGTTTTTTTCCCGTCTTGGGTTTTTCCTCGTACATCGCGGCGTAGTGTGATTGGTTTATTTTATCTTGCATAAATAACGTAGAACGCATGTTTAGAATAATTCAAGATAAAATTCGATTTAAATCATCACACCCACTTTAATTGGGACTTATATTAAATATTGGGTAATGTTGTTTAATTCAAGTCTTTTGCTAAAATTTGGTTTCGCCTAATTTTCTAATATGGATAAATATGACTTAGGCAAAATTCTAGGACTTGAATTATTTAAATGGTTTAAGTGAATATATTGATTAGTTATTTTACTTCACTTAGTTGCAATTTTAATTTTGTTTCAAGAAATTAAAATTTGTTGTTTTAAAGTTGAACCATCATCCTAACGCTTCCGCATCATCTTGATTTTACATACAAAGGAAATTAAAATATTTTACAAATTGGTATCAGAGCTTTGATTTAGAAAAGCTTCGCGCTTACAAATTGGTATCAGAGCCAAAGCGATAAATTATTTCGTTAAAGATCTTTTAAATAATTTTTGGCTAAAATGGATTTTTCCCCATTTTCAAAATTTCCTATTTTCGATGGTTCAAACTATGCGTTTTGGAAGGCGCGTATGAGATCGGCACTAAAATCTATCGACGAGAGAGTTTGGATGTCTGTTGTTAACGGGTGGTCCCCACCAACTTATTTAGTTGAAAATGAACGTGTTATCAAACCCGCCGATAGATGGACTGAAAATGAGTTTAAACTTGCTAATTTCAATTCCCGTGGTTTAAATGCCTTATTTAGCGCTGTCACACCGGATGAATTCCGACGTATTATGACGTGTGAAACCGCTAAAGAAGCTTGGGATATTTTACAATTAACTCATGAAGGAACTAGTGTCGTTAAAGCTTCGAAACTCCAAAACCTCACCACTCAATTTGAAACTATTAAAATGAATGACAAAGAAAATTTTGATGAATTTTATGCTAGACATTCTGATATTGTTAATTCATCTTTTAACTTGGGAGAGAAAATACCTGACGACTGTGTTGTAAAGAAAATTTTAAGGTCCCTACCCGATAGATTTATTCCAAAGGTGATCGTGTTAAATTCTTTACCCACTTTAGCCTCTACGAAATTAGAAGAGCTTGTAGGTGATTTACAAACCTATGAACTAGATATGTTTCCCTCTAAAACTGAAAAGAAAATCGAAAAGGGCGTTGCTTTAAAAGCCCGAAAAGAGGTCAAACAAGTAGTAGAGAGCGAGAGTGATAGTGACTCGGAAGACATGGCTTTATTTGCTCGCAAATTTAGAAAATTTCTCAAAATTAACAAAGATAAATTTAAAAATGATTTTAAGAAATTTGAATCATCTAAGCATGACAAGAACGAGAAGATTTCTAAAGCAGAGAAGATGCCCAAAGACGAAAAGATTCCTAAACCTAGTAATGAAAATTTAGATAGGGACGAGTCTAATAAGTGTTTTGGTTGTGAAGGTTATGGCCATAGGGCGTTTGAGTGCCCCACTAAACTAAGGAAAGAGGGTAAGCGACCCATTTCATATAATGTGACCCTTAGTGATAGTGATAAGGAAGAGAAGCCCGATTCCCCCACTAAGAAAAATTTTGTGGCTTTTATGGCTAGTCATGTGAGTGATAGTGAGAACTCATCGATTGATGAAACTTTAACTCATGACACTTCCAAGGTCATTGTTTATGATGATAGTGAGAGTGGAGAAGAAAGAGAGAGTGAAAATGAAGAAGAGGTTAATGTGAGTGAACTTCAAAATGTTTTTCAAGAGCTTTATAAAGAATCTATTAAATTGAAAAGAGCTAATTTGAAGTTAGAAGCTAGTTTAAGAGAAAGTGTCAAGGTCGTTGATGAAAGTGATTTAATAGAAGACCTTAGGACACGTGAGAGAACTCTTCAAGAGAAGCTAGAATATGTAGAAGGCGAAAGAGATAGCCTTAGGGGTTTAATGGAATCCTTGAAAAAGGAGCTTCTTGCTTTTGAAGAGCGAAATGTTTTACTAGAATCTAACATTTTAGAATTGGAAAATAAATTAAAAGATTCTAGTAATGTCAAATTTGATTTGGAGTGTCGTTCGGAAAAACTAGATAAAATCTTAGGAACGGTCCAAATTAAAAATGACACTTGTGGTTTAGGCTTCAATACTTGTAATGAATTTACTCATAATGCCAAAACCAACGTTTTAGGAGAATCTACTAGGAATGCATTTAAAGATCACTCCTTAGGTAAATCTTTTCGACATGATTTTACTTGTACCCATTGTGGTCGAAAAGGTCATCTTAGGAAATTTTTGTTTTGATCTTAAACGAATTCCTAGAGAACCTCATAGTAAAGTAACCACGGTAGTTAAAGTTCCAACACCCCAAGATAGCTATTCTTCATGAATTTGGGTTAGGAAATCCGACTTGGTTGCCTTGCAAAATAGGGTTTTTGATTCTCATTTACTTTCACATGCTTCCTCCCTTGCTAAATCTAAAGGATGAATGTGTTAGTGTTTGCATACTTTAGCTTTTGTATTTCATGCTATATTCACATGCTAAATGTATGCTTGTTTAGTCATTTTCCAGTCATTGCCTCATTTCATATCATATGCTAGAAATTTTGACTTGTTTATCTTTTTGTATTATATTTTGTGCTTGAATTAATTGAAAAATATAAAAAGATTTTTGTTTATCATTTGTGTTTTATTTATTTCATTTAAGCTTAATGAAAAATACAAATGATTTTTGTTTATTATTTTGAGTATATATATTTATTTTTGGTGAAAAATGCTAAAAACTCAAAAAGATTTTTTATGTGTGTATTTTAGTTTGACACACTTTAAGTGGCATATACTTGTGTTTGAATCCCATCTTTTACGCTCCCACGTGGCTAGAACTTTTGGTTTAGATTGTCAATCCTTAAAATGTTCTTTACCATATTTTATGGAGTAGTTGGATTTTTTGTTGTTTAAATGGATTCTATTTCTATATGCCTCTTTTCACACATGCACGAGCTCTTTTGAAATCTTAATGTCACATGTTATATTTGAGCTTTTTGAGGTGTTCTCCTACCAATCTAGTCATCTACATATCTATGACCTAGGAGGACTAGTGCATGTCAAAATCCGTTGCACTTGAGCTTTGTGAGATAAAAAAATTATATATCTAAATGTGCACGGGGAAGGGCTCCGAAAGGATGAATTAAATCCTTTGCGATAGTAAGCCACCGTTTATTGGATCTAAAAGAAATACGTGATCCAAAGGCCTAAAAAGAGAATATATTTGGCATTAAAAAGAAAATAAATTGCCAAGGCCTATGTTTGTTTGATATTCATTCAAAAGCAAAAGAATATATATGCTTATTGAGGGAGAATTGGATGGTATATCAATGGTTTGCACAATGTCCGTTTACCCTAGTTGTCTTTAATGTCATGACTATATTTGGTTTGTAGAATCATCATCATGCTAGGCTTGTATGCATTGTGTATGTTTGTTCATTGAGTTCAATCTTCATATTGTCACATGAGGTTATATTTAAATGTGATGAAGTTTGCAATCAAATGAGAACTCCGTGAACGTTTCTTAAGTGATTGGGTCTAAATTTAATCGTTACTAGTTCATTCCCCTACACTTACGTTTCCATACGACACATTTTTGCCATACGAGTGTGCAAACTTATTGTATTTTTGTGTCATGTGTGTATTTATATCTATATATATGTGCGTGTGCATTTTTGATATATTTATAGTACATATATATATATGATATTTTGTTTTTCCTTTGCCTTGCTTTTGTTGCCTATATGCTTTCATGTCTTATCACTTTAAGCTTCAACATGCTTTTATGTTTATTAGTTCTTTATCCTTTGCCTATTCCTGAACAAAAAGGGGGAGAAATGATAGGGGGAAAAATGGTATCTAATCCTATTATTATCGTATCTTAGTTTGGGGGAGATTTATCTTAGGGGGAGAAGTCTTTCTAAGTAGGTCATGTGTTTGATAAAGGGGAAAATTAATTTAGGGGGAGTAATTAATTAAAATTGCATTTAATACTTTGATATTCCCTATGCATTTGATGTGTTTGCTTAAGTTTGCAGGATTTCTTCTAAAGCGGCATTGTTTTATGGCAAAGCGTTTAATCCTTGGATTGAGTCAAGTTGGGGTGGGTTATGTTTTGAGTCTAGTAGAGCTTGACGGCCCTTTAGGATTTTTGTTTGGTTTTTTCCCCGGAATAGCCAAAGGGGGAGATTTGTAAGGACACAAATTTCCAATTGAGTCCATATATAGTTTTGGCTCAATTCCGGACAAAAACATTTATTCATAGGATAGTATTTAATTGTAATATTCTCAAGCCTATGAAGTGTTTGTTGAAGACGTAGCGGCAAAGAGTATAAAGCTTCATCAAATATGCCGGTTTGTGTGCCTTGTTTCTACGTCATCAACCATAGTTCCATGCTCCCAAGGTATGAATGCAATATTATATATATAGGAGCTTGGAACAAGTTTATTGGGTGTTAGGTTTTGTAAAAACTGCATTTTGTTTTAAGAAAGAATTAATTAAAACTTTAAATAAATGTTTATAAAGTTTTCTGGGCTAAAAAAGAAATTTTCAAACTTTCTGGTGGTTCGTTAGATATGTCATTCGAACGAGTTTTTTTCGTTCGAACCAGATGTTGTTCGAACGAGTTTGCCAACGAGGTTCCAATATAGGCCACTGACATGTCGTTCGATATGTCGTTCGAACGAGATTGTCGTTCGAACGAGATATCCAACGAGATTCTAACGAGTTCAATCTGGAACGTCGTTAGAAGTCTCGTTCGAACGAAATGTCGTTCGAACGAGATGCCAGGCGGGAACAGTTTTTGGCAGTTTTTTGGCAGTTTTGCACCCACTTCCCCACTTGGTTTTTAACCAACTTTTTCAGACTTTATTATGTGCGGGAATAACATTTTCCAACTTAACTTTTCCAATCTATTTTCATCTCTTAGAGAGAGTTTGAGAGAAAATTTGTTTAAAGAAAATGTTCAAGTTTTGAGTGCTATTTTTCAAGGAAAAATATTTTATCACTCTAGTTTTACACCCATATTGTTTATCCAAGTTCACATATATACATATCAATTGCTTGGAGTTTGGCACCGGTTTATCTCTTCCGTTTCAAAGAGAAGTTTTGGTTTGCTTCTACATCCATCAAAGAAGAAGACGTTTTGTTGCGATTCTACCCACATGGAGAAAGGCTCCATGTACGGGTGACGGTGACCATATGAAGTCCCATCGGTGGATTCTGAGGCCGCGGTGGTGTTCCAAGGTTATCCGCTAGGAAGAGGTGTCTACAAGAAGAAGCGTCGAGGCTTGAGAGGGATCGAGTCGTGCGTTGTAAGTCTATCTGTCTTGTAATTGTAATTCCGTATCTAGTGGATTTGTGGCTAGGGCCGTCTGAGGTTTTTTTTCCCGTCTTGGGTTTTTCCTCGTACATCGCGGCGTAGTGTGATTGATTTATTTTATCTTGCATAAATAATGTAGAACGCATGTTTAGAATAATTCAAGATAAAATTTGGTTTAAATCATCACACCCACTTTAATTGGGACTTATATTAAATATTGGGTAATGTTGTTTAATTCAAGTCTTTTGCTAAAATTTGGTTTCGCCTAATTTGCTAATATGGATAAATATGACTTAGGCAAAATTCTAGGACTTGAATTATTTAATTGGTTTAAGTGAATATATTGATTAGTTATTTTACTTCACTTGGTTGCAAGTTTAATTTCATTTCAAGAAATTAAAATTTGTTGTTTTAAAGTTGAACCATCATCCTAACGCTTCCGAATCATCTTGATTTTACATACAAAGGAAATTACAATATTTTACAAATTGGTATCAGAGCTTTGATTTAGAAAATCTTCGCGCTTACATAGACGCCTTCATATTTATCTTTGGTTCCTTCAGAGTCATTTGTATTCGTTAGGGCATGTCACCCATTCTTATTTAGAGGTTGTAGTTAAAGTCTATCATTATTTCGATTATTAGTTTATTTATTCAAACTCTTGTATTGGGACTTTATTTACTCTGGCATTATTATTATTGGAGTGTTTACTCTAGACTCAGTTGATTTCATTCCGTTGGTTGTTCATATGAGATTGTTTATAAGATTGATGGTTAATGATTTAATTCTTAGTCATTTGATAACTTAATTAATAAAATTTGACACCTCTCTTCTTAAATATTAGGTCGGTAGTAATTAATTAAATACTTTTCGACAGTGATGCTAAGACTGAACCAACATGATATTCTGTATTAATTTAATAAATAAGTAGCTACCCGGTATTTAATTAGACGTGGTGTCACAGACTGACCGTGTGATCACGGGTCCGATTTGAGAATACGATGATAATTAGAAAATATCTGGACTTAAGATTAAAAATAAGGCGTTAGAGGGTGACACCCCAAAATAGCTCCCAATAAGCCCCGGATAGGCACCAATACCTCTTATGGGACCAATGTAACTCTTAGGGACTGACCGCGCACGGTAGTCCCGATTTGAGAATACAATGATAATTTGAAAATATCTAGACTTTGGCTTAAAAACAATACGTTAGAGCATGACACCTCAAAACAGGTATCGAACGACCCCGTGAGAGGCACCAACACCTCGCATGGAACCAATGTAACTCGTAGGGACTGACTGCCCGATCACAGGACTCTCGGTTTGATAATACGAAAATAATTCAAAAATATCTAGACTTAAGCTTAAAAACAAAGCATTAGAGGGCGACACCCCGAAACAGCTGCCAATAAGCTCCGTGAGTAGCACCAACTCCTCGAACGGGACCAATGTAACTCGTAGGAACTGACCGCGCGGTCACATGTCTCCTGGTTTGAGAATATAATAATAATTTTATTATATCTAGACTTAGGTTTAAAAATATGGAGCAACCGAAACAGCCCCCAAACGGTCCCGTAAGAGGCACCGACACCTCGCACTGGGCCAATGTAACTCGTAGGAACTAATATGATGATAATTATAACTTGTATATGCAATTTTATAGATTTAATACGATTTTTTTAAAACTACTTGGTTACTCATATCATTTCTTTTTTGTATCCTATTTTTTGCAGGATTACATTATATCATTTGATTTTATTCACGTGGCACACGTGAAGAAGGAAATGGCTTACAAAATGAAGATTGTATAATGTTGTTTACATTTGGGATTATGTTTTAATGTGTTACAGCCGTGCGAGCTTTAATAGTTTTATTATTTAGTTTTATGGCCGTGCGGACTTTTATAATTTGATTGTTAAATTTTGTGGTCGTGCGGGCTTTATAATAAGCAGGTTTTATATTAACACGGTTTGGAATGTCCAAAAAAAAGGAAACTCTGCCCAATTTTTTTGGTCTGTGAACTATTAAGACTTGTAACATTTTAAAGTTTGTATGTATAATAGTTTATTAATAACGTTCCCGATTCGCAATTCGCAATTTTTTTATTTTTTTGCCAATAATAAATATTGTAACACCTCGTGTGTGTCCAACGTAACATGTAACAATCAGCCGCGCGTATTCACGGGACCTGGAATTTTAGGGTTGGACCTAAAAAAAACTTTTTTTTAAATTTTAGCATTTCTATTTTTTACGTCGCGCATAAAAATTATCGTGGCCAAAGTCGATGACCCCCAACCGTGATGAAAAATGGTCGCGGCCAAAGTTTGTGACCCACACCGTGACGAAAAAAATTATCAAGGTCAAAGTCCGTGACCCATGCCACAACAAAAAAATTGTAAAAATTGGTCGTGGTATGGGTCCCAGACTTTGTCCGTGACCATTTTTTGTCACTGTTAGGGGTCACTGACTTTGTCCGCGACCATTTGTTTCCTTTTTTTTCATCACAGTGTGGGTCACGGACTTTGGCCACAACTATTTTTATTCATGGTTAGGGGTCAAGGACTTTGGCTGCAACCTTTTTTTTCCCGTCGTGGTATGGGTCGCGGCCCAAGTCTACGACCATTTGTCGTGACCTTTCAGGGCCGTGACCCTAGACTGGTCACAAACTTGGGCTGCAAAATTGGTCGCTCTCGAAATGGTTGGGGCACAAGTCCTTGACCCAAACTTTTGGTCAGGTATTTTGTCCATGACCATTCGCTAGTTTTGGTGTAGTGTTCCTCCTTTTATAATGAAAATCCTTAAAAATGCGTCATGCAAAACTGGGCAAAAATGATCTCATTCGAACATCATTGGTATCTCGTTCAAACCACATATGGTATCTCGTTCAAATGTCAGGACCTCGTTCGAACAACTTCTCTAATCTCGCTAAAACGAGTATCGCAGAACAAAGGGTTGGATAAAATGTTGTCATTTGAAGATCATTAGAAGATCGTCGGAACCAAAGAACATTATCGTTTGAACCATATTAGAATCTTGTTCAAACGAGAATGCATATCTCGTTAAAGCGAGAAATAAATGTCGTTAGAATGACATACGAAAATTAAAAATAACTATACCAATTTTTATTTTGAAAAATATTCTTTGAAAAACATAAAATCACACATTTAAAGTTAGAGGACCAACATGTTGATATGACTATAACTTTCTAAAATTCCAAAGAGAAAAGGTGCAATAACAACATGAATTTAATGTCTCTTTTTAAGCGCCACTTCAAGTCTTCAATCACATCGTCTTAAGGTACACACCAAATAATACTAACTAATGAATCAAATATAGTTTTGTCTAATATAATAAACCCAAGTATAAATTTTTAATATTCATTACAAAATTTTCTAGTACAATTGAGAATACAAGATCATATCTTATTACAATTGACATATTACTACACACTAAATGATGACACCCTATTCATACCATGGTCTTCAAAAGGTTCTCAATCCCTTCGATTACCCTCAAGAAAGAATGAAGGTCCCACTTCGGACCTATGACCTCAAATACATCACTACTTAGTCCCCCAAACCTCGAATTCTATAAAAAATACTTCAAAATACTATAGCATACCTCAACCATGCCTCCTTCCTCCTACGAGTGTCAGTCCTTCAAACATGCCTCCTCAATCGTGCTCAGAGACCACCACACCAGGGCTCTATCATAATCGACACTCATAGAGGACCTCAAACATAGGATAAATGACCTCACATGGATGCCTAGCCCTCATCACCGAGGTAAATCATTACGTAGTATATAAAAGTTAACTTATGGCAAGTATATGACAGTTCCAGACCCCTTGGACCTTTGGTAAACCTTCTGCCATAAATGTCGCAAGTAGGCGGAAAGAAAAATGCTATTCCATCTACTTCCACTACTCGATAATCTTGCATTGATGGCTCCCATATTTATTCAGTACACCTACCAACTACCTTACACCAGTTGAACATACTTTGCCAACACTCCATCGCCTTACTGACACTGTCAGACCTCAAAAGCCATCATAACCATGTCATGGAAGTCCATTCATTCTCTCTCCAAGAGTTTGCATATAAAGGGAAAGTTGGAAAGAGGTTCAAAGGAAACTAATCTGGATAAGTCTATAAGGTTAACATGTTCAAGCCATCAAAAACACTAAAAACTAAGAGTTCTAGTATTCACAAGTGTTTATTTCCTTATTCCAGACTTCCAACCCACTATTGTGAGCTTATATCCATAAATTGGATCATTTCTAGTTATCTCATATATTGTAGACCTTGTTAAGCCCTACATTAATATCTAAGAACCCTTAGAGAATTCCATCCATTACTTCCTAAGGTCCTTTGGATTGGTGACAAAGGCTGTAAGACCTCAAACTCTCTTGACCAAAGATCAATAGGCCTCTTATACTGTAATAAATCTTTTTAAATCTAATAAATAATACAACAAGTTTGATAATGGATGTAGGACCTTCATATGAGTTCTGAACCACTTTAAACCATTATCGTACACTTTGAAACTTCTTTCCTTTTACTTGTCCGGGGTCTAAAGGGGAGCACCTATGGATCTGAGGTCACATATGATTTCAGTACCCATCAGTTTGGTGTCATTTATGGGAATGATAAGTTCACAAATCAATTTTGATCTTGTTAAGATGCCAACTAATAATGTTTTGGCCCGTTCTATAAAAAAAGCTCCAAGAGCAGTTGGTTAACATTCTCAGCAAGCTTATTTCACCCCCAGTGGTAGAATAACCCATGATATCAAAACATAGCATTACTGGGTAGAACCAAGGGACTCAATTAGAGGCAAAAAATGATCTGGAGGGTGTGCCTAGGACCCTTTAATGAGTAGGAACTAGCATTCCTGTAAAGGAAAGACTATCACTCTCAGGAGACCAATCTCAATGTTCTTCCAGAGTGGCTAAGCTCTGACATAAGGAAATCAAGAAGATGCAAGACCGATTGGGGAACTTCTTTAACTAGTACAAGAAGCAAACTTCAAACACCATATATTTGGATCTCTAAAATTATCTTTCCTCATTCTTAAATGAAATTCAATATTACTCTCTTTCCATAAAGTGGAAGATGCCTACTATTGAATCATTTGATGGATCTAAGTCCCCATTGATCATTTAGTGACCTACATATTACTCGCACTCCTTCAGGACACTCCACATGAGGTCTTATGCAGAGTTTTACCCCTACCCTAAGGGGAACCACTAGGCATTGTGTTGCAAACCTCACACCAGGTACCATAACAAGTTTCATTGAGCTAGTAGTGTAATTACATGATTTTATAAATATCCGTCTAGAATTTAGAAATTTCTGTATTGTCTTAGAACATAGTTGATATGTCGTATACTGGTACTTACCACTTCTTTTGGCACGTCTTCACATGTTCATACTTGAAATCCATCATTCGAATCTGTAATATCACTCATCATCATCACGCATCCATCATCATCAACACGCACCCATCATCCTTAACATGCATCATGCATCTTCAATCAGTCTCCACTAGCTCCACTTTGTTAAAGGTAAATGTTTAATTGGAGTTAATAATATTCACGTTTATATTTGGGAGAATTTTTTAAATGGTTGATGCCTGATAGTTTTTTATTAAACCAAGGCCGGCTATTTAAAAATTAAAAAGTATTTTTTATTTATTTATGTCATTCAAATGACATGACAGTGTCGTTCAAACGACATTGGTATGTCGTTCTAACGACCTCATCAAATGACAGTACTTGTCGTTTATTAGGTTGCGCGATACCTCATTTTCTAAATGCATCTAACAACTACATACTATTTTGGTTTTTAATACTACATTTTTAAGGTCGTTTCTTGAGGTATCTAACGACATCTAGTGTCGTTTGAACGACCTGCTAGATGTCATTTGAACGACATTGCGCCGCCTTTTATTTTTTGCGGGTATAAATACTTGCACTTAAATCAAGTTTTTACAAGTCTTTTACAACCTCGTTTTCTGCAGAACAACTGCGATTTAAGACTTTAATGTTTTAGGTTAAAACCTATTTTGATTCACTCAAATATCCCAAGTCATATATGTGAATCATTAGTAAACCCTTTTGATCATATTACCCATTCTTGGAGTACATATTATGGAGAAGGAAGCCTGTGTCCATTGTTGATTTTTGGATCTTTTGAGAGATCTCTTGCTGACCATTGTAGTTATTGAGGGAAATCTTACTAAAGACAAGGAACTGACGCCTGCGGGTATTCGTTTCTCAAACACGCTGTATTTTTTTATGTATATGTAAGTCGAGGTTTACAATATATAGTGAAACATATGGTTTTGCCCCCTTTGGGGATTTTTCCTGAATCTTTGTGTGATTGTTTGGAATGCATGTTAGTTAGTTTTTATTGATTTCAATCACAATTCATGCATATTTAGGGTTTTATTAAAACTGGTGTTAAAATTGGAATTTAATTAAATATGTTTAGATTTTGAACTAAAACACACTCTCAAATTGGTATCAGAGCCAATTACACAATTATACCGTGTAATTTTTTTGCAAAATTTTTCTAGTTATCATTTTTTTAAATAAAATTGATTTTGAAAAGCTCAAGTTCAATGAAAAACTTATATAATCGGATGCCAATTTTGACGGGACAAACTATGCTTATTGGAACGCATGAAATTTACTCTAAAAGCTATAGACGAATGTGTCTGGATAATTTGTAAAAGGGGGTGGAATCCTTCCACTCTCAACATAGAAAATGTGACAAATCTGAAACTAGTGTCTAACTGGACTGAGGATGAATTTAAAAGGAGCACATATAATTCGTGTGGCCTTAGTGAAATTTTCGGAGCCGTCTCACCCGACAAGTTCTGACGTATCATGACGTGTACCACATCAAAATAGTCATGGGACATCCTATAGCTTACACATGAGGGCAAAAATGCCGTTAAGACATCTAAAGTACAAAATTTAACTACTCAGTTTAAAATAATAACCATGCTTGAATCTGAAAGTTTTGAGGAGTTCTATGCACTTGATAGATATTGTCAATACTAGCTTAAATCTAGGTGAAAAAGTACCTGACACAAAAGTAGCTAAAAAGATTTTAAGGTCACTCCCAAAGCGTTTAATCCTAAAATCACTGTGTTGAATTCGTTAGGAATGTTACACTCTCTTAAGTTAGAAGAACTTATAGGAGACCTCCAGACCTATGAAATTAATATGTTTCCTAAAACAGTTAACCTAAAGAGAAAGGGATTGCACTTAATGCCCAGTGTAAGAAAGGTGAGGAGTCATCTAGAAACAGATAAATGTCATCTAAAAGAAGAGAGGAAAAAATGTCAGATTCTGAATATGATTTTGATTTAGACGATTTGGCCCTATTTGTAAAAAATTTCAAAATGTTTCTCAATCTAAAAAATAATGACAATATTAAAGACTAAAAGAGTTTTGAGAAAAATAAATATGGAAAGAAATTTGATAAAGATAAAAATGACACCCATAATAGAGAGGAGGAAAGGTGTTAAAATTTCGATGGGAGAGGTCATAAAGACTTTGAGTGTGCAACTAAATTAAAGAATAAAGGCAAAGGCAAAGCTACTTCAAACACCACCCTTACTGACAATAGTGAGGTCAAGTCGATGGATTAAGGAGATGAATCGCAATATGAATGTAACTTCACTGCATTAATGGATAGTTATGTGAGTATTTTTAGTGCATCTCATGGCGATGAGGATGCTACTTGACAAGGACACCTCAATAGTGAAAACCATGGGAGTGAGGGCGAGGATACTGGAAGTGAGAGCGATTGTGACCTACAATGTGCATACGCCAATTTATTTGATGAGTCATTTAAAAATAAAAAGAAAAACAAAAGGTTAGCTCTTAGGATCATCGCGTTAGATAAATAGTTATGAGAGGCGATAAAGAAAGAGTCCATAGTTAGCATGACTTTGAGAGAGAGAGAGAGAGAGAGAGTTTGTGTAGAGAGAGAGAGAGAGTGTTTGGGAAAAGAGGTAATGTTTTTGAAAAAGAGAAAAGGGACTTGACCAAACAAATGTATAGACTTGACCAAGGTCGACCGAAGACCGTGTACTTTTGTACTTATTGAAAAAGAAAAGGCCACCTTAGAAAGTATTGCTATAGTTTGGGTCAGACTCGACATACACATGCTCCGTCACACCACACTAGTGATCTTACTAGCCTTAGAGAGAAGGTTGAGTTTCTAGTCTCCACTTCTCACAGTTTGATGGAAGAGCTCCAACGAATGTCTTTGCCGTTAGTGAATACTTCCAACATCTCGGCTAGAACCAATAATGATAAGGGCAAACAAAAAGTTACAACTTCTTGGGTACCTAAGCATGACGTAAAATCCCTTATTGTTCATATTGATCTTAAAGCTCGTAATACCTCATAATGGTATTTTGATAGTGGGTACTCCAAGAACATGACAGATGATGTCTCATTTTCACCTATCTTGAGGATAAAAATGAAGGTAAAGTCACCTTTGGAGATAGGAGAAAATCTAACATAATAGAACGAGGTACAATAGAGATACTCAGGTTTCCAAAGCTAGAGAACATTTTTTATGTCAAAGGGTTGAAAGAAAACCTTCTCAGCCTTAGCCAGTTGTATGATGCTAACTTTGCAGTAAAGTTTGACCGGAAGGAGTGTAACATTTATGATCAAGCTAATAAACTTCTATTGTAATGGGTGAGGATAGAAGATAACTTTTATGGGATTGTGCCCAATTCCTCATTTGTCTGCAACAGCTCCACAATCTCCTCTATGGCTCTATGGCATCAAAGTTTAGGTCACGTTAATTTTAGAGAGTCGGAGAGTTTAGCTAAGAAGGACCTACTACGTGGATTTCCATCACTTTGGAAGCCAACTTCCACAGTTTGTGGTTCTTGTCAGCTAGGAAAACAAGATTTTAGTCCCCATCGAAAGTTGAACTCCATTACCACTACACGCGTTCTTGAGTTGATTCACATGGATCTTATGGGTCCTACTCACACTGAGTGTTTGGGTGGTAAGAGTTATATCCTCGTGATGGTAGATAATTTCTCTCGTTATTCCATAGTAGGTTTCCCGAGAGATAAATCGATGTTATAGAGTTTCTTATGACTAAGTGTTGTGTCCTGCAAAATCAATATGGTGTCACTATTAATATAATGCATAGTGACAAAGACACTGAATTTAAGGAAGCAAAGGTGGATATTTACTATGATAGCCTTGGAACCAAACATGAATTTTTGGCAGTGAAAACTCCACAGCAAAATGGGATTATTGAGAGGAAGTATCGGATGATTCAAGAGATAGATCGATCCATGTTTCTCGATTGAAGAGTTCCTAGGAGGTTTTAGGCAGAGGCGATGTCTATCGCATGTTACATGGTGAATAGGGTATATATTCATCCACACACAATTCAGATGCCATATGAGTTGTAGACAGTTAAGAAGACCAACCTTTCTTATTTCCATATCTTTGGGAGTAAGTGTTATATTCTTAGGGATAGAGAGAAATTAGGAAAGTTTGATTCTTGAAACTATGAGGGAATTCTGTTAGGATATTCATCGACAAGTAGAGCATACCAAGTTCTTAACCTAAGCATCTCTAAGGTTATGAAGTCAATAAGCATCACCGTGCAAGATGACGAACCACTGGCGTTTGTTGATCCTGGCCTGTTGTGAGAGGATGATGCACTTTCATGTGATAATCATATTATTCCTCACACACTAAGGGTGGACACTACTCCTGATTTGGGAAAAACACCTACTTGGGTTTGCAAGAGTCATCACCCTTCCTCCATCCTAGGAGATCCTACCTTAGGTGTCAAGACTCGTGCTCAACTAGAAAAAGTTGTTAAATTTCTATGCTACACGTAAAAAATCGAGCCCAAAAACGTCAAAGAAGCACTCAAAGATAAACACTGGATATTTTCTATGCAGGATGAGTTGCTTCAATTTAAAAAGAATGAAGTCTGGGAACTTTTCCCCCTAAAATAATTTAATTGGTACTAAGAGGATCTTTAATAATATGATAAAGGAGAATGGTACCATTATACCTAATGAGGGTAGGTTGGTCGCTCAAGGCTACACACAGATTAAGGGTGTAGACTTTGAGGGGATATTTTCTGTTATTGCGAGGCTCGATTTTTTCTGTTGACTACTCCCCATCGCATGTCATCTGCGCTTTGAGTTATATCAGATAGATGTCAAAAGTTCCTTTCTGAATGGAATTCTATAGGAGGAGGTTTACGTGGAATAAATGAAAGGGTTTGAAGACCCTAAGCACCCTGAACATGTCTATTATATGGGAAAAGCCCTATATGGTTTGAAGAAAGTACACCATGCTTGGTATGAGAGGTTTACTTCCTATCTCTTGTTCCAAGGCTTCAGGAATGGGGAGTAGTTAAGACTTTATTTGTTAAGAGATGAAAATGTGCTATTTTAGCTGCCCTGGTCTATGTGGACAAGATAGTTTTTGGATTCACATGCTCCCTCCATGCTCATGACTTTGCAGAGGAGATGAAGAGTGAGTTTGAGATAATCATGGATGCTGAGCTTACATTCTTCCTTGGTCTCCAGTTTCATCAGCTAGAGGATGGGCTATTCATCTCCTAATTCAAGTATGCAAGAGACCTTGTGATGAAATTTTTTTTAGACTCAACTAAGAACGCAAGTACCCCGATGAGTACCCCAACTAAGCTTAGAAAAGACATAGATCAAACCTTGTATCGGAGTATGATAGGTAGTCTTCTCTATTTGACTACTATTTGTCCCAACATCACCTTCAGTGTTGGAGTCTGTGCGAGATATCAGGCATCCCCGAAAGAGTCGCACTTACTCATTCTTAAATGTATTATCAAATATGTGAGTAGGACTTTCTCATACGACATTTAGTATTCGTTTGATATCGATGATCATTTATCCTCCTATTCGGATGCCGATTGGACCGAGGATGTCGATGGATATAGGAGAAATTCTGGTGGGTGTTTCTATTTTGGTTTTGCTCTTGTCTCTTGGTTGAGCAAGAAGTAAAACTCCACCCCTTTGTCCTCTACGAAGACCAAGTATATAGACGCCGGGACTTGTTGCACACAACTTCTGTGGATAAAGCAGATGCTGGAGGTTTATGGGATTTCATAGGATACCATGACTATTTCCTATGATAACATGAACGCGATAGACATATCACGCAATCCAGCCCAGCATTCGCGCACAAAATATATTAGTATACGCGAGAACTTTATCCGAGAGTTAGTAGAACAAAAAATCGTGTCCATGAGTTTTGGGTCCATCGACCTCTAGTTAACCGATATTTTCATGAAGCCTTAATATTCCCTTAGATTCGAGTGTTTTAGGAAATCTTAGGAATCGACACAGTTGACTGAGGGGTGGTTACCATGTCAAGTATATGATACATTTTTCATGCTCATATCATTTGGTTTCTATTACTAAACTGTATCATTTGTACCATTCTTTTATGTATTACATTTTTTATTTATTCATATTTTTAGAAAAATACAAAAAGATTTTCTATTTTTTTAGGAAAAAAATTGAAAAAGCCAAAAAGATTTTATTTTTGATAAATTTTTTGAAAAACACAATGTATTTCTTTTTACACCTTTATGGATGGACATTTAGGATGGCCAAGGTTACAAAATCATTTTCATAATCCACTTGACTTTTTGATAGTGATTTGAGATGCTACATCATTTCATCCATGTGCTATAATGTTTGGAGTCATTTCGATGTGATTAGTGATATCTTTTTACATGCTTGGCTCCTTATCTCCTTCAATTCTCACATGCACGAATATATTTGATTATTTTACTTGTCTATCACATGTTAGTCGAAGTGGTTTTATCTCAATTCTATATTTAAAATGAACCAAATACGATAAAACTTGACAATAAAAGTAGTGCATGTAAGAACCGTTGCCCGTAAGGAAATTATTTAATTGAAAAATGATGAATATACGCGGGAAATGGAAACAAAAGGCATCATTATCCTTTACGAGAAAGCCACCGTTTATAACGGGCCAAAAAAGTGTGGCATTGTAAAAGGTAGCCAAGGCCCTAAGAATTTAAAAAGAGTAAAAAAGTGTGGCATTGTAAAAAGTAGCCAAGGCCAAACTAGTTTAGTTTTATTTGATCATTCAAAAGAAAAAATAGAATAGAAAAATATGATCATTATGATTTATGAGGGAGTTTGGTTGGAAATCAGCAGATTTGCATGTCCTGACAAAGTCTTGAAAAAGCATTACATAGTTTTAGACGTTATTGGTGTGGAAATCATTTCAGACTTTGATTTGTTGTTTAGATTGAGTCGGTGTCATTTAAATTCAACATTTTTACACCTAGGATGATTTTGTGTTCATTCGTTAGGAGTGTCCAAAATTCATCGTGCACATATGTTATGAATGTTTGTATTGATTTTCCTATCGAATTTATTCACACCCCCTACATTTACACTATCATCGACTTGGTTATCTTAGTGTTCTTCTATGGTATCACTCTTTGTTATATATTTTCTAGTAAGAAAAATTTTGAAAACTTGAAAAAGAAAATAAAGGAAGTTTATTACCTTGTGACACTCTCAGTACACATTGTTATGTTTCTTCTTATTTGTCTATTTAGGGACATCATAAAAAGGGGGAGTAGAATTGTTTGATTTAATGATTTGCTTATGCTTAATTGATATTGACTTTATGCTTATCATTATATTTCAAACTTTTACACGTCACGGGTACTTATTTCTTATCTCATGTGTGTAGGTGAAAATTGAGGATCATATTTTGCACACCCTGATGATGAAAAAGAAACGGTGGATAATTAAAGCTTTGAAGATGTTAAATATTTTAAAGACATGTACTTTGATATTTCCATTTATGGATTTTTGTGGAGAGCAAATTGTATATCTTAGGATTTTTTTGGGATGCATAATTCTAATTTTTTACGTATGTTCTGGCATAGACATAGGAGATATTGTAAAGACATGATTTTATAAATGTCCATGTAGAATCTAGGAATTTATGTGTTGTCCTTGATCACAGTTGACATGTCGTATACCGCTAATACTACTTCATTTGGCACGTCTTCACACGTTTATCCTTGACGTCCATTATCTGAATCTTTAGCAGCGCGCAACATCATCACTCGTCCATCATCATCATCGACATGCACCCATCATCCTCAATGTGCATTGTGTATCCTCAACCGGTCCACTAACTCCACTTTGTTGAAGGTATAATGTTTAATTGGAGTTAATAATATTCACTTTTAAATTTGGGAATTTTTTTAAATGGTTTATACCTGATAGTTTTTTATAAAACCAAGGTTGGATGTTTAAAAATAAAAAAATAAATTTTTTTATTTATGTCATTCAAATGACATGACTAACGACCTCATCAAACGACAGTACTTATCCTTTCTTAGGTCGTGCGATACCTTGTTTCTTAAATGCATCTAATGACCACATACTATTTTGGTCTTTAATGCTTCATTTTGAAGATCGTTCGAACGAGATTGCGCCGCCTTTTTATTTTTTTTCTAGTATAAATACCTGCACTTAAATCAAGTTTTTTCAAGTCTTTTACAACTCCATTTTCAACAAAACAAATGTGATTTAAGACTTTAATCTTTTGATTCACTTAAATATCCCAAATCATATATGGCAATCATTGTTAAACCCTTTTGATAATATTACCCATTCTTGGAGTACATCTTATGGAGAAGGAAGCCTGTGTCCATTGCTTATTATTGGAGCTCTTGAGGGATCTCTTGCGGACCATTGGAGTTCTTGAGAGAACTCTTACTGAAGATAATTAGCCGATGCTTGTGGGTATTCGTCTATCAGACATGTTGTATTTCTATATGTATATGTAAGTTGAAGTTTACAATATATAGTGAAATAAATGGTTTTTCCCCTTTTGGTGATTTTTCCTGAATCTGTGTGTGATTGTTTGGAATGCATGCTAGTTAGTTTTTATTGATTTCAATCACATTATATGTTTTTATTAGGGTTTGATTAAAACTGATGTTAAAATTCTAATTTAATTAAATAAGTTTAGACTTTGAACGGAAGCTCACTCTTAGTAAGATCCTTTGTTAACCATTTTAGTAGGGAGTAAAAGATGAGGAAGCCTGTCACTTAGCTCATCCATTTTAGATAGCAAGTTGAAGAATTTCTCAGGGAGTATGCCAAAAGGTTCAACGAGGAAGCAATCCAGGTCTAGTATATGAATAACACCATTTATGTGGATGTTTTCATTTCAAGCCTCATTTCATAAGACTTATTAAGGTCTTTTAGAAAGAAGCCTCCAAAGTCCATAATTGAGATAATCGAAAGAGATGATAAGTATATGAATGCCGAAGATAAAATATCATCAAGGCATGTCGCAGCCTCTTCCTAGTAGGGGAAGATTAAATATGCCTTCTCCCGCCTTTGGGACGCCTTAGAAGAAGTTGAGGCCAAGAAGAATAATGGTGGAGGTAAAAATATTGGTCCTCCATAGGCCAAACTTTTCACCCTGCTCACAACTACCATAGAGGAGGTCTTTACAGTAGTAGAGGATCAGGATCTCTTGCCCTTTTTTTTCTAAGAGGATATTAATCCCCTAGATTTTAATAAAATTAGAAAAAACCTCTCCTAGGTGGCTATACAAACTAAAAACTACAACTACTTTGAAATTCTAATACTAGGAATACCTAGTCTATCCATGTTAAAATCTCCTTTAGCAAGAAGAGGAAGATCACTAAATTGATGAAAAAGCTTGGATTCTTTTATAGAGGAAGCAAATTTGCCAAAGCATCTGCTGCATTATTTCTTTTCCCTCTAATTGTGATGATATTGAACGCCATTGTATTTAATAAAACCTTTTATCTCATTTATTGATCCATTCACTTCCCATGGAGGTTTCCACTTCTCTGAAATCATCAAGATCACTTCTTTAGAATCTGATTCAAGAGTAACATTTGAGTAGCCTTTTTTAATAATCCATTGAAGACATGTCTGAATAACTTTATAATCTACCAATAATGAAGATGATTGACCAATAGATAGAGCAAAAGAAAACATGAAGTATCCTCCGTGACCTATGAAAATGCCTCATATACCACTAACTCCTGGGTTACCAACTCTTAAATATCCATCGTAAGCTTAATGAAGCCATCTGAAGGACTTTCCCATCGAACAATCTAAAGTTGCTACTGCTTTACTTTGATTTTGAAATTGAAAGATTCTTAAACATTGGAAGATAATACTAGAGGACCTGTAAAAGAATTGTTAGTGAACACATTTGAAATTGGGTTTATAATCTGAGATATGATTTTTTCCTCCTTCATCTCCTCATTTTTGAATAAACTTTGACATCTAGCTTTCCAAATTTCCCATAAAATCATCATCAAAATAATCTAAAATAAAGCTTTTTGAAAACTTCCTATAACTTTAGATATCCACCAAGCCATCAGCATGGCTTTGATAGACTGAAAAGATGGAATCACATCAGTTAAGTTGAGAAAAAACTTCCAGACTTCCTTGGCAATCTTCCTTTTAAGGAACAAATGCTTCATAGATTATATATTTGCCTTACAACATTGACATCTCGAGCTCAACCTGATTCCAACTCTCTGAATATTATCATCTGTGGGGATGGATTTTTTGAGCAATTTCCAACAAAAATTGAAATTTTATTAGGAATGAAAGGAGACCAGAGAAGTTTCCAACTATAAGAGCTCACTATAGATCTTCTACACACTTGGAAAGCAGATTTAATGGAAAAATTACCATCAGGAGAAGGTTTCCAAATCACCTCATTACCAATAGTATTTGAATGCTTTGCAACCTCTTCTTGAACTATTATAACTCTTTTAATGACATGAGAACTAGTAACACCATATTGTAAAGAATTCTTATATTTCTTCCTCATGAATCTGTGCCACAACCCTTTAGAATGATTCAACCTCCAAGCAAGCTTAAAAGAATGAATTTATTCACATCATTAATATCTCTCAAGCTTAAACCTCCTTCTTCTGTTAGCAGACAAACATTTTCCCACTTGATCTAAGCTTTTTTTTTTTTTTTTAACTCTAACAGCATCTGAACCCCTAAAAATTTTGCTAAAAATAGAGTGAATTCTATTTATAACAGAAATAGGAGGATTCAAAGATGCTAAGGTATAAATAGGAATGGAATATAGAACATTCTTGATCAAAACCATCCTACCTGCAGTAGATAGAAACTTAATTTTCCAACCCAAGAATTTGTTTGTGATATTTTCAATGAAATCAGAATAAAAAATAGCCTTATTCCTGCCAACAAAAAGAGGACAACCCAAGTAGACTAAAGGAAGCTTCTTGGATTTTAGACCCAAAACATTTGAAATTTGATTCTTCTTGACCAACGAGAGACCTTCGGAAACTGTGAAGCTACTTTTATCCCTGTTTAGAGATTGACGTGAGGATTTCTCATATTTGACCAAAAAATTCATAAGGTTTTGCAAAGTTCTTTTCCTACCATTAATAAAGATAATCACATCATCAAAAAAAATTAAATGAGATATTAAAGAGCTTCCAGGAGGATGAGAAAAAAGGACCAATCTTCTTAGCCTCTACTAAATGCTTTAATCCTCTAGAGAGAACTTCTGCCATAATAATAAAAAGAGAAGGGGATATGGGATCACCTTATTTTAAACCTCTGGATGATTGAAAAAAACCTGAAGGCTTGCCATATATAAGAATAAGAAACCAATTATTGGATAGAAACCTCCAAATGAAATCAATGAAAGTTTCATTAAAACCAAATCTTCTAAGAACTATGAGAAGGAAGATCCATGACACTCTATCATATGCTTTCTCCATGTCCAATTTAATGATCACATTAGATCCATGACTTTTCCAATTGATCAAACTAACCATCTCATGAGCTAATAGGATATTATCTTGGATATTTATATCCTTGATAAAACCACTTTGATATTGAGATATAATAAGAGAAAGGATATGACTAAGTCTGGAGTTGAGAATTTTAGAAATAATTTTTTGAGAGAAATTCCCAAGACTAATAGATCTAAATTGATAGCATTTCAAAGGATTCTTAACTTTGGGAATAAGCACCAAATTAGTTGAAGAACAACTTTTGTGGAAGGTATTACCAACAAAGAATGATTAAACAACTCTAATTAAGTCATTCTTGATAATATCCCAGTAGGAAATATATAAACCACCACTAAATCCATCAGGACCAGGACAACTGTCCTCATTTAACTGTTTAATGACAGAAAAAATTTCCTTTTCTTTAGGAATCCGAGAAAGGTTTCCATTAATCTCTTCATTAATGAAATTTGGAATAACATCCAATAAAGAATCATCAATATCCACCAAGTTAGTAGACCATCTATCAACAAAATATTGGGCAAAAATATCAGCAATTTCAGTAGGGTTCTCCTTCAAACAAAGATTCTCATCTTTGATTTTGAGTATTGCCAACTTACTTTTACTAGCTTTGACTGAAGCATGAAAAAACTTTGAGTTTTTATCTCCCTCTTTAAACCATTTGATTTTAGATTTTTGTCTCCAAAAAACCTCTTCCTGCTTTCCACATCTTTACTCTATTTGATTGACTTGGATTAATCTTAAAATCATGCTCCGCAGCTAACACTTCATCCTCCAAATCATGAATGTTTTGAAATAAAATTTTAAAAGTCTCTTTATTGCACACCTTGAGGGAATCCTTCAATCTTTTCAGCTTCTCAGAAAAATAAGTCATAAGATTACCATATGACTGATCTGACCAAGACTGACTAACATAGAGTTTAAAAGAGTTATGGGAAATCCAGATCTTCTGAAAGATAAAAGTCCCAGGCACAAGGTCCAAATGACTTCGAATGGAAAGGATGAGAGGAGAATGATCACTACACCTCTTTGAAAGGTGAGTAATTGAACAATTCTGAAAGGTGGAAGACCATTTGAGATCGACTAAGGCTCTGTCAAGCCTTGCACTGATGGAATCTTCATCTACTCTATAATTAGACCAAGTGTATCGAGATCCATGATATCCCAAATCAAAAAGCCCACAATAATTTACAAAATCTTTGAAATCTTCTACTGACTGAAAATCAATAGAATTACCCCCTATTTTTTCTTCTTGACATGAAACCACATTAAAATCACCAATAATTATTTCAGCCAAATCTCCATAATTAGAAGATATAAACTCCACCTCACTCCTCTAAAGTATGTTTAACATATACCACAGTAACTAGAACATCACTCTCCATATTATCATATGAAATTTTCAAGGACATAAATTGCTCTTCATTCAACAGTATCTGTACTTTCAGCATATCCTTCCAAAAGAACCAAATTTTATTGGTTTTATTGACAACAACTTCATCAAAATTCCACTTCAACATAAAATTGTTAATATTGTGACTATCCACCTTTGGTTCTATAATAGACATAGCTGCCAGCTTGAATTCCTTAATTAACTTTTTAATGCTTCTATTTGTTGGCTTGTTATCCACCTCGCGAGCATTCCAACTCAAGAAATTAATCATTGAGACAGTTGATAGGAATTCCTACTAGTTCTTTTCCCTTGAGCTCTTATAGTCCTCCTAAACTTAGGATCTTTTGGAGTTATCTTCACTTGATTTTCTTGTACAACCCTTGTATCCACTTGATTCAACTCTTCAACCTTCTTCTTTCTTTGTCTTTGCTTCTCTTGATAGGCTTGCCATTTTTTATCAAAACAAACGGAGAAAATCTGGAATTCCTCCTTCATCAAATAAATTCCTTTCTTCTTGCTCTCAGAGTCTGAGTTATCATCCTTTTTCTTGGCTAGATGAACATCATAATCTGGTAGGTCTAAATATTGTTGATTCCACAGAGACCATGTCCACAACACCATAGATTAATTTAGACTAAAAGAAGTCATCGATGGAGTGATCAAGATGTGTTACCTCAAGGAGTTTGTATCCGGAGATAATGGAAGACGTAAATGAAACAAATTTTTTTTATGTCCAATTGATTGATGTCCAATGCAATTCAATGGGCTATGCCAAAGGTCGAATCTCTACCATAGGCAGAAAGGCCCACCTCAGGAGCATCCAGCATGACGGAGTACAAGTCAACCATATCCACCCCCTAAATCAAGATCTTAAAGGAGTCCCAATGATGGTCTTCCCAGAAACAGACCTTAGTAGGGTCAATTTGCCTCATTATGATGCTTTTATAATCACGACATGACAATAAGAACAAATAGAATATCTATCAGGTTTTCTTTCATGAAAATCATGATTTTTATACAAATGGTACAAACACTATTCTTCTCATTCAAATGGTTCATCCAATCATGTTTCATTTCTTTGTAAATACTTTTATAACCATGATTAAAAGTTGACTTATAATTGTATGATAAATATTTAACATGCAAAGTTTCTCTACTAGGAAAATCTTAATAGTTAGAATTCCTTTGAAAGATCTTAAATTTTATTTATAAGTTTGGCACTAAATTCAATGTTATTTTGAAATTATTTTCCATAATGTCCATAGAGTTTGTCAACTCATCTTTTTTTTTTCACATTAGACAAACATTCATCCTATACCAAAGGTAACTCTTTATCTTTAATTAATTCATCATGGAATTCTAAGAATTCATTAAATTCTAAATCTAGTGCTTTAACTTTAGGATATAGGGAATGATCATGAGCAGGAATAGATTGTATGAATTAATTCTTTTCTTTAATGGAAGTAATATCATTTTAAAGTTTGGATTCCTCATTTTCTAGGGTTTTAATTTTCTCCTATCAATGGATTATCGAGAATATTAGTTGCCTTCATTTTCTTTGACGACTTTTTCTTTTTCCAAATGTTTAGTTTCATAGAAAGTTTAACATTAATTTTAGATAAGATATTGTTTTGAGAAATAAGCGCATAAAAAAATAAAGCAGATCATTTCCTTCAAAATCACTAAAACGAGCATTACAAAGGGTGGTGGTAGAGTGATTCACAAATTCGAACAATATGATAAGTCTGGTAAAACCACGACTCTTCAAATATCTATAATTGTACGCAATCGGTCAATAATTAAAAAAAATCATTTTAACACACACTTGAAATACCTCTAAGTGTTTAAACCTAGCAAAAACAGGTCTAGATGAAATACAAGTTGACAGTATATGTCCTTGAAACCAAGATGGACAGATGGTACCCAATTAAAATCATATGTTAAGAAGGAGACAAGGTTTTCCTTTAATTTCTTAATAAGAGAAGTAGAGATAATACCTAAAGTATATGTGACAATTTATTTACCAAATACATTACACCATGTTTTATCATAAATATTAGGAGACTTAATATAAGTGAGGAAAATGTATAAAATATATCACAATGCCAAGGTGTACGAGGAAAAACTCGCAACGAATACAAACCTTAGGGTGACAAAACGTCAAATGAACTAGTGTAGGTCTTACAGAGGGGAAATATGTCTTACAATAGCGAATGCATAACTTACTCATAATGTGATTTCACACCATATCTTACACTATGATAAAGGCATCAACAGCTCGAGCATGTTTCACAATCACCACCGATTTTGGTCACAACCAATGTCTTCTTAAATGCCAAGAACAACAATTCTCCTTTTGAAGTGGAAGATAAACTTCTAGTACCACTTTCTTAATGTGTAATAATCCTAAAGTGAGAGTCTTTTTAAAATGTAATCTAACTCACAAATCTCACAATATATTTTTTAGATAAGTAAAATCTAAAAATAACCAAGAACAAATTATAAAGAGACTTGTTCAAGATTTTATATGGATTTAAAGTAAATAAATTTACTCTATAATATTATTAGATTTCACAAGTAATGAAACTTAAAATATCTCAAAAGTATAAAGAGAATAAAATTGAGATTAAAACTTGGAACAATCCAAGATTAAAAAAAAGTGTTTATCTTTTGAAATATTTCTCTCTTCAAAATGAATTTAATGTCATGAATAAAAGATTCACAAAAAATCATAAACTTATCACACACACTTAAAATAATTTACCAACCCACAAAGATATACTCTAAAGTTTGCAAGAGAAGATTGACGGAAAATAAGTATGGTGTAGGTTTCTAATGAAGTGAAATGTGTAAAAGGAAAAAAAAACATGGCTGGATTTTTGATTTTCTATGAACTTCTATGAAAGATACACATAATATAGAAAAAGTAAGCTTCTGGTGCTTGACTGAGTTCATTCGCTAAAGCTTTGCTGCAGTAAATTTAATAATCATTCTTGTGAGGCTTTGGGGAAGCCACATCGTAAAACAAAACTCAACAAAAATCCCCGATAAATGGCATAGTCAACTAAAGATTTCTGTTAGAGTGAACTTGCCTTCGTGGAAGCTTTACTAGGGCAACCAAACTAAAGTTTATTAATACATTAAATGCATCAAAATATTTTTAACAATAATTTTTAGAAAGAATTCATTATATATATTCTCCACTTCAACAATACATATACCACACACACATAGAATTAGATTTTCTAATTTGTTAAAAACTTAATTTGTGTGATAAAATGTGCATAAAATTTGATAGGGAGTATTGAGTAATGAAATGGAGACCGGCCAAAAATGATTTTAGCCACCTATAAGGCTATGTTACAATATTCACCAAAGTTTTATCATCCAAGTTAAGTTTTAATCTTTTTTAATCATGTGGGTGATAAAACATGGAGAGAAGGTAAATAGAAACACAACACTAGATGTACGGGGAGAGAAAATCCAACTAATGGGAACAACCTCGGGCTCATGCAAAAATCACACTAAAAATTGGTAAAGACTTATAAAAGGACTAATGACCAACAATCCTTCCTCGTTAACTAACACCTCGCACCTTTTCTGCTAATCCGTATCAAGATAGAGATCTCTATATGATGATAGAAGTTTTCAACATATCTTATGTCTTGACACGCGTTAACAATGTTGCACTAGCCTTCGTCTTCAAACTTGGAGTTCAATTTGATCCCCAAAATATCCTCAAATATCATACTACTCTTTTGGGGATAAAGATCCTAAAGTGTTTGGAAAAGGAGATTTTTCCAAATGTTCTTGTTATACCCTAAGTGTGAAACACCTTGTAGGCCTCCTTAATTATGACATGTGTCCCCTTTAAGGGTGGATAATATGGTCGGCCAGGCTCAGCATCTAGTCAACTTAGTACAAGAAGGTTGGCTTAGGTATGAGAGTGTTCAACCTAATTAAATACTCGAATGATTTAGCACTATTAATTAACACCGTAAAGGCTAACATGGGATGAAGGATAAGATGATGTCAACACCACTAACTATACAAGCATATGGAACATATACTTTTCTATTCCTCCACTATTGGCAGAAAAGGTGGGTTTTATTTATTATTCCACCAATGCATGTAAAGGTGCACCTGCCTCACCTATAAAGGCATGACACATGTCAATCTGCATTCCTTTTTTTATCCACTAAAACACATATAAGTAGGGCACGTAGTCCCGAAGGGGATCGAGAGATTATTTTCGTACTTCTATGGTACCTATTTCTAGAGTGAACAAGAAGATATTATAACTGTCCATCCATGGCTTTTGTTCACTGAAACTAATACAATCATAACTATTCCTGTGGACATAATTGTAATACCCCGTATTTTTATGCTATATTAATTTGGGGATTTATTAAATTTAATGTGAATTAATTATTTAATATAAATCCGGAAATTAATTATGTTATAATTATTAATGTGATGAGAGTTAGTAATTATGGGAAATTTGTTGAATATTACTAATGAGCAAAGTAATATATAATATTGGTTATATTAAATGTCACGATTGAATAAAATGACAATTTTGGAAATTTGAGTCAGGACGCGCCCGTGTCGCGTCGAGACTAAATATTGATTAATAAAAGAGAATATATTATAAGTCACTCGTATGGTCGTTATGAGTGCGCCAAAGTGTCCGTAAGGGTCGAGATAGTTAAAAAAGTGTATCCGGGGGTTTAGTTTGGATCTCGGGGCGTTTTTAGGCTTAATTAGTACCCCAGGAGGGCATTTTGGACATTTTGCATTTTTGGGTAATTAAACCCACGAAATTTCAAGGGATATATCAGATGTCTAAGGTTGCCTTCTAGGGTTAAAACAACCAAAGATAAGTGACGGACATAGGAGAGGGAAGGAGAGAGCTTTCAAAGCAATCCAAGGCCCAAAATCAATCCGTTTGCACCGCCACCACCACCAACACGTAGATCGCGCGACGGGAAACGCAACCACACCAAATTCGTCATCAAACCAGAACTTTGAAAATTCCAGGCAAGTGTTTATCTTGCTTATTTTCGTTAATGCATCACTCAGGTTAGTCTAGGGATGATTAGGATGAGTTTATGGAAGAAACCACAAATTTGAGATAGAAAATCGCATGTAGTAATGATTTGAATGTTATTCTGGAAACCCCTTCACATGTAGAGGATTAAACCACGAAATTATGATGTTTTAGAAGAAGAAAGTTCTGGAAAAGATTGATTAGAACCATGTTAAAGAAATTCTAGGGTTCTCGAGATTTTTATAAAGTTTTTGCCTACAAATCCATGATTAGTGACGAAAATTTACATGCTTTACGTAGAAGATACATAAAATGAGATTATAATGTTAGTAGTACAAATTTCTGGGCGATTGGGAATGAAAGGTTTGGATTTGGAGGAGGTTATGTGATAGAACCCGTAACTGATTAACTGAAGAATTCGCCATACCTGTTTGATCGATCGATCGAAGGTTCGATCGATCGAGCCCTAGACCTCGATCGATCGACCCCTTCTGGCAGACTCCTATTTCCCCTTTTTAAATTAGTTGAATTCAATTTAATGAGAAATAACTCTTGGAAACCCTTATTAAAATGTTTTGGGAGATAAAGAAGACCAGTAGGACATATGAATAATTTTGGGACCTTTAATGTAAGACGAGAGTTGTATTTTTGGGATACTTACATATAAGGGACGATGAAACTATGTATTAAAGGGAGAGACGCGTAAGATAGTTACGTTGGAACATAAATGAATACCTACTGAAATTTTCACTTGAGAGGATAGAGTCCATGAGTGTTACGTAGTAAGTTGGAAAAATCCCTCGAATTAAAGTTAGAAACGAACCGTTATTCGTGATAACTAATACTCAGAAAATCAGGATAAATGTCGTGATTATGGGTTATGGGATGAACCTAAATTGATATCATAAAAGTAGTATATTTATATGACTGTGTATGCATATATTATATACATGTGAAAATCATTCCCGCGCTACTTGCTATCCCTGAGGTTATCGCGCTGGGACAGTCTTATCTCGATGGGACCTTTTTGGGGGATATTGACTCCTACCCTAGAAGATAGAAATCCTTGGTACAGGCTATCGAATCGATAGTTCAGACGGTCCTAAGAGACGTGGTCATGTACTATCCTCTTAGAGACTTAGAATCTATGCTTAGCCTCAATATTGTTTGTGTATGTGTTAATACAGTTCGAGAGTGATTTCGAACTTGTATTTCCCTTAGTACGAGTGATACGGGGATTGGATAGCAGAGTATGCCCGCACCATAGTTTTTATGTGGGGTGCTATTAGAATATATATATTATACGAGTATTTAATATATATATGAAATCCTAAAATTTGGAACTGCCTACTGTGTTATGGTAAGTAAGACATGTATAATGACTCGAATTGGAAATACTTGTTTTGAAAAATTATAATATGGCACTGGGAAACTTTATTAATAAATAAAGTTAAAAAGAGAGCTTTGTTACTGAATGAAATCTTCCTCTTAAACAATTATATTGTTCAGTTTTAAATCTTACGAGTAATCTGAGATAAGTTAGACAATTGGGAAGTTTAGTGCGATATAAGATAAGATAATCCGTTGGGAAGGTTAGTGCGATAGGTGTGCACATTAGAAGAGAGGTGAGAAGTTCTCAAGAGAGTGACGCACTAATATGTTGTTGCATTGGCCTATAAACATTTTAAATACTTGCTAAACAAATTTTAAATCATCTACACTATCGGGCTCTGACCCGTTTCTATTTCTCTTTCTCTTTTGTATATATATGTATATATTACAGGTGCCCAGCCACAGGGGCGTCTTGCATAGGATCCATTGGAAGGAACACGCTGCAGCTTAGGTGGGAGTTACAGGCCTCTTGCTTAGACGACTTCATTTATTTGATTCAACTCCTAGCATATTCATTTAGTGGGGCATGTGTCGCCCTTTCCATTATTCAGTTGTTTATTTGGACATTGTGATTCAATTATTCCTAGTATTGTCACTTTGGGATTTATTACTGGCTGGATGTATTACTTTAAATTTTTAAATGTTGGGATTTAGTTGTTGAATGTTTAAACTATTTGGATTATATGTTTCAGGATTATTGTGGTGTGATTCTTTAATATAGAATTGTGGTAAAGATTTAAATCTTGGTTTATAAAATAAAATTTGGGTAGTAATGTCTAAAAATAGTTTTACACTTAGCTTAGTTAATTAGGGTGTTTAAATTGGAAAAGTTATTTTTCGACAGTGATGCTAAGAATGAACCAACTATTCACCTTGATTT
Organism: Sambucus nigra; assembly: GCA_949130495.1. Lineage (NCBI taxonomy): Eukaryota > Viridiplantae > Streptophyta > Magnoliopsida > Dipsacales > Adoxaceae > Sambucus > Sambucus nigra. The sequence goes on along the minus strand of OX422217.1, from coordinate 515,368,821 downwards.
AATTTAATAAAGGAGTGATCGCCCGATATTTAATTAGGCGGGGTGTCACAGGTGGTATCAGAGCATCAGGTTCTAGTGTCCTTAGGATCTGTACGGCTTATTTCGTTTTCAGCTTAACATTTTTGCTATAGAGCCCTATCATTAGGAATGTTGTATTCATCCTTATGCGTTGGAAATTCGTGCTTCTGCGACTTGTCGATACGAATGTTAAACTTATTCTGATGTCATTTTAAAACTTTCAGACGGCCCGTCAGGAAGAACAAGCTAATACCATTGGGGAAGTTAATGAGAAAGGACAACTAATGCCTCAGTTGTCTCCGTAAAGGGTACCAATCGCCGAATTTGCGGGCATTGTGTCACAAGAAGTTACCACTGCAGTTTTACAGTACCACGAACGCAGTATACAGCTTAGAGGAGGCAAAAGATCTAGAGAGGTTAACCAAACGCATGTGACTAAAGTTAACAATTGTGTGAAGGCACCGAAATTGCAACAACAAACCACTCAAGACTGAGTCAGTTCCAGAAGTAATAAGATTTATGTAAAGGGCCGAAAGCGTCAGGGCCAACGAAGTCAGATTTAGAGTGAAATCACAAAGAGGTGTTTCAGTTGTGGAATGGATGATCACAAACGTCAATCTTGTCCGAATCAGACTGGGGATAAACTACAATCCGACCAGTGAAGAATTTTGGAACTCTGCTATAAATGTGTACAGCCGGGTCACAAGTGGAGGGATTGTCCTCACCCTGACATGGTTTTTTCGCAAATCTCGCCTCAAGGCCAGCAAGACCAGGAAAAAAGCGAGCCTAGTCAACAACATGGTGAAGTGAAGCAGTTTCGAGAGAAGTGTTTCCGATGTGGCAGGAAAGACCATAGTTGTCCGAATTGCCCAGAGAGGAATCAAGCAGCAAGTAAGCAAGGCCAGCAAGGCCGACACCGAAAGAGCAGGGTCAAAGGGGGAGTAACTTCGGAGGTCGATGTTTTATGTGCGGCAAGCATGGCCATAAGCGCCATGATTGCCCAGAGGGTGATAGGGCCCCACAGCAGCAGAGCGCCAGTAATGAGCCACAGAGGCCACTTTTTCCAGCCGTCCTCCCAGCACCAGCCTAGGTACCAGCCCTACCATCCGTTCCAGTGGCTCTAGTGCAGCAGGGGCAGTTACAGTATGGACGTGTCTATAATGTCCACCAGGCAGCAGCTCCATAGGCACCACCCGCGATTGAGGGTATGTTTCCTATCCATGGTACTATGGGTCGGGTTTTATTTGATACTGGGGCGACGCACTATTTTATAGCTACGCATTTTGCGAAGGCCTTAGGATTGATAGCCACAGCAGAGAGCACTGTGACGAGTGTAGACTCACCACTGGGGAGTGGGTCGCTTATTTTCTTTATATGCCGAGGAGTGGGGGTAGATATTGGTAGCTTGGTATTACCTGCAGACATGTTAGTCTTAGATATGCATGAGCACGATGTTATTATCGGTATGGATTGGCTCGCAGATTACAGAGCCATGATTGATTGTTTCGGTGGGAGTATTGTCTTTGCCATTCCGGGGCAAGAGATGTTTGTAGTGGCGATGCCTCGCCCAGAGGGAGGCTCAATCGCTCATTTATATTATATAGAGGAGGATACCTCTAAGGAGGTTGTGATTCCCTTAGGCTCGATTCCAGTTGTTCGTGAGTATTCCGATGTATTTCAGGAAATATCAGGCCTACCCCCCAATCGAGAGATAGACTTTGTCATAGATTTATTACCGGATACTAGACTGATAGCACACGCTCCATACCGTATGGCTACGGCAGAGATGCGAGAGTTACGAGATCAGATAGAGAAGCTGTTAGGTCAGGGCTTCATTCATAGGAGTACCTCACCTTGGGGTGCTCCAGTCGTGTTTGTGAAGAAGAGAGATGGTTCACTGAGGCTATGTGTGGACTACCGGGAGTTGAATAAGGTCACGATGCGGAATAAGTATCCGTTGCCTCGAATCGATGATCTGTTCGACCAGCTGAGGGGAGCAACTTTCTTTTCGAAGATAGATCTGAGGTCGGGGTACCATCAGCTACGTATTAGGGAGAAGGATGTTTGAAAGACTGCTTTCTTGACGAGATATGGGTCCTATGAGTTCAGGGTGATGCCATTTGGCCTCACAAATACTCCAGCCATGTTCATGGACTTAATGAACCGAGTGTTCAGAGAGTTCTTGGATCAGTTTGTCATCGTCTTCATAGATGACATTTTGATATATTCACAATCCGAGGAGGAGCATGCCGAACACTTGAGACAGGTTCTTCAGACTCTACGAGAGCATCAGTTGTATAGTAAGTACGAGAAGTGCGGACTCTGGATGTGAGAAGTACAGTTCTTGGAGCGTGTTGTTTCTGAACAAGGGATATCAGTTTACCCGAGTAAAGTGTCAGCGGTGAGGGAGTGGGGACAGGCCACGACACCGACGGAAGTGTGTATTTTCTTGGGGTTAGCCCGATACTACAGGAGATTCATTAGGGGATTCTCCAAAATAGTGGGTCCATTGATGAACCTGACTCGCAAAGGGGTACCATATGTTTGGGATGATGCTTGTCAATTGGCTTTCGACTAGCTGAAAGACAAGTTTACTTCAGCACCAGTTCTTAATTTACCTAAGTCGGGTGTGGAGTACCTGGTTTACACCAATGCCTCTTTACGGGAACTTGGGGGACTACTTCAGCAGGAGGAGAAGGCTATAGCTTTTGCCTCCCGTAAGCTTAAGCCGCATGAGAAGAATTACCCCACCCACGACCTGGAGTTAGCAGCGCTCGTTTTTGCATTGAGATATGAAGGCACTATTTATTGGGGGATAAATTCCTCTTGTTCACAGACAACAAGTCACTGCAGTACCTGTTCACTCAGCGAGAACTGAATATACGTCAGCGCAGATGGTTAGAGTTTGTGAAGGACTATTAGTTCGACATATAGTACCATTCGGGGAAGGCCAACGTAGTTGCCGATGCATTGAGCCGTAGACCGGTAGAGGAGGTAGCGGACGTCTGGAAAGCAAAGGGGAATGAGTTAGGCCACCAGGACGCAGTAGCCCGTTCCTTCATATCTGTTATGATAGTGACACCCGAGATTGTTATGAGGGTGATACAGGCAGAGATCGCAGACCTATTTTGCCAGGAGCCGATTGTACGACTTTTAACTGAGGGTGTTGAGTCCTATTCTGGTAGTTCTGATGGGGGTTTGAGGTTTAATGGGAGATTGGTGGCTCCAGAAGGAGCAGAATTACGTCATGCAGTCACGACCCAGTCTCACGGTCCCGATTTACGATGCATACTGGAGGAGATAAGATGTACCAGGATATGAGATGGCAATACTGGTGGAGTGGGATGAAGAAGGATATTACTGAGTTCATGTCCAAGTGTTCTACCTGCCAGCTGGTAAAAATGGACCATTAGAAACCGTCAGAGTTGCTTCAGCCATTGGAAGTACCCGCGTGGAAGTGGGGGAGTATTTCCATGGATTTTATTACAGGGTTGCCTACATCACAGCGGGGCCACGACTCTATCTGGATGATTGTAGACCCTTTGACCAAGGTGGCTCATTTTCTGTTGGTGCAGACAGACTATTCCACGGGTCAGTATGCTCAGTTGTTCATTGTTGAGATTATCAGATTACATGGGGTGCCCCTGAATATTGTGTCAGATAGAGACAAGATTTTTGTGTCGCATTTTTGGGAAAGTTTTCAGGAGGCTATGGGTACTGAGTTGAGGTTGAGTTCAGCTTATCGCCCACAGACAGATGGACAGACAGAGCGTACTAATCAGATGTTGGAGGATATGCTATGCATGTGTGTTCTTGATTTTGGAGGAGGTTGGGAGCCGCACCTTCCACTGGTAGAGTTCGCTTATAATAACTCTTATCAGTTCACAATTGGCATGGCCCCATTCGAGGCTTTGTATGGCAGGCCTTGTCATTCCCCAACTTGTTGGCTCGAGGTGGGGGATAACAAGTTTCTAGGACCAGAGGTAATTCAGGAAACTTCCGTGAGGATTGAGATGATCAGGAGTCGCATTCGAGTAGCCCAGGACGGGCAGAAAAGCTACGCCGATGCGAAACGGTTCTTCTGGGAGTTTAATGTGGGGGAACAAGTGTTACTACGTGTATCTCCTATGAAAGGAGTGATGAGGTTCAGGAAGAAAGGGAAATTGGCCCCGAGGTACATGGGACCATTTCCCATTATTGAGAGGATTGGGCCGGTAGCATACAGATTGGGACTGCCAGAGCATTTACATCGCATCCACGATGTATTCCACATCTCGTCATTGAGACGATATCTTCGGGATGATATGGCCCATACCCACATTGAGATAGATGAGATAGACTTACAGCCTGACAGCTCTTACGAGGAGAGATCGGTGGGTATCCTAGACCATAGCGAGAGGAGATTGAGGTCGAAGGTAATTCCACTTGTACGGGTCTAGTGGGAGCATCATAATGTGGAGGAATCCACTTGGGAGAGTGAGGCAGATATGCGTGAGAGATGCCGAGATTTATTCTTACCAGGTACGCCTTATTTTTTTTGAATTTCGGGATGAAATTCTGTTATTAGGGGGAAGTATGTAATACCGCGTATTTTTATGCTATATTAATTTGGGGATTTATTAAATTTAATGTGAATTAATTATTTAATATAAATTCGAAAATTAATTATGTTATAATTATTAACGTGATGAGAGTTAGTAATTATGGGAAATTTGTTGAATATTACTAATGAGCAAAGTAATATATAATATTGGTTATATTAAATGTCACGAGTGAATAAAATGACAATTTTGGAAATTTGAGTCGGGACGCGCCCGTGTCGTGTCGGGACTAAATATTGATGAATAAAAGTGAATATATTATAAGTCGCTCATATGGTCATTTTGAGTGCGCCAAAGTGTCCGAAAGTCAAAAAAGTGTATCCGGGGGTTTAGTTTGGGTCTCGGGGCATTTTTAGGCTTAATTAGTACCTCGGGAGGGCATTTTGCATTTTTGGGTAATTAAACCCACGAAATTTCAAGGGATATATCAGATGTCTAAGGTTGCCTTCTAGGGTTAAAACAACCAAAGACAAGTGACGGCCATAGGAGAGGGAAGGAGAGAGCTTTCAAAGCAATCCAAGGCCCAAAATCCATCCGTTTGCACCGCCACCACCACCAACGCGTAGATCGCGCGACGGGAAACGCAACCACACCAAATTCGTCATCAAACCAGAACTTTGAAAATTCCAGGCAAGTGTTTATCTTGCTTATTTTCGTTAATGCGTCACTCAGGTTAGTCTAGGGATGATTTGGATGAGTTTATGGAAGAAACCACAAATTTGAGATAGGAAATAGCATGTAGTAATGATTTGAATGTCATTCTGGAAACCCCTTCACATTTAGAGGATTAAACCACGAAATTATGATGTTTTAGAAGAAGAAAGTTCTGGAAAAGATTGATTAGAACCATGTTAAAGAAATTCTAGGGTTCTTGAGATTTTTATGAAGTTTTTGCCTATAAATCCATGATTAGTGACGAAAATTTACATGCTTTACGTAGAAGATACATAAAATGAGATTATAATGTTAGTAGTACAAATTTCTGGGAGATTGGGAATGAAAGGTTTGGATTTGGAGGAGGTTATGTGATAGAACCCGTAACTGATTAACTACAGAATTCGCCATACCTGTTTGATCGATCGATCGAGCCCCAGACCTCGATCGATCGACCCCTTCTGGCAGACTCATATTTCCCCTTTTTAAATTAGTTTAATTCAATTTAATGAGAAATAACTCTTGGACACCCTTATTAAAATGTTTTGGGAGATAAAGAAGACCAATAGGACATATGAATAATTTTGGGACCTTTAATGTAAGACGAGAGTTGTATTTTTGGGATACTTACATATAAGGGATGATGAAACTATGTATTAAAGGGAGATCCGCGCAAGATAGTTACGTTGGAACATAAATGAATACCTACTGAATTTTTTACTTGAGAGGATAGAGTCCATGAGTATTACGTAGTAAGTTGGAAAAATCCCTCGAATTAAAGTTAGAAATGAACCGTTATACGTGATAACTAATACTGGGAAAATCAGGATAAATGTTGTGATTATGGGTTATGGGATGAACCTAAATTGATATGATAAAAGTAGTATATTTATATAACTGTGTATGTATATATTATATATGTGTGAAAATCATGCCCGCGCTACTTGCTATCCCTGATGTTACCGCGTCGGGACAGTCTTATCTCGATGGGACCTTTATGGGGGATATTGACTCGTACCCTAGAAGATAGAAATCCTTGGTACAGGCTATCGAATCGATAGTTCAGACGGTCCTAAGAGACGTGGTCATGTACTATCCTCTTAAAGACTTAGAATTTATGCTTCGCCTCAATATTATTTGTGTATGTGTTAATACAGTTCGGGAACGATTCCGAACTTGTATTTCCCTTAGTACGAGTGATACGGGGATTGGATAGCAGAGTATGCCCGCACCATAGTTTTTATATGGGATGTTGTTAGAATATATATATTATACGAGTATTTAATATATATATGAAATCCTGAAATTTGGAACTGCCTACTGTGTTATGGTAAGTAAGACATGTATAATGACTCGAATTGGAAATACTTGTTTTGAAAAAGTATAATATGACACTGGGAAACTTTATTAATAAATAAAGTTAAAAAGAGAGCTTTGTTACTGAATGAAATCTTCCTCTTAAACAATTATATTATTCAGTTTTAAATCTTACGAGTAATCTGAGATAAGTTAGACCATTGGGAAGTTTAGTGCGATATAAGATAAGATAATCCATTTGGAAGGTTAGTGCGATAGGTGTGCACATTAGAAGAGAGGTGAGAATTTCTCAAGAGAGTGCCGCACTAATATGTTGTTGCATTGGCCTGTAAACATTTTAAATACTTGCTAAACAAATTTTAAATCATCTACACTATCGGGCTCTGACCCGTTTCTATTTCTCTTTCTCTTTTGTATATATATGTATATATTACAGGTGCCCAGCCACAAGGGCGTCCTGCATAGGATCCATTGGAAGGAACGCGCTGCAGCTTAGGTGGGAGTTGCAGGCCTCTTGCTTAGACGACTTCATTTATTTGATTCCACTCCTAGCATATTCATTTAGTGGGGCATGTGTCGCCCTTTCCATTATTCAGTTGTTTATTTGGACATTGTGATTCAGTTATTCCTAGTATTGTGACTTTGGGATTTATTACTGTCAGGATGTATTACTTTAAATTTTTAAATGTTGGGATTTAGTTGTTGAATGTTTAAACTATTTGGATTATATGTTTCAGGATTATTGTGGTGTGATTCTTTAATATTGAATTGTGGTAAAGATTTAAATCTTGGTGTTGATACCAAATTTAGTCTGCTGACATGGATCAATAAAGTGAAGACACGTGACAGTCTCATTTATTTATCTGTGATTGAATAATTAGAGTGATCTAATTTTTTACATCAACAGATTGGCGCCGTCTGTGGGAACGACTGGTAATATCGTTTTCCATAAAAAACAATCCATCACAAATGGCTGATATTCCAGAATCAAGCAATTGAAACGCTGGGAGCCCTCCAAATCCATCTGCTCCGCCAAATATTCCAAATCTGGCTGGAATAATGACAAATCTGGCTCAGGGCCAGACCGTCATACAAGAAACAATGCGACAACTCATCCAAACCCTTCATGGCGGTGCACCAACCCATTCAGGACTGCGGAGTATTCAAAGAAACACCCGTGCACCATCCTCACGTACTAGGCGTACCAATTCATATCGCAATGAGGAATCTAAAGATTTTTCTTATCAACCTGGGCAAACTTCGTCAGTGCGAGCCACAGATACTGAATAACGTATCACTCTCTCCCCAGAAAGGGCCAGTGAGCTAGAAAGATTAAGCACGACATCTCCTTTCGATCGATTAGGTCCTAGGAGGAGCAAAAGTCCTCCTAGAGCCCCATCGAGGAGTTTTCGACGACAATCAGATTTAAGGGAAGGATCTGCCCAGTCGCGACCAGCTGCTCATCAAGATAGATCCCATGAACGACTAGCTTCTCGTCAAGAGAAATCCCAGGAAGCCACTTCAACGCGATCAGCTGCTCGAACCAATAGGCCTGAGGAAGGAAATGATGCATGGAAAGGCTCTATTTAGAGGCTGGAAGATAGATTAGGGGAAATGGCTAAGGCCAAGAACCCTCTACAACGAACCTTTGTCCGAGGAACACCTTTTGTCCAGTCCATTGTAGATTTTCCAACACCATCAAAGTTCAAAGCACCTGTTGTGACCCCCAAATATGATGGAAAGACTGACCCTGTCCTTCATATAGAATAATACCAGGCTGCAACCGACATCTATGCAGTTCCAGATGAAATGAGATGCAGGGCATTCTCGGGAACTCTTACCGGATCTGCTCAAATATGGTATAATAATATTCCTCGGGGTAAGATTTCAACTTTTCTTCAACTGGCCGAGTTATTCATTGGGAATTTCTATTTTGGGGCAAAACCAGTTAAACGAGTAGCACATTTGTTAAGTGTTAGACAAAAGGCTGGTGAGAGCACCAGAGATTATATAACTCGTTTTAATAATGAGAAACTTGAAGTCATTGACTATGAGTAGAAGACAACAATTACCGCTTTGATGAGTGGACTACTGCCGAACAAGTTGTACTACACTTTGGCCAAAGATCAACCTCGAACCATGTCAGACTTGATGGGAAAAGCGTCCAAGATTATGAATACCGAGGAGGCTATGGCTGCGAAGAAGAACATGTGACACCCCGACTAATGAAATATCGGGTAGCTACTCCTTTATTAAATTAATACAAAATGTCAAGCTGGTCCAGTTAACATCATCACTGTCGAAAATATTTTAATCATTACTAACCACCTAGTATTTAAAATGAAAGATGTCAAATTTTAAATTAAGTCTGATTAACATACAACAAAAGAATTATGAAAGAATATCATAACCATACACCATAAAGTCTCAATAAAGTAACCAACAATTAATAATAAGTCCGGAGGAAAACCCCTCACAACAATCCCACCACTGAAATAAATAAGACAGTATATCCTGAATTAATTACATGCCAACAATCTGAATAACTGAAATATGAAATGTCTTTAATAGAAATGGGCGACATGCCCTACAAATGATGAAAACTGAATAGAGTCAAGACAAAAGAAGTGTCTACTAGCAAGGCCCTGTAACTTCCACAAACAGCTACAGCTCGTCACCTGAATGGAAATCCTATGCATGATGTCCTTGTGGCTGGGCACCTAAAAGGTTTTTACAAAAATAGATTTGAAAGCAAACGGGTCAGAGCCCGAAAGTGGAGAGTATTTTAAAAACAGCAAGTGCTTTAATAACATTAAAACAAAAAATGCAAAATACATGTTAGGACGTGCTCTCACATGAAATACTCACCTCTCGTCTAATCGTGCACTCCTAACGTACAGTACCCATCTAAGTGGTATTTATATCTAACTAAACCGACATAAGTTCTAACCCATCTACTCGATTCACAATATGAATTCCCAATGTTATCACTTGAATAGATAGCTTTACTTAAACTCGGATTCTCAATTATTAGCATTACCATTTACTGGAGGTTATCCCCTTATTTATCTTCTCAAGGAGTTACTATAAATTATTCTCATATTTAAACATGACAAGTCTGTTCATTTAACCGAATATCATTCACATCATAAATATACAATACAAGCACCCCGGGACTAAGCTGCGGTGCACATATACTCTGCTATCCATCCCGGTACATCACGTACATAAGGATCACGCATTCCGAATCTCTCAGGAATCGTTCTCAGATAACAACAATCACAAACAATGGAGGCGAACACAGTCACATCACATGGGTCACGCACATACCTACGCTCCCATGATCAGCAGACTTATTAACTTCCCAATAAGTCCTTCTCTGACCTATGTCCTCGAGGTACCAATCTATATCCCCCCGTAGGCACACAAAGAATAGATGGCCCTAAGCGACACAAACCTCCCGTGATAGCAAGCATGGTAGGTATGTCATACACATAAAATCATATACATATACTAAGCATACACACATCTTAGTAATTACCATAAATTATTAGTGGTATACTTCTCATTCTCATGCAAACTTATAATGTTACACAATTCTCATATACCCGGTTAATACAAATATTTAAGACGTCAATAATCCTCACATCGTATATAGTCACTAGCGTCCTAATCCACAAATATCATTTGGTTCACTCCTCATTATATCCTAATTCTCCCAATTATACCAAATAGTTAACAAGGGAAGGTTATCTCTACAATTAAATATGGTTACGGGACACTAAAAATTGAATCAGGCCAAAAAGGCCAATCTGTCAACTCGTTAGAAGTCTCGTTCGAACGAGAGTTCGTTCGAACGAAGTGGGCATCTAACGAGGTCTCGTTCGAACGAAAGGCATCGAATGAACATCCCACTCGTTAGAAGTCAAATCGTCAACTCGTCAGAAGCTCGTTCGAACGAGCTCGTTCGAACGACCTGGGCAGGCCTTCTAACGAGGTGACAGTTTCAAGCCCAGAATTCTCCTATTTCACTTTTCCCAATTTTCTTCACCTCTAATCTCATCTAAACATCATTCCAACAGTAGTTCAAGATTTCTAATCATTCCTAAACATACTTAAGTCGTATAATAACATTTATATGGGGTCAAATCATCCTAAACCACATCTAATCATCAAATCTCCCCAATTTTTCCCAAATCTCATGAACATGAACCCTAGAAATTTAAAGTCATCAATAGACATAATTAAATCCGTTTTTGTGATATAAAAGATGTATTTCTATCAGAATAATCACCCAAACATAATTCTACATGCAATTTCCTTATCAAAATGTGAATTTCTAATTCCAATTCAATGGGGTTTTGTCAATCTCCCAAAATAATGCAAATTTTTATAAATTTCTAAGCATGGGAGAAACATTCGTTGTAAATAACTTAATTAAACCACTTGCCTTGGATTTTTCTCTGAATTTGGTGTTGAATTGATGAAGGTTGTTCTCTCCTTTTTCTCCCAAGGTTGAAGGTTGAAGATGGAGGTTGTGTTTCTCTTTTTGGGGACTTCTCCTAACCTCTCCTAAATCTCCCGTTGCCCTCAACGCAGTTAATTGTTGGTAATGGGTTAGTGGGTTCTAAAATTCCCAATTTTAAATTCCCAAAATTCGTTGGTCATAAATCCCCAAATTCCAAAATTACCAAACTACCCTTTTAAGTTGCCGGTATGGCCTAAAAATGCCCCGGGACCCAAACTAAACCCCCGACTAGTGTTTTCTGACTATTTCGACCCTTCCGGACACGTTGGTGCACTCAAAATGACCATATGGTTGATAAAAATAAAATTCACTTTTTTTTAATTAAATAATGTTCCTGGCGCGACTGTCACACGCGTCCCAACAAAATTTCCAAATTGCCGTATTTCTATCTCGCGATAATTTTAATATTCTCAATATTCATATATTGCCATATATACGCATTATAATCAAATACCAACTCACATCTCGTTAGTATTTTATCCAGATTAATTCTCAATTAATACACATTTAATTCAATTAATCCCATAAATAAATATCACAAAAATACGGGGTATTACATACTTCCCCCCTAATAACGGAATTTCGTCCTGAAATTCGGAACTAGAAAGTACCTGGTACAAATAACTCTGGATAAAGTTCTTGCATATCATCCTCTCGCTCCCATGTAGACTCCTCGGCATTATGATGCCGCCACTGAACACGTACTAACGGGACTATCTTTGACCGCAGTTTTCGCTCACTTCGGTCCAAAATAGCAATCGGCCCTTCCTCGTAGGAGCTATCAGGATGGAGATCGATGTCCTCTAAAGCAATGTGAGAATGAGACAAATCGTCCCTAAGATATTTCCTTAGCGAGGAAATATGAAACACATCATGTATCCTGTGCAAATGCTCCGGTAACCCAAGTCTATATGTAACAGACCCAACCCGCTCGATGATAGGAAATGGCCCCACATATCTCGGTGCCAACTTACCCTTCTTCCCAAACCGCATAATTACCTTCATAGGAGATACTCTGAGTAAAACTTGGTCCCCCACTTGGAACTCCCTGAAGAACCTCTTCGCATCAACATAGCTCTTCTGCCGATCCTGAGCTACCCGAATGCGACTCCGTATCAATTCTATCCTCGCCGAAGTATCCTGAATCACTTCCGGACCAAGTAGTTTGTTGTCCCACACCTCCAACCAACATGCTGGGGAACGACAAGGTCTACCGTACAACGCCTCAAATGGAGCCATGCCAATGGTGAACTGGTAGGAGTTGTTGTAAGCAAACTCCACCCGTGGAAGATACTGCTCCCATCCACCCCCAAAATCAATGATGCACATACGCAACATGTCCTCCAATATCTGGTTTGTACGCTCGGTTTTCCCGTCGATCTGCAGGTGATACGCCGTACTCAACTGCAATTCCGTGCCCATGGCCTCCTGAAAACTCTCCCAAAACCGTGAAATAAATATCTTGTCTCTGTCAGACACGATATTTAGGGGCACACCGTGAAGTCTCACTATTTCTGCAATAAAGAGCTGGGCATACTGTCCCGTAGTGTAGTCGGTCCTTATGGGTAGAAAATGAGCGACTTTGGTCAACCTGTCCACAATTACCCAAATGGAGTCACAACCCCTCTGTGACGTAGGTAACCCCGTGATAAAGTCCATGGATATGCTCTCCCACATCCACATCGGGACCTCTAACGGCTGTAGAAGTCCTGTCGATCTCTGACGATCCACTTTTACCAGCTGACAAGTGGCGCATTTAGAAACAAACACAGCGATATATTTCTTCATCCCGCTCCACCAACACTGTCGTCTCATGTCTTGGTACATTTTGTCCCCACCGGGATGTACCGCGAACCGTGAGCCGTGCGACTCTGCCATCACCTCGAGTCGCAATTCCTCCCCTTCCGGAACTACCAGTCTCCCATTGAAGCTTAATCCCCCATCTAAGCTAACGGTATAGGATTCGGCTCCCTCTGCTAGTAACCGAACTATCTGCTCCTGACAGATCGAGTCATTTGCCTGTGCCTTTATCACCTTCGTGACAATCTGCGGTGTAACAGTCATCACAAACATGAACGATCTGGCCACTGCATCCTGGTGTCCCAACTCTTTCCACTTTGCCTTCCACACCCCTGCCACCTCATCTACTGGCCTACGGCTCAACGCGTCTGCTACTACATTAGCCTTCCCTGGGTGATATTGGATATCAAACTGATAATCCTTCACAAACTCAAGCCACCTTCGCTGCCGCATATTCAACTCCTTCTGCGTGAATAGGTACTGTAGGGACTTGTGGTCCGTGAATAATCGAAACTTCTCACCTAAGAGATAATGTCTCCAAATCCGAAGGGCAAACACCACTGCCGCTAAGTCCAAGTCATGAGTGGGGTAATTCTTCTCGTGAGGCTTAAGATTACAGGAAGCATAAGCTATGGCCTGACTCTCCTGCTGTAATACACCCCCAAGTCCTTGCAAGGACACATCGGTGTAAACTAGATACTCAACTCCCGGTCTCGACAGTGCTAACACAGGTACTGAGGTCAACTTATCCTTCAACTCATCGAATGCCAACTGACAGGCATCACTCCAGATGAATGGCACACCCTTATGAGTCAGATGTGTCAAAGGACCCGCTATCTTGGAGAAACCCCAAATGAACCTCCTGTAATATCCTTCTAGGCCCAAGAAACTACGGATCCCAGTCGGTGTCGTGGGCTGTCCCCACTCCCTTACTGCGGATACCTTCCCCGGATCAACAGATATCCCCCGGTCGGAAATAATATGCCCCAAAAACTGAACCTCCTTAAGACAGAATCCGCACTTCTCATATTTTGCATACATCTCGTTCTAACGTAGCGCCTGCAAAACCTACCTCAAATGCTCGGCGTGCTCCTCCTCTGTCTGGGAGTAAACCAGAATATCATCAATGAAGACAATGACGAACTGATCTAGGAACTCTCTGAACACCCTATTCATCAAGTCCATAAATATGACTGGAGCATTGGTCAAACCAAAAGGCATAACCCGAAACTCGTAGGAACCATATCTCATTAAGAAAGCATTCTTCGAGACGTCCTCCTCCCTGATACGCAACTGATGGTATCCCGATCGCAAATCAATCTTTGAGAAGAAAGAAGCTCCTCTCAGCTGGTCGAATAAGTCATCGATTCGGGGCAACATATACTTATTCCGTATCGTGACCTTATTCAACTCCCGGTAATCTACACATAACCTCAACGATCCATCCCTCTTCTTTACGAACAACACAGGGGCACCCCACGGTGAAGTACTCCTTCGAATAAACCCCTGACCCAACAACTGCTCAATCTGATCTCGTAACTCTCTCATTTCAGCTGGAGCCATACGATAAGGTGCGCGGGCAATAGGCCGAGTGCTC